>OU015765.1:41614301-41763073 GCA_907173295.1 Fagus sylvatica
TTTTTTCTTTTTTATTTTTTTTAAGGAGAACCGGACTGGTCAGTGATTGTGTGAATATCTTTTTTCTTTTTTATCATTGTGTAGTGTAGTGGAGTGTGGACTAATGTAGGTTTTGTGGTTTTGTGATTTGTGAATTATATTTGTGACATATAAAAAATTTTAAAAATGTTGAATTTATAATTTATGATGGGTTAGTTTGAAATTTATAATCTATGATAAGCCTCTTGTTTGTTACTTTTTGTTTATATAAACAATGTATTTCGGCTTTTTTGGCCTTTTTTTGTATTATATGTATTAAAGTTTGAAATCAAAAGACAAAAGGTGCCCACCCTGAATGAAATTCCTGGATCCGCCCCTGGAAGTCTTCCTCATGCTAAGAACAAATATCTCACAAAAATCTTAGTTGGACCAATGAACACCTTGCAAATATTATCATTTCCTCCTCTAGAGATTGTCGTATTTATTAGAACCTCTATATTTTGGTGAAATTTAGACTTCACTAACTGATACAGATTTTTAAAATGATTTGTGAAATACTCACCAATGGGCTCTCTGCCATACAACAAGTCTCCATTATATAGCTTGGTTTCATTTGTTCTATTTTTTCTTCTTCTAATAACAATGGAAAGATGGAAAAACTTTGTACACGCATAATGAATTGAGCTTTGAAATGCAAGAGCACAATATTAATTTTTTTTCTTCAAGTAAATCAAAATTTTATGAATGTGCAAGTGTCAAAATCAAAATCAAAAGAAAAAGAAAAAAAAATTGGAGACATTGATTTTCTTATTAGTGTCTATATCTTGGAAGTCTTCCTCATGCTGAGCACAACTTTCTTAGAAAAGATCTTACTAGGACCAGAATCTTGTCTAATCAATGCTTGTGTGAAAAAATCAAGATTCATTTAATGTTCAATTTTGTCGGCCTTAGATTGATTTGTCTGGATATCAATTTTCTTCCCTGCCAAAAGTTCAACTTATTTTAGACGGAAATTTCAATGATTTAAAAAAAAATTCAAGGATCATTAAAATGGTAGGTGTCTTTCTAACTCAAGTGGCCAGGTATTATTGCTGTGATGACTTTAGTTAATTATTTGAAACGAATATGTCTGATAATTCATTGAATTTATGCGCTCATAGTTTGTTTAGCCAATGATTGATTTTGGAAAAGTGGGTGCTTTATACACTAGGAACAACTTTTTTATTTTTATTTTTTAACAAATGAATAATTGTGAAATGAGTAAGAAGCATATACCAATACCGAAACGTTGTCATCATCCATATTTTACTCTATGAGCTACTTATAATTAATTTTTTGTTTTGTGCTTTTAGTTTCTACATTTTTTTTAATCTCTCTTTCATATTTTATCAGTGTTTATTAAGGTTTAAAGTATAACAGAAAACAATGATTTTTAGCATTGGATCATTAAAATTAAAACACTTGACAATAATTTTTTGTTCTTTAAAAAAAAAAAAAATCATACCACCAATATGAACTATTGATGAAACATCAATTCCACTCATTTTAAAGTTCGAATTAGATAAATTAATAGCATAATCAATTAAATTTAATTGGTCGATTAGGAAGAAAATAATCAAAACTAAACACCATTGATGGTGTGTATAGTAATGTGGACCGAATGTGTGTAATTTTCATTTCGAGAAACTTAGGACCAATTTTAATTGCCTCTCCTATACAATCCGCCTGTCAGAAAATGTTTTCAAGAAATATTTAATTGGAATTGTAATCCTAGAATAAAATAAATTTTAATTGAGAAGTCAATCACTTAACAAGTAACAAGTCCTCTCTTGATAGATGCATTGCACTAAATCACAATTATTGAGATTGGAAGAGAGAAAGTTGAAGGAAGCTTAAAGTGTTGCAAGGCAAAGTCTCATTGTAGTCCCCTTCAAATAGAATTGGGAACTCCAAGGAAATTGCTCATATAGACTCCATTGTCTTGATATTCCCATGTCCCACTATGACCCCGATTTATAGGAGGGAAGAAGGTCCATTTTCTTGCCTGTGCTATACGTTCTGAAGTGACATCTATCACTTGGGTATTTGCAATGTAATTTCCATGGCGTGACAACTGACAAATGAGTCATATATGAACAAGGATAAGATGAAGAGGTCCATTTTCTAGTCCCCATAGCACTGAAAGGCAATCCCCACTCTTCCACGATATTTATGACTAATAATCCTTAGCAATTCACAATATTTTAGTATATTGTTTTTTGCTAACTAATCTACTACTTTACACTATGGCTAGAGATCCATTTGCTATGTAAAGTTTCAGTTTTAAAGCTTTTGTGAAGAAAAAGTTTTAACTGAAAAGAGTTTTAATGGAAAAGACCATTAACGTATAGTGCATTTGGCAAATTACACTTATAAAAATGTTTTGAAATTGTTACTTTCTTTTGGTGATCCACTTATTACATGTGAAATAGAGAGAGTCCATTTTATGCTTAAGATTTTATTTTTTGTATCAAACAATATACAATATGTCACATCATTTAAAATTTTATAATAATTTCGTATTAGATATACCTTTAAATTTATAATATTTAATCTAAACTATGAAATCAATCTATTTCAAATAAAATGATCATTTTCATTTGATAACCAAATGATAATGAGCTTTTAGATTTGTGTGAAACGACAAAAGAGGACATAAAAAAACTTTTATATTTTCATATTTGAATCCAATTAATGATCTAAGACTTATTTAATTATTATTATTATATATCTCTCTCAAAATGGGTGGGCATTTGAGTAACTTTAAAAAAATAAATATAAACATTTATGTTAAAATAACGCTACAAATGGGTATGGCTATTTATAAGGGAAGGAGCTGACAAGTTTCTTTCAGCTTTCTGTTTTTTTATGCTTAAAATTCTACCACTAATTGAGGCTTCAAGCATTGACGGTAAGTCTTGTAGATCGGACCCCATTTAGGTTTTTTTGAATATTGAATCAATTTTCTAACTTAGACAAAAGTGCAACGTGTTTTAGAAGGAAATTGATTATTCATTACTCTTATCAAAATTCAAAAATATGGAATATGTAATATGTCCCACTCTCACTTAAGTCAATGAGTATGCTCGCACTTTAAAATGTTACAAAGAGAAATGGATAAAAGTTTTAGAGATAATTATAGATAAACTACATGTGGTTATGGCGATGATACTTTGCCTACTTGTATTTTGAAAAGTATTAATTTACCCATCTGATATTGACTCTGTTAGCAGTTGTTATCTACCTCACTATTTTCCATTTAAAAAACCAAATAAAGACACGATACTTTAAAAAAAAAAAAAAAAATTAGATCAAACCAAACTAAAAAGCACCAAGTCCTTCCTCAATGTCTTTTCCTTCATTTGAACATCACTAAAACAATCACAAAACATTCAAACCCATCTCACCCAAATCACCCCACCAATTAAATCTACAAATCCAAGACACAACCCAAACCACCAATTTCAAGCCGAAGTTTGCCAAGCCACCTGAAGGAAAAAAAAAAAAGCACTCCAAAACGTTTTATTTTTAAAAGGTGTAAATTTTGTTGTCCATGGATTAAGTGTAAAAACTGAGATTTGGAATGCAAAGCACACTATTATGATTTATATCATCTAAGTAGTTCAAAAGTTTATGAATGTACAAATATCTGTTTATCAAAAATGAATGTACAAGTATCAAAAGCTAAAAAAGTTGTTTCTTACTACCCTTGCATACTAGCGTTAAATACACTCAATAGATTTTTAAAAAACACAAACTGTTCCATCTGATAATAAATTATGAAAAAGCTTGGTGTCATCTTTTTTGGCTGAATAACCTCGTCATATTAAGAAAGAAAAAGGAAACCAATACAAAGCAAGCTGGGGAGAAAATGTCATCCAGGTTTTAATCTCAATGAACCGTCCATCATGCTAAACTAATTAATCTCTATTTCTCTATTACTATTAATAGAATTCCTCTCCTCATGTCCACTTTAATGTACTGACAAAAATACTCCTTACATTTATAATTTTCCCAATTTAATTAATGATTTTAAATAATAATGTGTCTTAGAAATAAGGGTATAATAGTTACATCCTTATATAGTAAATTGTCCACTTTAGTACACGGACTAAAATAATCTCATATTTTAGATCTATTGATTTGCGTTTAAAATAAAAATTAAAGGTTAAAAGAGTAATCTACTGATCTGCTCAAATTCAAAAGTTAAAAGGATCACAATTTCACGTATAATTCCATTTCTATTGCCACAATCCCACTAACAGTGGCCGTATGTAACCCAAATCTAATTCAAATCCACAAACAAAGCAGTTACCTAAACTTAAACTTCATTATCCACTATCAAATAAAAAAAAAAAAAAAACTTAATATCCACAATTGTTCCTAAAACTCGCACACCATATTTATCTCTTCAAACCACAAAACCCACAACAATGGTCATCCATTCCTGAATTTTATTAGCAAAAAACCACTCATTCATATCCCTAGGCAGTTAAACATAACTACTCTTTCAACTCAAATTTTGTTTTCCAACCGCTGCCAAATGAATCTATAATAACTACCAAATCATGAAGGGCACAGCCATAGGCACCACCATGTTGCAAGACACTGCCTCTCCCTACTTCGTCAATATCACCAAATTCAAGTGCTGAGAATTCTGTTTTGGCCCCATGATAATTACAGCCACATTAACGCCTATTGGGTGAAGTCTTAACTTCACAATATCTAATTATATTTATCTTCTACTCTTCTCTTGCCTAAGACAATTTATGTTTCTTTGGTATTTAATTTTTCTTCTTTGATTTCAAATTGTTCTTTCATTTTTTTTCCTTCTTCTTTTTGGATTTCATAATTTCGCATGTAATTTTTTGAGAAAAATATGGCCATGGGGTCTTTCTTTTGATTCTCTTCATGCTTCTTCTTTTAGGTTTTTGTTAATGGCTATCTATAATTTTTTTTATTGTTTTTCTTTTATTTATTTATTAAAGATGAGTCTCAAAGTATCTCACTATATATATTTAGAGTTTCTATTTAAATATGCATGTTGGGTGCCTAAAACAGGAGCACTGTCGTACAAGTTGCCGACAGATCTAAGAAACAAATTAGAGCTCTATCTGTTATTGAATTCTAGCATCAATTACTAGATGCATTTTGTCTAAGAAACAAATTAGAGCTCTATTTGTTATGGAAATCTAGCATCAATTACTAGATGCATTTTGTAAAGTAATGTCACTATGTCAGGTAGAATTTTGTAGACATTTTGCACTCACATGCTCAAGCGCGCTAAAGAGATTAACTATGACATTTCACATTATAAAGACTATATAGTGTACTTTATCTGAATTTTCTTTATTTCGTATGTTACATATTTTATTAGATTTTTGTTTAATTACTAAAATCTATAAACCTACCACCACGATCATACGTCCAACTAACGCATTGGTAGCCAGTAGTTAGGAGCATGATGAAATGTGTATACAAAACGTTTGTACCATGGGTGGTTAGTTTTGGCTTCCCATCTCTTTGCTTTCCTTAATCTTATGTAAAATGTATTAATGCGAGGTTTTATGACTTGCTTTTCTTATTTTGATTTCTCAATCTTTTGAATTGAAGTTTTCAAACTTTCACTCAATTGTTGAGATATCTAACATAAAAATATGTGATAGAGAGATGAAATCAAAAGTGTACCAATTTTTCTTAATAATAAGTCTCTCGTGCATATAGGTTTATTAACAAGAAATATTAATTTTTTAAATCTTAAAACACCTTCACATGCTTACATGCCTTTTTCATTTAAATAGTTAAAAAAAAAAAAATAAAAAGTACCATTGGTATATTGAAATTTTAAATTAAATTTTTTTTCTTCTTTTGAAAGAAAAAAACAACAAAAAGCATTAACTTAAAAAATAAAAAAATAAATAAAGATAACGGTACCATTCTTATATTGAAATTTAAAATTTTATTCTTTGAAAAAAAAAATAGAAAGCATTAACCTAAAAATAGAGAACATTACAATTTGCGAAAAGAATTTGGAAGAGGCCTCTAAACACACACTCCGTGCATTAACCTAAAAATTGAGAACATTACAATTTGCGAAAAGAATCTGGAAGAGGCCTCCAAACACACGCTCCGCACATGTTCACGTATACTTAATGGCTTTCCCCATGGTAATGCTCTTTAGGTCATAGGGAACTTGGTATGGTGTATGGCATTTTGGAGGAGTATTGATTATTTTCAAAGTGTGATAAAGATTATGATAAGTATGTAGATTAAGGCTATCTACTAGATAAATGAGTTGTTTCTGTTGTGGTATATTTTGTTGTGTATTGATGAAGGAATTGTCTTTAGCAAAGCTAGTTTCCCTTAAGGAACCAGATCAGTTCATTTTTCCCATGTGTCGCTTGTGCTTTTATTATAACTTTTTATTGGAACATTACCTTGATGTAAATAATTGGACCC
Organism: Fagus sylvatica; assembly: GCA_907173295.1. NCBI lineage: Eukaryota > Viridiplantae > Streptophyta > Magnoliopsida > Fagales > Fagaceae > Fagus > Fagus sylvatica. The sequence continues at coordinate 41,620,779 of OU015765.1, forward strand.
AACCAATAACTGTTTATTATAATTTTTTTTAAATAACAATTAATTTTTAATTACTTTTTTAATCTCCAGTTTATTATTCCCTGCGGTTATAGCAACATATAAGGATCAACCACCAATTGAAAGACGCAATACAGATCAATCACTTCAAGTGATAACAAAGACCCGATACAAACCAACCACTTCAAATGATAGCAAAAGAAATTGATACCAATATGATGTAACCCAAATGAAATCAGTTAATTCATAGGTTATTTGTACATTACATTCTTTTATTATAAAAACAAATCAAATGCTCCACTAAAATTTAAGGAAGCAAAATCAATTACAGAATATGATTTTTTATTCATTTTTTTTTTATTTTTTTAATTTATCATCCATATCTATATATATGTATATTATAAAAAAAGAGGACTATACAATTTGCCCAAAAAATAGAAAAAATCTCTGAACACACGCGTGTGAAGAGGCTATTATTACATGAATGCTTTTTCTTTCTTTTTGCTGAATGATTATTATGTGAATGCTAGTGCTAGCAATGGCATGTATATAAAATTATAAATAGGAGAGGAGACGGAGTTTCGTGGCGAGAAGTTTCTTTCAACTTTCTGTTTTTTTTATATTTAAAGTTCTACCACACATTAAGCGTGAGCATTGACTCTAAGTCAAAATGCGTGACACTAAGTAAAAATGCGTGACACACGCCCTGGCCTATCTTAGGAGAAATTATTCAGTCCACCGGATGAACCACGTCATCCGTCCACCATTGTAATAATTAAATGACACGTGTGATAATTAATATAGTCAACTTTTAACCATTGGTCATTAATACAATCAGCATTAAACCCATACTTTTAAAATGACCAATGGTTAAAAGTTGACTGTATTAATTATCACATGTGTCATTTAATTATTAGAATGGTGGACGGATGATGTGGTTCACCCGGTGGACTGAATAATTTCTCCTATCTTAGAGTGAAAAATTCAACATTCATTTGTTGGAATAAGAGACATTGGAATTTCTTACCGTGTCGTATGGATTTGATTGCTGATGTTGTGAAATTGATTTAGCTAGTTGTGCTTCACGTGTAAAAGCGTGTAGCTGTATATGAAAGTCTCATGTGAACCAAGACCGTCTATCACACGTGACGCACGCCCTGGCCTTGTATTATTGATGAAACTTCCAATATGTACTATTGAACTTGAATCATTTTTTGTTCTTTTTTTATTTTTTTTTTATTTTTTAAATTCATGCCTCCAATATGTACTATTGATGAAACTTCCAAGTACACCAAATTTAATGGTTTCAATTGGATAATATTAATAGCATAATTATTTATTTATTTATTTTGATAATCTTGGGTGTTCAGACCAGCATTCCGTAGATACGCGCATCTATTGATTTGCTCAAATTCAAAAGTTAAAAGGATCACAATTTCACGTATAATTCCATTTCTATTGCCACAATCCCACTAACAGTGGCCATATGTAACCCAAATCTAATTCAAATCCACAAACAAAGCAGTTAACTAAACTTAAACTTCATTATCCACTATCAAATAAAAAAAAAAAAAAAACTTAATATCCACAACTGTTCCTAAAAACTCGCACACCATATTTATCTCTTCAAACCACAAAACCCACAACAATGGTCATCCATTCCTGAATTTTATTAGCAAAAAACCACTCATTCATATCCCCAGGCAGTTAAACATAACTACTCTTTCAACTCAAATTTTGTTTTCCAACAGCTGCCAAATGAATCTATAATAACTACCAAATCATGAAGGGCACAGCCATAGGCACCACCATGTTGCAAGACACTGCCTCTCCCTGCTTCGTCAATATCACCAAATTCAAGTGCTGAGAATTCTGTTTTGGCCCCATGATAATTACAGCCACATTAACGCCTATTTGGTGAAGTCTTAACTTCACAATATGTAATTATATTTATCTTCTACTCTTCTCTTGCCTAAGACAATTTATGTTTCTTTGGTATTTAATTTTTCTTCTTTGATTTCAAATTGTTCTTTCATTTTTTTTCCTTCTTCTTTTTGGATTTCATAATTTCGCATGTAATTTTTTGAGAAAAATATGGCCATGGGGTCTTTCTTTTGATTCTCTTCATGCTTCTTCTTTTAGGTTTTTGTTAATGGCTATCTATAATTTTTTTTATTGTTTTTCTTTTATTTATTTATTAAAGATGAGTCTCAAAGTATCTCACTATATATATTTAGAGTTTCTATTTAAATATGTTGGGTGCCTGCATGTTGGGAAACAAATTGCTGTTATTGAATTCTAAAACAGGAGCAAATTAGACTATTTGTTATGTCGCATCAATTACTACATTTTGTAAAGTTGCTATGTCAAGTAGAATTTTGTAGACAGCACTCACAATCAAGCGCGCTAAGATTAACTAAACATATTATAAAAATTAGAGCTCTATGTTCATATTTTATTAGATTTTTGTTTAATTACTAAAATTATTACCACCACGAATTCTAGCATCATGATGAAATTACTAGATGCATTTTGCTTTCCTTAATCTTATGTAAAATGTATTAAGAAACGAAAAATAAAAATAAAATAAAATAGAATAAGTGTAATTAAAATTAGATAAACAATAATTATATTTTCCTAATATAATCCCATCAAACCCTAGCTTAAGGGATATATCTATGTTCCTCTTTGTTATGGAAATCTAGCATCAATTACTAGATGCATTTTGTAAAGTAATGTCACTATGTCAAGTAGAATTTTGTAGACATTTTGCACTCACATGCTCAAGCGCGCTAAAGAGATTAACTATGACATTTCACATTATAAAGATTATATAGTGTACTTTATCTGAATTTTCTTTATTTCGTATGTTACATATTTTATTAGATTTTTGTTTAATTACTAAAATCTATAAACCTACCACCACGATCATACGTCCAACTAACGCATTGGTAGCCAGTAGTTAGGAGCATGATGAAATGTGTATACAAAACGTTTGTACCATGGGTGGTTAGTTTTGGCTTCCCATCTCTTTGCTTTCCTTAATCTTATGTAAAATGTATTAATGTGAGGTTTTATGACTTGCTTTTCTTATTTTGATTTCTCAATCTTTTGAATTGAAGTTTTCAAACTTTCACTCAATTGTTGAGATATCTAACATAAAAATATGTGATAGAGAGATGAAATCAAAAGTGTACCAATTTTTCTTAATAATAAGTCTCTCGTGCATATAGGTTTATTAACAAGAAATATTAATTTTTTAAATCTTAAAACACCTTCACATGCTTACATGCCTTTTTCATTTAAATAGTTAAAAAAAAAACCCTTTAATTTCAAGTGTATTTTAAGAAGTATTATCCTTAAAAATAAAATAAAAAGTACCATTGGTATATTGAAATTTTAGATTAAATTTTTTTTCTTCTTTTGAAAGAAAAAAACAACAAAAAGCATTAACTTAAAAAAAAATAAAATAAATAAAGATAACGGTACCATTCTTATATTGAAATTTAAAATTTTATTCTTTGAAAAAAAAAATAGAAAGCATTAACCTAAAAATAGAGAACATTACAATTTGCGAAAAGAATTTGGAAGAGGCCTCTAAACACACACTCCGCGCATTAACCTAAAAATAGAGAACATTACAATTTGCGAAAAGAATCTGGAAGAGGCCTCCAAACACACGCTCCGCACATGTTCACGTATACTTAATGGCTTTCCCCATGGTAATGCTCTTTAGGTCATAGGGAACTTGGTATGGTGTATGGCATTTTGGAGGAGTATTGATTATTTTCAAAGTGTGATAAAGATTATGATAAGTATGTAGATTAAGGCTATGGTTGCTACTAGATAAATGAGTTGTTTCTGTTGTGGTATATTTTGTTGTGTATTGATGAAGGAATTGTCTTTAGCAAAGCTAGTTTCCCTTAAGGAACCAGATCAGTTCATTTTTCCCATGTGTCGCTTGTGCTTTTATTATAACTTTTTATTGGACCATTACCTTGATGTAAATAATTGGACCCAACCAATAACTGTTTATTATAATCTTTTTTTAAATAACAATTAATTTTTAATTACTTTTTTAATCTCCAGTTTATTATTCCCTACGGTTATAGCAACATATAAGGATCAACCACCAATTGAAAGACGCAATACAGATCAACCACTTCAAGTGATAGCAAAGAATTGATACAAACCAACCATTCAAATGATAGCAAAAGAAATTGATACCAATATGATGTAACCCAAATGAAATCAATTAATTCATAGGTTATTTGTACATTACATTCTTTTATTATAAAAACAGAATATGATTTTTTTTTTTTATCATCCATATATATATATTAGAAAAACAGGACTATACAATTTGCCCAAAAAATAGAAAGAATCTCTGAACACACGCGTGTGAAGAGGCTATTATTGCGTGAATGTTTTTTCTTTCTTTTTGCTGAATGATTATTATGTGAATGCTAGTGCTAGCAATGGCATGTAATTGTACAACCAATTGATTGTACCCTGCAATTGATTCATGCGGAGGTTGAGAAATTCAAGATGACTGAAATTGTACAACCAATTGGGAATGGAAGAGTTGAAATCATTGTGAGATAGATCAAGGTGCCTAAGAGAAGTCATGTTCCGAAGATGAATAGGGATTGGACCTTGAAACCCATTGGCAGATAGATTAAGAGACACCAAATTTTGATGACCAAAGACCCAGAATGGAATCAAAGTGTTTCCAAAGTTATTGAAGGAAAGATCAAGGGTGGTGAGAGATGAAGAGTTAACACTAGGTGTCGCTGGGATAAAACTAATGTTGCAATTTGACAAGCACAAGTCTGACAAGGAAGTGACTTTGTTTGTCACATGTTGCAAATCAGGGACTTCACTATGGTCTACCCCACTCAAATCTAGTTGTTGTAGTGAATGAAGACTAGAAAGCCACTGAAGGTTCATGACAGATAAAAAATTATAACCAAAACCTCCAAGATTGAGATAGTACAAATTTGAGAGATTTCCAAATTGAGGAGGTATCAGTCCCAAAAATCCTGCACCGAAAGGATTAAGATATCTTAAACTCTTCATTGAACCAAGGAATTCAGGAATTGGAGCAATGCAACCAAAATTATTGTAACTCAAGTCCAAGTATGTCAAATGCTTCAAATCAAGTAAAGAAGGATTTATCATACCTCCAAACATTGACCGCGCATAAGCTTGAATTTCAGCTTCATATTGAGCTTGAATTGAAAACAATTCAAGCCAAGGAGGAGGAACACTTTGGAGATGCAGTTCTTGGACGTGACCAGTAACGTTGTTGCATACAACTCCAACCCATTGACAACAATTCCCATCAACAGCCCACAAATAATGGACCGTGACATCCACAAGACTTAGTCTCGGAAATAATATGTGGTGGAACCTTAAGCATAAAAGAAATCAAAAGCTTAAAGAACCTCACCACAGTACTCTCTCCTTCTCCTATAAATACCATGCAATTAGTAGCATTTTCATAATAAGAATTTAGTTCAGCACCATCATGGACAGTTCTTTACGATTAAGAGCCATTACATTAAACCTTTTCCTTGGATTGCTGATCACTTTAGCAACTCTGGATCCTACCTTTTGCAGTGCAGTGTCTGAGGTTCATTGCATTCAAAGTGAGCGACAGGCCCTTCGCAAGATCAAGCAAGATCTTATAGATCCTAGGATCTATAAGGATCTATAAGATCTTGCTTGATCTTGAGAAGGGCCTGTCGCTCACTTTGAATGCAATGAACCTCAGACACTCCAGTGCAAAAGGTAGGATCAAGAGTTGCTAAAGTGATCAGCAATCCAAGGAAAAGGTTTAATGTAATGGCTCTTAATCTTAAAGAACTGTCCATGATGGTGCTGAACTAAATTCTTATTATGAAAATGCTACTAATTGCATGGTATTTATAGGAGAAGGAGAGAGTACTGTGGTGAGGTTCTTTAAGCTTTGGATTTTACATATTTTTCCGAGACTAATTTTGGATGTCACGGTATTATTTGGGCCCTTAGGTAAATTTGGTTATATATCAATTTTCTAAGTATTCAACGAAAGAAATAATAATTTTAATAGTAAGTCAAATGAAGCACTATCCAAGGATGTTCTCTTGACGGTCCATTATTTGCCTTGGCATTCTTATCAGCCCATATTTTTTTTGCCAATTTGGTTCTAAAAAACCCACTTTTGCTAGTTTAGCTAAAGCACCACTGTATCAGTTATATATCATTTTTTTTCTATTTTCTAACTGTATTCCCCTCTTTTCTTTTTTTTCTTTTTTCTTTTTTCCTTTCCTTTTTTCTTCACCCACGTATACTTCTCTTCTTTTTCTTTTTTCTTTTTTTTTTCTCCTTTTTTTCCCCAACCCAGTACCCCCTCCCACTTTTTCTTCTCCTTTCTCTTTCTTCTTTCTTTCTTTCTTTCTCCAGCGTCTCCCCTTCAACGTCTCCCCCTTATTTTTTTTCTTCTTTCTTTCTCAGCGTCTCCCCCTTACGTCTCCCCCTTCATTTTTTTTCTTCTTTCTTTTAGCGTCTCCCCCTTTATTTTCTTTCTTTCTTTCTTTCTTTCTTAGCAGTGCTCGATTTTATTTTTTTTTTGGTTTTGAGTCATTGTTTTGAGCCTCCATTTTTCGTTTTGCCTCCATCTTTGCTGTTAGCTACTTCACATATATTTTTCTTTCTCATTTTTTTTTCTTTTTTCTTTTACTGCTATCATTTTTTTTTTTTTTTCTATTTGGGGTATTGAAGATTTAATCTGTGTTGTTGTTGTTGTTGTTGTGGTTTCCGTTATTTTATTGGCGCGGTGAAGTTGCAAGAGAGAGAAAGAAATCTTTTTTATTCCCCGAAGGATCTAGCTCCTTATGTTGGACGAGACTGTTCATCAACCACGGGTTTTCAATGGTTTGGGGAGGCATGTTTCACTTTTGCTGCCTCCTCCCCATTTTTTGCTGTTTTGCCCAAATATTCTGATAAGGCCTTAGATTGATTTGTCTGGATATCAATTTTCTACCCTGCCAAAAGTTCAACTTATTTTAGACGGAAATTTTAATGATTTATTAAAAATTCAAGGATCATTAAAATGGTAGGTGCCTCTCTGACTCAAGTGGCTAGGTATTATTGCCGTGATTGTTTAGAGTTTTGAATTTTTTATTTATTTATTTTTTGTTGGTGGGAGGAATAAATTTTGTGCTAGTATTACTTGATTCATACTTTTTTTTAGGGGAAGAACTTGATTCATACTAAAACAAGAGTGATTACAAAATGAGAAACCTTCCTTGCTTTCAAAATACTCCTCCATACATAAGATGCATATTACAGAAATTGAAATCCTCACGAAAGACTTTAGTTGAAATGAATATGTCTGATAATTCATTGAACTTATGCTCATAGTTTAAAGGGGCCAATTGCCTCTCCTGGCCCTGCCAAATCCCCCATCCCCTGTCTTTTATGCTTTAAATTAATTTTTTGTTTTGTGCTTTTAGTTTCTAATTTTTTTTTTTAATCTCTCTTTCATATTTTATCAGTGTTTATTAAGGTTTAAAGTATAACAGAAAACAATGATTTTTAGCATTGGATCATTAAAATAAAAACACTTGACAATAATTTTTTGTTCTTTAAAAAAAAAAAATCATGCCACCAATATGAACTATCGATGAAACATCAAATTCCACTCATTTGAAAGTTCCAATTAGATAAATTAATAGCATAATCAATTGAATTTAATTGGTCAATTAGGAAGAAAATAATCAAAACTAAACACCAATGGTGGTGTGTATAGTAATGTAGTCCGAATGTGTGTAATTTTCATTTCAAGACTCTAATTTGGTGAGCTGTCCGAAACTTTTAGGGAGAGTTCCGTTAAACTGTCAGAAATAATTAATTGGAATTGTAATCCTAGAATTAAATAAATTTTAATTGAGAAGTCAATCACTTAACAAGTAACAAGTACTCTCTTGATAATTGCATTGCACTAATTCACAATTATTGAGATTGGAAGGGAGAAAATTGAAGGAAAGCTTAAAGTGTTGCAAGACAAAGTCTCATCGTAATCCCCTTCAAACAAAATTGGGACCTCCAAGGAAATTACTCATATAGACTCCATTGTTTTGATATTCCCATGTCCCACTATGATCCCAATTTATAGGAGGGAAGAAGATCCATTTTCTTGCCTGTGCTATATGTTCTCAAATGACATCTATCACTTGGGTATTTGCAATGTAATTTCCATGGCGTGACAACTGACAACCGAGTCATATACGAACAAGGATGAGATGAAAAGGTCCATTTTCTAGTCCCCACAACACTGAAAGGCAGTCCCCACTCTTCCACGATATTTCTGACTAATAATCCTTAGCAATTCACAATAATCTGCTACTTTACACTAGGGCTAGAGATCCATTTGCTATGTAGAGTTTCAGTTGTAAAGCTTTTGTGAAGAAAAAGTTTTAATTGAAAAGACCATTAACATATAGTGCATTTGGCAAATTACACTTATAAAATTGTTTTGAAATTGTTACTTCCGTTTAGGTGATCCACCCATTACATGTGAAATAGAGAGAGTCCATTTTATGTTTAAGATTTTATTTTCTGTATCAAACAATATACAGAATGTCACGTCATTTAAAATTTTATAATGACTTTGTATTAGATATACTTTTAAATTTATAATATTTAATCTAAACTATGAAATCGAACTATTTTAAATAAAATGATCATTTTCAATTGATAACCAAATTGATAATGAGCTTTTAGATATGTGTGAAATGGCACATAAAAAAACTTTTATATTTTCATATTTGAATCCAATTAATGATCTAATACTTATTTAATTATTATTATATCTCTCTCTCAAAATTGGTTGGCATTTGAGTAACTTTTAAAAAATAAATATAAACATTTATGTCAATTTATTTATTTATTTTCTATTAAAAGCTGGCATTTGAGTAACTTTCATGCTAACACTGAAATTTCAACTTTCAACTTTAACTTTTTTTTTTTTTTTTTTAAGGACCTTTAACTCTTTTTCTCCTCCCTTACCGTACTACCAGACATCCACTAGAAAATAGAAATGGTGTATCTAATCCAACTTTGGAATGCAAAGCACAATATTATGAATTTGATCTTCTAAGTAATTCAAAAGTTTATGAATGTAAAAGTATCAAAATCTAAAGTGTTGTTTCTTACTAGGACTAATTCCTTCCCTTGCATATTAACGTTAAATACACGCAATAGTTTTTTACTACATATGATACTATATTGTGAAAAGTGTCGTTCAAGTCAAGTCAAAACACGTGAGGCCTTGATCCTGGATCTTTGCCAATCAAAATTTATGAAGAATTCAACATTCATTTTATGGAAAAAGAGATTTTGGAATTTCCTGTCGTATACACTGGGTTTGTTTGCTAATGTTGTGAAAATTCTTATTTCTTTAGCTAGCTACTACATTTGACAATAACAGTTTGTTCTTTTCTTAAAATCATGCCACCAATATGAACTATTGATTGAAACATCAAATTCCACCCATTTTAAAGTTCCAATTAAATATATTAATAGCATAATCAATTTAATCCAATTGGTCGATTAGGAAGAAAATAATCAAAACAAAACACCAATGGTGGTGTGTATGGAAATGTGGTCTGAATGTGTGTAATTTTTATTTTGAGATACTTAGGACCAATTTTACACTGCCTTCCCTAACACAATCAGTCTGTCAGAAAATATTCATTCAAGAAATAATCAATTGGAATTGTAATCCTTGAATAAAATAAATTTTGATTGAGAAGTCAATCACTTAACAAGTAAGTCCTCTCATGGTGGATTCAATACACTAAATCACAATTATTAAGATTGGAAGGGAGAAAGTTGAAGGAAGCTTAAAGTGTTGCAAGACAAAGTCTCGTAGTCCCCTTCAAGGAAAATACTCATATTGATTGCACTGTTTTGATATTCTATAATGTTTTGGAGTGAAATTTGGTTGTCCCATCTCCCATGTCTCATAAGGTCAATTTTTCTCATGAGTGCCATATGGTCTCAAGTGACATCTATCACTTGGGTACTTTATTATGTGAGCTTTTGGTTTTTCTATACTTAAAATTCTACCAAACCATTAAGGCATCAAGCATTGGGGACCATATCACCCTTGTGACTAACTTTAAAGTCTTGTACATGGGACCTCCCTTTTGAGGGCTCTTTGGTTTATTTGTCTTATATATGATGTATATATATATATGATGTACATGGGACCTCCATTTTTATGTTGGTTCGAGCAATAATTTTTTTTTTCTTTTTCTTTTTAGATAGTCTTAGTTGGAGTTTAGTTAGATCTTACTTTAAAATGTTACAAAGAAAAAAGAAAAGAAAAAAAAGGGATATAAATCTTAATGATATTGTATGCAAATACTGATTCGGTAGCTTTAAAGGTAAATTTTGATCGACTGATTTTTGGGCTGAGTTTTTCTTTATCGATTTCACTGTATTGTAAACCCAAGAGAATAGCTTAATAGTGATACAAATATCTGAATTCAACTTTCAATTTTATTAGCCAAAAATTTTTGTTTATTAAGATTACCTTTTATGAAAATGTTATGGATGCGAAACAAAATTTCAATGTTAAACAATATTTTATCATGAGCACAATGTTAATTTTAAAGGTATCATTTTAATTGTGCATGGGTCGAGCATAATGAATTGAGCTTTGGAATGCAGGAGCACAATGATAATTTTATCATAAAAAAAGAAAAAGAAAAAGATGGAGACATTAAATTTCTTAAAAGTGTCTATGTCTAGGAAGCACTGGCGGATCCAGTGTGTGACCAGGGTGGGCACGTGCCCACCCTGAAATTAAAAAAAAAAAAAAAATTTAGTAGGTATATATAAATTCAAAAAATATAGATTTGCTAAAGTGCCCACCCTCATTTCTGTTTTAAATTCTCATTTTCGTTACAGCAAAAAAAAAAATAAAGGCCAAAATTATAGCAAAAAATTAAGGCCAAAACAACGCATAATAGGTATATATAAATCTATCAAAATTACAACAAACAACCTAAACAATCCAAAATTACAGAATTCACCATATATTACAAAAGCCCAAATAACACAAAGAAAATCCAAATTATACAAGAAAAAGGCCAAATAATATCCTCAAAAGCCCAAAAATGAAATTACAATAACAAATCAGCCCAAATAAATCATTTCTATTATTATTATTATTATTTTTTAAACCCTAACTTTAATCCCTCTCCTGCCGCTTACCCTGTTGCCCACTGACTTACCGATTACCATGAGAGAGAGAGAGAGAGAGAGAGAGAGAGAGAGAGAGAGAGAGAGAGAGAGAGAGAGAGAGAGAGTTGAAGCAGATCCGCCAGCAGCCAACTCGATCATAGCAATGGAACGGCCTAGATCCGCCAGCTCGCCCAGATCTGCCAGCTCCGCAGCCACCGATCTCATTCCTAGACGCCTAGATCGGAAGCGGCGAAGCCCAACTGGTATTTCGCTCACTTTCTCTCTCTCTCTTTCTCTTTCTCCTTTGCTCTCTCTGACTGTGACTGACTCTCTCATTTAGTCATTTATGTATTTAACTTTGAAATTTTGTCTTTATCCCTTTGTTTGATGTGTGGACCAATGTGCTGTTTAACTTATTTAACTTTGAAATTTTGGCTTTATGCCTTAATGCCTTTGCACTTTCTGTCTTTAGTCTTGGTAAGTGGTCCGAGTGACCATGTGAAGTGGTCCCCGGACTGCTCTCTTTTCCTTTTTTTTTGATTTTTTTTAAGGAGCTTTCAAAATATTCCTCCAACATAACATAAGGCACATTACAGAATTGGTCCGCACGAAAGACTTTAGTTAATTAGTGAAACGATATGTCTGATAATTCATTGAATTTATGCGCTCATAGTTTGTTTAGCCAATGATTGATTTTGGAAAAGTGGGTGCTTTATACACTAGGAACAACTTTTTTATTTTTATTTTTTAACAAATGAATAATTGTGAAATGAGTAAGAAGCATATACCAATACCGAAACGTTGTCATCATCCATATTTTACTCTATGAGCTACTTATAATTAATTTTTTGTTTTGTGCTTTTAGTTTCTACATTTTTTTTAATCTCTCTTTCATATTTTACAGTGTTTATTAATGTAACAGAAAACAATGTTTTGTGATCATTAAAATTAAAACACTTGACAATAATTTTTTGTTCTTTAAAAAAAAAAAAAATCATACCACCAATATGAACTTTGATGAAACATCAATTCCATATTTTAAAGTTGAATTAGATAAATTAATACATAATATAAAAATTGGTCGATAGGAAGAAAATTCAAAACTAAAACCATTGATGTTGTATAGTAATTGGACCGAATGTGTGTAATTTTCATTTCGAGAAACTTAGGACCAATTTTAATTGCCTCTCCTATACAATCCGCCTTCAGAAAATGTTTTCAAGAAAATTTAATTGGAATTGTAATCCTAGAATAAAATAAATTTTAATTGAGAAGTCAATCACTTAACAAGTAACAAGTCCTCTCTTGATAGATGCATTGCACTAAATCACAATTATTGAGATTGGAAGAGAGAAAGTTGAAGGAAGCTTAAAGTGTTGCAAGGCAAAGTCTCATTGTAGTCCCCTTCAAATAGAATTGGGAACTCCAAGGAAATTGCTCATATAGACTCCATTGTCTTGATATTCCCATGTCCCATTATGACCTCGATTTATAGGAGGGAAGAAGGTCCATTTTCTTGCCTGTGCTATACGTTCTGAAATGACATCTATCAGTTGGGTATTTGCAATGTAATTTCCATGGCGTGACAACTGACAAATGCGTCATATATGAACAAGGATAAGATGAAGAGGTCCATTTTCTAGTCCCCATAACACTAAAAGGCAGTCCCCACTCTTCCATGATATTTATGACTAATAATCCTTAGCAATTCACAATATTTTAGTATATTGTTTTTTGCTAACTAATCTACTACTTTACACTATGGCTAGAGATCCATTTGCTATGTAAAGTTTCAGTTTTAAAGCTTTTGTGAAGAAAAAGTTTTAACTGAAAAGAGTTTTAATGGAAAAGACCATTAACGTATAGTGCATTTGGCAAATTACACTTATAAAAATGTTTTGAAATTGTTACTTTCTTTTGGTGATCCACTTATTACATGTGAAATAGAGAGAGTCCATTTTATGCTTAAGATTTTATTTTTTGTATCAAACAATATACAATATGTCACATCATTTAAAATTTTATAATAATTTCGTATTAGATATACCTTTAAATTTATAATATTTAATCTAAACTATGAAATCAATCTATTTCAAATAAAATGATCATTTTCATTTGATAACCAAATGATAATGAGCTTTTAGATTTGTGTGAAACGACAAAAGAGGACATAAAAAAACTTTTATATTTTCATATTTGAATCCAATTAATGATCTAAGACTTATTTAATTATTATTATTATATATCTCTCTCAAAATGGGTGGGCATTTGAGTAACTTTTAAAAAATAAATATAAACATTTATGTTAAAATAACGCTACAAATGGGTATGGCTATTTATAAGGGAAGGAGCTGACAAGTTTCTTTCAGCTTTCTGTTTTTTTAATGCTTAAAATTCTACCACTAATTGAGGCTTCAAGCATTGACGGTAAGTCTTGTAGATCGGACCCCATTTAGGTTTTTTTGAATATTGAATCAATTTTCTAACTTAGACAAAAGTGCAACGTGTTTTAGAAGGAAATTGATTATTCATTACTCTTATCAAAATTCAAAAATATGGAATATGTAATATGTCCCACTCTCACTTAAGTCAATGAGTATGCTCGCACTTTAAAATGTTACAAAGAGAAATGGATAAAAGTTTTAGAGATAATTATAGATAAACTACATGTGGTTATGGCGATGATACTTTGCCTACTTGATGTAAATAATTGGACCCAACCAATAACTGTTTATTATAATTTTTTTTAAATAACAATTAATTTTTAATTACTTTTTTAATCTCCAATTTATTATTCCCTGCGGTTATAGCAACATATAAGGATCAACCACCAATTGAAAGACGCAATACAGATAAATCACTTCAAGTGATAGCAAAGACCCGATACAAACCAACCACTTCAAATGATAGCAAAAGAAATTGATACCAATATGATGTAACCCAAATGAAATCAGTTAATTCATAGGTTATTTGTACATTACATTCTTTTATTATAAAAACAAATCAAATGCTCCACTAAAATTTAAGGAAGCAAAATCAATTACAGAATATGATTTTTTTTTTTTTTTTTATTTTTTATCATCCATATATATATATATATAGGACTATACAATTTGCCCAAAAAATAGAAAGAATCTCTGAAGACACTCGTGTAAAGAGGCTATTATTATGTGAATGCTTTTTCTTTCTTTTTGCTGAATGATTATTATGTGAATGCTAGTGCTAGCAATGGCATGTATATAAAATTATAAATAGGAGACGGAGACGGAGTTTCGTGGCGAGAAGTTTCTTTCAACTTTCTGTTTTTTTATATTTAAAGTTCTACCACACATTAAGCGTGAGCATTGACTCTAAGTCAAAATGCGTGACACTAAGTAAAAATGCGTGACACACGCCCTGGCCTATCTTAGAGTGAAAAATTCAACATTCATTTGTTGGAATAAGAGACATTGGAATTTCTTACCGTATGGTATGGATTTGATTGCTGATGTTGTGAAATTGATTTAGCTAGTTGTGCTTCACGTGTAAAAGCGTGTAGCTGTATATGAAAGTCTCATGTGAACCAAGACCGTCTATCACACGTGACGCACGCCCTGGCCTTGTATTATTGATGAAACTTCCAATATGTACTATTGAACTTGAATCATTTTTTGATTAAATTTAATATATATAAAATTGGAGAGTACCAACATCACACATTGGATACTACCATCACATATGATGACAACTACATCATATTTGATAATAACAATTGAGTGGGTACCAAACTCACAAAAAGATTGAGTATTGTAGAATCCTAATTTTTTTGTTCAAACTTTAGTTTGCCATTTGGAAAGATCATTTTCAGTTATGAAGATTGTGAATAATCGATTACATAGTCGAATAAGTGATCAATGGATGGATAACAACTTAATTGTATAAATAGGGAAAGACATTTCTCGTAGTATTAATAATAAAGTTATAATGTAACGGTTTCAAAATATGAAACACACGTCGAAATCAATTGTAAAAAGCTATAATGAGTTTCTTGTTTGTTACTTTTTGGTTATATAAATAATGTGTTGAAAATTTTGATAAGATCAGAAAAAACGATGTGACTTTGAGGCGTGATAATGCTATCTTTAAGGTGATAATTGCCCCCACTCTAAAGGAGTTTTGCTTCCGGGTTAAGGCAATTCAGCTCGAGGATACAACAAAGTCACCAATTACAGAAAGCAAATTTCGGTAATCCCTTAAAGAGTATTCAAAACGAAATGGTGTATTTGACAGTTAATTAGGCTCCTTAATTTATAGACATTAATTGGTACTGTTCCAGAACAATATAACTGTTCAAAACAATTAATAACTACATAAACAGTTATTTCTATACATAGAAATAACTTCTATGGGTTATGAATGACCGTTCGATCTTAATCACACATGCACGTGCCCAAGTGCCAAGTGTGCCACTAAAACGTCACACGCACGTGCGCGTATGCGAATAGTAAAGCCACATGTCCATAACTCCACTTTATCCATTTAAAGTGTTGATGTGTGCACCACCTTATAAACACTTTCAAGGCTTTGTATGTTTTCAATGTGGGACAAGTGCATAAACCCCCACTTCTATATCACTATAAACAACCATTTTACAACATAATGTATATTGGTTTTTGACATTTTTTATATTATGTCTATTAAACTTTGAGATTAAAAGGTGCCTACCCTAGATTAAATTCTTGAATCCACTCCTACTAGGGGGACACGCAACATCCTACTAGCATGTTTACCACGATAAGCACAAGGCTTTACCCTAGGTAGGTTGCCCTGAGGAGACTCAAACTAGTGACCATTGGAGAACACATCCAAGACCGGACCAGTTGAACTACCTCGCATAATTTTTAACAGCATAATCAACTAAACTCAATTCGTGGATTAGGAAGAAAATAATCTAAATAAGATACCAATTGCGGTATGTGTAGAGATGTGGTCTAAAAAAGTATCAAAATCTGAAAAAGTTGGTTTCTTACTAGACTAATTCCTTCCCTTGCATATTAACG
Organism: Fagus sylvatica; assembly: GCA_907173295.1. Lineage (NCBI taxonomy): Eukaryota > Viridiplantae > Streptophyta > Magnoliopsida > Fagales > Fagaceae > Fagus > Fagus sylvatica. The sequence continues at coordinate 41,637,053 of OU015765.1, forward strand.
TTAAATACACCCTATAGTTTTTTACTCCATATGATACTATATTGTGGAAAGTGTCATTCAAGTCAAGTCAAGTCAAAACACGTGAGGCCTTGATCCTAGATCTTTGCCAATCAAAATTTGTGAAGAATTCAACATTCATTTTATGGAAAAAGAGGTTTTGGAATTTCCTACCGTATACACTGGGTTTGTTTGCTAATGTTGTGAAAATTCTTATTTCTTTAGCTAGCTACTACATTTGACAATAACTTTTTGTTCTTTTCTTAAAACCAAGCCACCAATATGAACTATTGATTGAAACATCAAATTCCACCCATTTTAAAGTTCCAATTAAATATATTAATAGCATAATCAATTTAATCCAATTGGTCGATTAGGAAGAAAATAATCAAAACAAAACACCAATGGTGGTGTGTATGGAAATGTGGTCTGAATGTGTGTAACTTTCATTTCGAGATACTTAGGACCAATTTTACACTGCCTTCCCTAACACAATGAGTGTGTCAGAAAATATTCATTCTAGAAATAATCAATTGGAATTGTAATCCTAGAATAAAATAATTTTTGATTGAGAAGTCAATCACTTAACAAGTAAGTCCTCTCTTGGTGGATTCAGTACACTAAATCACAATTATTGAGATTGGAAGGGAGAAGTTAATCTTTGTCATGATAGCCACGCTAGCTATAGCACCTACTAGCTTTGAACTTTAAAGTTTGAATAACTCTTGTGGGTTAATGACAGTCTTCCATATTTGCTAACATTTTGAAAGTACTTTTATGCCTTTCAAAGGCAAGACTTTGGCATGGTTTTGCTAGAAAAAAAAAATGTTAAACAAGTACAATAAGATAGCAAATGCAAATATAGATACCAAAGTATCCTTCTGTTGTGTTATTGGCAATATAAGGAGTATAAGACGTGCCCAAAAGTCCAAAAGTCCAAAACTTCATCTAATTGAGTTGTAATTTTTGTTTGATACAGGATTGAACCAAGGTATCAAGAAATGCTGAGCAAGGACATTGCTGAAGCCATCAAAGATGGGATCAAGGTTAGAGTTATAGCCGGCGAGGCCTTTGGAACTAAATCACCAATCTACACAATGACTCCGACTATGTACTTGGACTTCACTCTCAAACCAGGAGCTCACCTTCAGCAACCAATACCAATATCTTGGAATGCCTTTGTCTATGTCTTAGAAGGTGAAGGTATCTTTGGCAATACAAAATCTTCACCCACCTCAGCTCACCATGTTCTTCTTCTAGGAACTGGGGATGGCTTGGAAGTATGGAACAAGTCCTCCAAACCTCTCAGATTCGTTCTAATAGGGGGTGAACCATTGGGTGAGCCAGTAGTGCAGTTTGGACCCTTTGTGATGAACACACAAGAAGAGATTGATCAAACCATTGATGATTTTGAGAATTATGTCAATGGATTTGAGAAAGCCAGGCATTGGAGATCAGAAACAGGCATTAGTCTTGATTATTAGCTCTTGTATTGATTGGAATTTAGTTGTTGATGTCAAAAGTAGGAAATTTAATAAAATGTTGCTTCTTAAAATTAATGTGTACATCAAAATTTATGGTTTAGATAATGAACTACCATTAATGTGATGAACTCGTTTTCATAACATCAACTCAATTGATCATGTATTAGGAATTGACTTTTTTATTTCAATATTACGAAATTAAAAAAAAATATTATCTCAAAATTTGTACATCAAAATCTAGAATTTAGATAATGAACCAAAATTAATTTGATAAACTCATTTTCATAACTTCAACATAATTTGATCATACCCTGTATGGCTGTATGGAATTTTTTTCTCTTTGTGTTCTTTGCAAATCTGGAATTTACCATTGAAAGCTGACAATAATAATTTGATCCTCAAAATTGAAGGAGATCTGATTATCAAGTTGATGGTATCATTACCCTGCATGTTCTCAATTCTAACATATTGGTGAATAAGCCCAACGGGCCCTAAGCCCATTGTACTATATACTGGCATTACTTCACACATATAAATACAGACTGAGAATTCCTTCTCAATATTTCTGATAAAAGTGACACTAAAATTGGCCCTTACATCATCTTTAAGGAAAATCTAGAACAAGTACTCCAAATCCATTGCTTAAGAACACCATGGACTCAACCTCAGTTCTTGTCCTACCTAATTTTTGATAGTTGATGCAGGAAAAAAGGCCAGTTGCTTTTACTAGTAAAGACATTATTTGCAAAGTACTTGGGGATGTGTCTACTTATGAGAGAGGTGATAATTTTATATGCAATTGGGAAGTGGCAACATTATTTGATGCAAAACTACATTAGATGAGTCTCTACAGGCTATTATTTGGCAAGTTGAAGATATGAAGCCACATATAATTCCTTTGTAGATGGTTTGTTGTAGTATAAAATCAGAGTTGTGCTTGGATCTAATTCTGAATGGTGCCAAAAATGGTTTTTTTTTGGCTACTACATAATTCTCCAAAGCATGGTCACTCAGGGTTTAAAAAACATATAAAAGGATTTCAAGAACATTTTGTTGGAAAGGGAAGATAGGTGGTAGTCTATTCACGATTTTTATTAAAGAAATAAAGTGAGTCTATTGCTTTTCCCAGTCTTCTCCAATCGTAAAATTTGGGCTAACATTTCCATAGACTTCATTGAAGGGTCAAGGACCAATCAAATCATTCAACCTTAATCCTATGTACCCAAGTTTATTTTAAAACCATTTTTGGACCAATGGAAGTATTCATTTGCACAATTTAATAAAAAACACTGGCTTTAGTTCAGGTTAAAGACCATATGCCATTAATTTTCATGATGACCCCTTCTAATGTTGAATTCAACACTAGGTCAGTTATGGAATTTCATTTTCACAAAAGTTTATGGAATGACTAAATTGAAAAGAAATGGAAATTAGAGGGTTGAAATGAAAAAAAGAAAAAAGAAAATTAAAGAGTTAAAATAAATTTAACCCAAATTAAAAGGTGTAATTTATAATTTAATCTTATTATTCTCTTTCCTATTTAGTTTGGGACAATAGTAAAAATTATTCTATAAGTTCTAGTATTAATTATATTTCTTTATTAGTATTTTATTCTCTTTCCATACAAGGTTTGCTTTCCTCTTATGTTGGATTTTCCTGAAGATTCTCCTCTTGTATAAAGGTGTAGGTGTTATATATGGATTTGGATAATTGAATAAGAGTTAGTTTCTTTTAAAGCCTAATCACCCTTATCCCGATCTTTCACTATTTCCATTCTTGTTTTCTTTATTCAATACAAAGGAATATCAAGATCTTTGTTAGGTGGGAAAGCAAAGTAGTTTCTGCTCTAAACCAAAGAATTTTCTTTTCCCTGTTTTATTCCATCATTCCATGGCCATACAACAAGACTTCCTCTTTGCTTTTGTCATTCTTAATGCAATAAGATCCATGCTTTAGTAATTCTCTTCCTCCTTTCCTTTTTTTCTTTTGCTCATTTTGTTTTATTACTTTCATTAGCTATTTTCATAAATTGTTTTTTCACAAGATTCAATAACTGGATAGTACATTGAGCCACAAGTCTCTTGAGAGATTTCAAACTTGTTTTCAATCTATATTTGTGACATTGTGATTAAGTGATAAAAGAATATGTTTTATAGATAGTGATTAAAATTTTACAATTTGTGATTTGAATTGTATAAATTGAAGTAAAGTCAAAGGATACAAGGGAACAAGATTATAAAACTAAAAAAAGTGAAGTCAAAGTGTTGAACTCGTTCTAGACGTGTTCTGTTTAAAGTGCCAACGAAGAGAGCATGATGACCTTCACAAGCAATTGTCTTTGTAGATTTTGCAAAGCGGCTATTCCCATGGGGCAAAGGTTAATGATGAGAGTGAAGTGGGGTTGGCTCTAATGGCCTTGTGGTCGTGCTGTCACACCCAAATTTGTTGGGAAAGAATGGCAGGTAGCCTCACTGGCAGACCCAAGGTCCTCCATTTTCCAAAAGAAAAAAAAGGTTCAGAATTAAGCATCAAACAACCTTTGTCAATACAAATAGCTTTTATAATGTGCTAGTAATACTTACCAAAAAGAATATGCCATGAAATGAGTTTGGCTACAAACTGGTTTGAAGTCATCTTGTTATAACTCACTACGTGACAACTCATAACACTATTCACATATATTATTTATACAAGTCACATGATTTATTAAATAGCTCATAGTACTAAAAGAACGTGGATGGTCTTATGAGTTGCCACGTAATGAGTTGTAGCAAGATTATTACAAACCACTCTAATCGACTATGCATTTTAAGAAGATCAAATTTATTTTGATTGGACACGTGTCACGATTTTGGATACAATAGTGGAATATGATTCATCGCAATTCATGTGCTTTAGGCGTAAAGAGGTGAAGTGATTGTTAAACCAAAAGTGTGATCGCTAAGAATGCAAATTGAATATGAAACAGAATTTGAGTGCAGTAGATATGTTTGTGCAAAATGTATGATGCAAGGTCAAATGAAGGGCCGTCCAAAGTTGTTATGCTTATTAGTTATTTTAGTTGGCTTATTCAAAAAATGGTTAAAACAGTTGAAAATGATTGTTTGTTCTTCATTTTCTATTTTTTATTTTTTGAAAAATTCATGCCGCAATATGTAGTATTGAAGAAACTTCCAATTTTACTCATTTTAGAATTCCAATTGGACATCTTAATAGCATAATCAACTGAATTAATTTGGTCGATTAGGAAGAAAATAATCAAACTACCAATAGTGTAGAATTATGATCCCATGGCATGAATTCTTTATTTAGAGAAACTTAGGACTAATTGTATGCTGCCTTCCCTCAAAATGGAAAACAATCAAATGATCCTGCTGGAAAACATTAATTCAAGAAATGATCAACTGGTATTATGATAGCAAATACCAGTAGTTCATCAACAAAATAAGATCAATTTGGTTGAGAAGTCAAACAATGGATTCTACGTCCATAGTTTTAGATACTAATCAAAATTTCAGAAGTTGTAAGCAAACTCCTCGAATCCACACAATTTATCATCCAATTTGTACTGTAAGAAGCAATATAAACTGATTCACTATCAGTTTGTTATTAAATCGCTTTTCCTACAAAGTTGAAACCATACAAACGATGAAAATATAATCTTGGCTTGCTTTACTAAAAGCAATTTTTAAGGTTGTCTACGAGGTTATCAACAATATGTCCTGCTGCATAATATGCAATAATGTGTTGCCTATTATCCAACTGCAAAGACACAACTCAACTCAATCCCAAAGTTGTCTTGTCAACCACAGCCTTTTGAATTTTAGTCCATATAAGATTTTAGCCTCATTCTCAAGTTTGAAGTAAGCTCACAGCCATTTCCTCTAAGATGAGGGAGAATCCAAGATTCAATAAGAACTTGGACTGTGTAAGAACAGAATTCTTACATCCAAGCTAGACAGATGAGCACCAGCCTATATTATGGCAATGGTGCTGATAATACTAACACCTAAATCCATGAATTATCTTTCAATAAAATGGTGGAACCTAACACAATTTTATCATATTCATAGAATTGTAAAGACCAAAGAAACCAATGTGAAGATATATAGCCCAAAGGCCTACACAAACAACATAGATTTCAAGCCACTTATAATTCTCCATGATGTGCAAAGAGAAGATATACAACACAAGCTAATTATATACTCATTTCAAAATTAATGATCACTTATAACTTTCATTTTAAATCTACCATGTGTTGCAGAAAAAACACAATATATTTATAAATGAAGAAAGGTTAATTAAAAAGATAATTTTAAAGTGTTCTTCTAGGAAGCACTCCAAAGCATATAACAGAAGCATACATACTATTGGATTATCATGGACTGCCTATGTTAAAGCAAAAACTATGTAGTCAAATTTGATAAGATTTAGGGGCATAATTACCGCAACATAGTTGGATATTCTCTCTAGCATCGATGTCTTCCTGTTTAACTCCAACCACTATAGTTCAGCTCCAAGTTTTACCACGATTTATTTATTTATTTTTAATATAGGTAACAACAATTAGCTTTATAGAGCTCTGCCTCAATTATACTTATTTCCTCAAGAGTCCTATTCTTTTTGATAACAATGCTCATTCTCATCATATTTTTTAAATTTATCAATTTCTCGTTCAGTAAACGTAGCATTTGATGTATGATTGAGCAAGGAAAATTTATTTGTTCTCACAGGATTCAAAACCCTCATTCAAATTCTAGGGTGCTAATTGCCTCTTTGTTTTTAGCACATAAAAGTACACACTTAACTGACCCAAATTTAAAAAAGAAAACGCTAGCTTTATTCACCAAAAAACTTTCCAGTTGACTATTTTCTTCTATACCAAACAGATCAAACAACATTAGAATCCCAACAAAACACCACGGTTTACCCCACAACTTCTCTCTCCATTCCATCACTCATAATACCAGTACCTCATAAAACATCCATACCCAAGTTCAACAAAAACCAATTTCACCTAGACTCAAATCCCTCTTCACCAAAACCAAATTTCATCAAAATATATGTACCTATCAACTACCCACCCAAATAGATACATGCGTAAATATACAATGTTGTAATTCTTGAATTTGTTTTTGATAAAGAATGCCAATTACTACCTAAACAGATTCATCTAAAAGAACTCTTTTACATCTAAAAGAAACTCACACTGAAGAGTTGGGGGTTTATAAAAGATGATTTCTCACAAATTAACACAAACTCTTAATCAAGCTCGTTACTTGCATTACAATGCGTCATCAATATTTAGCTAAGAAAATAAATAAGGAGTTCAATTTCCACACCTTTCAACTAAATCAGGCGTGTCAATGTCCTGCGAGAATTAAGAGAGACTTGAACGTCATAGGCAATAATCTCCTGTTGCAATGCCTCTAAAATGCGAAGCCCAAACATACTCCCTGAATAAGCCATGTAATTGTATAGACCCAACTACACTGACACACACAATTCAAATCAACATAAATACCTTCGAATTTGTTACGAAGAACCCATTTAGTTTGCCAAGATGTGCAAACTAGTTGTCTAGACTTTACAAAGTGATCACCAAGAGATTCTAAACAGAAAGTCGACAAGATTGCAAGTAATTATAAAACTACAAATTGGATTGCCCTTGACATTCAAAAGAAGACACAAAATATTCATATATGTCAATATATGATTTTTTTATGCTTAAAGTTCCACCACATATTATTTCCGAGACTAAGTCTTGTGGATGTCACGGTCCATTATTTGTGGGCCCTTGGGTAAATTTGGATATATATCAATTTTCTAACTGTATTCAACGAAAGAAATAATAATTTTAATGTTAAGTCAATGGTCCATTATTTGTGGGCCCTTAGGTAAATTTGGATATATATCAATTTTCCAACTTCAACTTGGATCTACAACTTGGATATATTAATTTGACTGTATGGTGGAGTTGAAAAACAAATTGGGCGCATTGGATGACGTCCAATGTTGGTGTATTTTTAAAATTAATGTGTGAAATTTATAGTGCATGGGTCAAGCTAATGAGCCAAGCTTTGGAATGCAAAGTACAGTATTATGAATTTGATCTTCTAAGTAATTCAAAAGTTTATGAACGTAAAAGTATCAAAATCTAAAAAGTTAGTTTCTTTCTAGGACTAATTCCTTCCCTTGCATATTAACGTTAAATACACTTTATAGCTTTTTACTCCATATGATACTATATTGTGGAAAGTGTCATTTAAGTCAAGTCAAAACACGTGAGGCCTTAATCCTGGATCTTTGCAATCAAAATTTGTGAAGAATTCAACATTCATTTTATGGAAAAAGAGGTTTTAGAATTTCCTACCGTATACATTGGGTTTGTTTGCTAATGTTGTGAAAATTCTTATTTCTTTAGCTAGCTACTACATTTGACAATAACTTTTTGTTCTTTTCTTAAAACCATGCCACCAATATGAACTATTGATTGAAACATCAAATTCCACCCATTTATAGGGGTAGTAGCTGGGACCACCCATTTAGGTGGTGTGGATGGAAATGTGGTCTGAATGTGTGTAATTTTCATTTTGAGATATTTAGGACCAATTTTACACTGCCTTTCCTAACACAATCAGTCTGTCAGAAAATATTCATTCTAGAAATAATCAATTGGAATTGTAATCCTAAAATAAAATAATTTTTGATTGAGAAGTCAATCACTTAACAAGTAAGTCCTCTCTTGGTGGATTCAGTACACTAAATCACAATTATTGAGATTGGAAGGGGGAAAGTTGGAGCAAGCTTAAAGTGTTGCAAGGACAAGGTTCGAGCAATAAATTTTATTTCTTTTTAGATAGTCTTCGTTGGAGTTTAGTTAGATCTTACTTTAAAATTTAAAAAAAAAAGGATATAAATCTTAATGATATTGTATGCAAATATTGATTCAGTAGCTTTAAAGGTGAATTTTGATCAACTGATTTTCGGGCTAAGTTTTAGTTTATGGATTTCACTATATTGAAAACCCAAAAGAATAACTTGGTGGTACGAATATCTGAATTCAACTTTCAATTTTATTAGCCAAAATTTTGGTTATTAAGATTACTCTTTTATGAAAATGTCATGGATGCGGAACAAAATTTTGATGTTAAACAGTATTTTATCATGAGCACAAAGTTAATTTTAAAGGTTTAGGAATGTGCAAGTGTCAAAATCTTAAAAAAAAAAAAAAAAATGGAGACATTGAATTTCTTATAAGTGTCTATATCTTGGAAGTCTTCCTCGTGTTGAGCACAAATATCTCACAAGGAAGTCTCCATGATTAAGCTATAAAAGATGATTATGTGTAAATAACACTACCGATGGGTATCCTTATTTATAAGGGAAGGAGCTGACAAGTTTCTTTCAGCTTTCTGTTTTTTTATGCTTAAAATTCTACCACTAATTGAGGCTTCAAGCATTGACGGTAAGTCTTGTAGATCGGACCCCATTTAGGTTTTTTTGAATATTGACTCAATTTTCTAACTTAGACAAAAGTGCAACGTGTTTTAGAAGGAAATTGATTATTCATTACCCTTATCAAAATTCAAAAATATGGAATATGGAATATGTCCCACTCTCACTTAAGTCAATGATCATGCTCGCACTTTAAAATGTTACAAAGAGAAATGGATAAAAGTTATAGAGATAATTATAGATAAACTACATGTGGTTATGAGGATGATACTTTGCCTACTCGTATTTTGAAAAGTATCAATTTACCCATCTAATATTGACTCTGTTAGCAGTTGTTATCTACCTCACTAGTTTCCATTTAAAAAACCAAATAAAGACACGATACTTTAAAAAAAAAAAAATTATTGGATCAAACTCCAAACTCTAGATCAAACCAAACAAAAAAGCACCAAGTCCTTCCTCAATGTCTTTTCCTTCATTTGAACATCACTAAAACAATCACAAAACATTCAAACCCATCTCACCCAAATCACCCCACCAATTAAATCTACAAATCGAAGACACAACCCAAACCACCAATTTCTAGCTGAAGTTTGCCAAGCCACCTGAAGGAAAAAAAAAAAAGCACTCCAAAACGTTTTATTTTTAAAAGGTGTAAATTTTGTTGTCCATGGATTAAGTGTAAAAACTGAGATTTGGAATGCAAAGCACACTATTATGATTTATATCATCTAAGTAGTTCAAAAGTTTATGAATGTACAAATATCTGTTTATCAAAAATGAATGTACAAGTATCAAAAGCTAAAAAAGTTGTTTCTTACTACCCTTGCATACTAGCGTTAAATACACTCAATAGATTTTTACTTCATCTGATAATAAATTATGAAAAATGTCATCTTTTTTGGCTGAATAACCTCGTCATATTAAGAAAGAAAAAGGAAACTAATACAAAGCTGGGGAGAAAATGTCATCCAGGTTTTAATCTCAATGAGTCCATCATGCTAAACTAATTAATCTCTATTTCTCTATTACTATTAATAAAATTCCTCCTCTCATGTCCACTTTAATGTACTGACAAAAATACTCCTTACATTTATAATTTTCCCAATTTAATTAATGATTTTAAATAATAATGTGTCTTAGAAATAAGGGTATAATAGTTACATCCTTATATAGTAAATTGTCCACTTTAGTACACGGACTAAAATAATCTCATATTTTAGATCTATTGATTTGCGTTTAAGATAAAAATTAAAAGGTTAAAAGAGTAATTTATTGATCTGTTCAAATTCAAAAGTTAAAAGGATCACAATTTCACGTATAATTCCATTTCTATTGCCACAATCCCACTAACAGTGGCCGTATGTAACCCAAATCTAATTCAAATCCACAAACAAAGCAGTTACCTAAACTTAAACTTCATTATCCACTATCAAATAAAAAATAAAAATAAAAACTTGATATCCACAACTGTTCCTAAAAACTCGCACACCATATTTATCTCTTCAAACCACAAAACCCACAACAATGGTCATCCATTCCTGAATTTTATTAGCAAAAAACCACTCATTCATATCCCCAGGCAGTTAAACATAACAACTCTTTCAACTCAAATTTTGTTTTCCAACAGCTGCCAAATGAATCTATAATAACTACCAAATCATGAAGGGCATAGCCATAGGCACCACCATGTTGCAAGACACTGCCTCTCCCTGCTTCGTCAATATCACCAAATTCAAGTGCTGAGAATTCTGTTTTGGCCCCATGATAATTACAGCCACATTAACGCCTATTTGGTGAAGTCTTAACTTCACAATATGTAATTATATTTCTCTTCTACTCTTCTCTTGCCTAAGACAATTTATGTTTCTTTGGTATTTAATTTTTCTTCTTTGATTTCAAATTGTTCTTTCATTTTCTTTTTCCTCTTCTTTTTGGATTTCATAATTTCGCATGTAATTTTTCGAGAAAACTATGGCAATGGGGTCTTTCTTTTGATTCTCTTCATTTATGCTTCTTCTTTTAGGTTTTTGTTAATGGCTATCTATAAATTTGTTTTATTGTTTTTTTATTTATTTATTAAAGATGAGTCTCAAAGTGTCTCCCAATATATATTTAGAGTTTCTATTTAAATATGCATGTTGGGTGCCTAAAACAGGAGCACTGTCGTACAAGTGGCAGATCTAAGAAACAAATTAGAGCTCTATTTGTTATTGAATTCTAGCATCAATTACTAGATGCATTTTGTCTAAGAAACAAATTAGAGCTCTATTTGTTATGGAAATCTAGCATCAATTACTAGATGCATTTTGTAAAGTAATGTCACTATGTCAGGTAGAATTTTGTAGACATTTTGCACTCAGATGCTCAAGCGCGCTAAAGAGATTAACAATGACATTTCACATTATAAAGACTATATAGTGTACTTTATCTGAATTTTCTTTATTTCGTATGTTACATATTTTATTAGATTTTTGTTTAATTACTAAAATCTATAAACCTACCACCACGATCATACGTCCAACTAACGCATTGGTAGCCAGTAGTTAGGAGCATGATGAAATGTGTATACAAAATGTTTGTAACCATGGGTGGTTAGTTTTGGCTTCCCATCTCTTTGCTTTCCTTAATCTTACGTAAAATGTATTAATGCGAGGTTTTATGACTTGCTTTTCTTATATTGATTTCTCAATCTTTTGAATTGAAGTTTTCAAACTTTCACTCAATTGTTGAGATATCTAACATAAAAATATGTGATAGAGAGATGAAATCAAAAGTGTACCAATTTTTCTTAACTTAATAAGTCTCTCGTGCATATAGGTTTATTAACAAGAAATATTAATTATTTTAAATCTTAAAACACCTTCACATACTTACATGCCTTTTTCATTTAAATAGTTAAAAAAAAAAACCCTTTGGGCACAAGAGAAGGAAAAAAAAATTTCAAGTGTATTTTAAGAAGTATTATCCTTAAAAATAAAATAAAAAGTACCATTGGTATATTGAAATTTTAGATTAAATTTTTTTTCTTCTTTTGAAAGAAAAAAACAACAAAAAGCATTAACTTAAAAAAAATAAAATAAATAAAGATAACGGTACCATTCTTATATTGAAATTTAAAATTTTATTCTTTGAAAAAAAAAATAGAAAGCATTAACCTAAAAATAGAGAACATTACAATTTGCGAAAAGAATTTGGAAGAGGCTTCTAAAATGTTCACGTATACTTAATGGCTTTCCCCATGGTAATGCTCTTTAGGTCATAGGGAACTTGGTATGGTGTATGGCATTTTGGAGGAGTATTGATTATTTTCAAAGTGTGATAAAGATTATGATAAGTATGTAGATTAAGGCTATGGTTGCTACTAGATAAATGAGTTGTATCTGTTGTGGTATATTTTGTTGTGTATTGATGAAGGAATTGTCTTTAGCAAAGCTAGTTTCCCTTAAGGAACCAGATCAGTTCATTTTTCCCATGTGTCGCTTGTGCTTTTATTATAACTTTTTATTGGACCATTACCTTGATGTAAATAATTGGACCCAACCAATAACTGTTTATTATAATTTTTTTTAAATAACAATTAATTTTTAATTACTTTTTTAATCTCCAGTTTATTATTCCCTGCGGTTATAGCAACATATAAGGATCAACCACCAATTGAAAGACGCAATACAGATCAACCACTTCAAGTGATAGCAAAGAATTGATACAAACCAACCATTCAAATGATAGCAAAAGAAATTGATACCAATATGATGTAACCCAAATGAAATCAATTAATTCATAGGTTATTTGTACATTACATTCTTTTATTATAAAAACAGAATATGATTTTTTTTTTTTATCATCCATATATATATATATTAGAAAAACAGGACTATACAATTTGCCCAAAAAATAGAAAGAATCTCTGAACACACGCGTGTGAAGAGGCTATTATTGCGTGAATGTTTTTTCTTTCTTTTTGCTGAATGATTATTATGTGAATGCTAGTGCTAGCAATGGCATGTAATTGTACAACCAATTGATTGTACCCTGCAATTGATTCATGCGGAGGTTGAGAAATTCAAGATGACTGAAATTGTACAACCAATTGGGAATGGAAGAGTTGAAATCATTGTGAGATAGATCAAGGTGCCTAAGAGAAGTCATGTTCCGAAGATGAATAGGGATTGGACCTTGAAACCCATTGGCAGATAGATTAAGAGACACCAAATTTTGATGACCAAAGACCCAGAATGGAATCAAAGTGTTTCCAAAGTTATTGAAGGAAAGATCAAGGGTGGTGAGAGATGAAGAGTTAACACTAGGTGTCGCTGGGATAAAACTAATGTTGCAATTTGACAAGCACAAGTCTGACAAGGAAGTGACTTTGTTTGTCACATGTTGCAAATCAGGGACTTCACTATGGTCTACCCCACTCAAATCTAGTTGTTGTAGTGAATGAAGACTAGAAAGCCACTGAAGGTTCATGACAGATAAAAAATTATAACCAAAACCTCCAAGATTGAGATAGTACAAATTTGAGAGATTTCCAAATTGAGGAGGTATCAGTCCCAAAAATCCTGCACCGAAAGGATTAAGATATCTTAAACTCTTCATTGAACCAAGGAATTCAGGAATTGGAGCAATGCAACCAAAATTATTGTAACTCAAGTCCAAGTATGTCAAATGCTTCAAATCAAGTAAAGAAGGATTTATCATACCTCCAAACATTGACCGCGCATAAGCTTGAATTTCAGCTTCATATTGAGCTTGAATTGAAAACAATTCAAGCCAAGGAGGAGGAACACTTTGGAGATGCAGTTCTTGGACGTGACCAGTAACGTTGTTGCATACAACTCCAACCCATTGACAACAATTCCCATCAACAGCCCACAAATAATGGACCGTGACATCCACAAGACTTAGTCTCGGAAATAATATGTGGTGGAACCTTAAGCATAAAAGAAATCAAAAGCTTAAAGAACCTCACCACAGTACTCTCTCCTTCTCCTATAAATACCATGCAATTAGTAGTATTTTCATAATAAGAATTTAGTTCAGCACCATCATGGACAGTTCTTTACGATTAAGAGCCATTACATTAAACCTTTTCCTTGGATTGCTGATCACTTTAGCAACTCTGGATCCTACCTTTTGCAGTGCAGTGTCTGAGGTTCATTGCATTCAAAGTGAGCGACAGGCCCTTCGCAAGATCAAGCAAGATCTTATAGATCCTAGGATCTATAAGGATCTATATTGTGCATGGGTTGAGTATAATGAATTGAGCTTTGGAATGTAGGAGCACAATGATAATTTTTTCATAAAAAAAAAAAAGATGGAGACATTAAATTTCTTGTAAGTGTCTATGTCTAGGAAGTCTTCCTCGTGCTAAGAACAAATATCTCACAAAAATCTTAATAGGACCAATGAACACCCTGCAAATATTATCATTTCCTCCTCTAGAGATTGTCGTATTTATTAGAACCTCTATATTTTGGTGAAATTTAGACTTCACTAACTGATACAGATTTTTAAAATGATTTGTGAAATACTCACCAATGGGCTCTCTGCCATACAACAAGTCTCCATTATCTAGGTTGATTTCATTTATTATATTGTTTCTTCTTCTAATAACAATGGAAAGATGGAAAAACTTTGTACACGCATAATGAATTGAGCTTTGAAATGCAAGAGCACAATATTAATTTTTTTTCTTCAAGTAAATCAAAATTTTATGAATGTGCAAGTGTCAAAATCAAAATCAAAAGAAAAAGAAAAAAAAAATTGGAGACATTGATTTTCTTATTAGTGTCTATATCTTGGAAGTCTTCCTCGTGCTGAGCACAACTTTCTCAGAAAAGATCTTACTAGGACCAGAATCTTGTCTAATCAATGCTTGTGTGAAAAAATCAAGATTCATTTAATGTTCAATTTTGTCGGCCTTAGATTGATTTGTCTGGATATCAATTTTCTTCCCTGCCAAAAGTTCAACTTATTTTAGATGGAAATTTCAATGATTTAAAAAAAATTCAAGGATCATTAAAATGGTAGGTGTCCCTCTAACTCAAGTGGCTAGGTATTATTGCTGTGATTGTTAGAGTTTTCATTATCTATTTATTTTTATTTTTGTTGGTGGGAGGAATAAATTTTGTGCTAGTATTACTTGATTCATACTTTTTTTTAGGGGAAGAACTTGATTCATACTAAAACAAGAGTGATTACAAAATGAGAAACCTTCCCTGCTTTCAAATATTCCTCCATCCATAACATAAGATGCATATTACAGAAATTGAAGATCCTCACGAAAGACTTTAGTTAATTAGTTGAAACGAATATGTCTGATAATTCATTGAATTTATGCGCTCATAGTTTGTTTAGCCAATGATTGATTTTGGAAAAGTGGGTGCTTTATACACTAGGAACAACTTTTTTATTTTTATTTTTTAACAAATGAATAATTTGTGAAATGAGTAAGAAGCATATACCAATACCGAAACGTTGTCATGATCCATATTTTACTCTACGAGCTACTTATAATTAATTTTTTGTTTTGTGCTTTTAGTTTCTACATTTTTTTTAAGCTCTCTTTCTATTTTATTAGTGTTTTTTAAGGTTTAAAGTGTAACAGAAAACAATTATTTTTAGCATTGGATCATTATAATTAAAACACTTGACAATAATTTTTTGTTCTTTAAAAAAAAAAAATCATACCACCAATTTGAACTATCGATGAAACATCATATTCCACTCATTTTAAAGTTCCAATTAGATACATTAATAGCATAATCAATTGAATTTAATTGGTCGATTAGGAAGAAAATAATCAAAACTAAACACCAATTGATGGTGTGTATAGTAATGTGGACCGAATGTGTGTAATTTTCATTTCGAGAAACTTAGGACCAATTTTAACTACCTCTCCTATACAATCCGCCTGTCAAAAAATGTTTTCAAGAAATATTTAATTGGAATTGTAATCCTAGAATAAAATAAATTTTAATTGAGAAGTCAATCACTTAACAAGTAACAAGTCCTCTCTTGATAGATGCATTGCACTAAATCACAATTATTGAGATTGGAAGGGAGAAAGTTGAAGGAAGCTTAAAGTGTTGCAAGGCAAAGTCTCATCGTAGTCCCCTTCAAACAGAATTGGGACCTCCAAGGAAATTGCTCATATAGACTCCATAGTCTTGATATTCCCATGTCCCACTATGACCCCGATTTATAGGAGGGAAGAAGGTCCATTTTCTTGCCTGTGCTATACGTTCTTTTGTGAAGTTTTAATTGAAAAGACCATTAACATCTGGCAAATCTTATAAAATTGTTTTGAAATTGTTACTTGGGTATTTGCAATGTAATTTCCATGGCGTGACAACTATTTTAAATAAAATGATTATTTTCAATTGATAATGAGCTTTTAGATCTGTGTGAAACGGCACATAAAAAAACTTTTATATTTTCATATTTGAATCCAATTAATGATCTAATACTTATTTAATTATTATTATATCTCTCTTTCAAAATTGGTGGGCATTTGAGTAACTTTAAAAAAATAAATATAAACATTTATGTCAATTTATTTATTTATTTTCTATTAAAAGCTGGCATTTGAGTAACTTTCATGCTAACACTCAAATTTCAACTTTCAACTTTAACTTTTTTTTTTTTTTTTTAAGGACCTTTAACTCTTTTTCTCCTCCCTTACCGTACTACCAGACATCCACTAGAAAATAGAAATGGTGTATCTAATCCAGCTTTGGAATGCAAAGCACAGTATTATGAATTTGATCTTCTAAGTAATTCAAAAGTTTATGAATGTAAAAGTATCAAAATCTAAAGTGTTGTTTCTTACTAGGACTAATTCCTTCCCTTGCATATTAACGTTAAATACACACAATAGTTTTTTACTCCATATGATACTATATTGTGGAAAGTGTCATTCAAGTCAAGTCAAAACACGTGAGGCCTTGATCCTGGATCTTTGCCAATCAAAATTTGTGAAGAATTCAACATTCATTTTATGGAAAAAGAGATTTTGGAATTTCCTGTCGTATACACTGGGTTTGTTTGCTAATGTTGTGAAAATTCTTATTTCTTTAGCTAGCTACTACATTTGACAATAACATTTTGTTCTTTTCTTAAAACCATGCCACCGATATGAACTATTGAAACATCAAATTCCACCCATTTTAAAGTTCCAATTAAATATATTAATAGCATAATCAATTTAATCCAATTGATCAATTAGGAAGAAAATAATCAAAACAAAACACCAATGGTGGTGTGTATGGAAATATGGTCTGAATGTGTGTAATTTTCATTTCGAGATACTTAGGACCAATTTTACACTGCCTTCCCTAACACAATTAGTCTGTCAGAAAATATTCATTCAAGAAATAATCAATTGGATTAGAAATCCTAGAATAAAATAAATTTTGATTGAGAAGTCAATCACTTAACAAGTAAGTCCTCTCTTGGTGGATTCAGTACACTAAATCACAATTATTAAGATTGGAAGGGAGAAAGTTGAAGGAAGCTTAAAGTGTTGCAAGACAAAGTCTCGTAGTCCCCTTCAAGGAAAATACTCATATTGACTGCACTGTTTTGATATTCTATAATGTTTTGGAGTGAAATTTGGTTGTCCCATCTCCCATGTCCCATAAGGTCAATTTTTCTCGCGAGTGCTATACGTTCTCAAGTGACATCTATCACTTGGGTACTTTATTATGTGAGCTTTTGGTTTTTTTATGCTTAAAATTCTATCACACCATTAAGGCATTAAGCCTTGGGGACCATATCACCCTTGTGACTGACTTTACAGTTTTGTACATGTGACCTCCCTTTTGAGGGCTCTTCTTAGGTTTATTTGTCTTATATATGATGTATCAATTAAGGCCAACGTATTTTAGAGGGAAAGTTTCCTTGATCATGACTTGTATAGAAAATTCAAGGTTCATTAAAAAGGAATAGGTCCCACCCTGACTTAAGCCTTGGGGTATTATAACTTAAGACCAATTTTAATTGCCTCTCCTATTCAATCCGCCTGTCAGAAAATGTTTTCAAGAAATACTTAATTGGAATTGTAATCCTAGAATAAAATAAATTTTAATTGAGAAGTCAATCACTTTACATAGCAAATGGATCTCTAGCCACAGTGTAAAGTAGCAGATTAGTTAGCAAAAAACAATATACTAAAATATTGTGAATTGCTAAGGATTATTAGTCATAAATATCGTGGAAGAGTGGGGACTGCCTTTCAGTGTTATGGGGACTAGAAAATGGACCTCTTCATCTCATCCTTGTTCGTATATGACTCATTTGTCAGTTGTCACACCATTGAAATTACATTGCAAATACCCAAGTGTTAGATGTCACTTCAGAACGTATAGCACATACAAGAAAATGGAAAAGACCATTAACATATAGTGCATTTGGCAAATTACACTTATAAAAATGTTTTGAAATTGTTACTTTCTTTTGGTGATTCAATCATTACATGTGAAATAGAGAGAGTCCATTTTATGCTTAAGATTTTATTTTCTGTATCAAACAATATACAATATGTCACGTCATTTAAAATTTTATAATAATTTTGTATTAGATATACCTTTAAATTTATAATATTTAATCTAAACTATGAAATCAATCTATTTCAAATAAAATGATCATTTTCATTTGATAACCAAATGATAATGAGCTTTTAGATTTGTGTGAAACGACAAAAGAGGACATAAAAAAACTTTTATATTTTCATATTTGAATCCAATTAATGATCTAAGACTTATTTAATTATTATTATATATCTCTCTCAAAATGGGTAGGCACTTGAGTAACTTTTAAAAAATAAATATAAACATTTATGTCAATTTATTTATTTTCTATTAAAAGCTGGCATTTGAGTAACTTTAATGCTAACACTCAAATTTCAACTTTAACTTCTTTTTTTTGGTTGAGGAAAAAGAACTTCATTCAAACTGGATAAAACAGGATTACAATATCATCAAAAAGAGAAACACCTCAGGCTGGCGGAATTGGAATTTCTAACTCTCGAGATTTCTATATCGTTTTTATTCAAAAAAAAAAAAAAACTCTAAAAAAAATTTTAACGTTAACTTAAAGCTGATTTTTTTTTTTTTAAGGACCTTTAACTCTTTTTCTCCTCCCTTACCGTACTACCAGACATCCACTAGAAATAGAAATGGTCACAAGTTGTGAAAAACATCTAGCATCCTCTCTAATCCAGCTTCATGCTCTTCCTTAAATTCTTCTTGTTCTTCTTTTACTTTATTTTATTTTTTTTTAAGTAAGAGAAATTTTACTAAGCCATATGTGTCACCTAATTTAAAAACATTAATTAAAGCAAATCAAAGACTTAACACATTATATTTATATATGATAAAAGGTTGATTAAACAAGATAATTTTAATCAATAATGATCTCCAGAACAGAATCCATTGCAGAATAGGCCACTAGTGGTGAATTAACCCAATTTTAACCTTCCCTCAAACAACCAAGTTATCTTTAGCAAAAAAGAGTTTGCAGTTAGAAATGATCAACTAAATTCAATTGGTCCATCAGGAAGAAATGATCAAAACAAAACACCAATGGTGTCATGTGTAGAAATGTGGTCCAGGAAAACCCTAAACCGAGGACAGGTTTTTGGTGTTAGCTCACCCTCGCGGATAGCCCGCATGCCACAAGTTAAGTTCGGAACATGAACACAAGCCCTTAAGGTATAAATATAACACCACTAAGGCTTTCATTCGAGTCGTATCTGTGGAACTTAAGCTTACCCTACGATCCATGCCAAAAGAATTAGTAGCCTTTTTTATTTCCACTAATCTGCTGCTTTTGCTAGCCGTACACTTTGTCTAGAAATTTTACTGAACGTGTAAGGCTCAAAATTCATGAACTTTGTGACAATGCAACTTATCATACATTCATAATAAGAATGGATTAGAAACACTGATTTTTCTGTGTTAGTATGGTAAAAAAATCTATGATAGCATGCTAGAACAACTTGAGGAAGATAAATCATAAAATTGACAAGTCCAATCTTGCTGTATGACCCATTAACTAAGAGATAAACCCAACGTACATCATGTAGGATGAATCACTAATTCATATGTTTCCCTGATAAACACTGAATTTACAATTGAAAAAATAAAAATAAAAATTCCCCAAACCAATCCCACAGAACGTTAGTGTTTCAAGAAATTGCTCTTCACGGACCCCCTCGATCAGTCCAATTGCAAAGGGTCAACATTTACAAAATTCCGAATGTTAGACCCACCCTGTTTTGCTCTGTTCTGTTCAGTAACAGAGTAAACTATTTGATATCATTAAGGTTTAAGGTTTTCACTTCCATGAACGAATTTCCATCGATAGCATAGGCAACATGAACTGGCGGCTGAAATTTGTTGTAATCTACATCTTTTGAATTTGTTTCAAAGAGCCTCTTTAGTTTGCACTTTGCAAAAACTTGTTGTCTTTCATTGAGACTTTACAAAGTGGTCACTAAGATTCTAAAGAGAAAGTGGGCATCATTGCAAGGTCTAATAATTGCTTTTATGAAATGAAATGTGATTTTACACCATTAATCTGTAGGAATAATAAAACTACAAATTGGACGGCAATTTACGTTCATAAAAAGAAACATCATATTCATAAATGTTAATGGAGTGAAAATAGATAATAATACAAGTGTTAACCGGCTCGAAGATCATATAGAAATCATAAAAAAATATTGATTAAGATGATTACATGATATTTACAGTAATGTTAAAAAAGAAAAAAAGAAAAAATGCAGCATAGATAAGGAGCCAGACAGTTCCATTTCCATACCTTTCAACTAAATCAGGCGTTTCAATGTCCGGAGAGAATATAAGAGAGACTTGGACATCGTCGGCAATAATCTCCTGTTGCAACACCTCTGAACAGCAAAGCCCAAACATACTCCCTAAATGAGTCATGTAACTGTATAGACCCCAACTACACTGACACAAACAAATCAGAATCAACACCAATACCTATCGAATTTGTTACAAAGAGCCCATTTAGTTTGCCTAGATGTGCAAACTAGTTGTCTTTCATTGAGACTTTACAAAGTGATCACCAAGAGATTCTAAACAGCAAGTGGACAAGATTGCAAGTAATAATAAAACTACAAATTGGATTGCCGTTGACATTCAAAAGAAGACACGCAATTTTCATATATGTCAATGGACTGAATATAACTATTAACCAGCTCAAAGTTCATATACAAGTCTGCAACGCGTATCCACTAAATTTTATGAATCTTACAACATTTACATACAAAGCTACCAAGTTTACGACACAACACCTCTAAGCTTGTTCCCCAAGCGGTCTAGGAATTGAAAGTACAAAAATCTCCAGTGCTTGTTCATTAGTAGAGGACCCCATACAAACCAAAACCCAACCACAAATCCAAGTGCCATGCTCACGTAGTCACGTAGAACCAATCCACTTCAAGTCCACCAAAATCCTTGCTCCTTTCATTTTTAGTGCTGGGTTTTACATAATTTATAGTACAGTTATTAGCAAGTGGAAGCCCACAAAGTTTGTTTCCAACAAAACTGGACGCAGTGAGGCTCTGTAGCTGAGTGCTTAAAGGGATTCTCCCATTCAAATGGTTGTGTGACAAGTTCAAATGACTCAAAAATGTCAACATTGATGTACTTTGAGGAACTTGACTTGAAAGTTGATTTACAAAGAAATTAATAGATCTAGTGATCCCATATCACCTATATTCTCAGGAATCCTTCCAGTCAAGATATTAAATGACAAATTCAATGATCGTAATCCTTGGAGACTAGTCACTTCTTTAAGGATCTCACCCGATAAATTATTCTTGGAAAGGTCTATAATTATTACCAATGGAAGAATAGTGGAATACTCCAGAACATTTCCCTTAATCACAAGCAATTCACTTTCAAAAGGAATAGAACCATAATTGCTTGGGCCGTCATATAAAGAAAACGGTTGACTTGAATTGTGATTTGCGGTCATGGCACTGAAATTGTTAACACATCTAGGTATGCTTCCAAATAGCTTATTATGAGAGAGGTCCAAGATTTGGAGTGAAGTTAGAGAGCAAAGTTCTTTTGGAATGAATCCATGGAAATTATTTGAGCGAAGGTTGAGAATCACCAAGCTTGTAAGTCTATGTCCAATCCATAAGGGTATGCTTCCAACAAACTCATTTTTAGCAATATCAATGGTCACCAAGTCTTTACAATTTTTCAAAGAGGATGGTAATTTTCTAGAGAATTTGTTGTTGTATAGGTGCAAATATGAAAGACGAATCAAAGATTCAATGGATGCTGGAATACTTCCTATGAAATTGTTGTTTCCCAAATTTAGGGCAAACACGTTTTTCCACATCATCCAACAATTACTTATTTCCCCCGATAAAAGATTTTTTCCAAGATTGAGAAATTCCATTTGTTTGGACTCATTCATCTTGTAACACAAAAAGTGAGAAATAGATCCAGAGAATAAATTGTTAGAAAGATCAAGGAAGCTCACATTAGAGGATATACAAGGTAACGGACCTGTGAAGAGACTTGAACTCATATCAATAATTGGATAAATAAACAAAATCACAGGTATATTTGGAATCTCTCCATAGATCCGATTGTGAGAGAAATTTAGATATCTAATCTGAGAAGACAAGTTCCAAAACGAATGAGGAACCATATCTAAAATCCCTATGTTGATATGTCCAAAGACTCAAGATGATTTTGTGCGCAAAGCCAAGAGGGAAATTTTAGCCCTAAATTCCATGATCCCAAAAGTAAAACGATAGGTTTAAAAGGAGGGATCCAATCTTCACGTACTTCTAAAGTCAGTTGATTCCCAGATGCAAATAATAATAAATAAAAAAAACTGTTATTTTTGTTAAATTGGCAAAATGAACTTTGGATACTACACCCTCCAACATATTTGAACCAATATTTACAGACTCTAATTTGGAGAGCTGTTCGAAACTTTCAAGGGGAGTTTCGTTAAACTGTCAGAAATAATTAATTGGAATTGTAATCCTAGAATTAAATAAATTTTAATTGAGAAGTCAACCACTTAACAAGTAACAAGTCCTCTCTTGATAATTGCATTGCACTAAATCACAATTATTGAGATTGGAAGGGAGAAAGTTGAAGGAAGCTTAAAGTGTTGCAAGGCAAAGTCTCATCGTAGTCCCCTTCAAACAGAATTGGGACCTCCAAGGAAATTACTCATATAGACTCTATTGTTTTGATATTCCCATGTCCCACTATGACCCCGATTTATAGGAGGGAAGAAGGTCCATTTTCTTGCTTGTGCTAGACGTTCTCAAGTGACATCTATCACTTTGGGTATTTGCAATGTAATCTCCATGGCGTGACAACTAACAACCGAGTCATATACGAACAAGGATGAGATGAAGAGGTCCATTTTCTAGTCCCCATAACACTGAAAGGCAGTCCTCACTCTTCCACGATATTTCTGACAAATAATCCTCAGCAATTCACAATAATTTGCTACTTTACACTATGGCTAGAGATCCATTTGGTATGTAGAGTTTTAGTTGTAAAGCTTTTGTGAAGAAAAAGTTTTAACTGAAAAGAGTTTTAATTGAAAAGACCATTAACATATAGTGCATTTGGAAAATTACACTAATAAATTGTTTTGAAATTGTGAAGACATCTAGCATCCTCTCTAATCCAGTTTCATGCTCTTCTTTATTTTATTTTTTTTTAAGAGAAATTTTACTAAGCCATATGTGTCACCTAATTTAAAAACATTAATTAATGCAAGTCAAAGACTTAACACATTATATTTAAATATGAAAAAAAGGTTGATTAAAAAGATAATTTTAAAGTTTTCTTCTAGGAAGCACTCCAAAGCATATAACAGATGCATATATACTATGAGATTATCATAGACTGCCTATGTTAAAACAAAAACTACGTAGTCAAATTTGATAAGATTTAAGGGCATAATCACCTAAACATATTTGGATATTCTCTCTAGCCTCGATGTCTTCATGTTTTAGTTTTACTCCGACCACTCTAGTTCAGCTCCAAGCTTTACCTCAATTTTTTTTATATACAATTTTATCAAGCCAACTCTGCATCAAGAGTCCATTTTTCTTTTCTTTTTTGAGCATTTGAACCTTAGGTAACAACAATTTTATCAAGCCAAAAAAATAGTAGTATAGAGCTCTGCATCAAGAGTTCTTTTTTACTCTTTTTTTTTTTTTTTTTTAAATAAATTTGAACCTATGACATATGCTCCATAATGATTTCTCTTACCATCAGGCCAAGACACCAATTAGTTTTTGGTATAGGCGGGATTAGAATCTAGGTCTCTTTTTTTATTTTTTATTTTTTAAAGTAGTTCAACATACGGCATCTGCTCCATAATGATTGCTCTTACCAACGTATGACATCAATTCAACAAAAACCAATTTCACCTAGACTCAAATCCCTCTTTACCAAAACCAAATTTCATCAACATTCATGTACCTATCTACTACCCACCCAAATAGATGCATGGGCACATATACAAAGTTGTAATTCTTGAATTCGTTTTTGATAAAGAATACCAATTGCTACCTAAACAAATTCTTCTAATATACATCAAAAGAAAGTCATGAAAGGGAAACAAATCTTCAAGTGAAAATTAGAAAGAGTAGGGAAGGCTGATTTCAAAATATCACAAATTATAAACTCTTTGTAGTCACTAAATCTAGCCTGTTAAAAGCACTCTTTTACATCTAAAATAAGCTCACACTGAAGAGTTGGGGTTTATAAAAGATGATTTCTCACAATTTGACACAATCTCCTAATCAAGCTCAATACTTGCATTACAATGCGTCATCAATACTCGCATTCAATTTCAATACCTTTCAACTAAATCAGGTGTTTCAATGTCCTGCGAGAATTAAGAGAGACTTGAACGTCATAGGCAATAATCTCCTGTTGCAATGCCTGTAAAATGCGAAGCGCAAACATACTCCCTGAATAAGCCATGTAACTGTATAGACCCAACTACACTGACGACACACAATTCAAAATAACACCAATACCTTCGAATTTGTTACAAAGAGCCCATTTAGTTTGCCTAGTTGTGCAAACTAGTTGTCTTTCATTGAGACTTTACAAAGTGATCAGTAATATTAATTTTTTCAAGTAAATCAAAAATTTATGAATGTGCATGTATCAAATCAAAATCAAAATCAAAACAAAAACAAACAAAAATTGGAGGCATTGATTTTCTTATTGGTATCTATATCTTGAAAGTCTTCCTTGTGCTGAGTGCAACTTTCTCATAAAAGATCTTACTAGGACCAGAATCTTGTCTAATCAATCCTTTTGTGAAAAAATTCAACCTTCATTTGATGTTCAATTTTGTCTGTCTTAGGTTGATTTGTCTGGATATCAATTTTCTTCCTAGCCAAAATTTCCAACTTATTTTAGACGAAAATTTCAATGATTTTTAAAAAATTCAATGATCAATAAACTGGTAGGTCCCTCTTTGACTCAAGTCAAGTGGCTTGGTATTACTATTATCACCTTGATTGTTTAGAATTTTTTTTTTTTTTAAGAACTTGATTCATACTAAAACATATATGGCATTCTAAAATGAGAAACCTTCTTGGCTTCCAAATACTCTTCCCACATTACAGAATTGAGATCCGCACAAAAGCCTTTAGTTTAAATGAATTTGCCTGATAATTCATTGAATTGATGCTCATAGTTTTTTTAGCCAATGATTGATTTTGGAAAAGTGGGTGCTTTATACACTGGGAACAACTTTTCTTTTAACAAATGGATAATTTGTGAAATGAGTACCCCAAAGAAGCAAATACCAATACCGAAACATTGCCATTATCCATATTTTACTCAATGAGATACTTATAATTCATTTTGGCTGATGTTATTGCGGAAATAACAACTATTGGTGTATAACTATCATTTCCCTTCATTTTATTCCTCTTTCCTTTTGTTTCTTCTTATTCACCACTTTTGCTAAGTGCGTAGCTATGGGGTTTGAGGAGGTCAATTGCCTCTCTCTTGATGAATTATTCACTCCTACAAGAAGACCACACCACATCATTTGGCTCATGTGGTCCTCCCAAGCCCCAACCAATAAATAAATCCACATGTTTTAATTTCTAGATTAGTTAGATATTATCAAAACTTTAACGTGAACTTTAAACACTGCCTACACCAAAAATTAAGCAAACCTGTGTTGAAAAAAATTGATTCTTGACTTTCAGTTTTCAACTTTAAAGAAGCAAAAGTTTAAATTGAAGAGAAAAAAAAAATGTTACTTTTCAAAAGTGTACAAAGTTCAAATTTTAATGTAGTAATTTACTGTTTTTCATAAAAATGAGTGTATTTTTTAAATTCCTCATGTAATGATTATATAATAAACTCCATACTTTGATATTGTTTTCAATGTTATACTATAAGATTTTGAATGCACAAATGATTATTGTATGATTTAAAATAGTTATAATTTAATTATTAAATGAGTTAAACCAAAATCGACTTAAGTTGTATTTGAGGTATATCTGATTACTAAGAATCATTACATGAGAATTAGAGTTTACTATGAGAATTAAGTACAATATAGCTATATTCCTATAAAACTAACTAATAAACAAAATTTAAATAATATGTTATCTTTTTATGGGTTTTCTATAACATTATAATACAACTTATATAGTATTTACATGAGTGAAATTTTATTGTCTAGATTGGTCCTAAATATTATCTATATAATGTATGTGCCTGCACAATGTGTTTACGACTTTAAGTTTGTAGGTGTATGAAGACATATGTATGTTAGTTATAAATTTTATTCACTGAAGTTAATTAAATCCCAGCTCTGCTACTGAATACTGTCATTTATCTGATTAAAGACATTATCTTTGTTAGAATGTAATTAATGAAACATGACACTCATTAGGTCTATAGAAGTGAGAAAAAAATTATGCATCTAATAGCTAAATAAATCGGTCATTCACTCATTCTACAATATCAACACTTTTCTTTTTTAATATTTTGTGGTTGATTGCATAATTTTGATTTACTTTTTGTCGGCTTTACATGTTTGGTTCCAAGCTATCGTAAAAAGGTCAAAATGTGTTTAATAGAATTCCTACAAACTTGTTAATTCTTATAATGTTATTCTTATTCTTGCACTTACGGCTACTTCAATTTTATCATGATCAGCACCACCCACATCTGATATTCAATATCAATGCATCTCATATAGTTTCACAAAGACGTTAAATTAAATCATTATATGAGTTAAACAAAACATCAAATTTATTATTCTTTCTTGAATCAATTTAAGGATACATAATTAATCTTTGTGCGAAAGATTTAATCAAGTTCCTAAACCTATGTTTGTTAATTTCTATAAGAGTTTGTAATTTGACATTGGCATGTGTGGTGTGGTGGGTGTGGGCAGAGAGATTGGGGTATGGGTGGTGGTGTGGTCCGTGTGGAAATGTCTGTGTGGTTGTCTATGTATGAAAGTGAGGAAAAGACCAATGAAAAGGCCTGGGGGGCCTCAATGCTACAATCCAGTGATCCAACAACAACGATGTCAGGGTTGGACTTGGTGTGTGGTGCGAGGGTGAGTGTGAAGGAAAAAATTCATTTTGTTGGAATAAATTTGCTTCACTATTGTTGCTAAATTGCCCAATCCAACGCTGTTAAAAGTCTCTATTCATATTCTAAGAATTTCAATAGGCTTTTATCTATTCAGACTTCTTAGGTGTGTTTAGTCCAAATGAGCAAGCAAGAACCAACATGGGAAATGCAATATACACATATAATGTTTGTAAATTTAATCAAGCAATACATTTATATTTTTAATTATATTATTCTTGACAACTTACATTTACAATTGTTTTTCCTCTTTTGAATGACAAGTAATATAATTATAATTAATTCTCTAAATATTATACCACAAATTGAGTATAAAACATGGGTCACAAAGAGAACTTTCTACAAATTATTTCAAAAATACATTTATTACATATTGGCACACCACAAGAAACATTAGCTAGTGATAAGAAAAGAGGCTCACAATATTTAATTAAAAACTACCAAGTTTTCCCCACAACACAACTAAGCTTGTACCCCATGCGATCTAGGAATTGAAAGTACTCGATTCTCCATTGCTTGTTCGCTAGTACAGGACCCCATACAACCCAAAACCCAACCTCAAATCTAGGTGCCATGCTCACATAGAACCAATCCACCTCACGTCCTCCACTATCTTTGCTCCTTCCCTTTCCAGTGTCGGGCTTTGCATCATCTATGGTGCAATTTTCTGTAAGTGGAGGTCCACAAAGTTCGTTTCCAATAAAACTGGACTCATGAAGGCTCTGTAGTTGAGTGCTTGAAGGGATTTTCCCAGTTAAATGGTTCATTGACAAGTTTAAACAGACTCAAAAATGTCAACTTTGACATGCTTGGAGGAATGTGACCTGAAAGTTGGTTTTCAGATAAATCAAGAGATTCTAGTGATACCATATCACCAATATTTTTAGGAATCCATCCAGTCAAGATATTGAATGAAAAATTCAATGATTGTAATCCTTGAAGACTAGTCACTTCTTTAGGGATCTCTCCTGATAAATTGTTCTTGGAAAGGTCTAAAGTTCTTACCAGTCGAAGATTGGTGCTATACTCACGAACTTGCCCTTTTATCACAAGCGATGCCCTTTCAAAATCCACAGTATCACCATCAACCACTAACAAATCCTGTAAATTATTGTGAGAAATTGAAGCCATGGCACTGAAGTTGTTAACACATCTAGGTATGCTTCCAAATAGCTTATTTTGTGAAAGATCCAAGATTTGGAGTGAAGTTAGATTACATAGTTCCTTCGGTATGTGACCAAAGAAACTATTTGAGCGAAGGTTGAGAACAATCAAGCTTGAATGTCTTTGTCCTATCCATGAAGGTATGCTTCCAACAAACTGATTCTCATTGATATCAATAATTTGCAAATCTCCACAATTTTTCAAGATAGATAGTAATGTCCCCGAGATTTTGTTCTTGAATAAGTGCAAGGACCTAAGAAAACTCAAAGATCCAATGGATGTTGGAATGCTACCAGTGAAATTATTGTTTCCTAAATTCAAGACCAACAATTTTTCCCAATTCTTCCAACAATCAGTTATTTCTCCCGATAAACGATTCTTTCCAAGATTGAGAAGTTCCATTTCTTTCAACTCAGTCATCTTGTAACACAAAAAGTGAGAAATAGATCCAGACAATAAATTGTCAGAAAGATCTAGAAAACTCACATTAGAGGATATACGAGGTAACGGACCTTCGAATAAATTGGAACTAATATCAATCATTGAAGAAATATACAAAGCCATAGGAATATTTGGAATCTGCCCGTAGATATGATTGTGAGACAAGTTCAGATGATTGAACTGAGAAGACATGCTCCAAAACAAAGAAGGAACAACATCTGTAATATTTGCATTGGATATACCCACAGAACAAAGATGCTTTTGTGAACAAATCCATGAAGGAAAATTTGGCCCTAAATTCCAAGATCCCAAATTTAAAATCACAAGTTGAAAAGGAGGAACCCAATCATGACTAACTTTTAAAGTCGGTTTGGAGTCGGTTTCTTGTTAAATTGGAAAAATGACTACAGATACTACACCTTCCAACATATTTGAACCAATAAACAGATACTCTAGTTTGGAAAGCTGTCCAAAACTTTGAGGAAGAGTTTCATTAAATTGATTAGTTGAAAGATCTAAGAATTCTCAAAGATGAAAGATTTCCTATTGGAAATTGGAATTGGACCTGAAATTGAATTACCTCCAAAGAAAGCTGGACAAGATTTTGAAATTGCCCAAGTTCTTCAGTCAAATGACCAGAAAGTTCAGTATAGTACAATTCTAATATCTCTAGTCCATTCGAAACACATCTTGATAGACTTCCTAAGATTTCAGAAATGTCTTGACCCCATTTGTTGTCTGAAAATTTAATTTCTTTTATGCTACAGACATCACCTAATGATCTTGGTACCTTTCCTCCAAGTTCATTGCTTGTCAAGTCAATGCTAATGGCAGATGTTAGGTTTCCAATGGCACTAGAGATTGTACCCTGCAATTGATTCATGCGGAGGTTGAGAAATTCAAGATGACTGAAATTGTACAACCAATTGGGAATGGAAGAGTTGAAATCATTGTGAGATAGATCAAGGTGCCTAAGAGAAGTCATGTTCCGAAGATGAATAGGGATTGGACCTTGAAACCCATTGGCAGATAGATTAAGAGACACCAAATTTTGATGACCAAAGACCCAGAATGGAATCAAAGTGTTTCCAAAGTTATTGAAGGAAAGATCAAGGGTGGTGAGAGATGAAGAGTTAACACTAGGTGTCGTTGGGATAAAACTAATGTTGCAATGTGACAAGCACAAGTCTGACAAGGAAGTGACTTTTTGTTTGTCACATGTTGCAAATTAGAGACTTCACTAAGGTCTACCCCACTCAAATCTAGTTGTTGTAGTGAATGAAGACTAGAAAGCCACTGAAGGTTCATGACAGATAAAAAATTATAACCAAAACCTCCGAGATTGAGATAGTGCAAATTTGAGAGATTACCAAGTTGAGGAGGTATCAATCCAAAAAATCCCGCACCAAAGAGATTAAGATATCTTAAACTCTTCATTGAACCAAGGAATTCAGGAATTGGAGCAATTAAACCAAAATTATTGTAACTCAAGTCCAAGTATGTCAAATGCTTCAAATCAAGTAAAGAAGGATTTATCATACCTCCAAACATTGACCGCGCATAAGCTTGAATTTCAGCTTCATATTGAGCTTGAATTAAAAAATATTCAAGCAAAGGAGGAGGAACACTTTGGAGATGCAGTTCTTGGACGTGACCAGTAACGTTGTTGCATACAACTCCAACCCATTGACAACAATTCCCATCAACAGCCCATGAGGCAAGCCGGTTTGAAGGATCTATAAGATCTTGCTTGATCTTGAGAAGGGCCTGTCGCTCACTTTGAATGCAATGAACCTCAGACACTCCACTGCAAAAGGTAGGATCAAGAGTTGCTAAAGTGATCAGCAATCCAAGGAAAAGGTTTAATGTAATGGCTCTTAATCTTAAAGAACTGTCCATGATGGTGCTGAACTAAATTCTTATTATGAAAATGCTACTAATTGCATGGTATTTATAGGAGAGGGAGAGAGTACTGTGCTGAGGTTCTTTTCAGCTTTTGATTTTTTTTTTTATGCTTAAAGTTCCTACCACATATTATTTCCGAGACTAAGTCTTGTGGATGTCACGGTCCATTATTTGTGGGCCCTTTAGGTAAATTTGGTTATATATCAATTTTCTAACTGTATTCAACGAAAGAAATAATAAATTTCAATGTTAAGTCAAATGAAGCACTGTCCAAGTTGAAGTTGTTCTACTTGACTGAGTCTTCATTCACATTTAAAGGAAAATAGAAAACAACATTGTACAATTATGTGATTATTATTTTTTTTCATGCCATCAATATGTACTATTGAGTTGACGTCCAATTCTGCTCATTTTAAAGTTCCAATTGGATATATTAACATAATTAATTGAGAAGAAACTAATCGAATACAACACCCACTAATAGTGTTCATGTGTAGAAATGGTGTTATTCCTCCCATGATCACCTTTTCCCATGAGTCCTTGCCTTCTTATAATAATAATAATAATAGAGTTGAATTATTGATAAGCAATTAATAACGGAGTCCAATTCCAGTACTTCACCTTTGAACCCCGGCTTTCATGGTAAGAAACCGAAGTCAACTCTCCAAGAGCTTCTTGCAGTTCTAGTTAAAACATGCATAAAAGCATTTGACACTACCATTTTTTGTTCTTTTGGCTTAAAATCATGCCACTGCAATATGACCTATTGAACATCAAATTCCACCTCATTTTAAGAGTTCCAATTAAATATATTAATAGCATAATCAATTTGAATCCAATTGGTCGATTAGGAAGAAAACTAATCAAAACAAAACACCAATGGTGGTGTGTATGGAAATGTGGTTCCAGTTGTGTGAATTTTTTATTTCAGAGATACTTAGGACCTAATTTTACATTGCCTTCCCTAACACAATTAGACTGTCAGAAAATATTCATTCAAGAAATAATCAATTGGAATTGTAATCCTAGTAATAAAGATAAATTTTGATTGAGAAGTCAATCACTTAAACTAGTAAGTCCTCTCTTGGTGGTGGCACAGTTGGTTAGTGCGAAGGTCTAGTGCACTAAAATTTGGCTGTCTCCCACTAGGACCAATGAGTTATAGGAGGAAAGAATATCCATTTTCTCTTGTGTGCTACACGTTCTCAAGTGACATCTATAACTTTTGTATTTGCAGTGTAATTTCCATGGCGTGACAACTGGGTCTTATACAAACAAGGCAGTCCCTAGTCTTCCACTATATTTCTGACTAATAATCCTAGCAAGTCACAAAATATTAGTATTTTTTTTCCCACTAATATGCTGCTTTACACTATAGCTACAGGTCCATTTGGTCAAGTCATCAATTATTAATATTTTTTTTTCCCACTATTATGCTGCTTTACACTATGGCTAGAGATTCACTTAGCATTGCACTAGGAAGTTGAGCTTTAATGCGTTTGGCAAACTAACAATAATAAAATGCTTTGAAATTGTTACCTTCGCTTGACGATCTTTTCCATATCACTTGAAAGAGAGTGAATTCATTTTATGTTTATAATTTTATTTTTGGTATCAAACAATATATATACAAAGTATCACGTCATTTAAAATTTTTAATGATATGATACTGGATAGACTTTTAAATTTATAATACTCAATCTGAACTACAAAATTATTCAATTTCAAATGGATTTTTTTTCTTCCTTTGGTAACCAAATTGATATTGAGCCTCTAAAGATGTGTGAAATGACAAAAGAAGACATAAGAAAAGAGTTTTGTATTTTCATGTTTGAAGCCAATTAATTCAATTAATGGCCCAATCGGGTTAAATACACTATTGACTCTTAACTTTTACTCAAGTTGCGTGTTTGGCTCCTAATTAATTCCATTTACAATTAAGATCTGACATGGCATACCCGTTTAAAATAAAATAAAACCCACCCAACCCAACCAACTTGATTTTGATTTAAAAAAAAAACCAATTACACAAATAAAATTAAAACCTAATTACGATGTGACTACTTTTTAGTTTGGCTTTGGTTTTTGTTAATTTGTTTTGTTCCGTTTTGTTTTTGTTTTTCTTTGCTATTCCTAACTTGCTATTACACGAAAAAAAGAAAAAGAAAAAGAAAAATTCAGAAAGTCAAGAGCGTATATGCTCCTTCCTTAGTTCCCTGGATTAGCTCTTGAAGTTGGTTTTTGAGCTCATCAGGAGGGGATGAATCCAAAAAGACAACTTTTTGATGCCAAGATTATTTTTTGAAAAGCACCTAGGCATGAGGCAATCTATTCGAGTTTTGAGTCAACCCGTTTTGC
Organism: Fagus sylvatica; assembly: GCA_907173295.1. Lineage (NCBI taxonomy): Eukaryota > Viridiplantae > Streptophyta > Magnoliopsida > Fagales > Fagaceae > Fagus > Fagus sylvatica. The sequence continues at coordinate 41,670,534 of OU015765.1, forward strand.
AATTTGTGAGGGAAAGTTAAATCTGAATCTTAACCTGGACAATGTTCTACCATAAGTCCATAACAAGCTAGGCTTCTGATTGTCTAATTTGAATCGTTGTCAACATATTTTTCATAAAAAAAAAATTAAGAGAATAATGATAACCATGCTGAAGTTAACTGATTAGTAAGGTAAAAGTTGGAATAGTTCAACAAAAGACTTTGTTTCGACAAAGGGAGGAAAAAAAATAGGACAAATTATGCCGGCTTCTGATTGTCACAGAGGGGCAAGAGAGAGGAAGAAGAAGAGATGCACGGGTCTGATTTTAGGGTTTAATTTTATTCGGATAATCGGATTTTTTAATCAGAATCGGGTTGGGTGGGTTTAATTTAATTTTAAACAAGTATGTCATGTCAGATCCTAATTGTAAATGAAAAAAAAAATATCACCTCAATTAAAAATTGGCCACGTCATCAATCCGTTAACCACGTATACACAATATTAATGGAGACTAATAGAAGGACTAATGGTGCACGATTTTGAAACGTTAAGGACCATTTCTCCGCATTTTAAACGATTGGAACTTTGTTTTGGCATGTAACACGATTTGTCATCACGGTCTCATCTGGGTGTGTGTTAGATTTCCATTTTTTCATGAAAAATATTTCCTTTTCATGTTGTTGAAATCAAATATTGGAACTTGATCAATAAGATCCTTGAATAAATTTTATTTTATTTTCTTTGAATACTTCTAAGTTTGTTGGGTCTAAAAGTGTGAGAATTGTATATGTTTATCTCCTTTTTTTTGTTAGATCTTAATTTCTCAAAGAAACTTTTGCATTTACACTTCATATTGTAAAATTTTGTCTAAACTCTAAGTTACTCTTTCAAATAAACTACTTGTTAATCATGGTTTATGACTAAATTTAAATTTTTTTTTTTGGGGTTGAAGATGCCTAGTGTGAACCCTGATCCATCTGATAAAGATTCCGAGCAATTCGTTGAAATTGATCCAACAGGCCGGTACGGCCGCTACAACGAGCTACTTGGTTGTGGTGCAGTGAAAAAAGTGTACCGTGCATTTGATCAAGAAGAAGGAATAGAAGTGGCATGGAACCAAGTCAAACTAAGAAACTTCACCAATGATCCGACCATGATTGATAGGCTTTACTCCGAGGTCAGGTTGCTAAGAACCTTAACAGACAAAAACATCATTGCCTTGTACAATGTGTGGCGGGACGAGGAAAACAACACGTTGAATTTTATCACCGAGGTGTGTACGAGTGGGAACTTGAGAGAGTATAGGAAGAAACATAGGCATGTTTCAATGAAGGCTTTGAAGAAATGGTCAAAGCAGATTTTGAAAGGGTTGGACTACTTGCATACACATGAGCCTTGTGTCATTCATAGAGATCTCAATTGTAGCAATGTGTTTGTCAATGGGAACATTGGTCAGGTACTTGCTGATTTTTCCTTCTTTTGCTTTAACATACATATTTGGTTGTTAAGTGAAAATCAAAGAAATGGGAAAGAAAGAAAATAATAACATTCTTATATTTTTACTTATAGGCCATGTAGTTTGATTTGGAATTTTGGATCTTAATATTTAAAAGTATATTTTCATTCCTTTGTAACCAAGCAATCAAATTTAGTGTTACTTCTAATTTAAGAAAAAGTTGGTTTTGATTTGACTAATTATGTTACAAAGAAGTTTAATTTTGTGTTACTTTATTTTTCTTTACTTTTTTATAGGTAAAGATTGGTGATTTGGGCTTGGCCGCGATAGTGGGGAAGAGTCACTCAGCACATTCAGTATTAGGGAAGCCGGAATTCATGGCACCAAAGCTTTATGAGGAAGATTACACAGAAATGGTAGACATATACTCGTTTGGAATGTGCATGATTGAGATGGTGACATTGGAAATTCCCTATAATGAGTGTGACAATGTTGCTAAAATATATAAGAAGGTGTCAACTGGGGTGAGACCTCAAGCCTTGAGCAAGGTTAAGGATCCGAAGGTGAGTGCATTCATCAAGAAGTGCCTTGCTCAATCGAGGGCAAGACCCTCTGCGGCCGAGCTCCTTAAGGACCCGTTCTTTGATGAAATTGATGATGACGAAAATGATGAATATGTTTCTTCATGATGACTAATTTTGTTGTGAAGTGTGATTAAATTTACCATTGTTGTTTAATTTTTATTTTAATGTAAATGTTTTTAAATGTTTATGATGATTTTGGAGGGATATGGGGAGGGAGGCTCTTGGTTTTAAATTCATTTTCATTTTCTTTCTCTTTTAAATGGAGGAATTGGATAATGACTTAGAAGTTAGGATATTATATGGGGAGTGTTTGATTGAGAATGGTTTTGTTTTGTACATTGCAGTTTGAAGTTTGAATACATAAAAAATTGAAGCCGACAAAGATTGAGTTTGCTTCTTGTTTTGGCTTATTGTTTTATCAATGTCATAATGAAAACATATGATGTAATCATGTATAAGGAAAATCAGATTTCAACTTAGGCAATTGTAGACTTCGTTTTACCCTAGTTAGTAAGGTTATGATAGAGATGCATTTCCTTACTTTAAACTAAAAATTACTACAAGTTGTAATAGAGTTGCTCAAGCCCTAACACGACAGATAGAGGCTTTGTCCTCACTTTTCGAGTAAACGTGAAACAATCTGATATTTAATAAATTTTGCTATCGTACACATAAATAAAAAAATAAAATTTGCATTAAAAAACACAAAAATGGAACAATATTATCATAAAATGTAACAATATTTCTCACTTAAAAAAAATGGCAATTACCAAAGTCTCCTTTTTCATGTTCCACAAAACAAGAATAATATTAGTTCCCATAATGTCATTGTCCAGTATGTCCACATTGCCTTTACCATTTCTCTAATTTTATACCTTTCCCCAACTCTCAAACCATACCAAATGTCCAAAAAAAACACATAAAAATGTTGAGCAAGAGAAACATCTGGTTACTGAAAATTGTGCTCTTCCTCTTTGCTCTCAACTTTCTCACTCTTTGTCTTTACTTTACTTCTCACTCCAAACCACCTTCATCTTCACCTTCATCGGTCAACCACCATTTCAACGGTCATAACCACCGTTATCTGAAGCCTTGGCCAATTCTCCCATCTTATCTCCCTTGGTCCCACCACTCTCCGCCTCCGTTAAGCTCCTGCGAGGCTTACTTCGGTAACGGCTTCTCTGACCGCCGCGATCTTTTCGGAGATCAAAGCGGTGGTGGTGGTGGAGGAGGATGGTTCAGGTGCTGGTACAGCGACACGTTGCAGAGCTCCGTGTGCGAGGGCGGGAGGATCCGGATGGATCCAGGTCGGGTCTTGATGTCGAGGGGGGCGGAAAGGTTGGAGGAGGTGATTGGGAGGAAGGAAGAGGAGGAGTTGCCTCGGTTTCAAAACGGTGCGTTTGAGGTCGACGGTGGGCCCGGGTTCCGCGGCTCGCCACGTAGGCTCGTCGCCGATGAGTTACTGGATCGATACGTGCCTCGAGGTGGGATTGGGACGCATACAATGAGGGATCTATTCGGGTCGGCCCGGATTGTCGGGTCGGACCATTTCGAGTGCCAACGGGTTCGTCATCCTTTTTGCTTTGTTTTAAATATTTAATTTATTATGGATGCATAAGCAGTTTAATTAATAACTATAACTAAAGGATTCGAATTTTTTGATATTGTGATGTGGTTAGTTGTGATTGGCTGAAAAAAAAAAAAAAAAAAAAAAAAAAAAATTGCCACCTAAGCAAACTGTGAAAAAAATTGTGAAAAATTGTGTCTGTAGCATTGTTCGGAAGGAAAATTAATGATTCGAGTTTTTTGGGATTAGTTGGATTTGATTTAATTTTAATTATGGATGCATAATTAGTTCATTACAAAAAAGAAAAGAAAGGAAGATTCCCAATATAGTTTTTTGGGAATATGATGTTTGACATACATGTTTGCAATTATGGATGCATAATCAGTTAATTGCCATTGTTGATTATGAACTAAGATTTAGGGATGATATAATTTTACATATGGGGGAACTGATTTAAATTTGGTGGTCTAGATAGTCTGTCATTTAACTTCTTTGTTTTACTGGCAATCGATTGAAGTTTCTAATCGTGGATTTGGATGATAAAGTTTCAATTTTGGGTGGACGTGTAGGCTGGGTAGGTTTTGATTTATCATTTTTTTAGGGTATATGTTTTTTAGATGTGATAGGATTTGAACTTTTGGTGTCTGTTCTGTGATGATTGCTTTTTACAACTAGACTAGGACACCAATGGGATTCTTTTAGGTGTATGTGGAATTCGATCTTTGGTCCCTTATTCTATGACAAGAGACTTTACTAATTGATCTAATTGTAACCCTAAGTTTGATGAGTTTTTGATTAGCTGGTTTTGAAAGTGTTGGATAAATGCCACTGTTTGGTAAGGGAAATTAATGATTCATAATTTTCCATGATTAATTGGAGTTGATTTAATGCAATTATGAATGCATATTGGAAGTTTCCTGAAGAAAAGATTTAGGTTAATCATGATTTAAGATCTAGATTTAGGTTTATTGTAGCTCCTTTACTATTTAATGTGTAATCAATTGGGATTTGGAGTATCTAATAGTGGATTTGGGTGATAAAGTTTCCAATTTTGGGTAGGTTTAGATCTGTCTGTTTTTTGGGTGGGGGGTTATAATTTATATGGATGGACCAATGGAGGTGATGATTGTATGGATTCTTGATGATCTGGTTTTGAACTGTCTCCTATTTCAATGGAAAATTAATAATTGTTTTTTTCCTTTTTGCTTTGAGTTGATTTAATGCGTTTATGAATGCATAATCAAATGGAAGTTTTCTTAATAACAGATTCAGAGTAACTACACCATTAAAATTAGGGATGATATAAGTGTATCGAAGGGATATGAATCTAATTTCAGCTGGACTAGAACTATTATTATTTTCCATCTGAAAAAAAAGGGAACTGTTATTATTATTATTATTATTATTACTTTTCCAATTTTGCTCTGTATGTTTCTGAAATGGAAGGCTTCACTTGCAGTGGGTTGAGGAGCCAACGCTGCTGGTGACACGCTTTGAGTACGCAAACCTTTTCCACACTGTTACCGATTGGTACAGTGCATATGTATCTTCAAGAGTTACTGGATTGCCTAATCGACCTAATGTGATTTTTGTGGATGGCCATTGTACGGTATGTAGGCTCTGGATTTTTTTATGGGCTGCTGGTTTCATGCTTGTTTAAGAACATGTGATAACATTAATATGATTACTTAATTTAACTGTTGTCATCTTGTTACTTGTTGAGTACGCAATGGAATTAATGGGGGAAAATGAGAAATGCAAAGTTGGAGCTTTAAGTTTTAGTGTTGTTAAGATCGGATTTGGGGGACTTTTGGAGAATGACATGACAAAGGTTCTGGACCAATAAGAGTTATAGAGTTTACCTCTTTGATTTTTTGTGCAGAAACCTTGCATGGGATGGTAGTTTCTGTAAGATGTTAACTTGGTATGAAGAAAACAGGACTTGGATCCAACTTCTTCAGGAATTTTGTTGTGATAGTGGAGGTTATGATACCAGCTTGTTGTAATTTGTGATTAGGGGAAGCGCATTCACAAGACTAACAAATTAAAACATCCACACAAGACAATAAGATTTAATGTGGTTTGGCTGACTCCACTATCAATGATATTCATTACAACAACTTTCAACTAAACGTCACAAACAAACTAACATTCCTTCGCAAGCATAAACACAAATAAAACCTCTTAAAAACAAAAACTAACCCAAATCCTATCACAATAGAAACAAACTCTTAATAGCAACTCGCAAACAAGACACTCATAATCCCAAAGCTCCAATGCATCAAACAGTATTCTAACACTCAAACAATAGACAATTCTCAACTCACACAGGCAAGTATCTTGTAACTTCAAAAAACTATCAAGCTAGTATTCAAGAAACCCACTCATGTCCTTTTAATAGTAGGGACAAGGTACTTCATTATGTACCAGTGAATTTTTTTCTTTAAAAAATTGACCTTAACGTGGTGGGTTTTCCAGCAAATCAAAGTAATGAGGGTGTCCTGTCAAGGAAAGAGGAGCTTCTGTGCTTAGTTAGCCTCTTAAACATGAATGCTCTTCCATTAATTTTTTGGAAGAACATATGCCAATTATCATCATCATGTGCTTCTTCTTCTTCTTATGGTTCCATTGGTGAATTTTGTGTGTGTGCATGGTTGTGGGAATATTCTGCCATTCTGCTCTTCTATCTGTTCTGTGTATTTGTTCCTGAGTTTGTTCTGCTTATCTTTCTGTCAATGAAATAGAATGCTAGCCTATGTTTAGGTATCTTAGTAACACACTCTCTACCTTTGGTGGAAACATTTCAGGGACCCATGGAAGAAACATGGAAAGCACTGTTTTCTAGCCTTCGATATGCTAAAAACTTTAGCGGTCCAGTTTGTTTTCGGCATGCTATTTTCTCACCTTTGGGTTATGAGACCGCACTATTTAAGGGGCTTTCTGAAGAAATAAATTGTCATGGAGCATCTGCACATGATCTGTGGCAAAACCCTGATGACCAAAGAACTGCTCGATTATCTGAATTTGGGGAAATGATTAGAGCTTCTTTTGGGTTTCCTGTAAATAGACACCGTGTTGAAAAGCCAGTTTCAGGTTATAATGTCCTCTTTGTTCGACGTGAAGATTATTTAGCTCATCCTCGTCATGGTGGTAAAGTTGAATCAAGGCTTAGCAATGAACAAGAAGTGTTTGATTCCTTAAATAACTGGGCATCTAATCATCATGTGTGCAAAGTTAACCTTGTCAATGGATTGTTTGCACACATGCCCATGAAGGAGCAAGTCAGAGCCATTCAAGATGCTTCAGTTATTATTGGTGCTCATGGTGCAGGTTTAACTCACATAGTATCTGCATTGCCAAAAACTGTCATCCTGGAAATTATTAGTAGCCACTACAGAAGGCCGCATTTCGCCTTGATAGCCCGGTGGAAAGGTTTGGAATATCATGCAATTAATCTTGAGGGATCACATGCCAAACCAGAAATTGTCATTGACGAGCTTAGCAGCATAATTGAGGAGCCTGGGATGCTGACAAGTGTTTGGCTTTGACTTAATTTGATTCATGTTGTTGCCTTGAAGTAAGTAGAAGTGATAAGAAATATTGTCTGCATCAAGTGTCTGTTCATATACTGTAATTCCTCTTTCCCACAGAATGAGCTTGAGTTGCTTCTACTACTGTTAGAAGATTACGATAGGAATCTTATAGTGATGAGATAAATACTGGAACTTACCTTCCAATTGTTAGATGCAATTCGTAGTTGACACAAAAGGGGCTGCTTTTTGGGAAGATAAGATGGCTCGGCCTTAATTTGTAAAGCCCGTGGTTTTTTCTTCTTCTTTCTACAGTTTAGTGGACCCATTTTCTTCTTCTTTCTTCACACCCATATTTGTTGTTTGGTCAATTTTTCCATGCCTTTGGTAAACTGGCTGATTTTTGCTTTTATACTAATTATTTGTTACTTACAAGATTGTCTTTTTGTACAATGCAGTCTCTAATTTCATTCTGAACTCTTTGGAACAGAAATAATAATTTCTTGCTTTGAATTGAGATGAATCTCCAATATACTATTGTAGCAAGATGCATCGATGACTGCTTATTATACATATGGTATTGTGAACAGTCAATATACCATACTCACAGCTCTTTTTTGTTGAGAATGAGCATTTTCCAGAGTCATGAAGAAGATAATGGCTACTTATATCTACATGGAATACAGGAAACCAATTAATTTTTTATTTTATCTCAAATCATAGAGATCATCACACATGTATCTGACTTGATGAAAGAATTATTATGTCAATTGAGTTGCCTATACACTATACAGACCATGTTGTTTTATTTATGTTTTTTATTCTTTTGTTAATAACATTATTAACATCTCTCATGTTAATTTCACTGTTATCTCATGTTTAATGAAAATATTGGTCCATTATTGCGATGGAGTTGACACCAATCATTCTCTAGCTAAATATCACAAATTACATTTGATTGCGTCTTTGCTTATTTATAAGGAGCACATAAATCATGTACTACTAGGATTGCATAAATTGGTTGATAAATGCTGAACTATTAATATCAAGAATCATAAAAGGTTAATATAGACATGTTGATATTGTTATAACAAACATTTTAAACTCTGCAACAAACTAAGTTCAATCCTCACCAAGGTCAGCAATAGGTTCTGAACCAATCCACACATCATGCATTCATTTGGGATGGATTTGAAGAACCTCAAACGCCACACACACACACACACACACAAACACACAAGAAGAGAGAGAAAAAATAATAATAATAATAATAAAGATCTGCTGCTTACATTAGAACTTGTTAATAAACAATTGAAATTGGATTTGGTGTTTTCACCTTCAAGATACAGAAAATCAGAATGCCCTAAGAAGTACGCATTATATTATATGTCTAGCTTAAACCACTGGTGGATTGACCTATCTTGTTTCGGAAAAGAGAGATGAACCCGATTTATAGTCTGATTTCCCAGTTCATATATTCCAAATTCATTTCGATTGTACACAAATTTGTTGCCACCATATACATCTTTCGTGAAATAAATGCAATTCTGTTTGTACATTGTAGAGGCACCAGCTTGTATGCACACAGAATCATGACAAGCCAAGAAAATTGCTTGATCACCCAAGCTTTTGATCTCTTCCCATTCCATCTTCTCCCAATCCAATTTGTAAACCTCAAAACTCGAAGTCGGGTTAAGAACTCTACATACCATCCACAAATTCCCACACAATGATTCCACCAGATAGTTATCTGAATAATTCCATGACCTATTCATCTTAGTAGGAATGCTTTTGCCGTGGTCGAAAGGACTGATCTCAAATTTCATCAAGGATTGTTCTTTTATCCTCATCTTAATTGCATAGATTTCACCTTTGTAGCATATGCTATCACCAATCACATTGGCAGAATGAGGGAAGAGTCTCCACACCTTATCTCCTGTTCTCCAAAAGGCAAACTTTTTCTCATCAAAACTATAATTAGAAAGAGATAAAACAACACAACTTGGACTTGTTGGTTTAGATAATAAAACCAACCTAGTTGCTTCCATACGTCGATCATTATGATCAAGTAGCAAAGTTGGGAGCCAAAATCCCACCCTTGTCAATGGATTGTAGAGATAAATATAGTGAGCATGACTCTCTCCATAGATACACTTGGATGTGGTGTAATTTATTAGTAGCCAACCATGCCCGGAGCCAACACTTTTGGGCTCGTATTCACACCCATCATGAGTCTTGAACTTGGGAAATATACACATACTGGAGCTATCATTGAAAGGATTAAACATCTGTATACGGTCTATATCAGGGTCTTGATATTTTAAGACAAGTAGCCGTGGAGGTGACAATGCTAATAGGTTCTTGGCAATTGGCCGCCATGAACGACAAACTTTGTAACACTGGTAAAGATCAAAAATGTTCGTTACCTGCTGGAAAATTAGTTCCAGCAACCCTTCTGGGAGGTCAGACCAAGAGATTGAACTCATTGAAGCCATTGACATGCAAGAACTGCAAGAACTAGGAAAGTTTTATGTGATTCAGGTGCTCTCGAGTCCTATATATATGTAGAGCACACAAATTATAATCCTGGTTAGACTAGGAATATTAACTTGCACTTCAAGAAAGATTAATTTCTACTTCTTGAGCACAATTTTCTCTATTGTAGGAAAGGAAGCCGACTTAATTGCTTGTTCACCACAAACTTGTATTGCCGCCAAATTGGGCCGAACCATCTTTCTAATTCGGCTTGGGCTTGGTTAATATAACAATATAGGCTAGAGTTTTTATATATTCCTGGTGCTTTGAATTCTAATTTTTAAGTCTCAATAGACAAGTTTAGGGAAAAAAAAAGGGTGCTAATTTATTTTATTATTATTAACAAAAATTTATTTCTTCAAAAATAAATGGGATTAAAAATATGTTGTTAAGATAAATGTTTTTTTTTTTTTTTTTTTAAATGATGAAATTTATGTGTAAAAACGAATTTTTCAAAATTCAAGGACGAAAAACGAACTTCATACAAAATTTAGGGATGAAAACATAGTTTAACCGAAGATAAATTATCACTTATCACTTAAGCTAAAAGTTATCATTTTTTGGTCTACTAAATTCCAATTTTTCCACAACATGAGTTTCATTACAAAGAGCTAAAGCAATGCAATTTGGATTTATTGGTGGTTTCCTTGTTATATGGAATATCATGATCAAGTAGTAATTAGGGAGTCAAACGACCACCTTTGACAATTGGCTGTATAGATGGATTTGATTTGTGTCCAATGTAGTACTCCATTTCAATTAATGAAATACAACCTTAAGTATTGTTTTGATTTTTAAGGATGAGTAGGATTTTTTTTATTTATTTAAAACAATGGAGAGGCAGATTCAAACGGTCTATGATAAAAAGTTTTCCTTAAAGTTTACCTTCCACCCGCTAAGTCTATTCTATACCTTGGTTTTAAAATCCCCAAACATCACAATTTTGGATCTACCCACTAGAGAAGGGAATCCAAAATATTTTTCATGTTGCTTAAATACAAGTACTCTAAGGCATGTCTTAATCATATTGTATAGCCTTTGGTGTGTTACTACTGAAAAACTTCTTATCATTATTCACCTTTTGACCCAATGCCCTCTCATAACATAATAGAATTCGTTATAGCTCAGAACATCTCTCTAATTTGGCTTTTTTTAAAAAGCATATTATTATGAAGTATTATTAAAAAATAACATTCAATTTTTTAAAAAAATTACTAAATGAAACGAATTTTTTTATTGCCCTTAAAAGTATTCAGAGCCCAGTCTGTCACCACGGGCCTAATTTCCTAAAACAATCATCCAAGTCCATAACAATGACATGTAAATCATAACCGTTGAAGTGCCAAAACACAATGAAATCCAACGTTCTATATTTTACTATCACAAAAAAAAAATCACCTTGACTCATTTGCCCTCGCAATCACTAGAATAGTGAGGGCAAAATAGGGATTACAGAAACTAGGGTTTAGAGTGTTAAACCTAGCTCGCCTCCCTTTACATTTTCTTCTCTTTCGCAGCCCTCTCTTTCTCTGCAGAGATTTTGTGACTTCTGGGACAGAGAATCCTAGAACCCCCAGTCAGACAAAATGGGTATCTCTCAAATTACTCTAATTTTTCAAATCTCTTTTCAATTTTGGATTTTGGGTTTCAATTTTTTGATGCTAATTTGTGGACTTTGTATGGATTTATAGGTATTTCTCGTGATTCCATGCACAAGAGACGTGCCACTGGAGGAAAGAAGAAGGCTTGGAGGAAGAAGCGCAAGTAAATCTGAAAACCCAATTTAGTTTTCTTACTTTTTATCATTTTTTTTTTTTTTTTTTAATTTCTGGTTTAATTTTTATTCTGTTTGGTTGCTGAGAAACTTGGAGAGGATAAAATGAAATGGGGTTTGTAAAGTCCTTTGCTTTATGTTCTATCTGTCTAGAAAAGAAATTGATTTAATTGTTTTATAGTTGGGTAAGATTGGTTTTTTAGATTTATCTAATGTATCTGTGTTCCCTATTTATAAGGGTCATTAGTTCTTATGATTGTTCTGTGTTTGATTTTTGGGCTCGGTTTGATTCAGATAGAAAGTAGCATTAAGCCTCCAGAAATGTCTTAAGTCTAATCAGTTTGCGTTGGTTTCTGCCTTGGTTTGTGGGTTTGTTTTATCTATATTAAGGAAAACTAGCCCCATCTCTTATTATACCAGAATTTCTATAAACTGTAATTTGTATCTCTATCTGATTAATGTGTTTGTATTTCTTTTTTATTTTTGGTTGTAAAGTACTCTAATCTCTCAACTTCCAGATCATGCTTCATTATCTCTTGTTCCTGTTAATTGAGTTTGCCTTGTTCTTTTAAGGTATGAGCTCGGAAGGCAACCTGCAAACACAAAGCTGTCAAGCAACAAGACAGTTAGGAGAGTTAGGGTTCGAGGTGGAAACGTGAAGTGGCGTGCACTGAGGCTCGACACTGGAAACTACTCATGGGGGAGTGAGGCTGTGACCCGGAAGACACGTATTCTTGATGTGGTCTACAATGCATCCAACAATGAGCTGGTTCGTACCCAGACATTGGTGAAGAGTGCTATTGTTCAGGTTGATGCTGCACCATTCAAGCAGTGGTATCTCCAGCACTATGGAGTTGATATTGGTCGCAAGAAGAAGACTTCAGCTGCCACCAAGAAAGAAGGGGAGGTAAGGCGATATGTCTTCATTGTGTGTTGTTTTACTGTATTCCACTACAAATATTCAGTGTACTTTTTACCTTTTAATATAATTTGTTGGATTCTTTTTGTTGATGGTGGGGGTGCACCATTTGCTATGGTTGGTGTTAGATACTGTGTGGTGGTAGAGGTTATGGTGATAGCAATTTGGTGTTATGTTTTACTTTATGTTAGCATTGTCTTTTTTGGTGAATGAAAATTTGAAATTGTCTGAGTTACATTGGGCATTGATGTCATCCTTTCTTCACTGTTCCACTTCATTGTTTAATAGGAAGGTGATGCTGCTGCTCCTGCTGCTGCTGCTGCCACTGAGGACGTGAAGAAGAGCAACCATGTCCAGAGAAAGCTGGAGAAGCGTCAACAGAATCGCCAGCTTGATGCACATATTGAAGAGCAATTTAGTGGTGGTCGTTTGTTAGCTTGTATCTCATCACGACCTGGCCAGTGTGGCCGTGCTGATGGGTATGTGACATTTCTACACTTTCTTTTCTGTCTGCAAATTTTATAGCAAGTTATTAGTGGTTCCTTTCTGTATGCAAATTTACCTTTGGGTATGTTAAATTTGCCACCACTTATTGTGATCTTAAATGGATTTGCAACAGATATATCCTGGAAGGCAAAGAGCTTGAGTTCTACATGAAGAAGCTCCAGAGGAAGAAGGGCAAGGGAGCCACAGCCTAAAATTTTGTTCCCTGAACTTCATCCTTCACATCAGAATCTTTTTTGTTTCACTTTATTTCTTCTCCCTTAGACATTGAACTTAAGCTGAGATGCACCGTTTTACCAGAAGCTTTTTCTTGTGTTAAGTTTGACTTCTTAATTGGAATTTTTTTAGTTTTCCTTTCGTGATATGAATGTATTGTTATTATTACTGTTCTGATTAATACTTAGTACTCCTACTATTACCTTTAATTAGATGTCCCAGATTGTGTTTTGTGGTATCATTTCATCTAAAGAAGTTGGATTGTAATGGACAGAAGATGGAAGTTATTGTGTGACTGAAGTTGTCATTAGGCATGAAGACCTCTGAATTCGATATAAGATCTAGTTGGGATTATACCTGTTACCGGTATTCTTAACTCACAAGGGAGTATGCTAGGAGTTCAAAACCTGTTGGGGGCAAAGAAGCCCCCCCTCTCTTGAAGCAAAAAGACTTACCTTATGTACCTTGTTGCACAAATAATAAAATCTGAATACACTAGTGAATTATAAGTGAGGCTGTCCTGGGGCAGAGTTTCTTGCCAAAAAGAGAGATGCTTTTGAACCCAAGAAATGGGTTTAGATTGTAGCAATAAGTCAAAGGGTGGGCTCTCCAGCAGTGTTAGGATGTCATCTTAATCTCACATCAATTTGAATCCAAATCTTAAAGAATTTTAATCTATATAATGAGTTATGATTGTGTGGTATTTTTTTATTATTATTATTATTTAAAATATGTGATTTTACACCGAATTCATATAGAATTGACTCTCTTATGATTTATTTCATTAAAATAAATAAATAAAATAAAAATCTCTTATAATTCATAAGGCTTATAATTTTTGGGGCTTTTTTAAGAAAAGATGAATGAGATCAAGAGATTGAAAAGATTCAAATGGAAACGAGTCTAATTCACTAGTTTTGTTAAATGACAATCATGAAGTCAAGATGTCGGATTTTTTTTCTGTTTTTTTTTTTTTTAATGATTTTGTTCAAACATGTAAATATAATATTTTAATTGCTAATATGGCATGACACATCAGTTTTAATTGCTGATCGCTCAGTGACACATTCGTTTGTAAAGAGCTTGTAGTAAAATTTGTATTATTTTAGTATTAATCTTTTTATATTAATGATGGAATAAATGAGAAAATGGAAAAACTTTAATTCGATTTTCGATAGCCAAGGAAGGAAAGATTTAATTAAAATGAGGATAAATTTGAAAAAGGAAAAAAGAAAAAGTATTATGATATTTGAAATTTCAAATCCTATCTATACAAAAATTAATTAGATATGATGATCAAATGAAATCCAAACATAAGTTCAAATTCTATCCTATTTAAAAGCACTGCTTCTTTGTTTTGTATGGACCTAAGTGGCCCTGAATGTTAATAAGCTTGGGCTTGGGCTTGGAACGTTAATAGTCTGATTGTAAACGTAAATTTTTTTTTTTTTTTCTTTGATCAGTAACTGTTAACGTAAACTTCAAAGTTCAAAGTTCAAAGTATCAAATTTTTATTCCATTTATAAGCTCTGTCCTTAAAACAAGTTGCCAAAATTTGATAGAAATTTCTTAATATTCTTTCTCACTGTCTCTCCTAAAACCAAGTTGCCAATTTTATTATGCAAAGTATCAATCTTTGACACAATTGGAATTGGAGGATCTGACTCTGAGGATGGGGTTCTCAATGGTGGGTTCATTGGGTTCTCAGATTTTGGTGAGAAATTGTCATCAAAGGAAGTTAAAGTTTGAATCTTTTGCTCATGGAAGAAAGCATACCATGGATTTCAACTTCTCAAAGCTTCGGTCTCATCCATCAAAGATTTTGTTGAGCAAGAAGCGTGATGCAATTGAATTTGAGGAGAGAACAAGCCCAAATGAGGTAAACCCACTTTGAAATTGGAGTACTTTTTATTCTGCAAGTGTGAATTCATTGATTTTCAATAGGACAAAAAGCCAAATTGAGGTTAACCCACGTTATAATTCCACCTTAATTTTTGTTCTTTGGGGGGTTTTACTTTATCTGAGATAGTTGAATAGGTTTTTTTTTGGGCAATCCAATCAATATTAGTGGTAAGAATTGGTTCTGTTTGATATTTGACCATATACAACTGAGTTCATACCTGCAGTGTATATGAATATTTTAGAGATTACTACCAGGATGTTGTCAATATATTTTTTACACATGGATGCAAAACCAGATCAGTGAGTTGGATTGTTAACGTTACCTGGAGTGTGCATTGGGTTTATTTCCAGAATAGTAGTCATGCTAGGAACAAAGAAATTTCTAAAAGAAATGGTCCAAAACGAAAGAAAGAAAAGTTAAGAGCTTTTTTGTATTTGTATGGTGCAACAAATAGCATTCTTGTGGAATATGAAATTTGTGGATCTTAATGCGAGAACTTAGAACTTCTTATTGGTTGTTCCAACAGTCATGTACTAAGAAAATTTGTGAATATTGTGAATTTATCAAATGCTTTGCAATTTTGATATATGTTCGAAAAGGTTTAGTAGCTAATTTGGTTTTATTTTTTGAAAGGTCAGAAAAGAGATAGAACAATGCTATGAACTCATACACAGACTTGGGAGGGGAGCCGTGTATTTGGGTTCTTCAAGGATGGGACCTGGTCATTCTCATTACCTGCAAACACTAGAGTTGGCTAGAGAGGCAAGTGACTTCATTATTGCTTCCTGCCTGCTTTTCCTGGCATGCATTCATGTAAATTTTTGTGTATAAATCACGTATTCACATGCATCAAGAATGGTGAGACTTGACTGAGGTTAGCTTTTTCTTATGCTCTTCCACTTTCCATGAGGCAGATTGCGACTCTTTTGGATTGCACCTCATGGAGTGGGGTTGGTCCTGGGCTAATGGATGCTGCTACTAAAGGTGCTTTACAAGCAGGAAAACCAGTAGGTGGATTTAAGATAGGTAAAGAAGCTGGTGAATGGACAGCCTCAAATTTTCATCCGTATCTACCTTCAGAAACTTACCTTACTTGCAGGTAAATACTATTGTTGCTACCTTATCATCAGATTTTGATGCTTCTCAGTTGCATGAACTGCAATTTTATTAGTGCAGGTTTTTTTCTGCGAGGAAGCATGGGTTGGTGGATGCTGCAGTTCGAAGCAGTATTTCTGATAGAACTGCTGTTGTTGCTCTTCCTGGTGGTATTGGTACTCTAGATGAGGTGTTTGAGATATTAGCATTAATTCAATTGGAACGGATAGGGTCAGAGCTTCCTGTTCCCTTCCTTTTAATGAATTACGACTCATTCTATTCAAAGCTATTAGACTTTCTTGACGATTGTGAGGGTTGGGGTACAGTGTCCAAAGGAGAGGTTGCATCACTATGGACGGTTTGCGACAATAACTCAGAGGCTTTGGCTTATTTAGCAGAATTTTATGATCTCCCTCTTAGTGACAAAGGTAGATGTGAAACTGAACTGCAAAGTACTCGTGGGGCAGTTTCTTCGTAATTTTTGCAGTCGATGATGAGTTGATAGTTATGAGATCCTTTTTCAAGCCATTTGGTTTTATTTGCAATAGATGTAATGACATTAAGAATGTTGTGAGATTTAGAATCGATGTTTCGATGTGAAATCTTGGTTCATGATCTATAATTTGTCTTAATTCAGCTTGGAATCAGTTGCCATTGTTGATTTTCTAATTTACTTGCTGATGGGTATTCGTTATTTGTACCTTATATGCTGTTTTTTATTCGGTTATGTTTTGTAGGTACTTTGGAACCATGAACTGGTGAACATTCATTTTTTTTCCCAAAACAGAATTTGGCAAAAAGAACAACTTTTTTAAGTTAGAACTAGCTATGAAAAGATACCAAAGCAACTGGGATTTCTTTTGAAACAATGATATTTCATAAAGGGAAAGTAAAGTCCTGCCAAGACACACTAAGATTTTTCAATTAGTACAGCAGTAACTCCACATAGTGGATACAAACTCAAAACAGGATAAATTCAACAATCCCTATTTATTTGGTTTTCAAACACACTTATTTTGTAATCAAAACATCCAAATTCAAATAAAGAAGAAAGGCAAAAGAAAAACTGTCTAGAAACATGTAAGAAATCCTTAAACCCCAACTTACTTCAAATCCATATGTATGCATACCCTAAAAACTCACATCAAACAGCAATTAACCGGCTTTTCTTCACGTTGTTTGTAAGCCACCGGCACCGGTACCGGTAGTGGTGCATGAGGAGAGGAATGAGCCCTCATCTCAGAGTGTAGATTGTGTTCACATGATTTATGAGAATCATCCCAATAATACCCCAGTCTTTCAAGTTGATTATTTCCATCGTCATAGCCCAGTCTTCCATATTGAGTATTTCCATAGTCATAGCCTAGTCTTGCATATTGAGTATTTCCATAGTCATAGCCTAGTCTTGCATATTGAGTATTTCCGTGGTCTTCATGGTAAACATTTCCTTGCACAATAGGATCTTTCCTTTGATATCTAGAGTCCACCCATTCGAGTTCTGCATGTTTCACTGCTTTTGCTAGCATTTTCAGAAGCACGCCTGGGTCTATATTGCCAGATACATAAGCCTTTCCTTGTTGGCCATCAATGGTATAGGATACTCCTAATGAACAAACAAGTTTTTAACCAAAAAAAAAAATTGTTATGTACTTTCACAGCAAATGAATTTGTCTATTTGGTAGAACTTATTTTTCAGTTTTTTGAAAATGAGATTGTTTGAAAAAATATATCTGGAAAAAAGTGAAGTTTAAAAGAAAAAATTGTACTTCGAAAAAGTGCTATTTAAAACAGCATTACCAAACAGGCACAAAGTTATATTAATAGCTTAACATGTATGATGAAAATGGAGGAGGAGAAAATACCTTGGATATTACTTAACACTTTGATCATTGCCTTGTGCCATCCAGGAGATTGGGTATCTACTTTCAAAGCACATTTCTGTCAAAAAAATAAAAACATTAAGAAAATAGAAGGGTAACTAGAAGACAAAAGAAAAGGCAAAAAAAAAAAAAAAACTAAAACCATGAAAATCATTATCTAGACTCTAGAGTACCATATATGAAGAAGGCTCCATTGAAGCAAAACTATTGCAGAGACCACAAAAATAAAAATATGTGTGTCTTGCTCTTAAAAATGGTTTCTTGCTTATAGAAGAAGAAGAAAAAAAAAAAAGAAAAAGAAAAAAAACTTTCTGTACGCAAAAGAACAAGAAGAGTGTCTTGAATTGCTATAAAAGAAGATTTGGGATTGACACATTGATTAGCTAAACCCACTTTCCAATACATCTAAGATTGACTTCCAATCAAGGAAACATATCAATCATATCACAATATTATGGTAAACGTTTTTTTTTGGTACATTCTCTTTATTACATATAAACGTTATTTGGAGGGAAATCCTTCAAAGTCAATTAATAAATTAATAAATGGTGCACTCAAAAATAATCGGGAATAAAAATAAAACCACTCCACAAAGAATAATCTTCTTTCCTATTTTTTGTGTTTCACTTTATGCTCTACCAATTGCAATATAACACATGTCAAATTGTGTTTGATTTGTTTCCATTTTAATTCCTAATTATTTTATAAGGAAAGAAAAAAAAACACGTGGTAAGTTGTAATTGGTGGAGTATAAAGTGACGCACAAAAAGTGGGATAGAAGATTTGTATTCCCATATCTCCATCAAGTAATTATTACAAAATTATGTCAAATTAGCAAATTAATTGTAATTGCCAACAATCCGGCCTAATTGAACAAACCACCATAATCAAACACATTTCACTTGACCAAATAATCCAAAGAGATCTACAATAAATGTTCAATTTTCAAAATCTAAAACCAGTCCAACTTCATAATTAAAACTTTAAAGCAAAAGGTTTTTATGAATACAACTTCTTTTTTGTTTTGTTTTTATGGGCACTTTTTGAGTATGTGATAAAAATCTTACTCTAATCTAGACTCTATCACCTTCCTCATTTTAGACTTCAATTTAAACTATCGACCCCTTGGACACTTTTTTTTAGAAGAATCCCTTGGACATTAGTTTTGTGATAAATCAAGCATTCTCTTAATGGATTTAATATTATTACTAGTCCTTAACTTATGTAATAAACATGAAAGTTAGATAAAAATTGGGTAAGTATTAACATGGCTCTTTTAATACTATTTAAATAATATTCTATTGTAATGAAGTAACACTTAAACAATCTCTTAGTCATGTCAACATATTTCTTGAAACAAGAAAAAATAAGGATTAAAAATAAAACACCCTATAGGGACAAAAAGTGACTTTTAATTTTTTTGTTTTGTTTTGTTATTTCGTTTAATTAGATAGTGAATCAAATCTCGTTTATAATAGAGAAGATATATAACTACCATCTGTTACGTAAATTATAAAGTTAATGGATATTTAGAAAGAAAAAAAAAATTAAAAAGGAATATTCAATGGTTGATTGAAATTAAAGATACCTCCTATAAAATATTTTTCCGGATATTCTCCCAATAATTTCTAGATACTCTCTCCTTTTGGCTTTAATTCAATCATATGTGATTTTATGGTACCCTAAACTACATGCAAAAACCAACAATTGATTGACCGAGCATAGAAGCATTATTAATTCTTCTTGAAATCATATTTAATTGTCATCATCCACAATACTCCAAAAATAAAGTAGAACAAAACAAATTAAAATAAAATAAAAACTCTTCAATTGTCTCACAAAAAAACCATAAACCATATTTGAGTTCAGCCTTAAACAAAACAACTGACTCACCTTAATGCTACCCCTAAACCATATCTGAGTTCAGTCTTAAACAAAACAACTGACTCACCTTAATGCTACCCCTAAACCATATCTGAGTTCAGTCTTAAACAAAACAACTGACTCATCTCAATACTAACTAATAAAGGGAAAAAAAAAAATTACAACTTTAAATCCCATACATAGTATCCATAAGAATAAAAATCTTGGACACTATGCATTAATAACATAAGATAGACTCATGTGTCATGAAGAACCCTAAAACATTTCATCATGACACGTCTAAAACCAACATTTTGTTGATGTAATCAATAGTAGTAAGGGTTATAAGGTGCATGCGGTTGATAGTAATTATTGGTCATAGGTTGTTGATATTGGTAGTAGGAATTGTAGCCTGGTCGATAGGCATTATCCCAATAAGGAGTTCTTGATCGATAACTATTCAAGTAAGAATCTCTTGAATAATCATCCCAATAAGGGTCTCTTCCACCCCTAGAAGGTGGATGCATGTCATCTTGATAGTAGGTATATTGATTTCCAATCTCCACCCAGCAAAGTTTTGCATGTTTTCCACTCTTCACTAGCTTCTTCAAAATCTTGTGTGGATCTACTTTGCCAGAAATATATGCCATTCCTTCTTGTACATCTATGTCATAGACAACTCCTAGCAAAAATTTAATTGAACAAAAAAAATTACTCCATATACTCATGTGACAAAAAGAAGAAGCAAATTAAATATGAATATAATTAAGAAGTACTAAGTACTAACCTCTGATTTTCTTCAATACTTTCATCATAGTTGTATGCCATCCAGTTGTTGAGGTATCCACTTTCAAAGCACAAGTCTATAAAGATGACATAGAACGTGGTCATGTATAGAACAAGAAAATAAAAATGAAGGGGAACAAAGCACTAAAATATAACATATGAATCACATATCAAAAGAAAAGTAAGCATTACCATGTCAGTTTTGGAAGCCATTGTTAACCAATTTCAATATCTCACCACCTAAAAATGGTTCAAAGTCTTTCTAACTTGAATGAATGTTGTTGGAAGAGGCAAGGGTTTCTTGAATGAAAAAAGAGGTTGTTGTAGGGTTTTGTGTTTTCCAAAGGATGAAAGTGTGGGTTTTATAGAGTTTGATAGAAGGTTAAGAAAGAGGACTTTCAAGATGAATCTAGAGATCTTTGAAGCTTCCCCCCACCTTTTATTTTCAAATTCTTGGTCCTTAAAATTAGGTGTTAGATTTTAATTATTTTGTTGCTTATTTGATTATGTTTCTATGATTCTTTCTCTTTAGGTTTTCTCTCAATTATTTTTTTTCTGTGTTAAAAGCTATTAAAGTTTAGGTTGTATCAAACGTATGTAAGTTTGAGCCAAAATTAAAAAGCACATGTTTAATTAGAGATTTGAGTCGAATCTCTTTTATAATAGATTATAACTTTAATAGACATTTTTAGTTTAAAAAATTAAACAAAATTATATTTTGAGATTTCTACCACAAAAATAGAATAAGGAATATTCAATGGTTGATTGAAATTAAAGATCATCCTTTAAAATATTTTGCCTTATATTCTCCAATAATTTCTAGATACTCTCTTTTTTGCCCCTTTCATTCAATCATATGTGATTTTTCATTTTTTTCTCCTTCAAAGGTACTCTAGTACACAACCGACAATATTATGACTAATTTTTCTCCTTTTTAAAGTAATTTCCAATATAGTTGTTTGTGATGAATCCCATTTGACGGGTCAAATATAATTAATGGCTCTATGTTATTGCCAAATTAGCCTAGTGGAATCATGATATATTCACGATTTTTTAGACTTGACTGGTTATGAGAATCAATCTAAAATGTATTGGTATAATTTGTAAACAAGTCACCAATAACAGTTAGAAGCCAAGAGTTTTGTAGTTCAGTGGTATTACCCTCTTTTATGACGAGAATCAGATTCAAATCCCTCTAATCTCATTGTTATAACTATCAACTTTTCAAAAAAACAATAGCATTGATCTATTGTAAATGATTGTTCAAACCTTTCTCTGAGAATTGACCACATTGAACCTTAGTTGTTAATTCAATGCGTTCTTTCTTCATTTCGGGGATACTTGTTTGGGAGGTAAATTCAACCATTCTTTCTTTAGTCCCTAAAGTGGCAAATCCTTCAACAATGGGAGATTTCAGAACTCGTTGATGAGTTATTACAAATGCATCATCAAAATCCTTGCTAATATATTAAAGAGTTGCTTAAATGAGATAATTAGTTTCAATCAAAATGCTTTTATGTGTAAAGATAGGATAGGAAATAGGAATAGTATCCTAAATGGGTGCTTCAGCTTGCAGGCAACCTGCTGAACCACAGAATTTTGTCTCGCCCATGAGCATAGTAAATGAGGTTGCCAAAGTGTTTCTGAATCTCACTTAGAATGCCAGCAGTTGGTTTGTAAACTATTACCATCCTCTGTAATTTGATTTTGGTATAAAAAGTACAATTTTTTGGTAAAAAGTTATTTGCAACACTGCCTGATGATGAATTGAGAAGGAATTAAAACAGCCTTTAGAACTAGTTATTTAATTCATCAAATCTAGAACCAAATCTGACCAAACAACTTATAGCTCAATTCGCAACGAATCGTAGAATCACAACTATAAATTTACAGTTTACACCATGATCATGT
The DNA here is from genome assembly GCA_907173295.1 of Fagus sylvatica. NCBI lineage: Eukaryota > Viridiplantae > Streptophyta > Magnoliopsida > Fagales > Fagaceae > Fagus > Fagus sylvatica. The sequence goes on from OU015765.1 coordinate 41,693,036, forward strand.
CTTTCCAACAACAAAAAAAGGGAGACCTAGAGATCTGCAGAAGATCAAAAAGACATCCCAAAATTTCTCATAGAGATGTGGGAAAAGTGCCCCTATTACGGTTCTTCAAAGACTTGCAGAAAGCAAAGAAGGCTCCTTTCATTTCATCTGGAAGAGGGAGCTGAAGTTGAAGAGGAAGTGCCAAAGATGGATGTACATGATAATGCTCACTTTTCTTTCTCAAGGAAAATGGTTCCGCAAGTGCTGGCTGCTGCTTGTTAAGCCCTTCAAGGACAAATGAGAATGCACCAAAAGTGAGGCAGCTTTGTAGAAGAGCTTGGGGAGCACCTACAAAATCATATTGAGTGGAAATAAGGCTCAATTACTATCATACACATGTCTATAGGAATTCTATAAGTTTGCATACACTAAAAGGAATCAATTGAATACTAACCAACCATCTGTAGCTACAAAATTCCAAATTTTATGTTCAGCAACAAGCACAATTCAAAATAGAGAAACTGACAAGATGAGCACTTAAAAGGTTCATACAGAAATTGCCTCCCTCTACCCCCAATCCAAAGAAAAGGTACAATTTCAAGAATTTATAAAAAGGGAGTTTTTCACAACATAAATACAATGTGTAAAGATACAAGATGGAGTATATTTTGGCGGGTGGGATTGTGTATAATGGATTTACTACCCAAAGGGTGGGTCCGAAGATGGAATATAGCCAAATATGGTTCATATAAGTATGATTCAAGACTTTCCAAAACAAAGATACGTTCAATGTAGGTTTTCAGTGGGGTGGGAGGAGGCAAGGACGGACTAGGTGCTTGATACTTAATATCAAAGTTTTATTGTTAACCAAATTTATTACATGGGAATAAAAATACCTGGAAAACTTAGAGCAAGACCAGTGCAACATCCTGCCACTCCAGCATTAATAACTGCAGACAAAAGAATACATGATTAAATGAAATATGAACACATAAAACAAACATTCAATTTCTATGGTTAAGGTACGATACCATCATCCTTTCCTCGGAGCCTCTTTAAAATGCAGACAACCAAACTGTGTACTCCAGACAAAACTGCAAATGTCTGATAAGGACAAAGACAGAAGAAGGAAGCCTCAACATACAGCGTAAGTCACAACAAAAGTAAAAAGGCCTCAAAAAGTTCTTTTCAGTCATTCAAAGTATAGCAAAATTCTGGGATTTCATACCTTCGCAGAAGATCCTGCCTCTCCGAAAGATCCTTTAAAGCCTTTCTTCTTAATCAATCCCGCACCTGGAACATATAACATATCCTTTGTATAAGTTAAAATTAGAACTTCTACTTGACATATTTGGGGGTTCACAAATGCCTTATTACGTACAAAACCGATTGTCAACTGAGGCTTGATCATCAGAAAGTACCATGAACCAATAAGGTTATCTAAATTCACCACAACTATGTCTTCTCCAACATTTTGTATTTAGTGAATGCTAAAAATATAATCTGGAACTCTAGTATACTAGGATTGATCTTATTAATAAAGTTTTCTTACTTATCAAAAAAAAATATATAATCTGGAACCAGGGGCAGTACTACATACTTTAGGGGGCCATGGCCCCTCCAAACTTTCTAAAATTTTAAGCTCTAACCTTATATTTCAGTTTAATTTTACACTAAATATATGAGTGCCCCCAACTTCTTATTTCCTATATTAAAGTTTCTTGTGGTTGGGTCCTATCACAATTTAGTCACACACAAATTTTCAATTGCTACATTTTGACCCCCTAAAGTTTGGATTAAAATAAAATCATTACGGGATCTTTGGATGGAACCCTAATGATTTCATTTTAGTCCAAATCTTAGGGGGTCCAATACAGTAATTGAAAGTTTGTGAACTAAATTGTGATTAGGCCAAATCATAGAGGTCTCAATCTGGAACCCAGTACTAGAGAGAGGAGTTGCTCTAGGAGTCCTGTATTTAGATCCACATCAAGAACTTAACTGCATTTTATGACAATGAAGGTGTAACAATATCACAAAACTTTCATTCTATCTCTCTGAACCCCCTCCCACCTCCACCCCCTCACAAAGGATAATCTAGCAAACATCTCTACACTGATACAATCCTAGATTCATGGGTGCAACATAACCTCACAACTAAAAGTACAAAAACCCCATTTTGTAACTTTGAAGACACGACTATAACAATCACTACAGCCTTACTTTGCATAAAACTACAAGTACTATAGTCTCTTTTAGTGAACACTCCCCCACATAATTCACATAATCGCCAAATCATACACCATCACTCTTAGCTTCCAATGAGCTATAGCTCAACTAGCACTTCCTTCTCTCATAATAATAAAAAAAATCACTCATCAACTTAACTCAACGAAACTAAAATTTCAAAAGCTAAAACAGACTCTCTACCTTGCTTAAGCACATTACACTCCCAAGAATTCATTCTTTATCAATCAACCTCAATCACAGACTAGAAACTACACAATATACAAAATTACTAATTCATCAACTCCCACCACTAAAATGAAAAGGAAAAAAAAAATTAAAAATTTAACATTTCCTAATTCAATTAGTACCAAACTTTAAGCTCTTCTAGCCAATGACATGATTCAAATTTCCCAATAAATTAATCAACAAAAATCCAAAAAATAAAAATTCAATTATAAATCAACCAATAAATCATAAATCATATACACATGTGTGTGTGAGAGAGAGAAGAGAGAAAGAGAGAGAGAACCGTAGCCGAAGACGGAACCCATGAAGGCGCCGCCAAGGGAGTCGCCGGCGAATCTCATGAGGCAGACGGCGGAGCCATTAGGAGTAGGGATTAATGCGTTTGAGGAATTAGGGTTCAGGTTCGGGTTCGGGTTCGGGTTTGGATTGGTCTCCATTTGGGAATCAGGGTCGGGCTTCGGAGAATCCGTCGTCGCCATTTGTATCGCTCTATCTAGAAGAAGAATATCGAATTTGATTGTTTGTAAAAACAAGTAGTAGTAGTAGTAGATATATCTTTAGAAACAACGTCGTCACAACATAACCTAACTCGTGACTCGTGAGTTGTGTGAAAAGGTGCTACAAAAGGACTCTAATACGGCAAAATTCTATTTTTTTAGTGGCGACTTTACTTAATGGAATCTATATGTAACACCACTTCTTTTAGGGACAAGGATCCTTTCCATTTCATTTAAAATGGAGAGTCTCCATTTCATGGTTGAGATTATATCTCATGGATCCAAGAGTGTACATACTGCCATGTCATTTAAAATTTTAAATGATGTTGCAGTTTGTATACCGTTAGATCTATAATATTTAATCTACACCTTTAAATGGAGACTCTCCATTTTAAATGAAATGGAGAGGATCCTTGTCCTTCTTTTAGAGCGTTACAATAAGTATCTGCTGCTATAATTTTTTAGTGGTAAAACATTTTTCATACATTTTCGATGACACACGCAAGTGAGTTTAAATGAAAATTTTAATATAACAAAGTGGGTTAAATGTTTCTTGCTTTATGACACATGCTGCCATGCTGCTTTTGATTTGAGTTTAGATCAGGTCATTTGGAAACCATAATATATATATATAAGGATTGTATAGAGTGAAAGACAAATCCAAACAGGCTTTGATAACTATTCCTATATTCAATTCTCACAATCATACTTAGCTCGCACAGGTTTAGTTTAGCTGGAATAATTCTGTATGCTTACAGATTGCAGGAATAATTCTACCAAACAAAAGGACCTCAATTATCATCACTAAACAAAAGGACCTCAATTATCGCATTCATTATTTTCCAGCAGGAGTCAACAAAAGAAAACACATTTTTCTCTACACATAATCACACCAACCATTAAAAGAATAAGGGAAAGTTTTAAGACATCAAATGAAAGATACACAAATCGTATATTGCTAGGACCCAAGTAGGGTCTGATGCAAGCCCATCAGCAGATTTGGTTGTCACACAACACCTCCAATTCTCAACAGCTGATTTTAACTTCAAAAGGAGAATTAGTAGTGGTCTTGATATATTGCTCCAAATTCTGCTCTCCATGCCTGATCATCTGCATATGGGATTGTGGAGTTGTGAGCTACATCGGAATCCTCTCGATATAGTGGTTGCAATGCAGATTCGGGCAATCTGCTCTCTGCAAGATACTGCTTCATGGTGACCATCTCCATCTTGTGTTTTCTTTTGACCTTCTCCATTTGCTTCTTTAACGTTTCGTTGTCTTGTTGAACCTGTGTAAAGTTCTCCTGCATTGATATGAAAATCATAAGTAATGAATCAGAAAGCTACCAACACTAAATCTATGATTGGAAATGATCTTAGATAATTTGATATGAGATTTTTGTCTTGATATTCTCTAATCATATTCACTTCCAGTTTTGAACAAATTATGGTTCTGTTCTGTCCATAAGACCATTGAGAAAGTAAATAGTATGAGTCTGCTTAAGGTGGCCTAAATGGGTTCAGGACTAAGGATTTAAATATCAAAGGACCTGATATATCTGCATTAGCACGCTTACTGCCAAAATTGGTAAGGGCACAGAATAATGTCAAACTGATTATTCTGATCATCTGATCAATGTTCAGGACCTCTATGTGAGTACCACCGAACAAAGGCAATTGGAAAACATTATTGACTAGACATAATGGCCACTAAAAGAAACTGTGTTAAGCACAAGTTAACTGACTGATACCTCTGCAACTGATGCTGCATGTTCCGCTTCTCTCAGCCTAACAAGGAGTTCTCCAGCAGCATGAACAGCTTCTGCAGTGTCTCTAAGTTGAATTCTAAGACTCTTGTTCTCCTTTTTCAACATTTCTCTCTCCCTCTCCCTCTCCACCCTCAATGCAGAAAGCTCTGCAGCAAGGGATTTGGCAAAACGAGAGCCATGACCTTTCTTGCCTGCCTTTGCAGCTGCCCTCTTCACCTCTGCAATCCCTTCCATGATTGCACGATGCTTTCCAACCAAGTCATTGTACTTCTCTTGTAGTTCAGCATAGTGTTCGACCATTCTAGCATGCCCAAGGACTGCTCTGTGAAGTGCATCGTCCAACTCTAAAGTGCACTTCTTCTCTATTGCCAACTCCATCTCCACCTTCTCTCCGTGTCGGCGGAGGGATTCAATATCAATTCTTAGTTCATCAGTTAAAGAAATCCAATCGCTCTCCATTTCTGTCCACCTCTGTCTTTCTATCTCTAGTTCTTCGTTGCTATTATTATTGAGAGGATCTACACCACTTTTTCGTAATTGGATCGATCGGGACAACAAAGAGGATCTCAGTTTTTCTGTAGACTTGTTAAAAGATGCTTCAGAATATGACTGCAACTTTCTTTTTAAACTTTCATTTTCCTTAAGAAGTTCTTCCTTCTCATTCAGATCAAAAAATCTGTTCCCTGACCCAAATTCCACAACTTCCTTTATTTCACAACTTTTCCTTTATAATCTCTGGCTGATGATTCTCAACAGAATCGTACCTTACCAGCTGCACAAAACACAGCAAGAACAAAGTTAGAAGTGATTTCCAACATTTGAAATGCAAGATTTTATAGAGGAAAGCAATTAATGACCTTGTGGTCTTCATCATTCTTGGAATCCTTAACTGGTACTATTTCGTTCTTTGAAGCCTCGAGGTGAAGGTTATGTTCTTCTTCCTTAAGTTTGTACTGCTCTACCTGTAGAAATTCAGCTTGTCAATAATGTAAAATCCACATTGTAAAAATCCCAAGAATTTATAGAGCTCCACAAATTCTTATTACCAGTCGATTCAACTGCTCAATTTTGGCAGCTTGCTCCATACACACGTTTTCAAGCTCCTCTCGCTTAATAGCTTTTATCATAGTATTCCCTGCATCCTGAAACAGCAAAAACAGATATTAAATTAACAAAGCATAAATGGATTTCTCTTAAATACACTTGCCAGAATCTAAATCTATCCATACTTTAGGCACTTCATCTGTCTCATCGACTGCTATAATCCATGTCTTCAAGCTATCCTCGACCTCATTGGAATCCTTCTCAGATATTCTTTGTCGGCAAGATGTACAAAGGAAAGAAGCAGATGGTCTCTCTTCTGGTAGTGTCTGAACAGAAGCATTGTCCTTATCAATTTCTGGGCAAGGTTCCAATTTGAAATGCTCAAATGAGAAGGAAACCAAAGACTTGTTTCCTGCAGAGTTCCGCTGGTGATGGTCAATGATCTGTAAGCCTCTGTGAAGGCTGGCAGCCAAGGTCTCAGTGGGGCCTGCAAATGTCTTGCTTGACCGCAAAGAAGATCGGACCTGCTCACTTTGTTTAAGTGACTGTCTTAACACATCCAAGTTGAACTTGGAACTTTCTGACACACTGTTCTGACTTGCTAAATGACTTGACATATTCATGCTTTTCCTTTGGATATTTCCAAATTTTGGAGATTCAGACAATGGTGGGTCTTGGAGGAGTGGGGACTGACAGCATGAGCTAATAGAAATGCTCCTTCTGGATGCAGGATCAGCAGCTGTTAAGGTGTTAGAAGCACTTACAAAATTATCTTCCAAAGAATCATCGACCTTCTGAGGAAGTTCATTCCAAGGTTTCTCCATACTGACTTCTTCTATCACACTTTCTTCACTCATCAAGTCTGTCTCACAACTTTCCTCCTCCATCGAATAAAACTGGATGGAATCCCTATGAAAAGATGTATCTCTAATACTGTCTTCAGAAGAACTATGCAACTTATCTAGATGCTGACGAAGCTCCCTTACATCGTCTTCATCAACATTTACCTCTTCATCAGAATCATTATCTATGGGAGGTAGAATCAAAGAGCGATTAAGGCTTACTCTCAATTGATTCAAGCTTTCACGTACACTTCGCCCTTGAAAATATGCATTTTGACTCCCTACTGATTTACAGGTGTTAGATTTTGCTCTTATGAGTTCCTCCTACAACCAACAAGATACAAACTTCTTAAACATCAGCAGAATACTAATTTCATAAACCTTAGCTTACTTCTAGCTACAGCCTTCAAAATAAGATTTAATTATAACTCCTGCAGGAGAACTTAATACCTTCAACTGACGAATTTGATCACTGAGACCATTAACATCAGCCTCTGTGATTTCATTTATTACAGGCTCATTTCTAATGGACTTCACTCGTTGTCCAAATCTGAGAGTTCTCAGCGTATCACCACTATTTCTGCAATCAAAAGGCAAACCTTCATTTCAGAAAAATACCAAAATCTCAAGCAATAATTCAAAAGAATGTTGAATTTTTTTTTTAAGTTACCATCTTATGATAATGACTCAATCTAAGTGAGGATAAGTATGTAACATCACACTGTAAACATTCTAAAGGTTCACATAGTTGTTGCTCATATTCTGTAAATAGAAAACTATGAGTGGTTCAAGTCATATACTTGTTTTCTGGCGAGATGGCACATAGAACTGTGAGTTTAGAATTGCCACCAAGTGATTCTTGCAGTAAATGTGTTAAACAGGAACCTCTGTATGTAATATCTTCAGAATTTCCAGACTGAGAAGCTTTTGCAAGAATATTAACCAAGTGCCTGTACCAATATAAGAGAACAGTGATTATGAAACACAGATATTAAACCCAACTGTGGCTATTAACTTGATATGTGTACTTGATAGATCTGTATTAACTCCAAGTAATAGAGACAAATAATTGACAAACTCTAGCAATTCAAAACAAAAATTGCATTGCTTCATTGTAAAGATATGTTTAGTAAAAAAAAAATTTTGCTATCCAGTCACACTACACTTTTGGCTTAATATTGAAAAAAAAAAGGGTAATAGATTAATTGCAATTGTAGAATCACAAACACACCATCTATAATCAGTATCTACATAAAGAACATCTTTTGAAACAAGATTTTCTAAGGTATAAGGTTCATGACATCATCATACCCAAGTTGTGATAAGGACTTCTTCACAAGCTTGCCTTCCCTTACACATTGTCTACCCGCATCATCAACTTTGTTTCTATCAAGTCCGGCAAGATCAACAAGGGTGATTCTGCTTGTTTTTGAACTATTGAAGCATTTCGATGAGGTTCCCTGCAGCATCAGTTGATAAAAGAACACGTCTAAGTGATAGAAGTCATACAACTAATAAAGGGATAGTGAGTGGAATGGTGCGTAAACATGTAGTCCCGTTAAACATTAAGACTACTAAACAATCTCTTTTTTAGAATAAAGAATAAAATACTTTACTGATAACTGACTGGAATATCCAACGATACCTTGCACCAAGACTCAATGATGAAAGTAAAAACAATATGGGATCTCGAGCTCTTAGAATTTACGCTAGTTGCTCCAACTTTTCTACTAGAAAGCCCCTGCATCATATACAAACCAGTTAACCAAATCAAGCAGAAAAAGAAAATCATTTTGATCATGTAAAGCAGGCAATTATGCCAATAAGATCACCACAAGACTATATAATGATGTGTGCATACCTTGATCAAAACCTAAATATCCAAACCTTGGAAATATAGCAAAGACAAAAGACTATATAATGATGTGTGCATACCTTGATCAGGATTTGTGTCACATCCTCATAGCTAGTCACATATTCCTCAGTCAAATTCTCAACATACAATCCATTTTTTGCATCATCTTTTATCTGGAACAGTTTTAACCAAACTCATTAATTATAGGCACTACAATAATGAAAAATCTACTAAAATAAAGGATAGCTAATCTTCACCTCTAGGTTTCTCTGAATTGGGTCAAGTAAATCCCCAATTTGCTCATTGTATATCTGTCATAATAAATCAATTAGACTTAAATCTTAAAAGCTGCAGGAAGAAGAGCATATACCACACTTGAAAATTTTCATAAAAGCAAATACCTCAAGAAAAGAGCATCGGCACTGAAAATTTAACAGTTTCTCTTCCGAATTCTCTTGCTCCTACATATAACAATTCCAACCAAAACAGTCATGAACCACATACTAAACACAACTTATTTTCACTTGCAACATAATTCATAAACAAAACATACTCTCTGAATTTCGGAGAACAACATTTGGAAGATGCGTGGAACAATTCCCTGGTGACTACTGGCTGAAGGATCCTCAACCATCGCGCTAGGCGGACCCCACATCGTGTAAGTCTTTCCACTTCCAGTCTAGTCAGAATTCAACAATGTCACTTCATTACTACTTACAAAAATTATTTTCCTCTCTTTTGTTACAATGAATAAATCCATTAACAGTGAAACAGAAACCTATAATTACCTGCCCATATGACAAAATTGAAGCATTGTAACCAGCTAAAGCATTTTTCACCAAAGGGACTCCAACTAACTGGAAAACATCTTCCTGGAATAAACCCACACAAAAAAATCTCTTATTACCTTGTTTGGTTACTAAGAAAGCTAAGCAAAATTCAAGTCACTCTGATTTCAAAATTTTCAACAACCCAATTCAAATAATCCAAAATTCAATTGAACAACTAACAAAACATATAGAATTACTCAAAATTAACTTGAAAATAAACAGAAACACCAGGCTTAAGCTGCATACCTGATTCGCATTCGAATCAATCACCGAATCAAACCTAAATTTCCGATCCGCAACCGACAATGTATCCGATGAGACCTTCTTAACCGCCCGATCCCCCTCATTACCAGGCCTAATTCTCACTACAACCTATCCAAAAATAGACACAAAAAAAAAATTTAAAAATTAAAAACATAATAATTATTTATCAATATCATTTCCAATACTATTTCAGCTCAGAAATCATGTACCTTCACCGGTGGATCCGAAAGAAAATGTGGTTTCGGAAATTTTACCTTTGATTCTGTGGTGGCGATGTGATGCAGAGAAGTTAGAGATTTGGACGGTGGAGATTTGGTCACGGAATCGAGAGTGGTTGCGTCAGATTTGACAATCTCGTCCTAATATTTCAATATTTTCAATCTTTCAGGTTTAATTATTTATTAATTAAGTAATTAGACATTGTTAGTAACAGAAAGAAAATGTGGTTTCGGAAATTTTACCTTTGATTCTGTGGTGGCGATGTGATGCAGAGAAGTTAGAGATTTGGACGGTGGAGATTTGGTTGCGGAATCGAGAGTGGGGATGTTGGGATCGGAGGGGGGAGTGTTTTCGGCATTGGAGTTGGATTTGGTGTTGGAGTTGGATTTGGTGGTGGATTTTCTGTGCTTGGAGATGGATCTGGGAAGGAGGTTTCGGATGGAGGAGGCGGAAATGGTTCCTAAGAACCGAGTCTCGGTGGTCTCTGTGCTGTGGTTGTGCTTCATTGTTCTCCGTGAGAGCAAGACTGAGCGAGAGAGAGAGAGAGAGAGAGAGAATGGATTGAGAGGTGGATTGAGATGGGAAGAAGATGAAGAAGAGTGAACGTTTTTTTTTGTTGACCGTTAAGAAATTTGAATTTTTAAACTACTTTTGAAATTTTGTTTGAAATGACCCAAATGTCCTATCATCTTTTCTCTCTCTCTTTACAATCCTTAATTTTATTTTTATGTTTTGTAGAAAGTAAAGTTGATTAGGTGACTATATGTTAAGTGACATTAGAAAATACACTTAGGTAATGGGGAAGGTCCTTCTTTTGTGTCTGGAAAATACACTCAGGTAATAGGAAAGCTCCATCTTTTGTGTCTAGATAGGTTGTCGAAGAAGACGTGTAGTTAAGACTGCTTTCCCTAATTGACAAGTTAGAATCTTTTTATGTTTAACTCTTTAGTTGATAAGGTCATTAAATATTAATTGATGATAGAGAGATATCCCAAAATTTTCGTAGGAAAGACTCATTTCTTAGGACAAAAAAGTATGATCAATATATCATGTGAAGTAAACTTAAACTATTCGATTGAAGTTGGTTCCTCAAACACTAGCTTGGCCAACAATCGGGGGTGCAAGTATAAAAAAATTATTAATCCCTCCACTTGCAATGAACTTTATACTATATATTTAGAAGTTTAAATAAAAATTCAACCTTGTAACCATTTCTAGATATTAAGCAACATTATGCAAACGTAAGCTAAGGGTTATAGTATATTGGTCTCGATAATCGATATTCGTTAGAGAACTAAAAACGAAAATTATAATTGATCAAATTATGGGCATCCAATAGAAATCATGCCATTGATGAATGGTTAATTGCGTTTTATGAACCATGTATTTGGCTAAACAGACCAATACAAATTAAAACGAGAAGATTATAACCACAACAAAACTAAAATCTTAAATGCAAAGCTATGAAATTAGATACAGACTCTCAACAAATTAATCTAAAAATTATTCACATGTAATTTTTTTTTTCAAAAAGATAAGATTTTACCAAATATTTCTTTAAAAATAATGAACATATCATATCATCATATGCTTACCTAACATATTTTAAAAAAGTTAATTTCTGAACACGAAGTAATTGATTTTTTTTTCCTTTTTCTATGCCACCTCTTGATCTATTATGGTGGCAATGGACCCACCATTGTTCTTTAATAATAAGCATGAGACAAAGGCGCGGCCAATCAAAATTAAAAATAGGAAGAAATAGCTGTTTCAGAGGCAAGGTCAAATTGGTCCATTCAAAATATTCAAATTACTAGCCGTTGTGGCAAATGGTGCAAAAGTCGGAGCTGACTATTGGACAAAAGTTATAGTTACCGTTGCCTTCATCATAGATTATGACAGCTGAATCCTTGAGGGGTTTTAATAAACTCAGAAATGGTGGCACACTCCTACACCTGAATCTTGATCCCAACTGTAAGAAAGTCAAATAATGGACCTGCATTTCTGATGAGAACAATGACAAAGGAATAAGAGAGATTTTTGAGTTATGTATGAGAGAAATGCAAAAGCCTACATGTTTGTATTTCTTAGATATCTTTTTTTGCTACTTATCAACTTAAGGGAGTAAAATTTCGCAATTAATTTTCTATTTATTTTAAGGTAAATATTTTTGGCATTTTTTCTTTCATTTTCTAAATTTAAAAAAAAATAATAATTATTAAATATTCTCGAAATACAATGACGTGATATTCACTCCTATCGTTCATGTGAAATGCATGAGTAACTCGTTGCTATAATTCAATAATATTGAACAATTATTCATATGAAATGAGTTAGTTCCCCAACTCATGTTTGCCATTCCTTTTTAGGTTTCTAAGGAAGTGTATGAAAGTGAACTTCCTTTACACTACTTTCACAAGGTAATTTCATGGTGGGCAGTGGTTTCTGATGTTTGGGACCAGTTTCTTTTCATGCTAAACAAGGAAAGTTTGTTAAACCATTTTAGATTTAGTTTAATGCCTTTAAGAGGAATTTAGTGATAATAGCTGCTGAATTAGTTATAATAAGTCAGATTTTGTAAGAAGTTGGTACACACAATACAAGTTTATATATTAATTATAGAGGGTGTAATCCCTTTTAATTGGGCATAAAGTTTGGGTAATTCAAAGTAAAATTTTCAACTCAACAGTAGAGTTTTAGTTAGTGTGTATTTGGATTAGCTTTTTACTAGAAGTTACTTGTTTATTTGTTGAAAGTTGATAAAAGTACAGTTATACTTTTAAAAAAATAAGGTTTTAAAGAACTATATATAAACAAATAAGCTAATAAAAAAATAAAAAAACTAATCCAAACGTACATTAACTTGAATGATTTTATCCTAATATATGGAGTAGCCTTTACCCAAATTTGCAATAGTTTTCCAAAGTTTTAGTTGAACAGTCACTTTATTGTAAAACTTCTAAGGTGCTGAGCCAAGCTTTTAGGAGCTTTTTCTGACTGTGGCCTCAGCCAGGCCTTGCTGCTTTTTAACACAATCCGATAACTGAGCCCAGAAGCCTCTTTTTAGTAGTATTCACCAACCACCTTGTTAGTTTATTGAAAAGCCCACAAGACTCATTTGCATTGTTTCATTGTTTCACCAAGTTCCAAGCCCTCACTTTGGTAAAACTCACACCTCAAATATTGAATTTGAAACTTCAAAAAGGTCATCCTTTCTATATTCTTATTTTCTTACTCCAAATGTTATGGTACCTGTTGGTTCACAATCACATTTGCTTTGTCCTTTTCTTTTTTTGAACCAACCAAGCAGTCCATGACTATTCATGATGAAGATTAATACTAATAATAAGGAAAATTTGGAGTCAATTTTGGGGAAAAGTACAATTTCTAATGTTCTTTAACATAAATCTTGTTGAAATATAGATGTAACACTAATGATTGAGTTGAGTTCAATTTATTGCGTGATTAAAGCCATATATTTTCAAGATTGGAAGAGTATATTAAAAAAGGGACATCTTGTTCCATTCCTATCTGGATAGGAAACATGGCATTTTTTTCTTTCCACAGTGCCATTTTTCAATTTGCCTACTGAAGCAAGTTTCACTGCTTCATAATCAAACTTTTCACGGATTGCTGAAGTCAAGATTGCAAATTCTTCTCACCACCTATAAAACTTTATGTTTCTACCAACCATTAACTCAAAAACCATCAAACTTAGATTTAGACCAACTGACCAAGTCAAGTGCAGGACAAGTCCCAAAATATGTTAGTCTAGTCAAGTGCAAAGTGTGCAACACAGCTCTAAAGGCTTGTTTGTGAGTGTTTTTTTTTTGGTAGTAAATTTAGTTTATAACTTTATATACAACTTTTCATAATTTTATGGCCAAATTGCATAATCACCCCCTGGGGTTTGGCTCAGTTGCAAACAGACCCTCTGGGGTTTTGATTTTGCAATATAACCACCTGGGTTTTTAAATTGGTGAAATTGACCCCTCTAAGTATATTTTTTGTCAATTTTGCTAACAAAATTTGTTATATGCATTATATGTGATCACTTTATAATAAAAAATTAATTATTATAAACCCAAGTACAATGCATATGACAAATTTTGTTAGCAAAATTGACAAAAAATATACTTAGAGGGGTCAATTTCACCAATTTAAAAACCCCAGGTGGTTATATTGCAAAATCAAAACCCCAGGGGGTCTATTTACAACTGAATCAAACCCCAGGGAGTGATTATGCATTTTAACCTAATTTTATTAGTACAACTGTATTGTTGTCCAACTTATTTCAATTCCAATTCCAGTAAATAGATGAAATCTTGAAAATGAACCATCCCAAACCAGTACTAAGAAAAACTTCTTGTTGGATGCCATTTAGGTACTCTATATTTTGAAAAATCGATATTCTTTATTAACAAAATGGGGTTACTTTCATTGTGCAACTAGCAACGGGAATGTCCCAAGAATGATTTTATAATGTATATATACTTGTTTAGATCAAGGAATGTGGGATTGGTTGAGTATTTAACGAGGCAAGAGGGTTAAAAAGTCAAAGAAGCCATATGAATTACACCTATTAGTGATTAAAGAAAGGCTCACGGGTTGCCACAATAATTAAACACATATTATTTAGTGGTTATCTACAAAACGATTACAAGAAGAGTCAAGATTTGCTGACATTTTGTAAAGATACACTGTATCCAATAGCTTTTCCAAAGTTTTATTTATTTATTTTTTGGTTGAAAATTTTCCAAAGTTTATTCTCTCTACATGACTAGTATGCATGTCACTAGCAGTGTCATGAATATAAAATCATTAAAGCATGAATTCTAGAAAGAGCCATATCAGAGAATCAAGTTCGTAACACGTTTGAAAGAGATTTATGACTTAATTGATATTGACTAATCTAATTTATAAGAAAAACTAGAATTTATATCCCTGACTACGGGGGTGGAGCTAGAATTTTTATCTAGGATGGACACCTTTTGATAGAGGCAGAATCGGAAAATTAATATTGGGGGCATCATAATTGTGAAGTATATGTGTTTTTCATCTATATATATAATTTATATAATTATAGGGTTTTATCAAAAGAATTTTTTTTTTTTTGGAAAATGAAGGTTGGTAGGCTAAGCGTGCATAAAGAGGAGAATGATTCTTAGCAAGAAAAAAGAAGAAGATAGGGATAGACTTTTGGTTTTGATAAAGTAACGGGTGTGTTAGGTAACTTAATTTTTCAAAAAACAATTAATAAGGAGGATTAGCCTATTACCTTAGACTTACATTGGAGGATTATTAAGATTTATTTATATAAAAATATCATAATAATATAATAAACTTTATTGCTTTCTCTTAGGTTGTTATTAATGGAAAAGTCCAAGGTAAAAAAGGGTGGGTAATGAGATGATGTGATGAATGAATAATCAAGTGGATCACATACATATAATTTATATAATACACAGGGACATTTTTTCTTTTTTTGTATTTTTTTTAGAAGTCAGGACATTTTTAGGGCTGAGTTGAGTTATGGGTGAACACTCTATTGTATTGATAGTGGGCACATTGTATTTAGTTTAGAAGTCAGGACATTTTTAGGACTAGGTTGAATTATAGGCTCCACCCTTGCCCTCAACTATTGAATTATTAAACAAAAATTCAAAGTATATTTTTTGTTGAATTTTTTTTTTTAGTGTAACTGATAAAAGGAGCCAACCGAAATGATATTTATACAATAAAACTGAATTGATATATTAGAGAATATTTCGAGAAACCTAACCTAATCTTATTCTAAATTATAATCATAATAGGAGTATAGGACTAAGTTACTTGTTCTAGAGACTTGGGTTTTATAAAAAGTTTGGATCCTAATAACTCTATAACATTAGACCCTATATAGATCTAACAATAACTATGCATGTCACTAGCAGTGTCATAAAAGTATAAAACCATTAAAGCATTCATTCTAGAAAGAGCAAGACTAGTTGAACATGACCAACGGTCAGCTAGTGTTATGTGTGGTTGATTATTGTGTTATCTTATCGTAACATCAAGTGGGGAATTGATCCTCATTTTAATATTCAACATTCCTCCTTCAAATATATATAATTTCAACGGACAACAATGGTTTTCTAGACTCAAAGCTAGTTTAGTGGTGGGATTAATCAAATAGTATAACTACAATACAAATACAAAAGAGTAGTCTTCAAAAGTATTCGTCAATTACGGCACCACATAGGACATGGTGAAAAAGGTATAAAGGTTGATTTGAAAGTATTCTAATCCATGAATTTCTACCACACTTGTCTCATCCATCCCAATCACCCTAAAAGGAAAAGAAAAAGAGATAAAGAGTGTGAAGGACACTTTTGGAGAAACAAAAATTTTTAAAATTGTTGATATCAAGTATTAATTAGTACATAATAAAACTGATATCAACCATAATTTCATATGATAATTTCATATTAAAGTGAAAAAATTATGTTTGCTCAATTAGAGAAACTTGGAGAGAGAGGAAAGCCAGTTTCATTTCATCCCAATCTCTATCATAGGAGACTCTTTTGGTGTCACCTTGAGAAAAGGAAAAGAGACCTTTTGGGTAAGAGGGTCTCCTTCTAGTAGGCAATCTCTTCAAAAGTCTACTTTGGATGGATTTGTATGATTTCAAAAGAGAGTTAAGGATCATTGAATAGTGACTTTGATTAGTGACAGCCCTCCAAGTCTTTTGAAAATCTCAAATCCAAGGAACCCTAGTTAAAGCATTTTTTCAAAGGACCTCCTAGTTTAGTGGTATTAACCTTAATTGGGCTACAAAAGAGTAGTCTTCAAAAGTATTCGTCAATTTTAAAAGGTATTATTTAAAGGTTTTCCAATAGTCATCCATCCCAATCACCCTAAAAGGAAAAGAAAAAGAGATAAAGTTGAAGGAATGGAGAAACAAAAAATAAAATTGTTGATATCAAGTATTAATTAGTACATAATAAAACTGATATCAACCATAATTTCATATGAAGACATTGGTGAAAAAATTATGTTTGCTCAATTAGAGAAACTTGGAGAGAGAGAAAGCCAGGCCCATTCATCCCAATATTAAGACTCTTTTGGTGTCACCTTGAGAAAAGGAAAAGAGACCTTTTGGGTAAGAAATTAAAGTAGGCAATCTCTTCAGCTACTTTGGAGATTTGTAATTTCAAAAGAGAGTTAAGGATCATTGAATAGTGACTTTGATTAGTGACAGCCCTCCAAGTCTTTTGAATTAGTAAAGCAAAAGGACCCCACCTTAATTGGGCTTTTGATTTCTATTATTTATCCATAGTCAGTTGAATCTACAGTACAAGACATTCTTTACTTTTGTTGATTAATTCTACATCTACAATTAAAAGAAAAAAATGTATATCATAACACAGAATAAATTCATAGGCTATATCTAACGTCTATATTTAGAATTAAATTGATTGAAAAATCTGTAGTATTAATTGTATATTTGTACTATATCATAGTAATAATAATCAGAATAAATTCATAGGCAATATGTAACGTCTATATTTAGAATTAAATTGATTGAAAAATATGTAGTATTAATTGTATACTTGTACTATATCATAGTAGTAATAAATGAACCGACACATTGGAGCCTTTTGTTAGTTGGGTGCGATTTACTATTTATGTCCTTTCTCTTTTCTTTGTCAAAGAATTTAAAGATGCACCTAATATTTGACTCGTTCAAGGTACACATCTTTATTACAGAAATAAAATTAGAATTTAGATGTTGTCATACTCTTTGAGAAGTGTTGTGCATTATTGATCTTGTAGGGCAGTAACTAACAATTGGTTCTTCTAAGGTATCAACAGTATTAATATTTGCTCAGCCAAAAAAGAAAAAAATACTAAACATTTTCATACCAAATGTCCGTTTGGTATAGCTCATTTTGGTGAGGTGAAAGTAAATTGATAATGGAGGGGAGAGAATCTGAAACTGTAAATGATAGATTCATGATTGACACGTGTTCGGATTGTACCAAACAAACAATATATTTATAAAGGATTATTGTTCATTCCTTGTTTGCTCGGACTGATCGGAAATTATTAAAATAATCGAAGATTAATCTGAAATGTAGAATTCAATATTAGTGAAATATCTCTTGAATGACAGAGCCCTTAATGCAACCTTCAATGTAGAAAAAGAAGAAAAATGAGCGGTTAAAGGGAATGTCATTAATGAGAGTCAGAAGGAGGATAATCAAGGATAGCTGACTTAGATATCTCCGGATTTAGGGGATAAAGGAAAAAGAAAAGAGAGTATAAATGAGAAAGAATAGGACATTAAAGAGGTGAGTGAAGATTATAAGAAAAAATTCTTCAGATTTCATTGTCTTCTCATTAATATTTGTCTATGCCATTACTGAATTGATTTTCGGAAGATAAAAGGCCAATCTCTATTGGATTGATCAAAAGACTCTAAATTTATTGTTCCTTTGTTTATAGGAGCTCGACATCACTTCCATTCGATCATAAAGAGGATGCATTGAATCTTCAGCTTAGTCAGCTCTTGCTTCAAACTCAAAATTCACCCCTACATATAATTTGATTAAACAGTTCTAAGAGAAAAATAAGACTTTAAAAAACTGAATCTAAAAGAAGAAATTGATTAATTTCATTTTCTCCGGTTTGATAATGAGTCTATCCAATGCAGGTGTTGGCATATTGCTATATGAGAATAGTGGATAACGGGAACAATCTCCTTTACACAAGAAGCCAAAATTGGATAATTACCACAAAGATCAAGAACAGTCGAATAACATGTTACTTATTGTTAGTCTAATATGATTATAAAAAAATAATTGTTAGTGTAATATTATATAGATGAGAGAGAGATTTGACAGGTTCCCGTCCCAAGTCCTATTAAATTGTTAGTCTAATATGATTATAAAAAACAAAGTGTTAGTGTAATCAGCAATATTATATAGATGTTTATCAAAAAAGGTAATATTATATAGATGAGAGAGAGATTTGACAGCTTCCTGTCCCAAGTCCTTCGTGAATCATCCATTTTACAGTCGTACCTTTGAAATATATTGGTTGGTTAATGAATTCCCTTTGTTAGGGTTTTATTTTTTTTATTTTTATATTTTTAGCTGGTTAAATATACTATATTGAAGAACAAGGGTTAGAGAACTGCGGCAAGAACCCTCCCCATCATCCAAGGCTTTAGTTAGGGAAGAGTCTAGGTGATGGATATAGTTCGAGAGTGATTACATAAAAGAGTCATTTAGTAATAACACGGGCAATAATAATGAGTTCTTTATAAATATAAGAGACACTCTAATGAGAGGTGGAATCAGAAATTCAATTTAGGGTAGATACTTTTTGGGTTTTTAAAATTTTTTTTGTTTTGTTATTTGAGTTTTTTTGTTGTTTAGTAATTTTAATATATTTTTATACTTAATTTTTTTTTAAACGAAATTAAGGATGGATACTTTAAAAAATCCATATTCTTTGAGGGTGGATACGTGTCTATTTTGGTCACACAGTGAATCCGTTCCTAACTCTAATAAAAAAAAGAAAAAAGAGAAAGAGAATAATGTCTTATGAATAGATTAATATTGTTCTAAAGAGATTCCCTAAATTGCTTGAATAGCCCCCTTAAAAAAATAAGGGAGTTAAGGCCGACTTCAGAGGACATTGGGATTGTAAAGAGAAGCAACCAAGGCTTCAAACAACAACTAAACACACATTGTCTTTACTAATTGCAGCATCAAAATTTGCTTTAACACATGGAGGAGTAGGATTTAGGAGGAGTCCATACCTCCATTCTTCAAATGATCACAGCCTTAAAGTCACAAGCATGGCGTTATGATAAACTTGGTTGATCTGATTAGCAAAAATTTGCTTTGTTAGTTATGTTATTTCAAAATCTTCTTGTAGCTTGAATAGCACCCAACCCTATGATGATCAAAGAAGGGATTCATCTTTTGCCTTTTAGAATAATTTCTTTTTTCCTTTTAGAATTTATATTAAAAGACCATTGATTCTACACCTTTCTTCATCTTTTTATTATAATCAAGATTCAAATGGTTAATTTCTACTTCCTCTGTCCTCTTTTATTAGTTTTGCTCAAAAAATTTGAATTTTTTTTCTCTCACTAATTATTTTAAAATCAAACCATTAATTCCACACATTTCTTTACCTTTTTGATGAATCAATAGTGAATTGGCTAATTTCTAGTTTTTTTTTTTTAAATTCATTTTTTTTTAAATAAATATCATTTAATGCATTGTCTTTTAGATTAAAAAAATATAAATTTTCAAAATAAAGTTCTTTAATTTAAACTCAAATAAAGTTATTAAAAAGAATTATTAATTATTTAAATAAAGTAAAGATTAAGTTAAGAAATTAATTAGTACTATTGTCTCTATTGACTTTTGAGCCATATTTTGGAACATCCTAAAACAGTATTAAAATGGCATGGAACAACCCCAAAAATAGATGAAAGGACACTTCCATTTAGTCAATTTTATTGAAAAAATAAAAAATCTTAATATAAATATACTTAAGAATTAAGAAACAGCACATACTCTTAACATATCCATAAAAGAGAAATGATCTGTTTTAGATTTCATCCCACAAACCAAAATTCCCTAATTCATTGAATCAAAGTTAATTTTGTTCCTTAAGAATTAACAGATAGCACATAAACTCTCCTTTATAGAGAAAAATCCCCACAAACCAAAAATGCTGTAATTCATTAAATCAAAGTTAATTTTGTTCCTTCTGTACTATCTCCTTCTTTGGTTACTTAATAAAAGAAAAGAAAAGAAAAGAAACTAAAATTGTTTGACAGAAATGGAATGGATTACAATGTGAAATGAAATACTAACATCTACATGATATGATTACAAAGCTCAAACATAATCTGAAAAAGATGGCCTGCTGAGAATATGACAAACTGCACAGTTGGAACAGTATATGTGAATGTGTGACCCATGTTTCATGTCCCACCTACAAAACGCACTCAAATCAATTCTGATTGGTCTGGCTTATGCTAACGCGTGGGACGGTGTATCTGCAACCCCATCCTTCTCTCTTTCTCTCTAATCCCCAAAAATAAATTAAAAACAAAAAAACAAAAATATCCCACAAAAGCATGAAATGAAACACACACATATACAAACTCAAACTCACTATCTCATAATAAAAGTAGTCATTGAGACACAAAAATACACATAACAAATACTGAAGGCTTTTGAGTTCCGACAAATGTTTATCTATCACACGCACCTACAATTCTCAGTGTAATAGATTTTGTTCTGTTTTTCTTTATATTCCTCTTTTATACACAACCAGTTCACAGCTCTCTATTTTCAGCAAAAATTAATAGCCAAAAACCCAAAAAGAAAGTTCACAGCTTTATTGGTTCTCCAACACCATCACCTCGATTCACGAACTGGGTCTTTAACAGATCTTGGATTAGAGAGCCAGAGAGAAAAAATCAGTTTTGACTTTTAGAACCAAAGGTAAAGGATAAGATATACCCATCTCAGATTTCTTTTTTCTTTTCCTCTTTTGTTGTTGCCTCTTTGTATTTCTTGTGGTGTTGATGGGTTTGAAGGAGTTTTAAGTGGACTTTTTGTTTTTAGAGTTTCGTGACACGATCTGGGTCACTGTGTGCTTTTCTTTTTTGCTTTCCTGGTTTCACTCCCTTGGATTCCGGTAATAGTATTTTTGTTTGAAGGAAAAAAAGTTGGTACCTTTATTGGAATCTGTTAATATCTGGGGATCACTGTTGATGGGTCTTATTTGTTTATAAGTTTGGGGGTCTTGGTTTTTGAGTAGCTCACTGAAAAAAGCCACAGTTTTTAGGGGTTTGGGCTTCTGGGTTTTGCTAATTTTGGTTCATTTCAGCTCAAGCAAGTTTGTGCTTTTGTGGGTTTGGTGTTATTCATTCTTGGTTGTTGGGGTATGAGAATTCAGTGCTAATTTCCAGCTCTTGCTAGGTTCTGGTCTTGCAGCTGTCTCTCAGAACTGGCTTTAGTCTAATTTTAAGGTTTGACCCTCAGCTTTGAAGTTGTGTGTGTTTGCTTTCTGGAATTTGAGAATTTTTCTGTTCTTTTCAGCTCAGGCTAGGTTTTGTAGTTCATGTAAAAGGCCCTGTTTTGAAAATTTAGCTTCTGGATTTTGAAGATTTTCCTTTTTCTTTTGCTTTAGCTTAGTCTGGGCCTTCAATTTGTTTGGTTCTCTGTGCTTCTGTGTTTCAAGTCTCAGGATGGTTCAAAATTTGGCTTAGATTTTGGATCTTAGGTGCTGACTTTTGTTTCTACTAGACCAGGGGTTTCCGAGTCCTATTTTGGGGGCTTTGAGTTGGGATTTGGTTCTTAGTTTTTGGTTTTGACTTGTAAGAGCCTTGTATTTGAGCTTTGTGTCTTTGAGACTGATAATATGGTTTGGAATTTTTTCTAATTTAGAGTTCTATTTAGGGTAATTTGATTTTCTTCAAATAGATTTGTTGTGTTTTGCCAGGTTTCACTTCTAGGTGGTATCATGGACTCTCCACAATCTGTTGTGTCACCATTCAAGAGCTCTCTTGTTGCTGAGACTGAGAAGCAGAAATCCGACTACTCATCCAAGGGAATTGAGGTCAACAGCAAGGAAACTGCAGTGTATAACATAGATGACTTCATTGGTGTTCTTGAAGTTTACGTTCATCAAGCTAGGGACATCCATAACATATGCATATACCACAAGCAAGATGTTTATGCTAAGCTTTGCTTGACTAGTGATCCTGAAGACACAGTCTCCACCAAAACTATCAATGGTGGTGGGAGGAATCCGGTCTTTAACGACAATGTTCGTCTCAATGTTAGGACTATTGATTCCTCACTCAAATGTGAGATATGGATGTTGAGCAGGGTGAGGAATTATCTGGAAGATCAGTTGTT
Source organism: Fagus sylvatica (assembly GCA_907173295.1). Classification (NCBI taxonomy): domain Eukaryota; kingdom Viridiplantae; phylum Streptophyta; class Magnoliopsida; order Fagales; family Fagaceae; genus Fagus; species Fagus sylvatica. Next base: position 41,715,747 of record OU015765.1, read on the forward strand.
GGGGTTTGCTTTGGTGCCATTGTCTGAAGTCCTTATGAAGAATGGCAAGTTGGAGAAGGAGTTCTCTCTATCTTCAACTGATCTGTTCCATTCCCCGGCTGGGTTTGTTCAATTGTCTCTCTCTTATAATGGAGCTTCACCAGAAGTAATGGCTATTCCTGCAATGCCAAATGCTTTGGCCAATGATGGAGCTGTGCAGGACACAGAAATATCTGAGTCACTCCCAAGTGATTTTGAAAAGATTGAATTCCCAGATCCTAAGATTGCAAATGAAGACCAGTTGATGGTTTCTGAGTATTTTGCGTTACCATGTAACAGTTTGGACTCTCAGAGCTCTGGGAGCTTGGCCACTTCTGATGCTGAAAACCAATTTAGTTCAGAAGTGGGTGTTCATGTTGTGGAAAGCTTCTCAACTGGTACAGTTGAGTCTATCCAGCATTCAAAGCCTGATTCTCCACCAAGCAGTGTGTCAACTAATGGGGTTTCTTCTCCTTCAGTCCTTGCAAGCTCAGAGTATTCCGAGGCTCCAGAAGCATCAAAATCTCCTAGTAAGGAACATGTTTCAGCCCCAAAAGAGAAGTACTGAGGATGCTAAGGATGGTGACACTGATTCCTCAGGTGGGGTGCCAAGTGATGCAGTGAACAATCCTGCTGTCTCAGTGAGCATTGAGCCAGAACAGAAGGTGGTTCAGCAGGACATAGTGGACATGTACATGAAAAGCATGCAGCAGTTTACTGAGTCATTGGCAAAAATGAAGCTACCTCCTTTGGACCTTGACAATGGACCAACCAATTCAGGAAATTCAAGCTCTGATCAGAAATTACAGGCATCAAAGAATACCGGTTCCCGTGTGTTTTATGGAAGTAGGGCTTTCTTCTGAGCTTTTGTTTCACTAGTTGAGAGGAAGACAGACAGGTGACTTTAGATTTAGAATGAAGGACTAATACTAGTAGTGAAGGTGTAATAATGTGTTATGTAGTGTGGTTGTCTTCCTTTGTATGTTGAGAATGTTTTAGATGACACAAAATCATGACTTGTACCGGTTACAAGCTTTTCTTCTGTTGCAACTTCTATTAGTATATATGAACCTATTTCTGTTTTATCATTTGTTTCTTTCTAGCAACTTTTGGTTTCAACTACCAATAATTATGAAATCAAATTCCATCTAACAATAGGCTAATAATGTGTTTAATCATGAGTGTTGTTTTGGCCCCACTCACATGGCCATTCAAAACTAAAAGTTGATTTAGCGAAAGCATCCATGATTCTGCTTTCGGCAACTTAACATGATTAGACTCATACTCCAATGGACTTTATACATTTCTATCCTTATTTCCATCTTCCAGTTTGACTGGCTGTTGTATATTTGTAAATCCATAATTTTATTTTGAACCAGCTCTATTGATTTTAACTTTAATATATCAATCTCTCAATGTATTCTGAAACAGAATATTGGTTGTTAATAAGCTTCTGAATGTGAAAGTTTATAACTGCAAACCAAGATCCATTAGCAATAAACTGCATTGAAGCACTTCTACAATCTGAAGGACTTTGAAAAGAGAACAAAATGGATAATAAAAAAGAAGAATAAGCCCTTTCATTTCCCACTCTTATCAATTTCAAATAGGCACTTCAATTATTTCATTTGCTCTGATGCTCATATGCCTCCTACAGATCCATGCAATATGGCCACTGTCCCTGTATCTCACTCTAAATAAGCCAAACTTCTCTGCAATATCCTTCCCACTTGAGCACCTCCTCTCCCTTAGAAAATCCACAACCCATTGCTGTGCTGTTCTTTGATCTTGCTGAATATCCCTCGAGCCTTCTACAGCCCTACTTCTGCTTCGACTCCCTCCCATAGCTGCAGCCCCCACAACCCCGGCAGCCACTGCTCCTCCTGCCCCATAAAGAAGGGAAGTGTCGGCTAGGTGGGCAACTTCCCTGCTCAAATCTGGTATCATTTCTCCCATTCCGGCTGCTAGATGAGCTCCTATCTTAAGAGCAAATGTTAACAATTTCATGAACTTCTTCATGTATGGAGCCAAACTCTTAACAGCCCTGTTATCAACCTGCATCATTTCACAGCCCATCTGATCTTCAACAACATGCATTTCTTGTCGGTACTCACATAGCATGTGAAGCCGGATTGCATTCATCCCAGAAATCATGTTTGTGACCAATCTCCTTGAGTAGTTTTCTGTTCTAACAAAAAAGAACATGTTGGGTACTTTCCTCTCTTCAAGTTGGACATTGTAGTTCACTAGATAGTCCACTTTGCGATGAAGTTCGGTGAGGAGTCTCTGTTCATAATATCTTAGCCCTTGGATCTCCTGTTTCAAATCTCTGATTTCTTGTTCAATGATCTTCAGTCTCTGCAGAACTGCTTCCACACCCTTGGCAATACCACCAAAAGTCGGATCAACTTTGTCGTGTTCATTACTTGTGGCTAAAGACTGATCTGGTGAGTTGTTTTCAGGTGGGACTTGCAATTCCACAGCAAGGTTGTATAGGTCATGATATCTTCGATGCAATACTTCCCGAAAGTCATCATCCGATAGTAGGTCTCTAGCAAGATCAAACCCAGCTCTTAGAACAGGTCTGCCAGAATCTGATACTGGACTCCAGGTGTGTTGATAATCATACATGCTGTCTGCAGAAACTGAGAGTAGTGCCTGTTTCAATTGTTGCAGAGACACATATTGGGTTTTCCTGTATCTTGGGGGTGTGAGGTTTTGCACGCATTCTGGCCGCATGACATTTTCAGCTAGGGTGATTCCATTGCAGAGGCTGTGGATTGCTGGGATAATGAGCTGCTGGATGATTCTTAGGGTTTCTGTCAGGTTCTTCGTTGAGCAAGCGAGGACATCAATGTAGTAACCCAACTGTCCTCCAAGCTCTATCCTGATGTAGATTCCATTGATGTTTATTGAGATGAGGTACTTCTCAAGACTGTAAGTTGCTCCAAGTTGGTTATTTAACCCCATAATTCTGTTGTGGAGATGCACCTGAGTATCCAAACAAATAAATTTCGATTAGAAAATAGAGCCAAGAGATGATTGTAGGGATTTTTCATCTCATTGTAGATTAAGAATTAGAATCTGATTGTCTCATGGTACATAAACCTACTGCTCATTTAAGAGTGTATATGTTTGCATTCAAACATATATTGAATTGCAATTGTAGTAAAGCACTAATTAAATTCACCTATGATTAGTGTTTAATTAAGAAGAATATAGTTACTAGATAATATACACCTAGTCACATGTTGCATGGATTAACTTATACAATAAAAAGTGGAAATGTTTAAAGCAGATTAATCATCTGATCAACGTGCACTTTTATTTAATTATATGTTAAAGAGAGAAGGGGAAAAAAAAAACTAAATGTAAATTCAAGTGATGCTTTGGTATGATTTTAAAGTTATCCATATTTACTTTAATGTCTTACTACAGAGCAGTATATAAACTTATCCTAAAAGTGCCATAGAAGTGGATTCCTAAGTCATTACAAAAGGAAAAGTTCAGTTTTCTTTATGTCTATAGCATTGTATTCTCTATGCTCTCTAAAGCTCATAACCAATGATTTCATGCATAATGTGTATTTGAAAGGAATTAAACAATACTGTTAATTTAAAATGGAAAGGTAAAGTTAAAAAAACAGAAGAAGAAAAAGAAACAAAAAAAACAAAATAAAGAAAATGAAGAAGGGTGGAGGTGGTGATAGAAATTCTTGCCTGCAAACGAGGAAAGAAGCCGGGTGTGAGAAACATGTGGCTTGAATCATCACATTCAAGATGCCTTCCTGCATAAAGGCAGTCAAGTGTGCTTAACTGCCATCTTTGTGGCCTTCCTCTGCCTTCTTCCAGAATTGAGGGGATCAATAATAGAGAATTTGGGTTTGATGGATCTTGTTCATAACAGAGTTCCATTTTGAGCATCATCCTTACAAGGTCACTTGCATCTAAGTTCTCAAATACCTTTGAACCCATTCCAGGAATCGGGCTTTGTAAACTTCCTCTTAAAATCCTCTCCAATTCTTTCCTACTAATGAATCCATTATTCTCTGTGGAGCTTTGCCTTCTAACATCTAATCTTATTAGTTGGCCAAGTACTTCACCACAAAACCACTCACAATCTAAGATTAGAAACCCCGGATCATCGAAATAAATGACCTCACCTATATGATGCAGACAAGTAGCAACAGCCCGCCTCCTCATTTCCACCCTCTCTTTATTATCGTGTCTTGATCGGATTCTTAATGGTGGAACCTTAACTTGGCATAGCTCACCAAACTCTTTCAACTTCATTGCTGGCTTATTGAAGTTCTGTGATCTCCAGTCTGATAAAATTTGTATCAGATCATTGCAAAGTTGATAAACCCGAGGGACTCTTTGGAGAATTGTCTTGCTTGTCTTTCGAAGGTGATGTGTGAGTTTATTAACCGACGCAGATGATCTAGCATCAATTGTGAATACAGTTGGATAGAAGTCAACAAATCCTTGGAACTTGTCTCGCAGCCTCTGAACTGAATTTACAGTAGCCTGAAAGTTTTGTGATGGTTGATTGATTTTGTCATAGTGCGTGAGAACTATAGTTACATTTGGTAGCATGCATTGTTGGACTGCTCTTCTCGAGTTGGAAACTATGAACCTGAGCCAATACTGAAGGTCCTCTTCTATTTCTCCCGGGGTCTTTGGTTCTCTGTTGCTTGGCTTCCGGAATAAGCTGGTTATGATCAAGAAGAACGATGCACTCCCGTGCCCCGGAAACATGAGATCATGGAGAGAATAGAATTCATGCTGACCAGCAAGATTCCATATTGAAATCTTTGTGTCATCATCTTTGAAAGTTTTTATCTTCATTCCATTTGTTCTAATAGCTTGTTCAACTGGGTTCACAAAAGTTCTAACTTGGTCCATGTATGGCACCTTTGAAGAAGATAAATTTTGTGATATAGAGTTACAAAGTGTAGTCTTACCTGCAAATGCAAATCCAAAAAGCTCAATTATTTCACTTTACTTTCTTGACTTCTAGAAAAGAATAGAGGTTAATTTAGTTCATTAAGCAACTCAGGCTCTACCAAGTAAAAAGTTCAGACTTACCTGCATATTCTTGCCCACAGAAGAAAACTCTACAACTCTTTGGCACTGTAAGTGGCATGTCCTTAAGCATATCCATTTCTGGTTCACTCTTCCCATTCTGGCCCAATCTTTGATAAATTCCATCAGTCTTTCCTGAATTCTGCAGCGGCGTTCTTGAGAGATCAATGTCTTCAATCCAAGGATTTACTTGTAATGTCTCTGTAATTGTCTGAAGTACCAACTCTCCTTGAACCCCTTTGCAGCCCTGTAGAGACAAGTGTCTCAAACTAGCATTCTTCTCCAAGCTCCTGAATATTTTGACAATATCATCTGGTCTCAAACTCTCATCATCATATATTCCTAGACGGGTCACACTTTCATTGGTTGTCAGCATCTGTAAAATGGCTGCAAGTCCATCCCTTCCGATTTTAGTATTCCCACCTCCAAAAGTTACAGCCTTGAGAGTAATGTTGGCTTGGAATTGCAGGGCAGAAAACCTGCTCAAAGGGCAGAGTAGATGTTCCAAGCCTATTCCGCTGAACCAGTTTCCATCAAGATACAAGCTTTCCAAACTCTGGTTCTTGAAGAGTCCAGCTGCAACATATACAACTCCCTTGTCTTTGAGGCAAGTTTTTGATAAGTTTACCTCTTTAAGACTCCTATTCTGTTCCAAAATCCATCGAAACTCCTTCGCCCACTTTGATTTTAGCCGGACTCCAGTCATGTCAAGTGACTTGACAGTTGAGTTCCACCCAAGAGCACAAGCAACCCTGCAAGCACCTGAAATGTTGAGTCTGTAAATTCTAAGTCTGCTGTTTTCAGGTGAAAACTCGACCACCTTTGAGCTTTTTTCTCCATTTTCTCCACTCCAAACATGAACTTCCATAGTCCTGTTCCTTGCTAAAACTGCAGAAATAAGTGCAGTTGCTGTAATTGAACTCGAGTCGAAAATTGTCAACAGCTTGAGTGTTGAGTTTCCTTCAATCATCTTTGAGAGTTCCTCGGCCCCTTTCGACCCAATTGAGTCTTCCCAAATCTGTAACTCTTCCAAGCTTTCATTCACCTTAAGTGCAGAAGAAAGAATGCCAGCTCCAACATAACCAATAGCTGATTCCTGAAAACGTGATCTCTTTGATCACTCTATTTCTCTTAAGAACTTCAGAAAACTCTGATAAACATTCTGTATTGAATCTGTTTCTTCGAAACACAAGTTGCTTGATATTTAGGCTATTCTGAAGCAACACGCCTAGATTTAGTAGTTGCTCTAGTTCCCATTCAACCCGGTGGAACTCCAAGTTTCTAAGAGATGATTGGATGTTTTTGGCTGTTCCTAATACTGTGAGGATGTGAAGGAAGTATAGGAGGCTGTCCTTGGAAATGTTTATATTCATAGAGTTTTCTGTTTCTTGGTAACAACCTGAAGTTGGTTGAGAAAGGTAGAATGAGATATTGTGTAGGTTGAGGCTTTCAGATTTGATTGCATGCAGAACCCACTGAAGATCTCTAAGGTTCTGGTTTGATGCCATAGTTTCTGTAAGAACTCTTTCAAGGTAAGAGAAACTGGTTTGGTTTGGTAGAACACTAGAAATCCATGATCTCAAAGAGCTTTTCTTGAGCAATGTGTTCAAGTGCTATTTTGAAAGTTGGGTATGTTGATTATAGCTGTTGTTTAATTTAAGGGTATATAGTAATATGCATGCCTTGTTTTTTTTTTTGTTGACAGAATTGCTTGAAATTGTGAGTGTTTTTTGTCTATGATATTGACAATGATGTTCATGACAGAATTGATTGAGGCTCTCATAAACTGATTTTGTTCAATGTTATATTCTCAACTTCTTGCTAAAGATATTCCTTTGAGCAACCTTCTCCTAAAGGTATGATTCTTGTACACAAAGTATGTTCTGTCCATACTTTGCACTTATCCTATGCATGATGGTGCATTAGTACTGATGATCAGCTAGATCTTAACCACATAATTTTTTTGGTGATTGCTTATCTAAGTATTGAGCATCAATGAATGTGTTGCTCATGTGTTACATTTTAGCTATCATAGAGTCAAGTTTACAATGGATGGAATTGGAGTTAAATGAGGATATCTACCTTTTTGACCTTTTGCAATGTTGGAAAATAGTACTCTTCTTTTCTCTTCCTTTCCCATGGTAAAGAATAGGGAATCCTATAAAGTAGAATAAAAGAGAAACTGTGTGCCAGACAAATGAACCTCTCTTTAAGGGATCCTGTTACTGTTTAGTTTGAATTAAGGTCATGTTTGGACTAATGATCCTGTTATTGTCTTCCACCGATTATGAAAGAAAAAATTAGAACAAGTTTTATACTATAAAATGTTCATAGATACCTACAAGGAAAAATGAGTTCTAATCTTATTTGATGAACAATTAGTCTAATAACAAATTTCACAATTTTTTTCATGATAAGTTGTAATTGGTGTATTGTTAGTGGTAATTTCAATAAAAATAATATTACACTAATCACAATATATCATCTCAATAAATTGTGAAAAAATTTATTATGTATGTTAGCATTGTTTTATGAAACTACCAAAGCCCACAAGGTTATGCTTTCCAGGCATCAACCTCAAAACAGTAAATGCTCGTTTGGTGTGCAATGGGCCCCTCATGTCTATTATCCATGTGACCAAAACCGTCTTTAGTGGGCCCATTAAACCCACATATCCATCAAGAAAAAGAAAAGCATCCAGTGATTCTATGTATCACACTCAAAGGTTGGCACAACATTTGGTAAAGCATATTTATGGTGCAAAAGATAATTAATTTTGTCAAACTCTTTGTTTGAGTCTTTCTTTTCTTTAAGGGGAGGAGGTTTATTAGTTTTTACTGTTAAAGATAAAGAATCTTTTTCCTTCTTTCCTTCTGCAAGTAAAAGCTAATTAAGCAACTTGAAAACATTTGAATTGGTAAAGGGGTTGACACTTTTAGACATGATGATTTCTAAAATTTGAATAACTCAATTCAAAATAAGCCAAGTGGCAGTCCAAGACTCCATTATGTGAAGGTTCTGTTTTTATTTTTCCAATTTTTCCCCCTTTCCTTAACTACCCTATTTGTTCAAAAAGTCCTCTAAAACTTTTAAGGCCACTATAAATGAAGAGCATGAATTGGAAGTTGGAACTGCTCTATGTTAATTTGTGGCCTCTACTTTTCAGGAGGATCTATTTATGATAACAGCTTTAAAGGCTAGGTAAAACAGAAAAAGCTACTGAAATAGCATGTTCCCATGAAAGATGGTTAACTCAACTAGCAGTCTGGCTGGCTTACATTAAAATTGGAGGGTGTAAAGGGGACCCAATTAGCCATTTTGTTAGTAAAACAAAAGTAAACCAAACCCCCCAAGAAAGGAAGAAGAATAAGCTATACCTATAGGCCTATGGGCCTATAGGGCTAATCTGACCTTATTTTATTTTTGTCCTAGAGAAGCAGTGTTAATAGAAAATTTTGGCTTTAGACAAAAACAAATTTCACAATTTTTTTTCAAATGATAAATTGTTATAAATTGTAAATAGTGCAATATTACTTTCACTAGCATCACTTTAAATGTATACCAATCAAAACCTACTATCCCAATAGTTGTGAAATTTGGTTTCTCAAAACTTATTGTTGGCCAAATGCAGCATTAGCAATTTAATTAATTAAAATTGATTTAAAAAGATGTTAAGAAAATAAAGGATTTAGTGTACTCCAGTTCAGAAACAAACTGTCAGAGAGAATCACACTTTGTTATTTGGTTCTTGACTTTTTGTGGGGGGAAATAGACTAAGGATAATTGTATAGCCAAGACACGCAGGACAGAATACATTTAAGGGAGACCTACTTGACAACACTAACCAATCTTATCCAGATTAGGTATGGACAATGAACTATTCCATACAAGCATAGTTTTCAGCATTTGAATAAAGTAGGCCCCTAAATTTCTGAAGCTGGTTCTGTCCTAAATTTGTGTTTCAAAAATGGGTGAGAAGCAAAGAGGGACAAAATTCATTGTAAAGGATTCATACTAATGTCATAAATTTTGGAACCAATAAGGCATAGGTAAGACATTCCTCAAAAAAAACTCTCATGTGTATGTGCACGTGTGTGCATGTGTGTGTGTGTGAGAGAGAGAGAGAGAGAGAGAGAGGACCACATGTATTGTATATTTGTATTTACTTTGAGGGATTCATGAAAGAAAATTCATATGAAAGTGATATGAAAGCCCAAGCAAAGCAAAGCAAAGCATATCCTAATCTTTGAAAGTAAGGATAAGAGTAAGTATGACCACACAGTGGTCTCAAAAGATTAGAAACAGTAAATCCATTAGCAGATGGAAACCCATAAAAGATAAAACTACAAAAGCTATAAAAAGCACATTGTAAATTTACAGAGAGACAGTCCAGGGTTCCAAAATATCACCACAATAAAACAAGAATGAGATCAAACATTCATTTCAATCAGAAATAAGTGTGAACTTCTGTGTAAATGTCCAATTAAAAAATAAATCAAAATATTCAGTAACTTATTTGATGGGGATCCTAGAAGGGTATCCCTCTAATGTTTCACACTAGTAAATCAAACTGAACCTCACGTACAAGCTGAGAGAATCAAATCCGAACAAAGGAAGAAATATAAGGACATGAGCCGGCAACTTTGCCAGACATTACAGCAGTGAAAAAATTCAAAAAATTAATACTCTATTTTTTTTTTAACATACTACCGCTGGCGCGCCTCACCAGAGATGCACGATACATTAATTGGAACCACTCTTCCTGAGTATATATCCCGCAATCTGATTTTACAGCTCAACCAAATTCCAAGAAAGGAACCTATGTTCTGAAGAAAGAAAAAAGAAATCCCAAACCTTACACAAAATACCTTGTAAACTGCTTTCTCTCTGAATATGTATACTTCAAATCAAGGAACCCCGTTAGCACTATATGATCAACTTCCTTGTAAGCAGAAATATCTTAATAAGGAAGATGTATGAAATTCACAATCCTTCAGTTGTTCTTCACCTACCATTACCATGTGCTGTCCAAATAACAAATCTCCTATGCAGCAATTCCTGAAGCAAAGGATATTGTATCGGTATAAATATTTCCAGACAAGTGTATAAGCAAAAGATAAAGCTCAAAACAAAGTGCCAACTTTTAAACTATCACATACTCGATGGATTATCATTTTGTATATACTTATGAATCAATCAGAATATTCAATTGCATATTTTCTTAACAAAACAAGAACTGGGGAATATATTGCTAAAACTAGATCAGAAAGCACATGCAGATAGCATCCCCGTAGTGAGTATCATGAGAATAGTGTAAAGAGTGAGACAGAAGGTGCTAATTTCTAGAGGAAGTGCAAGTCTCAATGCCTAAGTTAAAGAAAATATTAGCTCCTGAATTTCTGTACTCTGTGTGTGTGTGTGAGAGAGAGAGAGAGAGAGAGAGAGAGAGAGAGAGGTGACTGTTAGTACTTATTAGGTGTAAGAGAAAAGGTTAACTTGAATGGTGGATTAGATATAAGTTTTTGCATAAAAGGTCAAATTTTAAGCAACTGCAGGGTCACTTGGGAAATAAGGTTAGATATCTATTGCGATTCTAGCAAAAAATTACAAAAATTAATAACAGCTACAAAAATCCCTAATAACAGCTACATCATATAACAGCATCCCTGGATATCAGCATCATATGTAAGCATAATGTAAGTTAGCCCAATCATCGGCATCGTGAGGCAATGGGGCATGAAACCTGTTTTCCAATCTAGGGTTTATAACACCTTAAATTTCAATATGTAGTTACACCTCAGACTGGCCAATCTTCAACACAATAGTAAATGTTACTGTCTACTACTATTAGACCAAATTGCCTAGCAATATAAATTATTTTCCGAAGTCAACAAGCATAACCCAAAACTCAATTTTTTAGGTTGTCTATTTCTCTTTTACAGCATTATGCTTTTAAACCATAGTAAGTGCAAACAAGATGACTCAAGTTTATAGGTTGTCTATTTCTCTTTCATTGCATTTTTTGCTTCCTAAACCAAACAAAGTGCAAAGAAGATAACTAAAGATCATTTAATGAAGCCAAAGTGTTACCTCTATTTGATTGTCTACTTGTAACATTGTAACTTCCAATATAACCCTCAGAACTTTTGGCTGTGACATCCGAAGACATATTGCCAAGCCCATAACCAAATGAGCCAGAACCATCTAGCTCAGGAGTAGTAGATCGCCAAGTTGAATCACCATAAACTGAGCCACTACGATATAACTCACCGTAGGTCCCCTCGTAACCTCCACTCGATGCAGCAAATGATGATGATTGGGCTAAACCTGTGCCACTGTTTCTTCCATACCCAGCCCCTCCCAACCCAAAGCTGCTGTCTCCACTGCCATAACCAATGTTACCACTAGTATAACCAGGAGGACTCCCTCCGCCTTGAGTTGAACCATGAGAAGGGCCCCAATTTGCACCACTATTTCCAAAAACTCCAAAACCCCCACTTCCAGAGCCCAAGTAAGCACCAGGGCTGGAAGTGTTCACAGCATTGTTAAGGGCCCCATTTCCCCAGACATTTCGAGTGGTGGAGCTTAATAGAGAATCATTTCTTCCATTACCCCCGCTATATCCAATAGGAGTGCTATACCTGTTTGTATTTCCATTATAATAAGGACTCAGCATCCGTGCATATCCAAGACTATTGCCAAAGTTGGAATTGCCACCATAGCTTGGGCTCAACCCTGGCTCCAAATTCAGACTCATTCCATAACCAGTTGTACCAAATGGAGAAAACCCACTACGACCACTAGCAACCTGATTAAACCTACCATCCATCCTGACTCCATAACCTCCAACTGGGCTCATATTATAACCCTGAACATAATTGTTAAGGAAGCTATTGGCCCTACTCAAACCATAGTTATATCCTACAAGAGGGCTCCGACTGGAACCTGGGGATAGTTCTTTTGGGACTGCCCTCTTGACCTCAACCATTTTACCATTCAGTTCATGAAACTGTTTGTGGAGGACTCTATCCACGGCATCCTCAGAATCATAGGTGATGAAGCCAAAGCCTCTTGGCCGTTGGGTATTGTGATCATACATCACTACAACATCGGTAATTGTACCAAACTGATCAAAGTATTTCTTAAAGTCGCTCTCTGTGACTGTGGATGCTAAACCTCCTACAAAAATCTTTTTGGTACGTCCAGGACCCGGAGAACCATGAACACTACCAGTGTTTCTATTTAAACTGTGTTGATCATCCTTAGGAACAGCCTTCTTTGCTTCAACCTGCAAATTCAGAAACAAAAAGTAACTAAAAATTAAACAATTGCATGTCATTTCTGGTTTCACATAAACAAAAGGGGTCAAAGTTCATCCAATGCAGGTTATTATAAGTCAAAGCTACAAAAAATCTCAGACTCATTGATATGTAGCTGTAGAGAGAGAGAGAGAGAGCAATAAGTCCAATCTGCAACTTGGTAAGATAAATGTGAATTCAAAATCGAATTGGAAAACAGTCCTAGAAATAAAGGAGTGGACATTTTGTAGCATCAAATAAGAAAACTAACAGAATGCCAATCAAATCCATGATGCAAAAAGTATGCATTTACAAAGAAACCACTCACTGTGCGACCATCAATTATGTGCTTGTCCATGATGACTCTTTCTGCAACAGCAGGATCTGCAAAGACGACGAAACCAAAGCCACGAGCACGACCGGTGGCACGATCTCTCATGATCACTGCCTCCACCACCTCCCCATATTTCCTAAAATAATCCTTAAGTCGTTCTTCATCTGTGTCCCAAGAAATCCCACCAATGAAGAGCTTCCCAAGATCTGATTCCATCTCTTCTACAATCAACCACCACAAATTACATCCTCAATCACTAATCTCAATCTCAACAAAACAAAAATTCAACAAATCCAACAAAAAGTACTCAATTCAATTCAATTCAACAATCGCAACAAAAAAGTTCCACAATTCAACAAGAATCTGTAACTTTTAGCATCAGAACCAATCTAAATCACATAATTACATAGCTTGTCCACAAACTTACAATTCTATAAATCCAAAAAAAAATTCAAACTTTATCAACAAAAGGAAAACAACACGATCAGAATGCAGAAACAACAATCCAGCTTGTAAGAAAATCCATACCTTTAATGAAAATTCAGACAGAACCCGATTGGTGCTCTGATCAAAACACGAAGTCGGTATTGATCAAATTCGATTCAGAACCATCGGATCCTTGTTCCACCAATCAGAACAGAACCCAGAAATCCTAATGACCCAACAAAGCAAATTAAGCACAGAATGTCAAAAATTCTGATGGATCAAAAAGACCCAGATAAAAAAGTTTCAATTTTTCAATAGAGATCAAAGAAAAAAGAGAGAAATTTTACCATATGAGGAGGACCCAGATGAGAAAATGAGAGAAAACTAAGATCTAAGAAGAGGAATAATAGTAATGGAAACAGAGGATGTGCTCATCCTCCTCTCTCTCTCTCTCTCTCTCTCTCTTTCTTTTTTATCTTTTTGTTGGTTATTCCACTTCCCTTAATTAAATCAAAAGAAATGGAATTGTTGCTGAAGATGGGTGAGAGACAATTTATAAATAGAGAGAGAGAGAAAGAGAGAGAAAGAGAGACTGGCAAAATCCTCTGGTGTAAGAATATTTGGAGGAGCCAAGAGAGATGACAGCAGATGATGATATTTTTATTTTTTAAAAAAAGAATAAAAAATTAAAAAAAAAATTTAATTTTTTAAATGTATTTATTTATTTTTGTTATTGTAATTTTTTTTAAGAAAGCAATGTAACTTAACATACCCATATAAGCATTTCACAATGTGTTGCTTAGAATGCAATTATAGAGCTATGTAAATTGGAACTCTGCATTTTTGGTATAGGAACATTCTTTTTCGACCACTTGGATTAAAATTTGAATATCATTTCCATTTTAGTAAGGAAGTTTTAAATATTTATATTTACATCTTTTATTTATTTGTTTTGAGTGCAAAGTCTCATGGGTATTGCTTTTATTAAAAGGTGGTTCAAAATCAATCAAGCATATTAAAAATTTGGTGTAACTATATTCTCTAATTATAGACATGTTCACAATGGACCTCATGACAAGTGATTTTTTTTCTTTTGTTTTATATATAAAAAATTACAAAATAGCATTAATTCCAAACCATGTACTACTTTAACGGATATGAACTGTCCACCTCTAAGTCCAAGTCAATGTGAGTTTTGTATATTTATGGAACACATATAGATATAAGTTTAGGTTCAAGGTTTTTTATGTTTATTAATTTAAATATATATATATATATATCTTCTCATTTTTCTATTATTTAGAAATCAAACTGCACCAATATAAGCATTTCAAATGATATTATTTGATTTGATTTGATTGGCATGTATGCATGTTAAAAGCAAGTCATATTTTGACCCTTGTAGTTTTCGTCTTGGGACATACTTTTGGAGACTTGAAAAATTGAGTAAAATACAATTTACTTCACATAGTAGTTTGTTTGTTTACTATTTCCTAGAATGCAATGTCTTATTAAAAATATGATTTTTTTTTGGTAGAGGTTGTTTCCAAATGATTCAACCGTATAGACATTAGGCATGATGATGTTCCTTAATGCTTGGGGTTCATTGTATGGTGTACCTCAAAGGTGCAGGAGTTGGATGTTGACGAATTTGGGTACCCAAAACTTGAAAAAAAAAGGACCATTCTCTCTCACCCTATTTCTCTTTTTGGTTATCTTTATGGATTTCAACTGCGCCTTAAGTTATTGATACTTTGAAAGTTACTTTTGGATAGTTACTATAGCCAAATAAAATGTGAAAGATGTTTTTAAGGAAAAACAAAGTTTATACCATTTAACATATGGACTTGGTTCAAAGTTTCATATGTAAAGGTTGAATCCAAACCCGTTGAACATGTCCAATAGTCTACAACTTGTTATTCCAATTGTTGTAGTTACCAACTCCCATCCCTATTGCAATTTCTTAAAATATATATAAAAAAAATATCCTACAAATGGGCCAACTTGTTATTGCAATTTCTTTTTGAGTTATCTGAAAACCTTTTGTAGTTTTGTATAACTGTATATCCTAAACAAAAGTTGTTTTGGTAATTTCAACATTTATGCTTGTATTGCAAAAGATTCCTATATGATATTTTAATACTGGTGAAACAGATACATAGGCCTAAACTGATATGAACACTTTTCTGGTGAAGCTTGTAAGCAAATTGAATTTTAAAGTCATTATTAGAACACTTATTTTACTTAAAAGAGAAATAAACTTGTGGGGAATTTGAATTAGGTAAGGAATATGTGTGAAAGCAGAGCCATATGAGAAAAGAGACGTGTGAATATAACAGAAAGCAACAGGTACATACAACAAGAGAAGTGCTCAAATTTTATTACCTTTAAAAATTTAATCTTTTTTACCTGGTTTAATTCAGTTAAACATTTTACTGGTTAGAATTGAGTGTGCCAAAAGGAACTACTTACATGGAGGTTGCCTCATTCTGAAAAAGAGGAAGAGATTACCTTGACTTGTGGAAAGGGTGGGAGTAATAACCTATATAACAAATAAAGTATAAATGAAATATAATCCAACACAAATATAGCTATAAATAAAATGAAATGGGAGATACATGATTCTCCAAAGGGTTCCAAAAGGTTTGCATGGCATCCTCTCCATTATTAAACAAAAATAATTAAAAAAGAACCTTTGTGTACATTCATATTAGGCCAAAATCCAAATTACATAAGTTTGAGTAATTGTTATTTTCGTTCTTAAAGTTTTATTTTTTGGTTTTATTTATTTATTTTTTGTTTCTCGTTTTTAATCCATAAATTCTAACATATTTGTCAAGTTGGTCATTTGGTCTATAATCTATTACGGTTTATAAAATTGATGTTAAGTATAAATGACGTTGTATCACATATTTGAAGAATGATAGTTCTTTAGATGCAAATGGATTAGAATGACCAATATGATATGAATGTAAAAGTTCAAGGAATAACATGATTAAAAATAAATTTTAGGGACAAAAATAACAATTCATCCAAATTCAAAGGATGTAATTTGGATTTCAATTTTTTGAGCAGTCATGTTAATATTGTCATTGAGAGAAAAAGACTTAGAATACTCTAGTATTTGACTCCACTATGTGGTAATCTTTTAGTCTTGGCACCTTGAAGAAACTTAGCAATTTCATCCAATTGCTTTTAGACTTTTAGTACAAACTTGGAGGATAAAAGACCCACAACAAAAGGCAGTAGATAATTAAGATCTAATCAGCAACATTAATAGAGTTTAGAGAAATTAAAAGAACTAAGAAACTGAAGATTGAGTTACACCAATAGCTTTTCAAGCAAAACAATTCAAGGCATTGATGAGACTTATTGTGGTGGCGCCTAACAGTGAGGTGGCACCAAGGACCAAGCCCCCCATCTTATATCCAAGTTAGTGTGCTAAGAAAGTATAAGATTTAACAAAAAATCACCATCAAAGATGATTGTTAAGATGTGACACACCTAAATTGGCAAAAAGTGACTAGAGCACAGCTAAGAGAGCTAAGATAGGTCCCAACCATTAATGCTTAATAGTCAAAATCATATGGATGAAGAAACCTCACCCTGTATTTAGGGTTGGCTTCTAATTTAAGTGTAGCTGTGACTTTCTTTGTTAGCAATTTCCTTAATGTACGTACAAAATTTGACAGGGCAACTTCGGTAGTTGGGGTTAACAGATTTTGCTTTTCATTTTTATGTATTAGTATTGACAAAGCAATATTTTTTGGCTACAAATGGTGCCTTTTAGGTGCACATTTGAAAACATAATTATTTCATGTGGGATATACATATCTTTTTTCTTACAAATGTGGATCTTAATTCAAAAATTATAAAAGGGATGATTCATATACTCGATACATGAAATATCTTATCGAATGATTTTTTGAAACAAAACTTCAAACCAAGACTTAAAATAACTATTAGATAGAGTCTTATTTGCCTTGAAGATTCATGTAAATGGTGATATCTGAGTTACATAATAAATGCCAATAATATAACCGCTATTATTAGGAGCTAAGTGGATAAACTAATAGCACCCTCTGACTTTGAGGAGATAGAAGGCCTCACACTCTTACTTTGGCCCAATAACACTTACCATCTTTTGTAGGTAAAAGTTGTGAATTAAAACCTGGTTTCTATGGGATTGGCTCACAAACTTCTTGATAAGATTAATTCAAGCAAAAGGTTAAAGACTGCAAAATATTTCATAATTTTTACAATTTATTGAGATGACAAATTGTGATTAATTGCATGCAATATTATTTTCATATAGATTAATCTTTTATATCATTTTTATTATACACTAATTACAACATGTGATCTTGACAATATAATTTATTTTGAATTTTTTTGTAACTACCTTGTTAATCCTGCCACAATGATGTGAAATGTCTCATGGTACATACAAATGGGTCTTAAGATATTTAGGCTTTGACAAGTTCAGTACAGTACGATGTTTTTTTATTTTTTATTTTATTTTTAAAGCATACCCTTTTCACATAGTGGTCCATCTTAATTTGGGAATAGGATCCTCTCCATTTCAAATGAAATGGAGAGTCTCCATTTCATGGTCTAGATTTTATTTCTTAGATCTAACAATATATAGAGTGCCACGTCATTTAAAATTTTAAATGATGAGATACTCTGTACACCGTTAGATTTGTGAAATAAAATCTAGACCATGAAATGGAGACTCTCCATTTCATTTAAAATGGAGAGGATCCTTGTCCCTTAATTTGGCATTGATGGTTACGTTTTAGAGAACATGTTACTATATTAGATATCCCTTCTGTACTGGCATGCCATTGATATGAGAGTATAAGCCAAACAAAGGAGAGTATGAGCTGGGCACTGTGCAGCCATGACTGATAAGAAATTTAGCCAGTTATCTTTATGAGCTTTTCTAGCATCCTAGATACATTTTAGAGGCTCTTACTTTTTGTTCTTGTATGACAAAACGAATTTTCTGAATTAAGATCAGGCTTTTCCTTGTATTTTGATGGTACAAAGTCACAGGCAAATCTTTCACTGTTAATGCTTGTTTTTAAGGGAGTCTTGGTGTTTGGGGCTCTAATTTTTCACAGTCCAATGCAAATCTTGGTGTTTGGGCTAATTTTTCACAGTCCAATGCAATAAGCCCAACAAAATAAACTTCACTCATTTGGGCATGAAAATCGCTCAAGGCTTGATCCTTAAAACTAGACAAAACAGGCATTGTCCAAACTCAAAGCCCAAATTCATTGTTTTTTCCACAAAGCTATAATTTGGGACTGAGCCCAAATAATTATTTTCACTCTTCATTATGTGGTCCAAGCCCACATAGAAAGCCCAAAGAGAAGTTTAGGAGTTCTGACTTGTAGGGCAAAAGAAGGTCTCTCTTTCCTTAATATTTTGGGCTTTATAGGAAACTTTGCATTGGAATGTTTGCACAGCCCATAAGCTCATTTATGGTATGCAGTGCAGGATATAAACTTTGCATTGAAATGTTTGCAAAGCCCATAAGCTCATGTATGGTATGTAGGGCCGTTCCAACTTCCAATCATTTTGGGGACCTCAAGCCAAATTTCAATTTGAGGCTTTTAACCTATTTTATATTATATTAAATTAATATTTATTAAATTTTTTTATTGGAATTTTATTCTTGCTAATTATTGATCACACTTGCATTTTGGCACCTAAAGAATTTGTAAATTTGAGGATAAAAAACTGTAATAAATTTTTTCTTTTTTTAAAAAAGTGAGATTTAGAAAGAAAAAAAAAAATTATATGGCTTAGAGAAAGAGAAATTATATTATAACATCATATCTTAATCACTCATTGACCCAATAAATTAGTCCAATAATAATAATAGAGTTAAGGGAAAAAAAACAATGTCATTAAAAAACGAAAAAAGAAAAGGAAAAAAAAAACATAAGAACAATAATTGGCCATGTGGGTGGCTTGGTAGGTGAGAATTGAAAATATCTTACTAAGGTTAAATTAGGTCAGTAGTAGCTCACATGGGCATTAAAAGAGAGAAGGAGAGAGAGAAAAAGAAAAAAGAAGAATTGGAGAAGCAGTGTAAGTGTAGCCATGAGGAGTTGAGGAGAAAGAAAAAAATGGAGAAAAAGAGGCCAATCAAGAAGAAAACTGAAGCCACTTGACTTTAAAGATTTTTCTTTTCTCTTTATTCCAAAATTCCTTTAAATTGGGGCCTTTGGGTATTTTTTTTCTTAAATTTGGGGCCTTTCTTTGCAATGAGTTTTTTTTTAATTTTTTGGTAACCTCAAGCAAGTGCTTAACTTTCTTATTGGGTGGGTCGGCCCTGGATTGATATGCAGTGCAGAAACTTTGCATTGGAATGTTTGCACTTGTTGGATATAAACTTAAGCTTACAACCTGATTAATGCTTTCTATGTTGACGCAAGTAGCGGACTTGATCCCCCAATTTGAACCCGAATCCAAAGACGAGCCAATAAAAACTCGACATGTGACAAGGCTACAAAGAGAGACTATACTTGGTAATAACAGTGCCTAAAGGTGCTTCACTAATGATTGGGATTAAGCAAGGGTAACATATAAAAATGCATATACACATACATACTTACATGTACATGCTTGCGGTCATAAGCACTTGGACTTAAAAAGCATAAACTCTGCTTGATATATACATTGGAAACATACGACTATATGTGACATATGGTCTATTATTCCAAATTAGAAACCAAAAATATTTGATATATAGATCACAACCTTCAATAATTTGATCCAGGAGTATCCCATCCCATGTATCAGGTAAGATAGTGTGAAGTAAACAGCATTTATGTTGGTTGGATTCACAAGAAGTCCTTGGTGAATTAGAATGGTCTCTTTGTGCATTCACAACTTCCTCTATCTTCTCCCAAATTTCTGAAATGTTAGGCCTATTCTCAGCAGAATCTGATACACACTTGAGGGCTATATTCAGCAAAGGAAATGCCCATTGTGTTGCAGCTTTGCTAACCTCTTTGTCAAACACCTCTCCTGTCCATTCCTCCCTCACCATGGCCCTTACCCATTTAGGAAGGTCTATCCCACTTTTCTCCACAGTTTTGCTTGTTAGCAGCTCCAAGAGAATCACTCCAAAGCTAAAAACATCACCTTGTTCTGTTAAACTTTTCTCAGGAGCTGTGTAACCATTGGAGGTCAAGATGCAAGCTTTCACGGGGTCTAGAAATTTTGAATACCCATATTCACTTATTAGTGGATCATTATTTTCATCCAAAAGTATATTTGATAGCTTGAGATTCCCATGAGGAATGATTTCACCATTATCAGAACTTTGATATATGAAATTCAAACCCCTTGCTATCCCACTTGCTATTGACAGCCGAAGTTCCCAAGGGAAATCCCTCTTGCCTTCAATATAGTCTGCAGATAACCAAAAATATCAGCTGAAATATAGGAACTAATTAATGACATATCTGTCTGTGAGTTTCTGAATTTGCCAAAGTTAAATTATTTTTTTGTTTAGGCAGTTCACTTTAAAAAGGGTACGCGCATTTTTGTTTATTTGGATGATAATCAAGTGATGTTAGACATCCCTTTTAATTTTGAATGAAGAAATATAACTAGCCAACTAGACAAGCAAGAGTTAAGGCATTATTTGCAATTCAAAAGGCAAGCATGTCTTATTTTTCATTTGTGTGATGGACAGTCTGACCTGCTTTGGCCACAGGATGACTAGCCATGTCTAGAAGTATTTGATGTCAACTTACCTTCTAGCAAGTTTAGCAAACTCCCATGGCTTTGATACTTATAGATGAAAAGTTTTTCTTCATTGGTTGAATGGTATGCAACAAGGGGTAGCATGTTTGGATGCTTTAAGCTCCCTATCTGCCTCATAGTTTGGCTAAACTCCTCAAAGGATACCTGCAATTGCTTCAATCTTTTGACTGCATAAAGGGCACTGTTCTTAAGTATTACCTTGTAAAGGCTGCTGCAAAGGGTCTGGCTTTTCAAGTCAGCTGTGGCTTCAAGGAGCTCCTCCAATTCGAACCTTTCATGCTCTTCAATGAGGAACACAAGTTCTGAGTGCCTTTCAACTGGCTTGACTTCCTCTCTAGCCTTGGCTGGAGGTGTTTTGAGAGGAGAGTCTTGAAGGTTCTTCAGAATCTCCCTCTCTTTGGCTGAATTTTTGGCCTTCTGTCCCACTATGTATATGAACAACAAAAACAATCCAACGCCAAGAACCAGAGGTATTAAAATATCCCAGCCTGCATACGAGTGTTCATTGCCAGCATTAGACTCGTTACTTTCTTGGTCGGCATAAGACTCGCTACTTTGTGGGCTCTCTGAGAGAGTGTGTATTGAATGCACTTCCTCTACCCAGTCAACAGTACTAATTCTCTGTACTGCACTTGATTTCGAGTAATAAGTATAGAGAGGCTTGAGTTCGTGCATGAAATGCGGCATGATGCTAGTGAAATGATTGTTAGAGATGTCCAATCTCCTGAGATATTTCAATTTAGTTAGAGCCAAAGGTAACCTTCCACTCAGATGATTGTTGCTTAGATTTAAATAAGTCAGCCTTGTGCAGTGCAATATTGAGTTAGGAATATTTCCTCTGATCTGATTCTTTGCTAAGCTAAGAACTCGCAGATTTGAAAGCTTGCAAAGGGAATCCACATCAACTATGCCACTAAGATTCAAATTTTCAAGCCTGATTTCTACTATGGTGGTACACTGTGAGTTGCATTTTACACCCATCAACTTATGCAAGCAAGGATGTGGCACCAACCCATTCCAGCCAATTCCTAGTACATTTTGTGGATCAACAGCTTTAATGAGATTAAACAAAGATTCAGATTCTGATGACTGACCTCCCATACAGACCATGATAAAGAGAGGAAGGACAGCGATGCATACCAGCTTTGTCAAAAACAGAATGAAATCCCTCTTGTTCTGCATATTTCTTGTTATTAATATTGTGTTGGATCATCAGAGCCGAATGAATAATGCTAGTGAGAATTTTTTCTTTGTTCTTCAAGGTATCTGAAAGCGGATACTCAAGAATCATTCTACATGATTGCTCCCTCTTATTGTTTTAATTCATCAGATGAGGACATCTTTCTTCCTAGTTTCCAAAGTTGTAATGACTATATATTTTTTTTCATTATGTGACACATCCAATGTTTATGTATATAGTAATTAGTTATCTTCTATGTGATGTCACATTCATGTACACAGTCTTAAACTCACAAAATGTTAGTAACTGGTATCACTTTGGGGTATTCTTGTTATTTGAAACATGACTGCAGAATCATGAAAGTGAAATAATGATAAGGTATTTGGAGAATTCAATGTATTTTTTTTTTTGTTTTTTATAATTCAATTGTTACAATAAATGGGAGAGGGGGATTCGAACCCTGATTCTCTTCACAAGGAGACCCGACAATGCTAGTCAGTTACACAGCTCTTGGCTAATGTATGTTTTTTGGATTTGCTGAGTGGCAGTTTTGAAGCTGCCACCTGTGCGGCCGTGCCCGTGCCTTTGGTTGGTACTTTTGTTGTTTACTATGTTCAGACCAAGTAAAACATATTTTGAGAAGTGCATAAACGGTCAAGTTCTTGAAACCTCAGACAAGCAAACAATGTGGTTTATTGCTTTGAACACTCAAACAACTCAAAAATTCACATAGGGCTGATTTATTTCACTTCATGTTAGAAATATCAGAGGTTGTCATGTGTGAGATGTTTGTCTTTGGAAAAAGAATTTTTTTTTTTTAAGATGTCAAACTGCTATTATGAAATGGAAATATCCAACTATTCTCTTTCTTTGTTCTTCTCTGCAACATAATTTTTAAGAATTTGGTAACCCATAATGACAAACACACAATCAATAACTATCACATCTGACTACTAAATTCAACTGCCATTCTTTTGTGCAATGAAAGGCCTCCAAATAGCTACAATTTGCTTACTTTTTTATTTTTTTGCATTCCAACTTCAGTCTTTATCAGGGAATCATATGCAGTAGTAATTCATTTAGATCTTTTTGTTGAAAGAGGGATCATCTGGCTCCATACTACATGGTGTACATGAGCTTTGTCTCAAACTTAGTTAATAGTTTATGCAACAAGATTAGACTTGTCAGTTTCATCTTTTTCAAGTTCTTATAAGCATGCTAGCATAGAAATTTACCATACCAAACACGGAAACAACAGTCTTTTTAAGATATTGTTATTTTCAGTGGAATTTTCCTATTCAAGTGGTATTAGCTGTGTATCCTATTTGATTAAGGACATTGAGTTCTTCTCCCTCCGCAATGTAGACAACCCTTTGTTTTCTCCTTAAGCTATGTATCTTAGTGAAATTGTTTCCTTGACACTGCCTATAGGCTATAGGTAAGGTTGAATCACGTAAATCTTTGTGTTCCATGTGATTGTTTCTTCCATTTCTCTATTTCTATTTTACATAAACCCATTATAATTAACTACACATAACAAATTGGCATAAAAGCTTTTGCTATCTCAATCGTATGCACTCAAAAGCATGATTTTTTTTTTCATAGTTGCACTCCCTAGCAAAATCTTTATTTTGAAAGAAAAACTCGATTCTTTGAGGGAATTTCTAATGTTAAACTTGGCCTATTTTGCAATGGATTATAGAGATCATTACAGTTTGATGTCAGAATTTTGGTTCACGTCCAAGACTCTTGACAACTAATCAAACTAGAGTTTCAGCACCTTCAACAATTTCATAACATCAACAAACAAAACCCTGTATTAGGTATCAAATTCCAATGTCTCCTTTATCCTCTAAATGAATGTTGAATTCTTCACACAAAGCTGTCCTTGGTCAGGAGACATTATTCCGTACAGCAATGCACTACACCACACTCTTACATAAATGTGAATTCTATGTGCAACGCCCATATAAAGGTCCACTTTTATATGAGAAGAAAATATAGTATCTTGGGTTCACTAGATTAGGTCATTTTATGATTTGTGGGTATGATAACCCACTCAATTGGTACCACCAAATATAATATAAGTACCATCATATGTGATGTTGGTACTATTCAATGTGATATTGGTACTATCTGATTTTTTATATATATTAAATTTAAATAATAAATAAAAATTTAGGATACCAAGCAATGTGATGATAGATATCATCATATGTGAGGTAGGTACTATCAATATGAGATCTTATTTTATTAGAAATATCGTGCCGTATTGTGGAATTATCCGAATTGAATAAAGTGTTTGACTTGACTTAGATGATACTTTCCTTGATATATTATCAGTTGGAGAAAAAAGCTATTGATTGTATTCAACGTACGGTTAGTTTATAAAAAAAAAATGGGAAGAAATTTGGAATTAGCAAGAAAACTTTTCTAAGAAAGTTCCGCCCAGGCCCAGCACGAGGAAGACTTCAAGACACATCATTTTTGCAATTTTTTAAAGGCAAAATAACTTTTCTGAGAAAGTTTTGCCCAGGCCCAGCCCGAGGAAGACTTCAAAGACACATCATTTTTGCAATTTTTTAAAGGCAAAATAACTTTTCTGAGAAAGTTTTGCCCAGGCCCAGCCCAAGGAAGACTTCAAAGACACATCATTTTTGCAATTTTTTAAAGGCAAAATAACTTTTCTGAGAAAGTTCTGCCCAGGCCCAGCTCGAGGAAGACTTCAAAGACACATCATTTTTGCAATATTTTTAAAGGCAAAATAACTTTTCTGAGAAAGTTCCGCCCAGGCCCAACCCGAGGAAGACTTCAAAGACACATCATTTTTGCAATTTTTTAAAGTCAAAATTTCACCTAGAATTCACATGAAATTACTTTTAGTCGTTAAATAATACTACACTATAGAATTTATTTAGGGATTTGAATACTGAATGTCTTCATTAGAGAAACAAAAAAAATACCAATCAGTTGAGTTACAAAGACTCTTGACAACAAGATTTCATTGCTTATACATTGTTATTTTTTGTTTCATGAACTTAAACTCCTATCATCTTTTTTTAATCCAGACAATAATACTATTTTATTTTCTATTTGATAGAACCCTTGCTTCTTTATTGTTTTTGTCTTTCTTAACATCGTTTTCTTGTTTTAAATATTGAATCTTTAAAAAAAATTGATAAAATATGAAATACTTTTGCTCTTTTTTAATGAATTCAGTCATTTTTTGTTGTTGCTAAAACAGATTCGTCGTTAATTAGAAAACAAAGCACCTAGATCTCTCACGGAAACTTCTCAACCAAACCTAAAGAGAATTTCTTATTACAAGAAAGATGTTGGTAAGATGCATCTCTATTTCACTATTTGGCATAACAAACATAAATTAAAAACTAAACCTAATATTTTGGAGTCATTACATAAAGTATTGATCTTCCAAAAACACATCTACAAAGACTCCATTCAAGAAGACATCAAATGCATTTCCTCGAAGAAGACCATGTCACAATAAGTCATGAGATATAATATAAAAGAATTCCAAAGAAAAAGAGAGAGAGAGAAAAAAAAGCATTAAGCTTTTGATTTTTTCACGTATACTTTGCCACTTAAGTAAGAGTGGGAACTGTGATCTTTGAATTATTTATACAAGTAATATGACCAATAAAGTCCAACTAGCCAAATTAACGTTCCACTTTAGCAGATAGATAGAATATTGGTAGAATTTTAAGCATCAAAAAACAGAAAGCTGAAAGAAACTTGTGAGCTAGTACCCCTATAAATAAGCATACCCATTTGTAGCGTTATTTACACATAATCATCTTTTATAGCTTAATCATGGAGACTTCCTTGAGATTAAGAGTCATTACAATCATCCTTTTCCTTCAATTCCTCACTTTACCAACTCTTCATACTAACTTCTGCACTGGAGACTCTGCTGCTCAGGTTCGTTGCATCCAAAGCGAGCGAGTGGCGCTTCTCGAGTTCAAGCAAGATCTTCAAGATCCTTCACACCGGCTTGCCTCTTGGGCTACTGGTGATGGGGATTGTTGTCAATGGGTGGGAGTTGTCTGCCACAACGTTACTGGCCATGTTCAAGAACTCCATCTCAGAAGCTTTAATCCTGAAGATGCCATGACAGAGGACCAATATGAAGCTTATGAGAGGTCAAGGTTCGGCGGTAAGATCAATCCTTCTCTGCTTGATTTGAAGCATTTGATTTACTTGGACCTCAGCTACAATGATTTCAATGGTACTCAAATTCCCAAATTCCTCGGTTCAATGGAGAGGTTAAGATATCTTAATCTCTCCGGTGCGGGATTTGGGGGAGTGATACCTCATCAACTTGGGAATCTCTCAAATTTGCACTATCTCAATCTTGGAGGTTATTATAATAATTTATATGTGATGAACCTTCATTGGCTCTCTGGTCTTCCTTTACTACAACACCTTGATATGAGTTTTGTAAACCTCAGCAAAGCCTCTGATTGGCTACCTGACATAAACAAACTCCCTTCCTTGTTAGAGTTGCGAATGTCATATTGCTACCTTTCTGGTTTCACCCCATCGACACCCAGTATTAACTTTTCATCTCTCGCCACCCTTGATCTTTCAGACAACTATTTTGAAAACACTTTGAATATATTGTGGGTCTCTGGTCTTCATAATCTGGTTTCTCTTGATCTATCTTTCAATTCGTTTCAAGGTCCAATCCCTGTTGATCTCCAGAACATGACTTCACTTAGGCACCTCGATCTATCTTACAACGCTTTCAACTCTTCAATTCCCAATTGGTTGTACAGTTTTAGTCGTCTTGAGTTCCTCGACCTCAACTCCAATAGTTTGCAAGGTACAATCTCTAGTTCCATTGAAAACCTAACATCTGCCATCAGCATAGACTTGTCATACAATGAACTTGGAGGAAAGGTACCAAGATCTCTGGGTAATCTCTGCAACTTAAGGGAAATTAGATTGTCAGGAAACAAATGGAGTCAAGAGATATCTGAAGTCTTAGAAAGTTTATCAAAATGTGTTTCGAATGGCCTAGAGATCTTACAATTGTACAATGCTAATCTTTCTGGTCATTTGACTGATGAAATTGAGCAATTTAAAAATCTGGTCAGACTTGATTTGGGAGCTAATTCAATTTTAGGTCCAATTCCAGAGTCTATAGGAAATCTTTCATCTTTGAGATTCTTGGACCTTCAGGATAATCAATTGAACGGAACTCTTCCTCAAAGTTTTGGACAACTCTCCAAAATAGAGTCTGTATATATTGGTTCAAATATGTTGGAGGGTGTAGTATCCGAAGTTCATTTTGCCAATTTAACAAAATTAACAGTACTTCTTGCATCTCAAAACCGACTGACTTTAGAAGTACGTGAAGATTGGATCCCTCCTTTTAAACTTATTGTTTTACTTTTGGGATCATGGAATTTAGGGCTAAAATTTCCCTCTTGGCTTTGTGCACAAAATCATCTTGAGTCTTTGGACATATCCAACACAAGAATTTTTGATATGGTTCCTCCTTCATTTTGGAACTTGTCTTCTCAGTTTAATTATCTAAATTTCTCTCACAATCAGATCCATGGAGAGATTCCAAATATACCAGTGATTTTGTCTACTTCTTCAGTGATTGATATGAGTTCAAATCTCTTCACTGGTCCGTTACCTTGTATATCCTCAAACCTGAGCTTCCTTGATCTTTCTAACAATTCATTGTTTGGTTCTATTTCTCACTTTTTGTGTTACAAGATGAATGAGTCCAAACAAATGGGATTTCTCAATCTTGGAAAAAATCTTTTATCAGGGGAAATAAGTAATTGTTGGATGATGTGGAAAAACTTGAATGCCTTAAATTTGGGAAACAACAATTTCATAGGTAGTATTCCAACATCCATTGGATCTTTGATTTCTCTTTCATATTTGCACCTGTACAAGAACAAATTCTCTGGAAAATTACCATCCTCTTTGAAAAATTGTAAAAAGTTGGCGACCATTGATATTGCTGAAAATGAGTTTGTTGGAAGCATACCTTCATGGATAGGACACAAACTTTCAAGCTTGGTGATTCTCAACCTTCGCTTAAATAATTTCCATGGTTACATCCCAAAAGATCTTTGCTCTCTAACTTCACTCCAAATCTTGGATCTCTCACATAATAAGCTATTTGGAAGCATACCTAGATGTGTTAACAATTTCAGTGCCATGACCGCAAATCACAATTCAAATTATCCCTTTCGTTTATATCTGTGGAGTGCAAGCTATATGTCTTCGCCTTTTGAAAGTGCATTGCTTGTGATTAAGGGAAAAGGTCGTGAGTATTCCACCACTCTTCAACTGGTAAACATTATAGACCTTTCCAAGAACAATTTATCGGGACAGATCCCTAAAGAAGTGACTAGTCTCCAAGGATTACAATCATTGAATTTGTCATTTAATAGCTTGAATGGAAGGATTCCTAAGAATATAGGTGATATGGGATCACTGGAATCTATTGATTTCTCTGTAAACCAACTTTCAGGTCAAGTTCCTCAAAGTATGTCAAGATTGACGTTTTTGAGTCACTTGAACTTGTCAAACAACCATTTGATTGGGAGAATCCCTTCAAGCACTCAGCTACAGAGTCTCGATGCGTCTAGTTTTGTTGGAAACAAACTTTGTGGACCTCCACTTGCTAATAACTGTACTATAAATTATGTAAAACCCAACACTGAAAATGAAAGGAGCAAGGATTTTGGTGGACTTGAAGTGGATTGGTTCTACGTGAGCATGGCACTTGGATTTGTGGTTGGGTTTTGGGTTGTATGGGGTCCTCTACTAATGAACAAGCACTGGAGATTTTTGTACTTTCAATTCCTAGACCGCTTGGGGAACAAGCTTAGAGGTGTTGTGTCATAAACTTGGTAGCTTTGTATGTAAATGTTGTAAGTTTCTTAACATTTAGTAGATACGTGTTGCAGACTTGTATTCATGTTAATCAATATTTTGATAATTTATATATGAACTTTGAGCTGGTTTATAGTTATATTCATTCCATTGACATATAAATATTGCGTGTCTTCTTTTGAATGTCAAGGGCAATCCAATTTGTAGTTTTATTATTACTTGTAACAAATTCGAAGGTATTTGTGTTGATTTGAATCTTGTCCACAGGGAGTATGTTTCTGTTTAGAATCTCTTGGTCTCTCTTAATTCTGATCACTTTGTAAAGAACTCCTTATTTATTTTCTCAATGAAAGACAACTAGTTTGCACATTCTAATGTTGATGAATCTGTTTAGGTAGTAATTGGTATTCTTTATCAAAAACAAATTCAAGAATTACAACTTTGTATATGTTCGCATGTATCTATTTGGGTGGGTAGTTAGATAGGTACATGAATGTTGATGAAATTAGGTTTTGGTGAAGAGGGATTTTTGGTGAAATTGGTTTTTGTTGACTCGGGTATGGATGTTTTATGAGGTACTGGTATTATGAGTGATGGAATGGAGAGAGAAGTTGTGGGGTAAAGGTTAAATGTTGTTTGATCTGTTAGTAGAAAATAGTTGAATTGAATAAAGTGTTTTCTTTTTTAAATTTGGGTTTGTGTGTACTTTTATGTGCTAAAAACAAAGAGGCAATTAGCACCCTAGAATTTGAATGAGGGTTTTGAATCCTGTGAGAACAAATAAATTTTCCTTGCTCAATCATACATCAAATGCTACGTTTACTACGAGAAATTGATAAATTTAAAAAATATGATGAGAATGAGCATTGTATCAAAAAGAATAGGATGAGGAAATAAGTATAATTGAGGCAGAGCTCTGTACAACTATTTTTTTGGCTTGATAAAATTGTTCTTACCGATATTTGACAAAAAAAAAAAATTTGAGGTAAAACTTGGAGCTGAACTATAGTGGTTAAAACAAGAAGACATTGAGGCTAGAGAGAATATCCAACTATGTTGAGGTAATTATGCCCCTAAATCTTATCAAATTTGACTACATAGTTTTTGCTTTAACATAGGCAGTCCATGATAATCCACTAGTATGTATGCTTCTGTTATATGCTTTGGAGTGCTTCCCAGAAGAACACTTTAAAATTATCTTTTTAATTAACCTTTCTTCATTTATAAATATATTGTGTTTTTTCTGCAACACATGGTAGATTTAAAATGAAAGTTATAAGTGATCATTAATTTTGAAATGAGTATATAATTAGCTTGTGTTGTATATCTTCTCTTTGCACATCATGGAGAATTATAAGTGGCTTGAAATCTATGTTGTTTGTGTAGGCCTTTGGGCTATATATCTTCACATTGGTTTCTTTGGTCTTTACAATTCTATGAATATGATAAAATTGTGTTAGGTTCCACCATTTTATTGAAAGATAATTCATGGATTTAGGTGTTAGTATTTCTGCCATCACCCTTATCAGCACCATTGCCATAATATAGGCTGGTGCTCATCTGTCTAGCTTGGATGTAAGAATTCTGTTCTTACACAGTCCAAGTTCTTATTGAATCTTGGATTCTCCCTCATCTTAGAGGAAATGGCTGTGAGCTTACTTCAAACTTGAGAATGAGGCTAAAATCTTATATGGACTAAAATTCAAAAGGCTGTGGTTGACAAGACAACTTTGGGATTGAGTTGAGTTGTGTCTTTGCAGTTGGATAATAGGCAACACATTATTGCATATTATGCAGCAGGACATATTGTTGATAACCTCGTAGACAACCTTAAAAATTGCTTTTAGTAAAGCAAGCCAAGATTATATTTTCCATCGTTTGTAGCTATCTTTTTGGTGGAAGGTGCAGTATGCTTGCTTCAATATAGTTGTCTTTGGTTTCCTATGTAAAATTCATAAAGTATCCAGACCTATGTAATTTTTTGCTTTGCCGCTTGTGATGGAAAATGACAGTGCATGTAGTTTTTCCAATAAACTTCAATGCCTTGGTTTGTAGGCTATTGAAGACTTTCTCTATAAAAATTTTGAAAAACCAAAGTGATTTTAAGAGAGTTTCAGTTTATATTGCTTCTTACAGTACAAATTGGATGATAAATTGTGTGGATTCGAGGAGTTTGCTTACAACTTCTGAAATTTTGATTAGTATCTGAAACTATGGACGCAGAATCCGTTGGATGAACATATGTAAAATTTATTATAACTCGCATACACAATTCTTGATTATAGAGAACCTTATGACTGGCTTGATTGACTAAACTTATTTGGTCTAGTAAAATGATGAACATGTGTAACTGGTATTAGTTGCCACCCACCAATACCTTCATCATCAAAGAAGAAGTTGCCTTCTGTTCACAAGCAGCAGCAGTAAAAGAAAAGAACAGATTTAAATCAGGCAACATCAATGGTTTCAACGTAGGAAAAGCGATTTAATAACAAACTGATAGTGAATCCCTCAAGAGAGGACCTGCTATTAAGTGTTTGACTTCTCAACCAAAATCTATTTTGTTCTACTATTTGCTATCATAATACCAGTTGATCATTTCTTGAATTAATGTTTTCCAGCAGGATATTTGATTGTATTAGGGAATTCAGCATACAATTAGTCCTAAGTTTCTCTAAATAAAGAATTCATGCCATGGTATCATAATTCTACACACACCACCATTGGTAGTTTGATTATTTTCTTCCTAATTGACCAAATTAATTCAGTTGATTATGCTATTAAGATGTCCAATTGGAATTCTAAAATGAGTAAAATTGGAAGTTTCTTCAATACTACATATTGTGGCATAAATTTTACAAAAAATAAAAAATAAAAAACAGAAAATGAAGAACAAACAATCATTTTCAACTGTTTTAACCATTTTTTGAATAAGCCAACTAAAATAACTGATAAGCATAACAACTTTGGACGGCCCTTCATTTGACCTTGCATCATACATTTTGCACAAACATATCTACTGCACTCAAAGATATGATTTTGTTTTGTGGTAGAAATGTCAACAAAATTAAGTTCGAACAACACCAATGGCTTATTCTTCTATGGAGTCCGGAATCATTGCCATTTGACATCAGATTCTGTTTCATATTCAATTTTCATTCTTAGCGATCACACTTTTGGTTTAACAATCAGTTGACCTCTTTACGCCTAAAGCACATGACTTGCGATGAATCACATTC
Organism: Fagus sylvatica; assembly: GCA_907173295.1. NCBI lineage: Eukaryota > Viridiplantae > Streptophyta > Magnoliopsida > Fagales > Fagaceae > Fagus > Fagus sylvatica. The sequence continues at coordinate 41,747,996 of OU015765.1, forward strand.
CACTATTGTATCCAAAATCGCGACACGTGTCCAGTCAAAATAAATTTGATTCGTACTTCTTAAAATGCATAGTCGATTAGAGTGGTTTGTAATAATCTTGCTACAACTCATTACGTGGCAACTCATAAGACCATCCACGTTCTTTTAGTACTATGAGCTATTTAATAAATCATTTGACTTGTATAAATAATATATGTGAATGGTATTATGAGTTGCCACGTAGTGAGTTATAACAAGATGACTTCAAACCAATTTATAGCCAAACTATATCCTCGTTTCATGGCATATTCTTTTTGGTAAGTATTACTAGCACATTATAAAAGCTATTTGTATTGACAAAGATTGTTTGATGCTTAATTCTGAACCTTTTTTTTCTTTTGGAAAATGGAGGACCTTGGGTCTGACAGTGAGGCTACCTGCCATTCTTTCCCAACAAATTCGGGTGTGACAGCGCGACCACAAGGCCATTGAGCCAACACCACTTCACTCTCATCATTAACCTTTGCCCCATGGGAACAGCCGCTTTGCAAAATCTACAAAGACAATTGCTTGTGAAGGTCATCATGATCTCTTCGTTGGCACTTTAAACAGAACACGTCTAGAACATGTCTCCTGTGATTAGTCAAGGTGCACTTTAAACATATAAACTTGGGTACATAGGATTAAGGTTGAATGATTTGATTGGTCCTTGACCCTTCAATGAAGTCTATGGAAATGTTAGCCCAAATTTTACGATTGAAGAAGACTGGGAAAAGCAATAGACTCACATTATTTCTTTAATAAAAATCGTGAATAGACTACCACCTATCTTCCCTTTCCAACAAAATGTTCTTGAAATCCTTTTATATGTTTATCAAACCCTGAGTGACCATCCTCCATTCAGAATTAGATCCAAGCACAACTCTGATTTTATACTACAACAAACCATCTACAAAGGAATTATATGTGGCTTCATATCTTCAACTTGCCAAATAATAGCCTGTAGAGAGACTCATCTATTGTAGTTTTGCATCAAATAATGTCGCCACTTCCCAATTGCATATAAAATTATCATCTTTTTCTCATCCCCAAGTATTTTGCAAATAATGTCTTTACTAGTAAAAGCAACTGGCCTTTTTTCCTGCATCAACTATCAGAAATTAGGTAGGAGAAGAACTGAGGTTGAGTCCATGGTGTTCTTAAGCAAGGGCTTTGGAGTACTTGTTCTAGATTTTCCTTAAAGATAATGTATAAGGGCCAATTTTAGTGTCACTTTTATCAGAAATATTGAGAAGGAATTCTCAGTCTGTACTTATATGTGTGAAGTAATGCCAGTATAAAGTACAATGGGCTTAGGGCCCGTTGGGCCTATTCACCAATATGTTAGAATTGAGAACATGCAGGGTAATGATACCATCAACTTGATAATCAGATCTCCTTCAATTTTGAGGATCAAATTATTATTGTCAGCTTTATATTGTAAATTCCAGATTTGCAAAGAACACAAAAAGAAAAAAATTCCATACAGCCATACAGGGTATGATCAAATTAAGTTGAAGTTATGAAAATGAGTTTATCAAATTAATTTTGGTTCATTATCTAAATTCTAGATTTTGATGTACAAATTTTGAGATAATATTTTTTTTTAATTTCGTAATATTGAAATAAAAAAGTCAATTCCTAATACATGATCAATTGAGTTGATGTTATGAAAACGAGTTCATCACATTAATGGTAGTTCATTATCTAAACCATAAATTTTGATGTACACATTAATTTTAAGAAGCAACATTTTATTAAATTTCCTACTTTTGACATCAACAACTAAATTCCAATCAATACAAGAGCTAATAATCAAGACTAATGCCTGTTTCTGATCTCCAATGCCTGGCTTTCTCAAATCCATTGACATAATTCTCAAAATCATCAATGGTTTGATCAATCTCTTCTATGTGATGAACCTTCAATGGCTCTCTGGTCTTCCTTTACTACAACACCTTGATATGAGTCATGTAAACCTCAGCCAAGCCTCTGATTGGCTACCTGACATAAACAAACTCCCTTCCTTGTTAGAGTTGCGAATGTCAAGTTGCTACCTTTCTGGTTCCACCCCATCGACACCCAGTATTAACTTTTCATCTCTCGCCACCCTTGATCTTTCATCCAACCATTTTGAAAACACTTCGAATATATTGTGGGTCTTTGGTCTTCATAATCTGGTTTCTCTTGATCTATCTAGCAATCAGTTTCAAGGTCCAATCCCTGTTCATCTCCAAAACATGACTTCACTTAGGCACCTCGATCTATCTTACAACGTTTTCAACTCTTCAATTCCCAATTGGTTGTACAATTTTAGTCATCTTGAGTTCCTCAACCTTCTCACCAATAATTTGCAAGGTACAATCTCTAGTTCCATTGGAAACCTAACATCTCTCATTACCATAGACTTGTCAAACAATGAACTTGGAGGAAAGGTACCAAGATCTCTGGGTAATCTCTGCAACTTAAGGGAAATTAGGTTGTCAGGAAACAAATGGAGTCAAGAGATATCTGAAATCTTAGAAAGCTTATCAAAATGTCTTTCGAATGGCCTAGAGATCTTAGAATTGTACAATGCTCATCTTTCTGGTCATTTGATTGATGAAATTGGGCAATTTAAAAATCTGGTCAAACTTGATTTGGGGTATAATTCAATTTCAGGTCCAATTCCAAGGTCTATAGGAAATCTTTCGTCTTTGAGATTCTTGTACCTTGATCGTAATCAACTTAACGAAACTCTCCCTCAAAGTTTTGGACAGCTCTCCAAAATAAAGACTGTATATATTGTTTCAAATATGTTGGAGGGTGCAGTATCCGAAGTTCATTTTGCCAATTTAACAAAATTAACAAATCTTGTTGCATCTCAAAACCGACTGACTTTAGAAGTAAGTGAAGATTGGATCCCTCCTTCTAAACTTTTCTCTTTATTTTTGGGATCATGGAATTTAGGGCTAAAATTTCCCTCTTGGCTTTGTGCACAAAATCATCTTGAGTATTTGGACATATCCAACACAGGGATTTTTGATATGGTTCCTCATTCGTTTTGGAACTTGTCTTCTCAGTTTTCTCATCTAAATGTCTCTCACAATCGGATCTATGGAGAGATTCCAAATATACCAGTGATTTTGTCTACTTCTTCAATTATTGATATGAGTTCAAATAACTTCACAGGTCCGTTACCTTGTATATCCTCTAACGTGAGCGTCCTTGATCTTTCTAACAATTCATTTTTTGGATCTATTTCTCACTTTTTGTGTTACAAGATGAATGAGCCCAAAAAAATGGAATTTCTCAATCTTGGAAAAAATCTTTTATCGGGGGAAATAAGTAATTGTTGGATGATGTGGAAAAACTTGAATGCCCTAAATTTGGGAAACAACAATTTCACAGGTAGTATTCCAACATCCATTGGATCTTTGATTCATCTTTCGTATTTGCACCTGTACAACAACAAATTCTCTAGAAAATTACCATCCTCTTTGAAAAATTGTACATATTTGGTGACCCTTGATATTTCCAAAAATGAGTTTGTTGGAAGGATACCTTCATGGATTGGAGATAGACTTTCAAGCTTGATGATTCTCAGCCTTCACTCAAATAATTTTCATGGTTACATACCGAAAGAACTTTGTGCTCTAACTTCACTCCAAATCTTGGACCTTTCACATAATAAGCTATTTGGAAGCATACCTAGATGTGTTAACAATTTCAGTGCCATGGCCACAAATAACATTTCAAATAACATTTTCTCTCATGGATTCGGAAGCCCATATGTTAGTTTTGTGGAATATGAAAGTGCATTGCTTGTGATTAAAGGGAAAGTTGTGGAGTATAGCACCATTCTTCATCTAGTAAAAATTGTAGACCTTTCCAATAACAATTTATCGGGAGAGATCCCTAAAGAAGTGACTAATCTCCAAGGGTTACAATCATTGAATTTGTCACTTAATATCTTGACTGGAAGAATTCTTGAGAGTATAGGTGTTATGGGATCATTAGAATCTATTGATTTCTCCGTAAACCAACTTTCAGGTCAGCTTCCTCAAAGTATGTCAAGATTGACATTTTTGAGTCAGTTGAACTTGTCAAACAACCATTTGACTGGGAGAATCCCTTTAAGCACTCAGCTACAAAGCCTCCCTGCATCCAGTTTTGTTGGAAATGAACTTTGTGGGCTTCCACTTGCTAATAACTGTTATGTAAAACCCAACACTGAAAACAAAAGGAGCAAGGATTTTGGTGGACTTGAAGTGGATTGGTTCTACGTGAGCATGGCACTTGGATTTGTGGTTGGGTTTTGGGTTGTATGGGGTCCTCTACTAATGAACAAGCACTGGAGATTTTTGTACTTTCAATTCCTAGACCGCTTGGGGAACAAGCTTAGAGTTGTTGTGTCATAAACTTGGTTGCTTTGTATGTAAATGTTGTAAGATTCTTAACATTTAGTAGATGCGTGTTGCAGACTAGTAATCATGTTAAACAATATATTGATGATTTATGCATGAACTTTGAGCTGGTTAATAGTTATAGTCTTTCCATTGAATTTTATGAATATGGCGTTTCTTCTTATGAATGTCAACGACAATCCAATTTGTAGTTTTATTATTCCTTGCAATCATGTCCACTCTCTCTTTAGAATCTCTTGGTGATCACTTTGTGAAGTCTCAATGAAAGATAACTTGTTTGCACATCTAGGCAAACTATATGGGCTCTTTGTAACAAATTCGAAGGTATTGGTGTTGATTTTGAATTGTGTGTCAGTGTAGTTGGGTCTATACAGTTACATGACTTATTTAGGGAGTATGTTTGGGCTTTGCTGTTCAGAGGTGTTGCAACAGAAGATTATTGCCGATGACGTCCAAGTCTCTTATATTCTCTCCGGACATTGAAACGCCTGATTTAGTTGACAGGTATGGAAATGGAACTGTGTAGTTCATATTATATGTTGGATTCTTCCTCATCCAACAGGAAATGGCTGTTAGCTTGCTTCACACCTGAGAATGATGCTAAAATTTGATTATAGGGACTAAAATTCAAAAGGCTGTGGTTGACAAGACAACTTTGGAATTGAGTTGAGGTGTGTGTGTTTGCAGTAGGATAATAGGCAACACATTATTGTACTTTATGCAGCAGGACATGGTGTTGATAACCTCTTACACAACCTTAAAAAATGCTTTTAGTAAAGCTACACAAGATTATATCTTCCATCATTTGTAGCTATCTTTTTGGTGGAAGGTGCAGTATGCTTGCTTCAATATAGTTGTCTTTGGTGCATCTAGTTTTTTCAATAAAGCTCAACAAAACCTTATCATAACTATATGCCTTGGTTACATAAAGCCTGTTTTATTTTAACCATTTCACATTACCTATAGCAGTATGGCCACATTATCTGGAAGAGGTTCTTATCACTATCCAATATGCACTAGTTAGAATTTTCACCACTGGGCAGGAGCTTTTCTCCTTTCGGTTAGTGTGTTCTCTGTTACTCTAACCTTAATTTTTTCTAAGCATATCTGCATGAAGCAGTGAGAAGTTGATGTAGGCTATTGAAGACTTTCTCTATGACATTTTTGAAGAACCAAAGTGATTTAAGACAGTTTCAATTTATATTGCTTCTTAAGGTACAAGAAAAAAAGGTACAAATTGGATGATAAATTGTGTGAATTCGGGGAGTTTGCTTACAGCTTCTGAAATTTGAATTAGTATCTGCAACTATGGATGCAGAATCCCTTGGATGAACATATGTAAAAATTATTATAACTTGTATACACAATTCTTGATTATAGAGAACCTTATGACTGACTTGATTGACTTATAACTTATTTGGTAGAGTAAAATGATGAACATGTGTAAGTGGTATTAGTGGCCACCCACCATTGGTAGTTTGATTATTTTCTTCCTAGTCGACCAAATTAATTCAGTTGATTATGCTATTAAGATGTCCAATTGGAATTCTAAAATGACTAAAATTGGAAGTTTTGAATAAGCCAACTATTTGTCAACTATTTTAACCATTTTTTGAATAAGCCAACTAAAATAATTAAAAAGCATAACAACTTTGGACGGCCCTTCATTTGACCTTGCATCATACATTTTGCACAAACATATCTACTGCACTCAAAGATATGATTTTGTTTTGTGGTAGGAATGTCAACAAAATTAAGTTCGAACAACAGCAATGGCTTATTATTCTATGGATTCCGGAATCATTGCCATTTGACATCAAATTCTGTTTATATTCAATTTGCATTCTTAGAGATCACACTTTTGGTTTAACAATCACTTCACCTCTTTACGCCTAAAACACATGACTTTGTGAATGAATCATATTCCATTAATGTATCCAAAATTGTGTCATGTGTCCAGTCAAAATAAATTTAATTCATACTTCTTAAAATGCATAACCGAACAGAATTTGACTACAAACTAGTCTTGCTACATCCTATTACGTGACAACTCATAAGACCATTTGGTAAGCATTACTAGTACATTATAAAAGCTATCTGTATTGACAAAGGTTGTTTGATGCTTAACTCTGACCCTTTTTTTCTTTTGGAAAATGGAGGACCTTGCCTCTGCCAGTGAGGCTACCTGCTATTCTTTCCCAACGAATTTGGGTGTGACAGCACGACCACAAGGCCTTTGAGCCAAACCCCACTTCACTCTCATCATTAACCTTTGCCCCATGGGAATAGCCGCTTTGCAAAATCTACAAAGCCAATTGCTTGTGAATCATGATCTCTTCGTTGGCACTTTAAACAGAACACGTCTAGAACGAGTTCAACCCTTTGACTTCACTTTTTTTAGTTTTATAATCTTGTTCCCTTGTATCCTTTGACTTTACTTCAAATTATACAATTCAAATCTCAAATTGTAAATTTTTAATCATTATCTATAAAACATATTCTTTTATCACTTAATCACAGTGTCACAAATCTAGATTGAAAACAAGTTTGAAATCTCTCAAGAGACTTGTGGCTCAATTCACTATCCAATCTACAATTGCCTAAGTTGAAATCTGATTTTCCCTATATATATACATGATTACATCATATGTTTTCATTATGATGTTGATAAAACAATAAGCCAAAACAAGAAGCAAACTCAATCTTTTCCGGCTTCAATTTGTTATGTATTCAAACTTCAAACTACAATGTACAAAACAAAACCATCCCCAATCAAACACTCCCCCATATAATATCCTAACTTCTAAGTCATTATCCAATTCCTCCTTTTAAAAGAGAAAGAAAATGAAAATCTATAATATAAATTAAAAGCTGAAGCAGAGAGAAAGTGTTTGTTCTCCTCCAAATAGTGCCACGTCAGCATCTTTGCACTCACAAAAGTCTAAGTTATTTTTCTCTCCACTCCCTCTCTGTTTCACGTTTCTCTCCCTGCTTCACGTCTATCTCTCTCCCTCTATTTCAGGTGTGCCTCTCTCTCTCCCTTTAACACAAACGGCTAACGATTCACCCTTCTCTCTCTTTCACACGTTTCCTTTTGCGCCCCTTCGTTCCATCTACTGTTACGTTGTTTCCTCTTCATCAATTTCAGAAACTCCTCTCTCTCATCAATTCTTTATTTAAGCCTCTCAACCAGCATCACAATTTACCACTCCAAGCTATTTGCCGCACAAGAAGGTGAGTATCTAATCTTTGGAACACCACCTCCTTCTCTCTCTCTCTCTCTCTCCAATTTTCTGTATTATTTGGTGTGGGCTCAACTACCAAAAGTTTTTGTTAATAGCTTAGTGTTTTGTTCTTTTTTTATAATTTGATTCTGATTTTTTTTTCTTCTTTTTAGTTGTTGGAAATTGGGTTTGTGTTTATTGTGGACAATTATTTAATCTCATTCGAAGAGAGGCTAACCCCATTGCTGTCAAAGTGTTCGACAAAATTCCTGAGACAAACTGACAAAGTGGCTTTGCTTGAACTCCGAAATTTGGGTTTCAATAGCTATACAATTGGCTTTAGGTGAGTGAATATGTTTTTTATTCTGACACATTTGCTTACAAATGGTTGCCTTGATGTTTTAGATATCTCTAATAACTGTTGCTGTGATGTTTTTTTCTTCCTAAAGTATTTCACTTTTTAGAACATAGAAAGCATAGTTATTTTAAATTCCCATCCCTGTTTTGCAAGTTCATCCTACTTAATATTTTCCAAAAAAAAAATTTCATTGATTAGTTCAAGTTAATAGTCTTGCAGTATTGCTGTCAAAGTGTTCGACAAAATTCCTGAGACAAACTTTTGTCTTCTAGATTGCAGCTCAAGCCTTTTGTAAAAAATTAATGTGCTTCAAAGTTCATAGGAAGATTTGTGTGTGTTAAATTGTTACATTCTTCTGATGCAGATTGTCTGAATTAGGAGGCGAAGATGTCAGGGAAATCGAACAAAGGGAGGAACAGGAGAGGAGCACATAATACCACAAATTTTTCTGAATCAGTGGTCTCATCTGATGCTCCTCCGAAAGATAATTTAAGTGCTTCAGAGCCTGCTAAAGCTGATGCTAATGGTGTTCCTACAGTGGAAGTATCAACTGATGAGAAGCCAGAGGTAAAGGAGTCTGAAACAGAAAATGCAGCAGGCCAACAGAAGCAAGGTGAAGGTAGTTGCATGAGTCTTCTATTATGTGGTTTATAGCAAGTAGCTCTATTACAAATTTGTCTGGAATATTGAAATCACCTCAAATGATGAATTCACTTCAATTTGATATTTTCAATGCATTAGAAATTTAACCACATGAACCCTGGTGGAGATAATGGATCTCTGTACTTTCTAAGGTTTCCTTTGGCTGTCCTTTAGTATACTTGGGCTTGTCTGTTCAATAAAAGTTTCCTTACTTATCCAAAAAAAAAAAGAGAAGAAATTTAACCACATGAAGGAAATGAAACCCACTTTCAATAACTAATGACATTGTTGAAGTCTGGTAACTCCAAATACACACAAGTTGGACAAGCTTTCAATAGCTATACAATTGGCTTTAGGTGAGTGAATATGTTTTTTATTCTGACACATTTGCTTACAAATGGTTGCCTTGATGTTTTAGATATCTCTAATAACTGTTGCTGTGATGTTTTTTCCTTCCTAAAGTATTTCACTTTTTAGAACATAGAAAGCATAGTTATTTTAAATTCCCATCCCTGTTTTGCAAGTTCATCCTACTTAATATTTTTCAAAAAAAATATTTCATTGATTAGTTCAAGTTTCTCTTACCCTCTAAAATCCACTTTCCACAAGTTAATGGTCTTGCAGTATTGCTGTGACACATGAATTTCAAGGATGTTGCCATGTTGGTCCACTAGATTGCAGCTCAAGCCTTTTGTAAAAAATTAATGTGCTTCAAAGTTCATAGGTAGTAATCTTTTTGTCTAAGTTGTGTGTCAATAAAGAATCAAAGATAGCAAAAATTGACATGTTCAACATTTAAAAAAGAAATTAAAAACAAAAACAAAACAGAAAAAGTGAGAAAATTCACAGATATTCTTCAACCCCCCCACCCTCCATGTGGGATTGTAGTTGCAAAGACAAAAGTTTGTTAGAAGCATAAAAACATCAAACCATTTTAGAGGGCACTCCACACCTGATACAATCTTGAAGCAGGAAAATTTCCAATTACAGTCTGAACAGTAGCCTTAGGAAGATCCAACAGTTGCTGCAGAGTGGAAATTCCTCTTTTGTTTAATGAACTCGCAAGATTAACATTCATGGATGGAAACATCCATAAGCTGGAATCCTTATCAAACCATAAACCCTGAAAACAATCGGAAAGATCAGAGACACGGAGGGAGAAAGTGATATTTTTATAAACACAAAAAGACTGAGCAAAAGAGCAGGAACTTTTTTAAATCCCAAAAATTTGAATTTAAGCAACTTTAATACATAAATTAAAAACAATTAGGGTAGATTCACCCTGCATATACTGAGAAGATGCAAGAATGCCTTCTGCCTACTGGTGAAATATAATTTATGGAAAAACTTAAATTACTGTTGGAATTATATTGCAATAGAAATGATAACATGTCTACTTAAAAGAAAAATATGTGAGTTATGTTCTCTCATATTTCTCAAGGTTAGGAAACAACTCATAAACCCAAATCCATCAAACTCTTAACCAGACCAAAGAAATCCACATATATGAACCTAACAAGGGTCATTGTTGAGAAAGTTTCATTTCTCTTATGTCATTCAGTCATAGGCTGGCATCAAAAGAACAAAACATATTTCATCTCGCTTTCTCTTTGCCTGCCCCTCTGATTTTCAGAATAGAATACGCGTCCTGACTACCCTTATCACAAATGAGTTCACATACTAAATAATTGTTCTGTTTTCCATACAATCTTTGTTTCTCTCTTTCCAAACATGTTTTCTTTTAGTAATTTTTTTTTTTTTTTGGTGTCATGATTGATTTTTAATGTCGTTCTTGGCTTGCATGCTGAAGAATGTGTATTGGTTTTGATTGTGTTGTAATTTTCACATAAATTTTCCATGCTTGAAGGACTTAATCTAAAATTGCATCTTACATACGATCATTTGTTATTTTTAGGCCTCATACTCCTGTTAATGACATGTAATTTTCCTGAATAACAAAGTCACGTTAATGACTTTCGAAAGAGCTTGGTCTCATGGATAGTTTACAAATAATTGACAAATTTGTATCTGCCCTTACATATATTATAAATTATACAGATTATTTCCAATTTAGTGAAGAGTGACATCTAAAGAGAGAGCATTTGGGTACTGTATTGACCAAATATAATTTCTTTAGGCAAATGCATTACATTGTCTTGCCCAACATAGACATCTAGGCTAACTTGAACCTTTACATTTTAATAAACCAATTAAAAAAAAATGATGAGGATCAATGAAATCTTGAATAGGTGTAATGACACCGTTGGGATATTTATATTTATATTTGCTTAATTATACCATTGTCACAACAAGTAATTTGATGAAGAGTAATGGTGATTAGTTTGAAGCTTACTAGGCCTTTAGGAATATACAATTAATAATAATATAGTATGACACTTATATTGTGTTTGTTTCAAGACTCTGGAATTATCTTCTTCTTCTTCTTTTTTTTTTCTTTTTTTTTTTTTTTTTTTTTTGCTTTAAAAGCTTGCTGATCTTTGCATAACAAGCCAAAATTCTGTAAATAGTGGCAGGCAAATAATGCATTATGTTAATTGCTTATTCATGCACCCTGTTCATATTTTTTAGTATGCTTGCTATGTCTATAATTCTGTCAGAGTCTTTGAAACCTTAACCACTTCTAAAATCCTAAATTAAAACCTATTAAAAGTAAATTATGATTCTATGACTAACAGTATGAAGTTGAAGAAAGTTTTGGAACAGGGCATTCAACATCTTCTTTGCTAAATCCATACCTATTATACAAAATTAGTGAACAAATTAGATTGACCTCTATCAAGAAACCCAAGTCAAGGTTACACTTCACACAGACATACCACTATTAGAATCATCAAACATCCACTTTGGTAGCATACAAAGAATTATGGCCCAATTGATTTAGCATTTCTGTGCTGGTATTAGATTTTAGCCTTTGTAAATATCAATTATGCTACATTTAAAATAAAAACATCAAAATATCCGCGCAGCGCGCGGGTCTACGACTAGTGAATTTAAAACCAAGAGCCTCCCTCCCCATATCCCTCCAAAAATCATTATAAACATTTAAAAACATTTACATTAAAATAAAAATTAAGCAACAATGGTAAATTTAATCACACTTCACAACAAAATTAGTTATCACGAAGAAACATATTCATCATTTTCGTCATCATCTATTTCATCAAAGAACGGGTCCTTAAGGAGCTCAGTTGCAAAAGGTCTTGCCTCGGTTGAGCAAGGCACTTCTCGATGAACGCACTCACCTCCGGATCCTTAACCTTGCTCAAGGCTTGAGGTCTCACCCCAGTTGACACCTTCTTATATATTTTGGCAACATTGTCACACTCACTATAGGGAATTTCCAATGTCACCATCTCAATCATGCACATTCCAAATGAGTATATGTCTACCATCTCTGTGTAATCCTCCTCGTAAAGCTCCGGTGCCATAAATTCCGGCATCCCTAATACTGAATGTGCTGAGTGACTCTTCCCCACTATTGCCACCAAGCCCAAATCACCAATCTTTACCTATAAAAAATGCAAAGAAAAATAAAAGTGACAAAATTAAACTTCTATGTAACATAATTAGTCAAATCAAAACCCACTTTTCCTTAAATTAGAAGAAACACTAAATTTGATTGCTTAGTTACAAAGGAATGAAAATGTACTTTTAAATATTAAGATCCAAAATTCCAAATCAAACTAACATAGCCTATAAGTAAAAATATAAGAATCAAAATTTCTTCTTAATTTGTTATTATTTTTTTCTTTCTTTCCCATTTCTTTATTTTTCACTCAACAACCAAATATGTATGTTAAAGCAAAAGAAGGAAAAATCAGCAAGTACCTGACCAATGTTCCCATTGACAAACACATTGCTACAATTGAGATCTCTATGAATGACACAAGGCTCATGTGTATGCAAGTAGTCCAACCCTTTCAAAATCTGCTTTGACCATTTCTTCAAAGCCTTCATTGAAACATGCCTATGTTTCTTCCTATACTCTCTCAAGTTCCCACTCGTACACACCTCGGTGATAAAATTCAACGTGTTGTTTTCCTCGTCCCGCCACACATTGTACAAGGCAATGATGTTTTTGTCTGTTAAGGTTCTTAGCAACCTGACCTCGGAGTAAAGCCTATCAATCATGGTCGGATCATTGGTGAAGTTTCTTAGTTTGACTTGGTTCCATGCCACTTCTATTCCTTCTTCTTGATCAAATGCACGGTACACTTTTTTCACTGCACCACAACCAAGTAGCTCGTTGTAGCGGCCGTACCGGCCTGTTGGATCAATTTCAACGAATTGCTCGGAATCTTTATCAGATGGATCAGGATTCACACTAGGCATCTTAAAAAAAAAAAAGTCATAAACCATGATTAACAAGTAGTTTATTTGAATGAGTACCTTAGAGTTTAGACAAAATTTTACAATATGAAGTGTAAATGCAAAAGTTTCTTTGAGAAATTAAGATCTAACAAAAAAAAGGAGATAAACATATTAAGATCCAACAAAAAAAAAAAAAGGAGATAAACATATACAATTCTTAAACTTTTAGACCCAACAAACTCAAAAGTATAAGAGAAATAAAATAAAATTTATTTAAGGCTCTAATTGATCAAGTTCCAATATTTAATTTCAACAACATGAAAAGGAAATATTTTTCTTGAAAAAATGGAAATCTAACACAAACCCAGATGAAACCCTAATGACAAATCGTGTTATATGCCAAAACAAAGTTTCAATCATTTAAAAATGCAAAAATGGTCCTTAACGTTTCAAAATCGTGCACCATTAGTCCTTCCATTAGTTTCCGTTAACATTATGTATACATGGCTAACAGATTGATGATGTGGCAATTTTTAATTGAGGTGTTTTTTTTTTTTTTTCATTTACAATTAGGATCTTACATGGCACATACTTGTTTCAAATCTAATTAAACCCACCCAACCCGATTCTGATTAAAAAATACAATTACCCAAATAAAATTAGTTCTTCCTCTCTCTTGCCTCTATGTGACAATCAGAAGCCGGCAGAATTTGTCCTATTTTTTTTCCTCCCTTTGTCGAAACAGAGTCTTTTGTTGAAGTATTACGACTTTTACCTTACTAATTAGTTAACTTCACAATGGTTCATTATTCTCTTAATTTCTTTTTATGAAAAATATGTTGACAACGATTCAAATTAGACAATCAGAAGCCTCGTTTGTTATGGACTTGTGGTAGAACATTGTCCAGGTTAAGATTCGGATTTAACTTTGTCTCACAAATTGCAAAACGGGTTGATTCAAAACTCGAATATATAGCCTCATGGCTAGGTACTTTTCAAAAAATAATCGTAGTGCAGATTCCTCTATTGTATAGTCTTGGCATCAAAAAGTTGTCTTTTTGGATTCTTTTTTATGAGTATGGCACCATTCTTCACCAGGTAAAACGTAAAGACCTTTTCAAGAACAATTTCTCAGGAGAGATCCCTAAAGAATTGACTAGTCTCCAAGGATTACAATCATTGAATTTGTCATTTAATATCTTCACCGGAAGGATTCTTGAGAATATAGGTGATATAAGATCATTGGAATCTATTGATTTTTCAAGAAACCAACTTTCAGGTGAAATTCCTCCAAGTATTTCAAGTTTGAATTTTTTGAGTCAATTAAACTTGTCAAACAACAAATTAATTGGCAGAATTCCTTCAAGCACTCAGCTACAAAGCCTCGATGCATCTAGTTTTATTGGAAACGAACTTTGTGGGCCTCCACTTACTGATAATTGTACTACAAATGATGCAAAGCCTAACACTGAAAACAAAGGGAGCAAAGATACTGGTGGTGGACATGAGGTGGATTGGTTCTATGTGAGCATGGCACTTGGATTTGTGGTTGGATTTTGGGTTGTATGGGGTCCTTTACTAATGAACAGGCAGTGGAGAATGGTGTACTTTCAATTCCTAGATCGCATGGGGTACAAGCTTAGGGGTGTTGTGGCAAAAACTTGGTAGCTTTTATTCAAATGTTGTGAGACTCTTTTCTTATCACTAGCTAATGTTTCAGGTGGTGTGTGCGGATATGTTATAATTTCATTTTGAAATAATTTGTATTTTTTGTTTTGCTCAGTCATTTAATAATAATTTGTAGAATGTTCTTAAAATTTCAACATATTGCTTGATTATATTTACAACCATTATATGTGTATATTGCATTTCCCGTATTGGTTCTTGCTTTGCTCATTTGGACTTAACACACCTAAGAAGTCTGAATAGACAAAAGCCTATTGAAATTCTTAGAATATGTACAGAGACTTTTAACAGCTTTGGATTGGGCAATTTAGCAACAATAGTAAAGCAAATTTATATGATCATGAGAGGTTAAAAGAAAAAATAGTACTCCAACAAAATGAATTTTAATGCCAACCCCACCTCTACTTTCCCA
>OU015765.1:41763173-41908910 GCA_907173295.1 Fagus sylvatica
TTTTAATCTGTAAAGGCGGTTTTATTAAACCACCTCAATAGTTTTATTAGATAGAGGCGGTTTAATTAAACCGCCTCAATAGATATGCCCTATTGAGGCGGCTATAATAACCGTCTCAATATCTTCGTAAACCCACTTCAATATCTTCAATATCTCCATACAATAAATTAACTCATACGATACATTAACCAAAATTTTTTAACTATAGCTTGTACTGAATTGTCCGTTGTTTTTTCTTTTTCTTTGTTGCTTTCTATGTAATATAGCACATTCACCCGTAGATCATTTATTTTATTTAAATTTTTATAGATCAACTAATAATTTTGTTAGCTTATACTGGGAATATTTTGTTTTATGAAATTGTTTTATAGACTATAATATATATATATCGTAACTTGACCATATTCAAATGTGTTGTTGATAAGCTTTTTTATTTATTTTTTTTTCGAACATGTTCATAAGCGTAGTTTAGAGTGGAATAAGTTGATTTAAAAAAAACTCATCAAAAAAAAAAAAAAAATTCAAAAAAAAAAAAAAAAAAAAAAAACACAAAGAAATAGAGTGAGCTAAGTTCGTTTCATCTTGTGGTGTCAATTAGACCGTCAGCCGTTGCCTGTGCCGCCGCTCGAGTTCTCCACTTTCGGCGCCGTTCGAGCTCTCCTCTTTCTCTCTCTATTCTCTTCAGGTACCGATTTCTCTCTCTTCTCTTCAGGTTCGCTGATTCGCTGTTTCTCATTTCTCTCTTTCTATCTTCAGTGTAAAGCTTCAATGCCACGTCACCATCAACCTCCGCAGCTGCTGCTTTGATCGGCGGAGCTAGGGTTTCATTGATCTCTCCAAGGTATTCTCTCTCTCTCTCTCTCTCTCTCTCCAATTTTGTTTGTTTCATTTTCTGATTTGGTCAAGTAGAAATTTTCTATAGGACTTAGATTGTTTTTTATCTGATTGGTTAGTGAGAATAATATGAGCAGAGAGACAGTGAAAAATTAATAATAAAATGATTAAGTTTCGCAAGTAGAATAGGGGACACCCTTATGCTCTGTTTGGTTGTTGAGAAAGCCAAAACAATTTTAGATGTTTGAAACTGAAAATATATAATAATAATTGACCCTTACGTATTATTTGACACGTGATTTTAATCTGCTTTTTAATGATGGTTCTATGACTATAATATAAGCTGAAAGGAATTGGATGCTTAACTATTTGGTTGAAACTTGAAAGCCTGATCGGATTGGATGAGGGGTGGGTGGTGTGGTTCTTTGGCTCATCAAGTAGTCTTTCCTTTTTTCTTTATAATGTGGGTTCTGTTTGCTGAGGTAGAAAAGAAAAATAAAAATCCTGTATACCTTATGTGAGA
Source organism: Fagus sylvatica (assembly GCA_907173295.1). Taxonomy (NCBI): domain Eukaryota; kingdom Viridiplantae; phylum Streptophyta; class Magnoliopsida; order Fagales; family Fagaceae; genus Fagus; species Fagus sylvatica. Next base: position 41,764,531 of record OU015765.1, read on the forward strand.
TCGAAGGATTCTACTATTTTTTCCTTTTTACCCTTTTGCGTGTGTGTGTCTTTTAATTTTTTTTCTGTAAAAGTAGTAGTGGTAGTGTTACTTATGATGTCATAGCAACCAAGCCAAGCAATTCAGGAAAAAGAGCTGTCATGTGGGTCCTATCATGTTATTTATTTTCTTAATAGTTAAGTTGAAAATTTGGAGATACCTTTTAAACCTCTTATCTAATCCATGGAAGCCATATTCAACAGATTGTTATGTTGTCAGACCTATGTATTCTTATTGGAGGAAGTATAGTTTGTGGTTCAGTAATGCCCTCTTTTTATAGAGGTTCATTTGAATAGTTTGCAGTTGAATTCCAGTTTCTGTATTAATTGTTTGACCTATTTTGTTTCAATCTGTTCTCTCTTTGCTTTAAGCATATAACCGATTACATTCAATCTCATGTTGGACATTGAGAGTTGCATAATGGACAACTACCACCTGTTTCTTTAAGGGTGATATCTGGTTTGATTAACAAGTAAATGATTAAGAAAACTTAGGTACAATTCCTTAGATGTTGTAACTTAAGTTTGCCAATTATATTCAACCACATGGCTAATTTAGACCTGAAATTGCAGTTTTTCATAACCTTATTTGAATGAATAACAGCGTTTGGGATCATTGTAAGTTTAGAGCTTAGTTGCGTCCTGTGTACTTAATGCATTTCATCATTTTTTAATAATTATCAAAAAATTAATATAACTTTCACTTTCCTAGCAGGTTTTGTAGACAAAAGTAACACTTGTTTTATATTGCAGGAATAAGATCAGCATTGTGGAAGCTGGTGCCTTAGAACCCATAATTAGTTTCCTCAAATTAATTAAAATCCTCTCTGTTTTTTTTTGATCCATATATTCAAGAGCCAACTATAATTAGCTTACTTGACCAGTCATGTGTTAATGTGATTGGCTTGACTGCTTTACAAATTTTTCCATTTGCCACAATGTTAACAGATTTGAATAACAAGCTGGTTTTCATTTAATATCTGAGAAATTTTAATTCGGGAACGGACTCTCTTGATCTTCCTGCTTAAGTTGCCACATCTTCATTTGAAGATTTTAGATTTTGACACCATTTTTCTCATAAACTCACATCCTGCATTTGCATCAAAACAACTACTTTTCAACTCCACTCATTAAAATTTCATTGTTAGCATGACTGAAGTTTGTTTTTACTTTCTTTGCAGGATTATTAGGAGATAGGTCGGTTTTCATCAACTAGATTATTATTTCTGCATGCTTGGACTTCCATTCCCAGATCCTGAAATTGCAAATTTAGCAAGGTGGCAACCATACTAATTAAACTATATTTCTCTTTAGCTTATGCTTATATCTCTCCTTTAGTGTAGCAAGTAGCAGTTTATTAATCTTTGGTTTATTTCAACTTCATCTCAGTGCCCAATAAGTCAATAACCCGGTTCATCATATCCTTTTTGTTAACCTGTTGAAATGCTAATATATCCAATCTTACTACACTGTTATTCATTTGAACAGGTTAAAACCAAATAGTGCAGTTAGTGTACAAACATTTAGTGTCCTAATCTTTCTACCATTTAGTGCACACTAACTACTCAAACTAGTTACTACACTGCTACTTTCTACCATTTTTTTTTTTTAATGGAGGGGCCTCCACATGCTCTAACCATGCACTTCTTGGTACTACTTCTGTGCTCTTATGTGCTTGTAGTTTGTGAAATTTCACTTTGGTAGGCAATTAAAAATATCAGACCATTGTGCCCTTCATTATTGGTATTGTAACTTCCACCATGACTTTTGTTGATCATCTGTGTTCCTTTTGTGACATAGTTGATTTATTCTAGCTTAATTTCACATTATAGTAATTTATTGAGAGTTTAAGCCTAGAAATTTATGGACTGTATGTAACAGAGCTTTAAAAATGATAACTGAATACTTGAGTTTTTATTAAATAAGGGAAATTTATAAGATCCATGGTTCTGGTATTGGTCAAAGTTAGACTTAAAAATTGGTGGGTGTCCAAAGCTTTGAGGACATGACTATATCCAGATATTATAGTTAATATCTGAAAGTATATATAATTTTTTTAGAGAAAAGAAAGAGAGTTTTTCAAAGTTAATATCTGAAAAAAAAAATCCCTGCTATCAAATGGAGTCAAAATTAATAATTATAACATGAATAAAAGATAATCAAAGATTACTTGAGATATGTATGGACCAAGAGAGTTTTGATTGATATGTGTGGGGTTTAGTACTAGAGGTGGTGACCCTATAAAATTGTGCAGCTAGCTATATAGCTTAATTTGATGACAGACTAGCTAATTTATAGCAGGGAAAATAAGAGAGGAGAGAGAGTTGCTTAGCCCCTAAGGTGAATGTGGATTGGTGACACGTGGATTGACTTAGGACCTTTGATAGTGGCCTCGTGTGTTTGTTGGGTTGTAAAAAGAACGTAGATGTGCATGCTATTCTAAAGTAATTTTAGTAAACTTCACCATTAATATAAAGTTGGCATAAAGGAATGAAAGTACACACTATGATCCATGGGCTCAAATTGTTTTTTCTTATTTGTTTGTTACATAGACCATAGTCTTACATAAGATTAGTGGTTTCAATGTTTAGAACCGAAATATATATGTATGGTTAAAAATAGTTGGCATCACGTGGTTACAATAGTCAACATCTAAGTACCAATTTTTTTTTTTATTGGAGTTTTTAAGTCACGCATTCTAGTTTTTAAGTGCTATCTTGTTATCATATATGGGCTGAATTCAAAGGGACAAGTCTTTACAATGAGACCAAATTTCAAGAGTTTTATTTTTTGGTAAGTAGACAAGCGTTCAAAAGTTAACATCTCAATACACGGTTAATGATTTAAATGAGCGCTTTGCTTCAAATGGCAATCCATTTTAGGTAGATTCATTAGATTAAACAGGTTTTGACTTGTGTAAGAGAATGGAACCTTAGCTCTTTGCTTTCCCATCTGTGCAAACATTGATATCATTTCTGATCAATTATATATATATATATATATATTATTTATCTGGACCAATGTAACACATTGTGGTTATTTGAGTTAATTGTGGGATTTGATTTTTGGAGGCTATTTTATCTTATCACATGTGATTTCTTACAAATTATTTTTTGAAACATAACCCTTAGTGTGTGCATTCATTAAATTATGTTGTAGGTATTCTATAGCAATGGATAAAAGTTGGATGAATAAGAGTAGGATCTCTAGAGAATATTTTAACGGAGTTCAAGAATTTGTGACATATGCATCTAAACAAGCAACGGATGATGGGATGATCTTATGTCCATGTGTAAATGTGTGAATTCAACATTTTTGGATATAGAAGTTGTATGTTTACACCTAGAATCATTTGGGATTTGTAAGGGTTATCAGCCTTGGGATTTTCACGGTGAATCATCATTTCCAATGGCATCTAGTAAAACGAGGGATAGTCATGTACAAGAAAGTTCTAATGAATATGGTGATATTCATGAAATGTTACATGACCTATTCCCCATGCAAAATATGACATTCAATCCTATTATTTTTTATGCTACATTCAATCCTATTATTAGTATGTCATTTAGAATGCTATATATGTTTTAGTATGAATCAAGTAATACTAGCTCAAAATTTATTCCTCCCATCAACAAAAGAACTCAACTCAAAACAATCACGGGGATAACACCAAGCCACTTGAGTCAGAGAGGGACCGACCATTTTACTTTTTTAAATCAATGAAATTTCCATCTAAAATTAGTCGGACTGTTGGCAGAGAAGAAAATTGATATCCAGACAAATCAATCTAAGAAAACTAAACATCAAATAAATGTTGAATTGTTCACACATGTTGACTTAACATGGATGACATTTCCACAATTTATTAGAGTCTATTTAACGTCAGTCTGCATGGGAAGAAATTTTGTCCTAGTAAGATCTTTTCTAAGAAAGTTGTGCTCAACACAGTTACACAGGGAAGACTTCCAAGATACAAACAGTAAGAAGAAAATCAATGTCTCCAATTTTATGTTTTTAGATTTTGACACTTGTACATTCATAAACCTTTGATTTTTCTTGATAATAAAATTTAGGATAAATACACTGTTGGTCCTTAACGTTTACCTAAGTTACAAGTTTGGTTCCTAACGTTTAAAATAGGCAGAAATAGTCCCTAACGTTTCAAAATTGTGCACTATTGGTCTTTCCATTAGTTTCCATTAACTTGGTGTATACGTGGCTAACAGATTGATGAACTGACCAACTTTTAATTGAGTTGGCATTTTTTAAATTTTAATTTACAACTAAGATATGACATGGCATGTCCATTTAAAATCAACCCAACCCAGACAATCAACTTAATCCGAATTGAAGTCAACCCTTACACCAGACGAGACCTTATTCCTCTCTCTTCTCCCTATTCATCTTTTTGTATTACACTTTTTTTTCACTAATTGGAGAAGTGTTATTTTTATTTTCTTATAAAATAACTTAAGTTTAAAATGGAAAAAAAATCAAACACATGTTATATTACAATTGGTAGAATATAAAGTGTAATACAAAAAGTGAGATAGATAATTTTTATTCCAATTTCATAGGAGGTTGGATGTAACTTGTAAGCTCTTCGGCTGATGTGGCAACACTATTCTTCGAAGTGTGTCAGCTTGAGAGCACACAAGCAAGAAATATGGCCTATGTCAACTGGTCACTCATGCATGCTCTTTAGTCTTTTCCCACAAATCGTTTACCATAACTACTAAAAAAAAAAATTCTCTTGTTGAATATAAAATTTTACTATTGTTGAAATAAAATTTCACACTGCTGAACTTGGAAATTCCATCATGTTGAACACAAATTTTCTTTCCTTCTGAATACAGAACACTTCTCCTCGCGGAAATTTTACATTTTTATCCTACCGACTTACTGCTTATCAAGTAGTAATTTGGGCTTGATCCTAGTTTTTTCCAAAGTCATTCTTAGGTGTGTAGCCTATAAGTTGGCCTCATGGTGCACCTGTAGCAGCTAAATGAACCATATTTGACTCCCCATCTTGAACCAGGGTCCAAATACTGCCCAATCCCAGCTTGACATGTGCTGAGACAAAAGAAAGGACACCACAAGTTGATGCCTTTAAAAATAAACCAATATTGAAGGGGCATGCTCTAGTCTAGTGCAACTAATTTGTTTTGCAACTCCCCCATAGAGTGAAATCGATAAATTAAAACTCAGCCTAAAAATTAATTGATGATAATTCACCTTTGGGCCTCCAGAGTCAGTTCAACCAAACCTAATTTTTGTAATTACAGCATGGAGAATTTGCATGCTATATTAGTTCGAGTGAAACTAGTAATACTACCTCAACATTTATTGCTCCCAACAACAAAAAACTCCAAACTCTAAACAGTTACGACGATAAGACTTAGCCATGTTAAGTCCTTCTGACTTAAGTGAGGGGACAGGGACTTATTCCAAATTTCATGATCCTTGAATTTTTATACAAGTAGTAACCAATGAAATTTTGGTCTAAAATATGTCAGACTTAAATTTTGGCAGGTAAGAAAATTGATGTATAGACAAATCAACCTAAGGACCCACAACATGGAGGTCCCCTATACAAGACTTAGAACTGTGGGATCAAATTCAAAACTGCATTCATGATTTTGAAGAAAAGAATGGAATCCCCTTATCATTACAATTGTTAGAAAAGAGAAAATTTTAAGGTATTTTTTTAATATTCCACTTTTTTATACATTTTTCAAAATATAAAGTCAAATTATGTTAAGTAAAATACAACAACTATATATGATGAATTTGTGCGTGCAAACCAATGAATTATTAATAAGTATAATTTTTTCTTTAAAAAAATGTGTTTCTATGCTCATAATTAAATATTAAATACGTTCTTAGGATACTCGTTAGCGAGACTCATTAGTCTTGTTTTAAATGTGGATAAGACCATTACTATAACTATCAAGCAAAACTATTTATTTATTTATTTTTTTTACTAATGAGGATGTCAAAAGTTGTTCGAATACTATTCTCTCGGTGTCTGTCACACCAGATAATTACAAGAAATAATCATTTACTAGAAATTTCAAATCACTAGGCTAAGCCCTTAGATTTATCAAGCAAAACAACTTGGATATCGATTCAGTTGACCTAACATGCATCAATTAATACATTTAGCAGAAATATATCTACTCCATTAAAAAATATGAACCTAAGGGCCCATAAAATGGAGTGTCACATACACAAGACTATTAACTGCTCTTAAGTCAATGCTTATCGAAAGGAGAAAGAAACTCAGCACAAGACTTGCGTCTCCTATAAATAACCATGGTATTCGTTGCATTTTTCATGGGTTATCTTTTCTTTATACGTACATATATAATCTCATATACAGTTTAGCAAGATCATGGACACTTCCTTGGATTGCTCACTATATATACCAACTATTGATTCTAAGTTCTGCAATTAATGGAGATCAGTTTGAGGTTCATTGCATCGAAAGTGAGCGACAGCCGTGCCTTCTCAGGTTCAAGCAAGTTCATGCTGCCTAATCTACCTTTCCGGCTTTCCCACATTGATTCTTTCTTCTGCACATTCATATCAAAAGTCACTTGCATTCAAAATACTCAAAAAATGCCATGAAAGAAAAACACATTAAAATTCTTAGAGAGACACATAAATGTCTAGAAACCTTTATGTAGAAATTAAATACCCTAAGAAATCCATACTGCATGATGTACATAGTACATTATTAGCTCTATCTCTTAGTTAATGGGTAATGCAGCAAGATAGGACTTGTCAATTTCATATTCCTCAAGTTCTTATAGCATGTTAGCATAAATTAAGTTGTTACCATGCATGCTAGACACAGAAACATGCAATAGTCTTTCTAATCCATTCTTATTATATATGTATGATAAGTTGCACTGTCACAAAAGGCTCAGGAATTTTGACCCTTACACCATCAGTTTTATATTTCTATTTCTAGTCATAGTGTATGTCTGGCAAAAGCAGCAGATTAATTAGTGAAAAAACAAGTTAATAATATCTTTTGGCATGGATCATAGGATAAGCTTACTCACGACTTCCATCGAGGATCAATATATTTGTAAACACTCTATTTTGTTTCCTTATTATGATGCATGCCCTCTTTACTCTTACCCTTTCATTCCCCGATGATGAATAAATTAAATAATACGCCTAACTACTCTAAACACTCTCTCATTTGTTGTATTGTTGTTATTTTTAGCTTTACTTTAATTATATTTTTATTTACATTAATTTTATACTTGGCTTTCCTACAATTTAAATTCACGAGTTGTTTATCATCATTTGCCTTTTATTTTATTGAAGTTTTCAATTTAAACAAATATTCCAAAACTATAATTTAAATTTGTTTTTCTCCCTATTTTATGTTTTCGTCTAAATTTCACATATTTATGGTATTATGTTCATAAATTTTATTTCAAATTTTTTTCTTATGGTATCTTCTTCTTGATATATAGAATTGGTGTCCTCAGCAATGAGCAGCTTGTACCGCCTGATTGCCTCCAACTGTAACATCCTTGAGAGCTCCACTATTACTGCCGCAAGTTGCCAGTGAACAACCGCAAAAGTCATCCGACGAGGGACTGGGTATGTTCTTAAATCCTAAACTCTCGTTACCTTGTTTTTGTACTTCTTTTATATTTGGATCGATGTCATCTTTGGATTATTAAACTATTGAAGTTGAAAACAAGACCCAATAACCTTCCAAGGAGACACCCAATTTCTTTTAAGACACAACACCGACCTTTTTATTTTTAAATAAGATCCAAAGAAAAATAAATTAGTTTTTCGTATTTTAAATACGAAGAATTTTATAGTTCAACTGACATTTCTTGGTATTTCTAATTGAATGAAGAAGAAGATAATTTGTAAGCATTATTTGCATAATAATAAATTAATTACTTGTGTTGTTAATTTCATTTTATATTATCATCGTGTTGTTAAATAATAAATTAATAACTTAAATGTTATATTTCCTTTACTTAAGCAAGTGGGTGTGTAACACATTCCCACAACTTGACATGACCTTTGAACTTATCATTAATAGAACGTAGTCTAATTTATCTTGTCCATGAAATTAATTATAAATAAAAGGTTAAATTACAAATTACACCTTTTATGTTTGGTCAAAACTCAATTCAGTCCTCTAATTTTTTACTGTTTCAATTCAGTTCTCTAAGTTTAGTTTTGTTTCAATTCAGTTCCTCTGTTAAAGTTCCGTCCAAATCTCTGTTAGATGTGTTTTCCTAATTTTTTATTTTAAAAGAAGAATTATTAATTTTCTAAAATTTTCTTTCAGAATTTTTCAAGAAACAAAAAACAATCATTTCTGAATGAAACCCAGATGAAAATAATTTTCCAAATTCCAAATTAAAAAAATGAAATCCAACGCACAAAATTTAATTTGAGTTTGATTAGAAAAACACCAAAACATCAAACCCAGATCAAAAACCAAAACACGATAATTAAAAAAAAAAAAAATGAAAAACCCAAAGAGGTTTCTCAAATTACTCGAAGAAAACCCAGTCGGGGCAGACCTTGCTCTTCCATTTGCTCTCCCTCAATTTCTCTGATACTCGCCTTTTCAATCAGCAAACCCACGACAAACCAACAAAATGCCCATAAAATCAGCAAACACCACTGACCACCACAACAAACACCACAAGCCACCACCCTTCCATCGTGCCTTGACAGCCTTGCCCACAGCAAAATCACCCACATCAAAAGCCAAACACCAAATTCAATATTCCCAATCAAAACTAAAAGAAAACAAATTTTCTAACACAACTCAGATCAAACCAAATCAACACATAGTCAACAACCCATCAGACCCATATTGAACCCTATACGGAGTCCAACCAAAACACAAAAATCTCATTAAAGTTGGAAACTATGTCGTTTTTGTGTGCACTAACGGTAGATTTTAACGGGATTTTGACAGAAGTTGTTAATTGAAATGAAACCAAATTTAGAGGACTGAATTGAAACAGTCAAAACTTAAAGGACTAAATTGAACTTTAACCAAACTTTGAGGGTATAATTTATAATTTGGCCTAAATAAAAAGGGTTTTAGTTTATATTTTATATTTTCATAAAAAATATGAAAATAAGTGGTACTGCTTCCTAAATTTTTTAAAACTCACAATTTTCTAAATAAAACTTTTTTTTATTATTATTATTTTTTTAAAATTTTGGTCCCCTTCCTTCAGAATAACCCTTTCAAGGATGTCATAGACTCATATGGCAATATCCATAAATTGGCGTCTGAAGTTGGGGCCAAAACCCAAATCTTCTTTTCTAAATACATCCTTTGGGGGGTCATGTGGCGGTGACCATAAATTAGCAACTCCTCTCATGGGGACAAAACTCCAATGTCTTTTGAAAATAATCCTCTAATTCTAAATGCATCATGTGGTGGTGTCCACACCTACAAACTCTTTTCTTCTAAAGATAACTTGGTTAAATTAAGTTAAACCACCATTTATTGTACAAAGGATTTGAGAGATCATTATTTTTGACGTCAAAATCTTGTTTGGCATCCATGGTACTTCCATAAAAGGAATTCTTATTGATTAATTGGCACCTCTTCATGCATAAAATCACATGACTTTCCCACTAATCATATTAGATTTTTAGTACCTACAGTAATTTCGCGACATCAGCAAATAGAACCCACCATATACATTCTAAAAAAAAAAAAACTAAAAAAAACCAGTGTAAACGATATCAAATTCCAATTAATGTCTCTCTATTAAATGAATGTTGAATTATCCACGCTAATGTTGTTAGCAAACATCGCGGGCCTCAAACCTTTTTTTTCTTTTTTTCTTTTTTTGAGGTGCGGGCCTCACACGTTTTGACTTGACTTCAATGACACTTTTCTAAATATATTATCCGATGGAATAAAATTCTATTGATTGTACTTAATATTAGGAAATGATAAACTTTAATTATTTAACTATTATTCTAACACTCTCTTAAATGTGGGTCTAGAGTCTCTAGACTCCCTCTCAAATCTCAATAAGTAAATTGTAATACATGATTTTTTATTTTTATAACTTTTTTTCTAAAGCAAGATTTAAATTCAGGACTATATGCTTTGATACTCTTATAAACCACCGTTGTTCCTGATATTTGATATCATGATAAACTATTATTTATCTTCAAAACTTAAGTTAAAAGGACAGGAATGCTTTGAAAATTGAATCACTCAACTATTAGGATAAGAAACAACCTCTTTAAGAAAGTTATGCCTAGCACGAGGAAGACTTTGAAAGACTTGAAAGACACGACATTGGAGAAGAAAACTAATGTCTCCATTTTTTTTTTCTTAGATATTGACATTTGCACATTCGTAGCTCCAGAACAAGTTCAACCTATCCTAACCTAATTTTTGTAATTCCAATAAGGAGTATTTGTATACAAAATCATTAAAAAAATTATCACCTTTTTGTTTGCATCATTTTTTAGGTAAGATCCAGCTAAACTTTATTCAATCCTATTGTTAAATTGTAATTTTAGCATGCTATATATGTTACTCAATACATGTTCTAGACTCTAGTATGAATCAAGTAATACACAACCTCCAAATTTATTGCTCCCACAAGCAAAAGACTTGAATTCTAAACAGTCACGATGATAAAACCAAAGCCAACTTGAGTCAGAGAGGGACATTTTCCATTTTATTGACCCTTTGCATCTTTGAACAAGTCATGATGTATGACACTTCCATCTAAACACGTTGGTCTTAATTATGGTAGGTAAGAAAATTGATGTTTAGACAAATCAAATGGGTTCCCGATACAAGACTTATAGTCAATGCTTGACACCTAGTCCAATTACTTCATAAATCAAAGCTGCATTCTTGTATTTGAAGAAAAGAATCAAATCCCACTACTAAATTATTAGACTTGTTCACATATGATGGCTACAAAGAAGAATTTAAATCGATTTCATATGGTTGATGAGCTACTTCCACGATATACCGACAAAAATCTTGAACATGGCCATAGTTTTAGCTTTTGGGTCGATAATTGGTAACGTTTTATCTAAATCCCCATGCTCTCAAAACATGATAAACCATAAATATCCATATAAACGAACACAATAAGAAACTATAAAATAAAGAAAGAAACAAGAGACTCGTAAAAAATTACTTAAAAAAATTATTTTTAGGTGTTTTTAAATTCATGTCTCAAAATCTTAATATCTTATAAGTATGAAGACAGAAGCAATAGTCTTTTTAATCTATGCTTTTTGAAAAGACTCCAAATCTGTATGTATTAATTTTTCAAAGTTAAAATTATAAAAATATTACTTGCGTTCAACTATGTTACAAGAAAGATTAAATGTATTAGTCATATTATCTATTGAACAAGATTTGATAGAAAATTTTGAATATAAAAATTCAATTAGTAATTTTGTAGCAAAAACCGTATGTAGCATAATTTTTCAATGATTTTTTTTTTTAAAGATAGAAGGTCTCATTTTTTTGCACCACCCCATACCTCATAATTCTTAAGGCCAACCCTGAATAACACCATTTCTACACATAACACCATTAGTGTTTTGTTTCAATTAGTTTCATCCTAATGAACAAATTGATTATGCTATTAATATATCCAATTGGAACTTTAAAATGAGTAGAATTGGACGTTTCGTGAATAGTACATATTGAAGGCATGAAATAAATAAAAAAAATAAAAAGTTATTGTCAAAATGTTGCTTTCTATTTTTTTAAATGTGAATAAGACTAAGCCTGTGTTTGGATCCTCTACTTAAAAGTGATTTCACAGATTTTTATGCATAAAATGTATTCTACAAAAAATCTGAGATGTTTGGTTGGGATTTTGGAAAATGCAAAATGCATTCTAGGCAGAATGCATTTTGCAAATTCTCATTTCTAGAGCAGAAGTCAAAATCCAAAATATTTTGGATTCTGATTCTAGCTTCTACTTTTAATTTTTGTTAAAGTAAATGGGACCCACTTACAACAGTTTATTACTCGAACAACTCTTTTTTCCCTGCTTAAGTTTTCTCTTTCTTTCTTTTATTTCCCTTCCCTCTCTTTTGTTCTTTTTTTTTTAATGTGTTCTCTATTTTTTGTCTTTCTTTCTTTTATCTTTGAAAAAGTATTCTTATTTTCTCATTTTCTTATTTTGTATCAAAGAACCAGTGATGATTTGGAATGATTGTTAGTAATGTTTTTTTTCTTTGTTTAATGTAAACTTGTTATGATGTGTTTTTTCCAACACTTTATTTGTAATGTTTGGATTTTATGTCATACTATGTTTTTTCTTTTATTTGTAATGTTTGGATGTTTAAAAAAAAAAACTGAGAAATGGGGGAGGGGTGTGAACTGTGAGGAGGAAATGAGAAAAAAAAAATGAGATGAGTGAGGGGAGATGTATGTGTGTAGTGGGGGAAAAAAAGAAGAAAAAAGAAAAAAAAATAAGATAATGAGAAATGAGATGGGGGAGGGGTGTGAACTGTGAGGAGGAAAGAGAGAAAAAAATGAGATGGGTGAGGGATGGTGTAGTGGGGGAGAAGAAAAAAGAGAGAAAAAAATGAGATGGGTGTGTGTGTGTGGGGAGAAGAAAAAAGAAAGGCAGGGGGTACATGGGTGGTGGGGAAAAAAAAAAGGAAATAAAAAGGAAAAAAGAAATGGGGAGTGGAATTTACGTGTATGGTGGGAAAAAAGTGGGAGTGGAAAAGAAAAAAAAAAAAAATTGAAAGGGAATGGTGCAAAGTATAGAATTGTGAAAATTTATTTAGAAAGATGTCTTTGATATTTTTTATCATAAAGGGTTTGTGTATATCTCTATTGCACACACAATACACATTTCTCTATATTTTTTTTATTACATTATTCAAATTTTATAAAAATGTGTGCAAGGAGATGTGTACAAATCATGACCTATTTTTTTTATTAGTAGACATTACTTTAAATCACAATGTAATACTTTATTTCTTTGTTACATTGTTAATTTTGTATTGGTAGTAAATGTATTTTTAGCCTTTCATTGAGATATTTAAAAAAAAAATGTTAATTACATAATGTACTAATAATATATTATTTAATAGGAAGAATGCATTGTTTAAAATATCAACCAAATACAATTCCTTTCAACATAATCACTTCTTATTAATAATTTTAATATTTTATCAAACGCACTATTTTCAACATAATGCATTATAGAAAATGTATTCTCGAGAATGCATTCTAGCAGGAATGCATTCTCTAAAATGCATTCCCAAAATAGAGGATCCAAACACAGGCTGTCAAGTAGAACAACTTGTAGATCCAAGTTGAAGTTGGAAAATTGATATATATCCACATTTACCTAAGGGCCCACAAATAATGGACCGTGAGTCCGTGACATCCGCAAGACTTAGTCTCGGAAATAATATGTGGTAGAACTTTAAGCATAAAAAAAATCAAAAGCTGAAAGAACCTTAGCACAGTACTCTCTCCCTCTCCAATAAATACCATGCAATTAGTAGCATTTTCATAATAAGAATTTAATTCAGCACCATCATGGACAATTCTTTAAGATTCAGAGCCATTACATTAAACCTTTTCCTTGGATTGCTGATCACTTTAGCAACTCTTGATCGTACCTTTTGCACTGGAGTGTCTGAGGTTCATTGCATTCAAAGTGAGCAACACGCCCTTCTCAAGATCAAGCAAGACTATTATAAATATTCTAAAACACAAAACAATCACTATTATAATACCACAAGACTTAAGTCAAGGTGGGTGGGACCCATTCCTTTTTAATGATCCTTGAAATTTTTATACAAGTCATGATCAAGGAAACTTTCTTTCTAAAATACATTGGTCTTAATTGATACATCATATATAAGACAAATAAACCTAAGAGCCCACAAAAGGGAGGTCCCATATACAAGACTTTAAAGTCAGTCACCTTAGGTGATATGGTCCCCAATACTTGACGTCTTAATGGTGTTTGGTAGAATTTTAAGCATAGAAAAACCAAAAGCTCACATAATAAAGTACCCAAGTGATAGATGTAACTTGAGAACGTATAGCACACGCGAGAAAATTGACCTTATTTCCTCCAATAAAACGGGGGTCCTTGTGGGACATGGGACTACCAAATTTCACTCCAAAACATTATAGAATATCAAAACGGTTTAGTCAATATGTGTATTTTCCTTGGGACAACCAATTCTCTTTACTTGTTTCTCCATGAGAAATTTGTCTTGCAACACTTTAAGCTTCCTTCAACTTTCTACTTTCCAATCTTAATAATTGTGATTTAGTGTACTGAATCCACCAAGAGAGGACTTACTTGTTAAGTGATTGACTTCTCAATCAAAATTTATTTTATTCTAGGATTACAATTCCAATTGATTATTTCTTGAATGAATATTTTCTGACAGTCTAATTGTGTTAGGGAAGGCAATGTAAAATTGGTCCTAAGTATCTCAAAATAAAAATTACATACATTCAGACCACATTTCCATACATACCACCATTGGTGTTTTGTTTTGATTATTTTCTTCCTAATCGACCAATTGGATTAAATTGATTATGCTATTAATATATTTAATTGGAACTTTAAAATGGGTGGAATTTGATATAGGTCTTGCAGAAGACATCTTAGCCACAAGAGTTCTAAGATGGTGTGAGCAAGTGCTCTATACGCAGTTTTTGTACTAGAACGAGCAAGAAGCTTTGGAGAGTTGATGTCAACATGAGCTTCAATTGGTGAAGATGGAATGGACTCGTTAGAGGGAGGAACAACCGACTCTATTGAAGTTGAATAAGAAGGCAAGGACTCAGGGAAAAGGTGATCATGGGAGGAATAACACCATTTCTACACATAACACTATTAGTGTTTTGTTTCGATTAGTTTCATCCTAATCAACCAATTAATTATGCTCCTAATATATCCAATTGGAACTTTAAAATGAGCAGAATTGGACGTTTAGTCAATAGTACATATTGATGGCATGAAAAAAAATAATAATCATAATAATTGTCAAAGTGTTGTTTTCTATTTTCTTTAAATGTGAATAAGACTCAGTCAAGTAGAACAACTTCAACTTGGACAGTGCTTCATTTGACTTAACATTAAATTTATTATTTCTTTCGTTGAATACAGTTAGAAAATTGATATATATCCAAATTTACCAAAGGGCCCACAAATAATGGACCGTGACATCCACAAGACTTAGTCTCGGAAATAATATGTGGTGGAACTTTAAGCATAAATCAAAAGCTAAAAGAACCTCAGCACAGTACTCTCTCCCTCTCCTATAAATACCATGCAATTAGTAGCATTTTCATAATAAGAATTTAGTTCAGCACCATCATGGACAGTTCTTTAAGATTAAGAGCCATTACATTAAACCTTTTCCTTGCATTGCTGATCACTTTAGCAACTCTTGATCCTACCTTTTGCACTGGAGTGTCTGAGGTTCATTGCATTCAAAGTGAGCGACAGGCCCTTCTCAAGATCAAGCAAGATCTTATAGATCCTTCAAACCGGCTTGCCACATGGGCTGTTAATGGGAATTGTTGCCAATGGTTTGGAGTTGTATGCAACAACGTTACTGGTCACGTCCAAGAGCTGCATCTCCAAACTGTTCCTCCTCCTTTGCTTGAATATTTTTCAATTCAAGCTCAATTTGAAGCTGAAATTCAAGCTTATGCGCGGTCAATGTTTGGAGGTATGATAAATCCTTCTTTACTTGATTTGAAGCATTTGACATACTTGGACTTGAGTTACAATAATTTTGGTTTACTGATTCCTGAATTCCTTGGTTCAATGAAGAGTTTAAGATATCTTAATCTTTTCGGTGCGGGATTTTTGGGACTGATACCTCCTCAACTTGGAAATCTCTCAAATTTGCACTATCTCAATCTTGGAGGTTTTGGTTATAATGTTTTATCTGTCATGAACCTTCAGTGGCTTTCTAGTCTTCATTCACTACAACAACTAGATTTGAGTGGGGTAGACCTTAGTGAAGTCTCTGATTTGCAACCTGTGACAAACAAATTCACTTCCTTGTCAGACTTGTGCTTGTCACATTGCAACATTAGTTTTATCCCAAAGACACCTAGTGTTAACTCTTCATCTCTCACCACCCTTGATCTTTCCTTCAATAACTTTGGAAACACTTTGATTCCATTCTGGGTCTTTGGTCATCAAAATTTGGTGTCTCTTAATCTATCTGACAATGGGTTTCAAGGTCCAATCCCTATTCATCTTCGGAACATGACTTCTCTTAGGCACCTTGATCTATCTCATAATAATTTCACCTCTTCCATTCCCAATTGGTTGTACAATTTCAGTCATCTTGAATATCTCAACCTCCGCGTGAATCAATTGCAGGGTACAATCTCTAGTGCCATTGGAAACCTAACATCTGCCATTAGCATTGACTTGACAAGCAATAAACTTGGAGGAAAGGTACCAAGATCATTAGGTAATGTCTGTAGCTTAAAAGTAATTAAATTTTCAGACAACAAATGGGGTCAAGACATTTCTGAAATCTTAGGAAGTCTATCAAGATGTGTTTCGAATGGACTGGAGATATTAGAATTGTACTATTCTGAACTTTCTGGTCATTTGACTGAAGAACTTGGGCAATTTCAAAACCTTGTCCAACTTTCTTTCAGCGATAATTCAATTTCAGGTCCAATTCCAGTTTCAATTGGAAATCTTTCATCTTTGAGATTCTTAGACCTTGATCGTAATCAATTTAATGAAACTCTTCCTCAAAGTTTTGGACAGCTTTCCAAACTAGAGTATCTGTTTATTGGTTCAAATATGTTGGAAGGTGTAGTATCTGAAACTCATTTTTCCAATTTAACAAGATTGAAGCAACTTTCGGCAACTCCAAACCGACTGACTTTAAACGTTAGTCATGATTGGGTTCCTCCTTTTCAACTTAATATTTTAAATTTGGGATCTTGGAATTTAGGGCCAAATTTTCCTTCATGGATTTGTTCACAAAAGCATCTTTGGTCTGTGGATATATCCAATGCAAATATTACAGATGCTGTTCCTTCTTTGTTTTGGAGCATGTCTTCTCAGTTCAATTATCTGAACTTGTCTCACAATCATATCCACGGTCAGATTCCAAATATTCCTACGACTTTGTATGTTTCTTCAGTGATTGATCTTGGTTCCAATTTATTCAAAGGTCCATTACCTCTTATATCCTCTAATGTGAGTTTTCTAGATCTTTCTGACAATTTATTGTCTGGTTCTATTTCTCACTTTTTGTGTTACAAGAAGAATGAGTCCAAAGAAATGGCACTTCTCAATCTTGGAAAGAATCGTTTATCAGGAGAAATAACTGATTGTTGGAAGAATTGGGAAAAATTGTTGGTCTTGAATTTAGGAAACAATAATTTCATTGGTAGCATTCCAACATCCATTGGATCTTTGAGTCTTCTTAAGTCCTTGCACTTATCCAAGAACAAAATCTTTGGGACATTACTATCTATCTTGAAAAATTGTGAAGATTTGCAAGTTATTGATGTTAGTGAAAATCAATTTGCTGGAAGCATACCTTCATGGATAGGACAAAGACATTCAAGTTTGATTGTTCTCAACCTTCGCTCAAATAATTTCTTTGGTCACATACCGAAGGAACTATGTAATCTAACTTCACTCCAAATCTTGGATCTTTCACAAAATAGGCTATTTGGAAGCATACCTAGATGTGTTAACAACTTCAGTGCCATGGCTTCAATTTCTCAAAATAATTTACAAGATTTGTTAGTGGTTGATGGTGATTCTGTGGATTTTGAAAAGGCATCGCTTGTGATAAAAGGGCAACTTCGTGAGTATAGCACCAATCTTCATCTGGTAAAAATTGTAGACCTTTCCAAGAACAATTTATCAGGAGAGATCCCTAAAGAAGTGACTAGTCTTCAAGGATTGCAGTCATTGAATTTTTCATTCAATATCTTAACTGGACGGATTCCTGAGAATATTGGTGATATGGTATCATTGGAATCTCTTGATTTCTCTGTAAACCAACTTTCAGGTCACATTCCTCCAAGCATGTCAAAATTGACATTTTTGAGTAAGTTGAACTTGTCAATGAACCATTTAACTGGGGGAATCCCTTCAAGCACTCAACTACAGAGCCTTCATGAGTCCAGTTTTATCGGAAATGAACTTTGTGGACCTCCACTTACAGATAATTGCACCATAAATGATGCAAAGCCCGACACTGGAAAGGAAAGGAGCAAAGATAGGGGTGGACGTGAGGTGGATTGGTTCTATGTGAGCATGGCGCCTGGATTTGTGGTTGGGTTTTGGGTTGTGTGGGGTCCTGTACTAGTGAACAGGCGATGGAGAATCGGGTACTTTCAATTCCTAGATCGCATGGTGTACAAGCTTAGTTGTATTGTGGGGAAAGCTTGGTAGTTTTTAATTAAATGTTGTGAGACTATTTTCTTATCACTAGCTAATGTTTCTTGTGGTGTGCCAATATGTAATATATGTATTTTTGAAATAATTTGTTGAAAGTTCTCTTTGTGACCCATGTTTTATGCTCAATTTGTGGTATAAGATTTAGAGAATTAATTCTAATTATATTACTTGTCATTCAAAAGAGGAAAAACAATTGTAAATGTAAGTTGTCAAGAATAATATAATTAAAAATATAGATGTATTGCTTGATTAAATTTACAAACATTTTATGTGTATATTGCATTTCCCATATTGGTTCTTGCTTGCTCATTTGGACTAAACACACCTAAGAAGTCTGAATAGACAAAAGCCTATTGAAATTCTTAGAATATGAATAGAGACTTTAACGGTGTTGGATTGGGCAATTTAGCAACAATAGTGAAGCAAATTTATTCCAACAAAATGAATTTTTTCCTTCACACTCACCCTCGCACCACACACCAAGTCCAAACCTGACATCGTTGTTGTTGGATCACTGGATTGTAGCATTGAGGCCCCCCAGGCCTTTTCATTGGTCTTTTCCTCACTTTCATACATAGACAATCACACAGACATTTCCACATGGACCACACCACCACCCATACCCCAATCTCTCTGCCCACACCCACCACACTACACATGCCAATGTCAAATTACAAACTCTTATAGAAATTAACAAACATAGCTTTAGGAACTTGATTAAATCTTTAGCACAAAGATTAATTATGTATCCTTAAATTGATTCAAGAAAGAATAATAAATTTGATGGTTTGTTTAACTCATATAATGATTGAATTTAACGTCTTTATGAAACTATATGAGATGCATTGATATTGAATATCAGATGTGGGTTGTGTTGATCATGTTAAAATTGAAGTAGCCGTAAGTGCAAGAATAAGAATAACATTATACGAATCAACATGTTATAAGGAATTCTATTAAACACATTTTGACCTTTTTACGATAGCTTGGAACCAAACATGTAAAGCTGACAAAAAGTAAATCAAAATTATGCAATCAACCACAAAATATTAAAAAAGAAAAGTGTGAATATTGTAGAATGAGTGAATGACCGATTTATTTAGCTATTAGTTGCATAATTTTTTCTCATTAATGACCTAATGAGTGTCATGTTTCATTAATTACATTCTAACAAAGATAATGTCTTTAATCAGATAAATGACAGTATTCAGTAGCAGAGCTAGGATTTAATTAACTTCAGTGAATAAAATTTATAACTAACATACATATGTCTTCATACACCTACAAACTTAAAGTCGTAAACACATTATGCAGGCACATACATTATACAAAGACCAATCTAGACAATAAAATTCCACTCATGTAAATACTAAGTTGTTTTATAATGTTATAGAAAACCCATAAAAAGATAACATATTATTTAAATTGTGTTTATTTGTTAGTTTTATAGGAATAAGCTATATTGTACTTAATTTCATAGTAAAAATTCTTCTTATAATTAATTCTCATGTAATGATTCTTAGTAATCAGATATACCTCAAATACAACTTAAGTCGATTTTGGTTTAACTCATTTAATAATTAAATTATAACTATTTTAAATCATACAATAATCATTTGTGCATTCAAAATCTTATAGTATAACATGAAAACAATATTAAAGTATGGAGTTTATTATATAATCATTACATGACGAATTTAAAAAATACACTCATTTTTATGAAAACAGTAAATTACTACATTAAAATTTGAACTTTGTACACTTTTGAAAAGTAACATTTTTTTTTTCTCTTCAATTTAAACTTTTGCTTCTTTAAAGTTGAAAACTGAAAGTCAAGAATCAATTGTTATCAACACAGGTTTGCTTAATTTTTGGTGTAGGCAGTGCTTAATGTTCACGTTAAAGTTTTGATAATATCTAACTTAGATCTAACTAAAAAAATTAAAACATGTGAATTTATTTATTGGTTGGGACTTGGGAGGACCACATGAGCCAAATTGATGTGGTCTTCTCATAAGAGTGAATAATTCATCAAGAGAGGCAATTGACCTCCTCAAACCCCATAGCTACGCACTTAGCAAAAGTGGTGAATAAGAAGAAACAAAAGGAAAGAGGAATAAAATGAAGAGAAATGAGATTTATGCACCAATAGTTGTTATTTCCGCAATAACACCAGCCAAAATGAATTATAAGTATCTCATAGAGTAAAATATGGATCATGGCAATGTTTCGGTAATGGTATTTGCTTCTTTGGGGTACTCATTTCACAAATTATCCATTTGTTAAAAGAAAAGTTGTTCCCAGTGTATAAAGCACCCACTTTTCCAAAATCAATCATTGGCTAAAAAAACTATGAGCATCAATTCAATGAATTATTAGGCAAATTCATTTAAACTAAAGGCTTTTGTGTGGATCTCAATTGATATCCAGACAAATCAATCTACAACCGACAAAATCGAACATCAAATGAATGTCCAATTTTTTCACAGAAGGATTGATTACACAAAATCATCATCAATAATTCGCATAATATGAGCAATAAACGAGAGATCGAATATTGGAATAGGGAGAGGGAGGAAATTCTGATCATCTGCTTAATGAGAGGAAGACCTACATTTTTGTGTTGAAAATTCATGGAAGCAAAGATAAAAGTCACTATTCTATTATATTCCAATCATAAAAATTAGTCCGATATTTTCACAGTTTATTAAATTTATAAGTGATAAGTTATAAATAGAGTAACATCATGACCCACAAAAGACATTACTTCTATTATATTCCAATCATAACCAGCCACAATATATATTGTGCTTGTTACTAATCAGAGTAGCTGGCATTTACAATTACCTACGTTTGTGAAGTTCTTCATTTCTTTTTTCTTTTCTTTTTTGGGTAAAGGCAAGTGTAGGAAGTTCTTTCTTGCCAGGCCTTGTAAAGGCTTTTACTTCCCTTCTTTCTTGTTTTGGTCTTGGGAGGCTAACTTATAATTGGACGCAACATAGGCCTGTTAAAAACATTTGGGCTCTGCTGGGCTTGTACATTTTAAAACTAATTTCCATTTCAGCTTTCAAAAATGCCTTAGGCCATCTCCAGCAGTACTCTAAATTTATCTCTATCTTTTATCTCTAAATTACACTATTTAACAACTCTCTATTTTTTTTTTTAAATAAACACTCCAGCAGTACTTTTTATTTTACTCTCTATTCTATTAAAAACTACTTTTTTTATTATTACTTCCCACCAAAAATAACCAACTCCCATCCAAATCAATTTCTCACAGCAACCAAACAAACAAATTAGCAACCAAACAAACAAATTAAAATTTCAGCAACCCAAACAGCTGGGACTGGCCAACAGAGACGGTGACGCTGAGTTTTGCAAAATGAAATTCTGATGACCAACCAAACTCATTCTGGTGACCAACCAAAAGGGATCGGGCACGGCAACCCCAAGCAGCAGGCTTGGCCGTGGGTGACCTCCAGACCGGCAGGGATCGGGCACGGCAAGGCTTGGCGGCAGGCTGGGGTCGTTCTCTCCTTCGCGGCGTGGCCAGCGGGGTGGGTCTCTTATGGGCGGTGGTGAGGTGGTTCTCTCCTTCAAGCAGTGGCCGAAAGTTTCGTGCTTCAAACAGAAAACCCCAAAGACCGAAAGAGCAAAGAGAAAAGAGAGAGCAGAGAGAAGAAGAGAGAGAAAAATTTTCGGAAGAAATGAGAGGAGAGAGAGAAATTTTCGGAACAAATATCAGTTGGTACGGGTGGGGTCAGAAATGAAAAATATTGATTTTTTAATTTTTACAAAGTGTACAGTAGCCTTTCATTTTTGAAAGGCTACTGTACACTTTGTAAAAAATTTGAGGATGAAGAGCAGTTTTGAAAGACTGCTGGAGCCGGGTTTTTTGTTTTGTTCTCTACAAATAGAGATGAAGAGCAGTTTTACACTGCTGCTGGAGATGGCCTTAAAAGGCCAAGTCTTTCAAAACACAAATCTGCATCCACAGCCACCATAAGAAACAAAACGCCCAAAGGTTTTTCACTCATTTTTTAACATTCTCCAACTTTCAACTGTAACAATAGTTTTCATTGAAAAAAGTAAATCAAAAGAAAATATACTGTTCTTGGACATGGCTGAATTTTTCATCCAATTTAATCTTAATTTAGATCTAAAGGATTGGGTATCCAATTTTTTTTTAATTGAGGATAAATTCTTATGATCAAAAGTTTAGGAAAATTGAAAAATTGATGGAAATATTAAGATGGAAAAATATATTTAAAAATGAAAAATAAAACAAAAAATCGCTACACATATCTACTCAACATAAAGCCGCTATCTTAAAACACGATTTCTCAGGAACTGCGCAAACTTCATCACATTCGTTAAACAAACAATCACTAGTCTTAAAACCTGTTCTTCAATCAGAAACCGTGAATCCCATTGTCCCCAAAAACCCAATTTTGTTGCTAATCATGGCAACGCTGAAGACAATCTCAGCAGCTCTGAAACTCATAGACTCAAAGAAAGAGAACCTGAAGAAAGCCTTCGATGAGCTTCAATCCCACTCTTACTCTCTCACCTGGTCTGACCTCGACTCTCACTTCACCACCCTCCATGACTCCCTCACTCAACGATTCCACCTCCTCGAATCGCTCGAGTCAACTCAGCCAAACCCCATAACCGACCCATCAAGCTCACGAGCTCCAAACGCCAAAACCACCACAAAGGTCCCTCCTTTTTCATCAAAAACGCCGACCCAGATGGCCAAAACCCGGGTTGACCCGAATGGTGATGTGGGTTCGGCCCAATTCGCCACGCATACAGGCCTGAGTTGAAGGGTGTTTAAAATGAGAGAATGGACGGGTTGGGGTTGAGGAAGTTCATAAGTGAGTCAACCCAACCAATTGGGCCAGATGAGCAAGGAGTGGAATGAGGAATGAGATCCTACTGGTGCATTGCTGTGTGCTCCAGTGACTTAAGCCGGCGGCTTTGGTTTTGGATGCAATGGATGAATTTTATAAAGAAAACTGTCCGGGTTTGAAAGGTTCTAAGAGGTGTTGTGTGCTTTTGTTGGAGGAGTTTATGAGGATTAAGGCTAATGTGAGTGTGGAAGTGAGGGAGAGAGCCAAGGTGTTGGCTTTCAAGTGGTTAGGGAAGGTGAGAAACAGTGATATGAACACGTTTGTGGTGTTGGAATTGGTGCATTTGGTTGCTGCGTACGGGTTGCGGTCCGAGTTCAACGTGGATGATGCTGTTGGTAAGCCGGTAGAATTGTGGTTTTGTTTTCATGTTGTGTGATTGTTATTATGTAAAATTTATTAGCCGGTTTTGTTTGATGTTTTTTACCTTCTAGAATCAAGCTAGTGATGCGTATATGTTTATGTTACATTGAGCTTCTGTGTTGTTTTGAGTTAGAGAACGTTTTAGGAAGTTTAGAACAGCCAAAAATGAGGTTGAAATGTGAAGATGGGCACTGAAAGTTTGAATTGTATACTTGAGATATAGTGAATTGAGTTATTAATACTTAAAATCTTGCATGATGGGAATCTAGGAAGGACTGGAGTAGTGATTTTAGATATATGATATACCGGATATATTGGTTGGAATCATGAAACTGATGGGTTTCTTTTATGTAATTCGAGGATACAAATTTAAATAAGTGGCATTTATATTGAAGAGGGTAGTTATCCTGAATGAGCAAGTGGGAATTATCTATGTAACTGAAAAACTATATGATAGACATTGAATGATTTATTTAACCCATTGATGATTCTATATTTTATCGGGGGAAATAAGTAATTGTTGGATGATGTGGACAAGCTTGAATGCCTTAAATTTGGGAAACAACAATTTCATAGGAAGTATTCCAACATCTATTGGATCTTTGATTCGTCTTTCATATTTGCACCTGCACAACAACAAATTCTCTAGAAAACTACCATCCTCTTTGAAAAATTGTACAGAGTTATTTATCAAAAAAAAAAAAAAATTGTACAGACTTGGCGACCATTGATATTGCTGAAAATGAGTTTGTTGGAAGCATACCTTCATGGATTGGACATAGACTTTCAAGCTTGGTGATTCTCAACCTTCGCTCAAATAATTTCCATGGATTCATTCCAAAAGAACTTTGCTCTCTAACTTCACTCCAAATCTTAGACCTCTCTCATAATAAGCTATTTGGAAGCATACCTAAATGTGTTAACAATTTCAGTGCCATGACCACAAATCAGAATTCAAGTCAACCGTTTTCTTTATATTTCGGCCCAAACAATTATGTTTCTATTCCTTTTGAAAGTGAATTGCTTGTGATTAAGGGAAATGTTATGGAGTATTCCACCATTCTTCAATTGGTAATAATTATAGACTTTTCCAAAAACAATTTATCGGGAGAGATCCCTAAAAAAGTGACTAGTCTCCAAGGATTACAATCATTGAATTTGTCATTTAATAGCTTGAATGGAATGATTCCTGAGAATATAGGTGATATGAGATCACTGGAATCTATTGATTTCTCTGTAAACCAACTTTCAGGTCAAGTTCCTCAAAGTATGTCAAGATTGACATTTTTGAGTTAGTTGAACTTGTCAAACAACCATTTGATTGGGAGAATCCCTTTAAGCACTCAGCTACAGAGCCTCACTGCGTCTAGTTTTGTTGGAAACGAACTTTGTGGGCTTCCACTCGCTAATAACTGTACTATAAATTATGTAAAACCCAACACTGAAAACGAAAGGAGCAAGGATTTTGGTGGACTTGAAGTGGATTGGTTCTACGTGAGCATGGCACTTGAATTTGTGGTTGGGTTTTAGGTTGTATGGGGTCCTCTACTAATGAACAAGCACTGGAGATTTTTGTACTTTCAAGTCCTAGACTGCTTGGGAAACAAGCTTAGATGTGTTGTAGCATAAACTTGGTAGCTTTGTATGTAAATGTTGTAAGATTCTTAATATTTAGTAGATATGTGTTGCAGACTTGTAATCATGTTAAACAATATTTTGATGATTTATATATGAACTTTGAGCTTGTTAATAGTTATATTCAGTCCTTTGACATATATGAATATTGCGTGTCTTCATTTCAATGTCAACAACAATCCAATTTGTAGTTTTATTATTACTTGCAATCTTGTCCACTTTTTGTTTAGAATCTCTTGGTGATCACTTTCTAAAGTCTCAATGAAAGACAACTAGTTCGCACATCTAGGCAAACTAAATGAGCTCTTTGTAACAAATTCGAAGGTATTGGTGTTGATTTTGAATTGTGTGTCAGTGTAGTTGGGGTCGATACAATTAGCACCCTAGAATTTGAATGGGGATTTTGAATCCTGCGAGGCAAATGAATTTTCCTTCCTCAATCATACACCAAATGCTACTTTTACAGAACAAGAAATTGATAAATTTATAAAATATGATGAGAATGAGCCTTGTTTTCAAAAGGCATAAGACTCTTGAGGCAATAATTAAAGGACAGAGTTTGGTTACAGACCAATTTGTAGCCAGCTTACTACAACCCATTATGTGTCAACTAATAAGATCATCCACGTGTACTTTAGTCACATGACCTATTTAATAAGTCATGTGACTTCTTTAAATAATACAAATGGATGGTCTTATAAGTTACCACATAGTGGGTTGTAGCAAACTGGCTACAAACCAGTTTGTAGCCAAACCTTGTCCATAATTAAAATTGAGGCAGAGTCCTATACAACTATTTTTTTGGCTTAATAAAATTGTTGTTACCTATAAAACTTGGAGCTGAACTAGAGAGGTTGGAGTAAACATGAAGACATCAAGACTAGAGAGAATATCCAACTATGTTGAGGTAATTATGAACCTGAATCCTAACATATTTGACTACATAGTTTTTGTTTTAACATAGGCAATCTATGATAATCTCTTAGTATGTATGCTTTTGTTATATGCATTGGAGTGCTTCCTAGAAGAACACTTTAAAATTTAATTATTAACTTTTTAATTAACCTTTCTTCATATATAAATATAATGTGCTTCTCTCCAACACGTGGTAGATTTAAAATGAAAGATATGAGTGATCATTTATTTTGAAATGAGTTTATTATTAGCCTGTCTGAATTCGATTTGCACTAGAGTATCATGGAGAATTATAAGTGGCTTGAATTCTATGTTTGTTTATGTAGGCCTTTTGTACAATTATATCTTCACATTGGTTTCTTTGGTTCTTACAGTTCTTTGAATATGATAAAATTGTGTTAGGTTCCACCATTTGGTTGAAAGATAATTCATGGATTTAGGTGTTAGTATTTATGCCATCACCTTTATCAGCACCATCTTGATAATATAGTTCGGTTCTCATCTGTCTTGCTTGGATGTAAGAATTCTGTGCTTACACAGTTCAAGTTCATATTATATGTTGGATTCTTCCTCATCCAACAGGAAATGGCTGTGAGCTTGCTTCTCACCTGAGAATGATGCTAAAATTTGATTATATGGACTAAAATTCGAAAGACTGGTTGACAAGACAACTTTGGAGTTGAGTTGTGTGTGTTTGCAGTAGGATAATAGGCAACGCATTGTTGCACTTTATGCAACAAGACATAGTGTTGATAACCTCTTAGACAACCTTAATTGCATTTAGTAAAGCAACCCAAGATTATATCTTCCATCGTTTGTAGCTATCTTTTTAGTGGAAGGTGCAGTATGCTTGCTTCAATATAGTTTAGTTGTCTTTGGTTTCCTATGTAAAATTCATAAGTATCCTCTTCCTATGTAATTTTTTGCTCTGCCGTTTGTAATGGAAAATGACAGTGAATTTAGTTTTTCCAATAAAACCCAACAAGCCTTATCAGCTATCACAACCATATGCCTTGGTTACATAAAAGCTCTTCCTAAGTAATCTTTTGTTTAGTCTGTTCTCTGTTACTCTATACCCTCAATTCTTTCTAAGCATATATGCTCAATATATTAGGTGGAACGGTAATATTAGGTGGAACGGTAATTATAGGTAGAATTTGGTCTAGGGGGCTTTTGGTGCATAACCATCTTCAATTCTTTTATACATGACACTGTAGAGGCCAAGGAATGCATGAAGCAGAGAGAAGGCTATTGAAGACTTTCTCTATGAGATTTTTGAAGAACCAAAGTGATTTTAAGACAATTTCAATTTATATTGCTTCTTAAGGTACAATTGGATGATAAATTGTGTGGATTCGGGGAGATACAATTTGCTTGCATATGGCATTTTTAAAGAACAAATTTGGGTGTGACAACACGACCACAAGGCCTTTGGGCCAACCCCACTTCACTCTCATCATTATCCTTTGCACCACACCAAAACAGAAGTACAGAACACGTCTAGAACGTATTCAACCCTTTGTTCCCGTGTCTCCTTTGAATCTACTTCAAACAATACAATTCAAATCTCTGTTTTTATTGTATCTATAAAACAGATTAATAGTTTTTACTTATCACATATCACAAATATAGTGGGTGAAACAAGTTTGAAAATTGGAATGGATAATTTCCGTTTGAAATTGATTCATTTGACTGTTCATATTAAAATTTACAAAGTCGATGGTGTACAGACTGTCATATCATTTAAAATTAGTTTGTATAGTATTAGATCCAATAAAATAAAATTAGGATCATGAAATGAACGAAACGGAGACGACTTGAAATGGAAAGAATCTTGTTCTTAGTATCAGATCACCTAGAGTAAAATCCCATTATCATTAGAAAAGGCATGCATGTGTGTTTTGAACAATTTGAAAATAATAATACTAATACTAATAATAATAATGATAGATTACAACAATTCTTTTTTTCCTTTTAATTAGCATAGGGAGGGGAGGCGGTGGGGATCCAAACCCCATCGCCTTGTAGGTGCTACACTATTGGGCCACAATCCGATACCCAAATTACTAACAATTCTTTTTTCCATTATACATGATTACATCATATGTTGTCATTATGTTGTTGATAAGATGATAAGCCAAAACAAGAAGCAAACCCAGTCTTCACGGGCTTCAATTTTTCAAAATGACACTCAATGCCCACCAATTTTAAGAGAGAAATATGATATCATGATAGTAATAGTAATGTTGTCATTACGTTGTTGATAAGACAATAAGCCAAAACAAGAAGCAAACCCAGTCTTCACGGGCTTCAATTTTTCAAAATGACACTCAATGCCCACCAATTTTAAGAGAGAAAGATGATATCATGATAGTAATAGTAATGTTGTCATTACGTTGTTGATAAGACGATAAGCCAAAACAAGAAGCAAACCCAATCTTCACGGGCTTCAATTTTTCAAAATGACACTCAATGCCCACCAATTTTAAGAGAGAAAGATGATATCATGATAGTAATAGTAATAATAATAGTAATACAAATAATGATAATTAAATAAACATTGGGCCATTAATTGAATTAATTGGCTTCAAATATGAAAATACAAAACACTTTTCTTAGGTCTTCTTTTGTCATTTCACACATCTATAAAGGCTTATTGTCAATTTGGTTACCAAAGAAAAGAAGAAAAAAAAAAATTATCTCCATTTGAAATTGATTAATTTTGTAGTTCATATTGAGTATTATAAATTTAAAAGTCTATCAAGTATTATATCATTAAAAAATTTAAATGACGTGATACTTTGTATATTGTTTGATACCAAAAATAAAATTTTAAACATAAAATGAATTCACTCTATTTCAAGTGATATGGAAAAGATCGTCAAGCGAAGGTAACAATTTCAAAGCATTTTATTATTGTAAGTTTGCCAAATGCACTAAAGCTCAACTTCCTACTGCAATACCAAATGAATCTCTAGCCATAGTGTAAAGCAGCATAATAGTGGAAAAAAAAATATATATTAATAATTGGTGACTTGACCAGTGGACTTGTAGCTATAGTGAAAAAGTAGCATTTAGTAGGAAAAAAATACTAATATTTCGTGTTTGGTAGGATTATTAGTCAGAAATATAGTGGAAGACTAGGACGACTGCCTTTTAGTGTTTTGGGGGCTTGCCCTGTTTGTATTAGACCCGGTTGTCATGCCATGGAAATTACACTGCAAATACCAAAGTTATAGATGTCACTTAATATGGATATATTCTTTCCTCTTATAACTCATTGGTCCTAGTGGGAGACAACCAAATTTTAGTGCATTACACCTATGCACTAACCAACTATGCCACCACCAAGAGACGAC
The DNA here is from genome assembly GCA_907173295.1 of Fagus sylvatica. Lineage (NCBI taxonomy): Eukaryota > Viridiplantae > Streptophyta > Magnoliopsida > Fagales > Fagaceae > Fagus > Fagus sylvatica. Next base: position 41,794,209 of record OU015765.1, read on the forward strand.
TTACTTGTTTAGTGATTGACTTCTCAACTTGTTTTTTTCTTTTCTTTTCTAGGATTACAATTCCAATTGATTATTTCTTGAATGAATATTTTCTGACATAAGGATTATATTATGAGAGGCAATGTAAAATTGGTCCTAAGTTTCTCTGAATGAAAATTTCACACAACCGGAACACATTTCTACACACACCACCATTGGTGTTTTGTTTTGATTAGTTGCTTCCTAATCGACCAATTGGATTCAATTGATTATGCTATTAATATATTCAATTGGAACTCTAAAATGAGTGGAATTTGATGTTCAATAGGTCATATTGGTGGCATGATTTTAAGAAAAGAACAAAAATTTAGTGTCAAATGTTTTATGTATGTTTTAACCATACTGGCTTTTTCTCTTTAATTTCACTTTGGTTTCTTACCATGAAAGCGGGGTTAAAGTGAGGATTGTTTGTCTCATTTATTATTTGCATATCAATAATTCAAATTATTATTATTAATTTACTTATGGGATTAGTGAAATGGTCATGTTGATCATTTCGTTTGCTCATTGTAATATAATAAATATGTTTTCTTATTAAAATTTACTTTTAAAGGAATTTTTTTATTAAAATGAATAGCGTGGGTTCCAACAATGAGCCAAAATAAGTGAGGCAAAAGGATCAATGACCCTAAAATGAAGAGTTTTTTTTTTTTTGCAATTTATCCAAAGAACTAATAAGCATAACAACTTGTGCATAAAATGAGGCCAAGAGAATGTCAAAATTAGGATAAACCACCACTAGTTACCTTTCTTTTTTCAATGGATTCATGGAAATCATTATTGTTTGACGCAAAAAGTTTGGTTCACATCCATTAAAAGGCATTCTTAGTCATCACGATTTTGGTTAATAATCGATTCACGTCTTCACTCATAAGCACATGACTTTGTAGTAGCTAGCTAAAGAAATTTCACAACTTTAGAAAACAATTTAAGAAATTCCAATGTCTCTCTTTCCATTAGATGAATGTTGAATGCGTCACACAAATTTTGATATGCAAAGATCCTGGGTCAGGGTCTTACGCGTTTTGACTTGACTTTAATGGCACTTTCCACAACATATTATCATATAGAGTACAAAGTTATTGAGTGTAATTAACGTTAGTATGAAAGAGAAGGAATCTAGTCCTAGAAAGAAATAACTTTTTAGATTTTCATACTTATACATTCATGAACTTTTGAATTACTTAGATGATAAAATTCATAATATTTCCTCCAATAAAATGGGGGTCCAAAGCTTGTGGGACATGAGACAACCAAATTTCACTCCAAAACATTATAGAATATCAAAATGGTGCAGTCAATATGAGTATTTTCCTTGGGACAACAAACATTATAGAATTAATTCTCTTTACTTGTTTCTCCATGAGAAATTTGTCTTGCAACACTTTAAGCTTCCTTCAACTTTCTCCCTTCCAATCTCAATAATTGTGATTTAGTGTATTGAATCCACCAAGAGAGGACTTACTTGTTAAGTGATTGAATTCTCAATCAAAATTTATTTTATTCTAGGATTACAATTCCAATTGATTATTTCTTGAATGAATATTTACTGACAGATTGATTGTGTTAGCTAGGGAAGGCAGTGTAAAATTGGTCCTAAGTATCTCGAAATGAAAATTACACACATTCAGACCGCATTTCCATACACACCACCATTGGTGTTTTGTTTTGATTATTTTCTTCATAATCGACCAATTGGATTAAATTGATTATGCTATTAATATATTTAATTGGAACTTTAAAATGGGTGGAATTTGATGTTTCAATCAATAGTTCATATTGGTGGCATGGTTTTAAGAAAAGAACAAAAAGTTATTGTCAAATGTAGTAGCTAGCTAAAGAAATAAGAATTTTCACAACATTAGCAAACAAACCCAGTGTATACGGTAGGAAATTCTAAAACCTCTTTTTCCATAAAATGAATGTTGAATTCTTCACAAATTTTGATTGCAAAGATCCAGGATTAAGGCTTCAAGTGTTTTGACTTGACTGAAATGACACTTTCTACAATATAGTATCATATGAAGTAAAAAACTATAGAGTGTATTTAACGTTAAAATGCAAGGGAAGGAATTAGTCCTAGTAAGAAACTAACTTTTTTGATTTTGATACTTTTACATTCATCAACTTTTGAATTACTTAGAAGATCAAATTCATAATACTGTACTTTGCATTCCAAAGCTTGGCTCATTAGCTTGACCCATGCACTATAAATTTCACACATTAATTTTAAAAATACACCAACATTGGACGTCATCCAATGCACCCAATTTGTTTTTCAACTCCACCATATAGTCAAATTAATAAATTTAAAATCAATAGATGATAATTCATTAATAAATTTAAAATCAAGAGATGACAATTCGCTGATTAAAAGGTTTCATAGTTTCTCGTGAGAAAAAATAAAATAAAATGGAAGGCAGAGAAGCAAAGTAAATGAACTCTCCCTTTAGTGGAAAGGAAAATGGAGGCCATTTCATTTTCACCCACTAGGCCTGAGGGAATACTTTAGATCATTGTTTATACTCTTTTTGAAACTAGAATTCACTAGACCTATTCCTTTTTACCCAATCCAATGGCACTACGAATCAAATTTCCTTCTAAAATACGCTGCACTTTTGTGTAAGTTAGAAAATTGATATATATCCTAAATGGGTGGTCCCATCTACAAGACTTACAGTCAATCCGTAAATTTCCTTGAAGGCTCATTTATTGGTGGTAGAATTTTAAGCATCAAAAAACAGAGAGAAAGCTGAAAGAAACTTGTGAGCTAGTACCCCTATAAATAAGCATACCCATTTGTAGCGTTATTTACACATAATCATCTTTTATAGCTTAATTATGGAGACTTCCTTGAGATTAAGAGTCATTACAATCATCCTTTTCCTTCAATTCCTCACTTTACCAACTCTTCATACTCACTTCTGCACTGGAGAGTCTGATGCTGAGGTTCGTTGCATCGAAAGCGAGCGAGTGGCCCTTCTCAGGTTCAAGTAAGATCTTCAAGATCCTTCACACCGGCTTGCCTCTTGGGCTACTGGTGATGGGGATTGTTGTCAATGGGTGGGAGTTGTCTGCCACAACGTTACTGGCCATGTCCAAGAACTCCATCTCAGAAGCTTTCCTCCTGTGGATGATGACGGGTTCATGTCTAATAACGAATGGCAAACTCAATTGGAAGCTTATGAGAAGTCAATCTTCGGCGGTAAGATCAATCCTTCTCTACTTGATTTGAAGCATTTGATTTACTTGGACCTCAGCTACAATAATTTCAATGGTACTCAAATTCCCAAATTCCTCGGTTCAATGAAGAGGTTAAGATATCTTAATCTCTCCAATGCGAGATTTGGGGGAGTGATACCTCATCAACTTGGCAACCTCTCAAATTTGCACTATCTCAATCTTGGAGATATTAATTTATATGTGATGAACCTTCAATGGCTATCTGGTCTTCCTTTACTACAACACCTTGATATGAGTTTTGTAAACCTCAGCCAAGCCTCTGATTGGCTACCTGACATAAACAAACTCCCTTCCTTGTTAGAATTGCGAATGTCAGGTTGCTACCTTTCTGGTTCCACCCCATCGACACCCAGTATTAACTTTTCATCTCTCGTCACCCTTGATCTTTCATACAACCATTTTGAAAACACTTCGAATATATTGTGGGTCTTTGGTCTTCATAATCTGGTTTCTCTTGATCTATCTGGCAATCAGTTTCAAGGTCCAATCCCTATTGATCTCCAGAACATGACTTCACTTAGGCACCTCGATCTATCTTGGAACATTTTCAACTCTTCAATTCCCAATTGGTTGTACAATTTTAGTCATCTTGAGTTCCTCAACCTCTACTACAATCATTTGCAAGGTACAATCTCTAGCTCCATTGAAAACCTAACATCTGCGATTAGCATAGACTTGTCATACAATGAACTTGGAGGAAAGGTACCAAGATCTCTGGGTAATCTCTGCAACTTAAGGGAAATTAGTTTGACAAGAAACAAATTGAGTCAAGAGATATCTGAACTTTTAGAAAGTTTATCAAAATGTGTTTTGAATGGACTAGAGAGCTTAGAATTATCCAATGCTAATCTTTCTGGTCATTTGATTGATGAACTTGGGCAATTTAAAAATCTGGTTAGGCTTTCTTTGGGGTATAATTCAATTTCAGGTCCAATTCCAGAGTCTATAGGAAATCTTTCGTCTTTGAGATTCTTGTACCTTGATGGTAATCAACTTAACGGAACTCTCCCTCAAAGTTTTGGACAGCTCTCCAAAATAGAGACTGTATATATTCATTCAAATATGTTGGAGGGTGTAGTATCCGAAGTTCATTTTGCCAATTTAACAAAATTAACAGATCTTGTTGCATCTCAAAACCGACTGACTTTAGAGGTACGTGATGATTGGATCCCTCCTTTTAAACCTGTTGCTTTATTTTTGGGATCATGGAATTTAGGGCTAAAATTTCCCTCTTGGCTTTGTGCACAAAATCATCTTGAGTCTTTGGACATATCCAACTCAGGGATTTTAGATACGGTTCCTCATTCGTTTTGGAACTTGTCTTCTCAGTTTAGTTATCTAAATTTCTCTCACAATCGGATCTATGGAGAGATTCCAAATATACCAGTGATTTTGTCTACTGATTCAGCAGTACTTGATATGAGTTCAAATAACTTCACAGGTATGTTACCTTGTATATCCTCTAACGTGAGCGTCCTTGATCTTTCTAACAATTCATTGTCTGGTTCTATTTCTCACTTTTTGTGTTACAAGATGAATGAGTCCAAAAATATGAAATTTCTCAATCTTGGAAAAAATATTTTATCAGGGAAAATAAATAATTGTTGGATGATGTGGAAAAACTTGAATGTCTTAAATTTGGGAGACAACAATTTCATAGGAAGTATTCCAACATCCATTGGATCTTTGATTCATCTTTCATATTTGCACCTACACAACAACAAATTCTCTGCAAAACTACTGTCCTCTTTGAAAAATTGTAAATATTTGGTGACAATTGATATTGCTGAAAATGCGTTTGTTGGAAGCATACCTTCATGGATTGGACATAGACTTTCAAGCTTGGGGATTCTCAACCTTCGCTCAAATAATTTCCATGGTTACATCCCAAAAGGTCTTTGCTCTCTAACTTCACTCCAAATCTTGGATCTCTCACATAATAAGCTATTTGGAAGAATACATAGATGTGTTAACAATTTCAATGCCATGACCACAAATCACAATTCAAATTATCTCTTTGGTTTATATCAGCAGGGTACACGTTATATGTCTGTGCCTTTTGGAAGTGCATTGTTTGTGATTAAGGGAAAACAGCAGTATTATATGTCTGTGCCTTTTGAAAGTGTATTGCTTGTGATTAAGGGAAAATTTCTTGAGTATTCCACCACTCTTCAACTGGTGAAAATTATAGACCTTTCCAAGAACAATTTATCGGGACAGATCCCTAAAGAAGTGACTAGTCTCCAAGGATTACAATCATTGAATTTGTCATTTAATAGCTTGAATGGAAGGATTCTTGAGAATATAGGTGATATGGGATCATTGGAATCTATTGATTTCTCTATAAACCAACTTTTAGGTCAAGTTCCTCAAAGTATGTCAAGATGTTTTGAGTCACTTGAACTTGTCGAACAACCATTTGACTGGGAGAATCCCTTCAAGCACTCAGCTACAGAGTCTCGATGCGTCCAGTTTTGTTGGAAACAATCTTTTTGGACCTCCACTATGTAATAACTGTACTATAGATTATGTAAAACCCAACACTGAAAATGAAAGGAGCAAGGATTTTGGTGGACTTGAAGTGGATTGGTTCTACGTGAGCATGGCACTTGGATTTCTGGTTGGGTTTTGGGTTGTATAGGGTCCTCTACTAATGAACAAGCACTGGAGATTTTTGTACTTTCAATTCCTAGACCGCTTGGGGAACAAGCTTAGAGGTGTTGTGTCAGTTTCTTAACATTTAGTAGATACGTGTTGCAGACTTGTATTCATGTTAATCAATATTTTGATAATTTATATATGAACTTCGAGCTGGTTTATAGTTATATTTTTTCCATTGACATTTAAGAATATGGCGTGTCTTCTTTTGAATGTCAACGGCAATCCAATTTGTAGTTTTATTATTACTTGCAATCTTGTCCACTTTCTGTTTAGAATCTCTTGGTGATCACTTTGTAAAGTCTCAATGAAAGACAACTAGTTTGCACATTCTAATGTTGATGAATCTGTTTAGGTAGTAATTGGTATTCTTTATCAAAAACAAATTCAAGAATTACAACTTTGTATATGTTCGCATGTATCTATTTGGGTGGGTAGTTGACAGGTACATGAGTGTTGATGAAATTAGGTTTTGGTGAAGAGGGATTTGAGTCTAGGTGAAATTGGTTTTTGTTGAACTCGGGTATGGATGTTTTATGAGGTACTGGTATTATGAGTGATGGAATGGAGAGAGAAGTTGTGGGTTAAACCGTGGTGTTTTGTTGGGATTCTAATGTTGTTTGATCTGTTTGGCATAGTAGAAAATAGTTAACTGGAAAGTTTTTTGGCGAATAAAGCTAGCATTTTCTTTTTTAAATTTGGGTCAATTAAGTGTGTACTTTTATGTGCTAAAAACAAAGAGGCAATTAGCACCCTCGAATTTGAATGAGGGTTTTGAATCCTGTGAGAACAAATAAATTTTCCTTGCTCAATCATACATCAAATGCTACGTTTACTAAACGAGAAATTGATAAATTTAAAAAAAATATGATGAGAATGAGCATTGTTGTCAAAAAGAATAGGACTCTTGAGGAAATAAGTATAATTGAGGCAGAGCTCTATAAAGCTAATTGTTGTTACCTATATTAAAAATAAAAAAAAAAAAATCGTGGTAAAACTTGGAGCTGAACTATAGTGGTTGGAGTTAAACAGGAAGACATTGAGGCTAGAGAGAATATCCAACTATGTTGCGGTAATTATGCCCCTAAATCTTATCAAATTTGACTACATAGTTTTTGCTTTTAACATAGGCAGTCCATGATAATCCAATAGTATGTAAGCTTCTATTATATGCTTTGGAGTGCTTCCCAGAAGAACACTTTAAAATTATCTTTTTAATTAACCTTTCTTCATTTATAAATATATTGTGTTTTTTCTGCAACACATGGTAGATTTAAAATGAAAGTTACAAGTGATAATTAATTTTGAAATGAGTATATAATTAGCTTGTGTTGTATATCTTCTCTTTGCACATCATGGAGAATTATAAGTGGCTTGAAATCTATGTTGTTTGTGTAGGCCTTTGGGCTATATATCTTCACATTGGTTTCTTTGGTCTTTACAATTCTATGAATATGATAAAATTGTGTTAGGTTCCCCCATTTTATTGAAAGATAATTCATGGATTTAGGTGTTAGTATTTCTGTCATCACCCTTATCAGCACCATTGCCATAATATAGGCTGGTGCTCATCTGTCTAGCTTGGATGTAAGAATTCTGTTCTTATACAGTCCAAGTTCTTATTGAATCTTGGATTCTCCCTCATCTTAGAGGAAATGGCTGTGAGCTTACTTCAAACTTGAGAATGAGGCTAAAATCTTATATGGACTAAAATTCAAAAGGCTGTGGTTGACAAGACAACTTTTGGATTGAGTTGAGTTGTGTCTTTGCAGTTGGATAATAGGCAACACATTATTGCATATTATGCAGCAGGACATATTGTTGATAACCTCGTAGACAACCTTAAAAATTGCTTTTAGTAAAGCAAGCCAAGATTATATTTTCCATCGTTTGTAGCTATCTTTTTGGTGGAAGGTGCAGTATGCTTGCTTCAATATAGTTGTCTTTGGTTTCCTATGTAAAATTCATAATGTATCCAGACCTATGTAATTTTTTGCTTTGCCGCTTGTGATGGAAAATGACAGTGCATGTAGTTTTTCCAATAAACTTCAATGCCTTGGTTTGTAGGCTATTGAAGACTTTCTCTATAAAATTTTAGAAAAACCAAAGTGATTTTAAGAGAGTTTCAGTTTATATTCCTTCTTACAGTACAAATTGGATGATAAATTGTGTGGATTCGAGGAGTTTGCTTACAACTTCTGAAATTTCTATTAGTATCTGAAACTATGGACGCAGAATCCGTTGGATGAACATATGTAAAAATTATTATAACTCGCATACACAATTCTTGGTTATAGAGAACCTTATGACTGGCTTGATTGACTAAACTTATTTGGTCTATTAAAATGATGAACATGTGTAACTGGTATTAGTTGCCACCCACCAATATCTTCATCATCAAAGAAGAAGTTGCCTCTGTTCACAAGCAGCAGCAGTAAAAGAAAAGAACTGATTTAAATCAGGCAACATCAATGGTTTCAACGTAGGAAAAGTGATTTAATAACAAACTGATAGTGAATCTCTAAAGAGAGGACCTGCTATTAAGTGTTTGACTTCTCAACCAAAATCTATTTTGTTCTACTATTTGCTATCATAATACCAGTTGATCATTTCTTGAATTAATGTTTTCCAGCAGGATATTTGATTGTATTAGGGAAGGCAGCATACAATTAGTCCTAAGTTTCTCTAAATAAAGAATTCATGCCATGGGATCATAATCCTACACACACCACCATTGGTAGTTTGATTATTTTCTTCCTAATCAACCAAATTAATTCAGTTGATTATGCTATTAAGATGTCCAATTAGAATTCTAAAATGAGTAAAATTGGAAGTTTCTTCAATACTACATATTGTGGCATGAATTTTACAAAAAATAAAAAATAGAAAATGAAGAACAAACAATCATTTTCAACTGTTTTAACCATTTTTTGAATAAGCCAACTAAAATAACTAATAAGCATAACAACTTTGGACGGCCCTTCATTTGACCTTGCATCATACATTTTGCACAAGCATATCTACTGCACTCAAAGATATGATTTTGTTTTGTGGTAGGAATGTCAACAAAATTAAGTTCGAACAACACCAATGGCTTATTCTTCTATGGAGTCCGGAATCATTTCCATTTGACATCAAATTCTGTTTCATATTCAATTTGCATTCTTAGTGATCACACTTTTGGTTTAACAATCACTTCACCTCTTTACGCCTAAAGCACATGACTTGCGATGAATCATAATCCATTATTGTATTCAAAATCATGACATGTGTCCAGCCAAAATAAATTTGATTCATACTTCTTAAAATGCATAGTCCATTAGAGTGATTTGTAGTAATCTTGCTACAACCCATTATCTGACAACTCATAAAACCATTCACGTTCTTTTAGTACTATTAGCTATTTAATAAATCATGTGACTTGTATAAATAATATATGTGAATGGTGTTATGAATTGCCATGTAGTGAGTTATAACAAAATGACTACAAACCGGTTTATAGCCAAACTACCTCCCCATTTTCATGGCATATTCTTTTTGGTATGTATTACTAGTACATTATAAAAGCTATTTGTATTGACAAAGGTCTGCCAGTGAGGCTACCTGCCATTCTTTCCCAACAAATTTGGGTGTGACAGCACGACCACAAGGCCATTGAGCCAACCCCACTTCACTCTCATCATTAACCTTTGCAAAATCTACAAAGACAATTGCTTGTTAAGGTCATCATGATCTGGTTGGCGCTTTAAACAGAACACGTCTAGAACAAGTTCAACCCTTTGACTACGATTTTTTTTAGTTTAATTATCTTGTTCCCTTGTATCCTTTGACTTTACTTCAATTTATACAATTCAAATCTCAAATTGTAAATTTTTAATGATTATCTATAAAACATATTCTTTTATCACTTAATCACAATGTCACAAATATAGATTGAAAACAAGTTTGAAATCTCTCAAGAGAATTGTGGCTCACAATGCACTATACATGATTACATCATATGTTTTCATTATGATGTTGATAAAACAATAAGCCAAAACAAGAAGCAAACTCAATCTTTTCCGGCTTCAATTTTTTATGTATTCAAACTTCAAACTGCAATGTACAAAACAAAACCATCCCCAATCAAACACTCCCCATATAATATCCTAACTTCTAAGTCATTATCCAATTCCTCCATTTAAAAGAGAAAGAAAATGAAAATGAATTTAAAACCAAGAGCCTCCCTCCCCATATCCCTCCAAAATCATCATAAACATTTAAAAACATTTACATTTAAATAAAAATTAAGCAACAATGGTAAATTTAATCACACTTCACAACAAAATTGGTCATCATGAAGAAACATATTCATCATTTTCGTCATCATCAATTTCATCAAAGAACGGGTCTTTAAGGAGCTCGGCCGCAGAGGGTCTTGCCCTCGGTTGAGCAAGGCACTTCTCAATGAACGCGCTCACCTCTGGATCCTTAACCTTGCTCAAGGCTTGAGGTCTCACACCAGTTGACACCTTCTTATATATTTTAGCAATATTGTCACACTCACTATAGGGAATTTCCAAGGTTACCATCTCAATCATGCACATTCCAAACGAGTATATGTCTACCATTTCTGTGTAATCCTCCTCATAAAGCTCCGGTGCCATAAATTCCGGCGTCCCTAATACCGAATGTGCTGAGTGACTCTTCCCCACTATTGCTGCCAAGCCCAAATCACCAATCTTTACCTATAAAAAAGCAAAGAAAAATAAAGTAACACAAAATTAAACTTCTATGTAAAATAATTAGTCAAATCAAAACCAACTTTTTCTTAAATTAGAAGTAACACTAAATTTGATTGCTTGGTTACAAAGGAATGAAAATGTACTTTTAAATATAAAGATCCAAAATTCCAAATCAAACTAACATGGCCTATAAGTAAAAATATAAGAATCAAAATTTCTTCTTAATTTGTTATTATTATTTTCTTTCTTTCCCATATCTTTATTTTTCACTCAACAACCAAATATGTATGTTAAAGCAAAAGAAGGAAAAATCAGCAAGTACCTGACCAATGTTCCCATTGACAAACACATTGCTACAATTGAGATCTCTATGAATGACACAAGGCTCATGTGTATGCAAGTAGTCCAACCCTTTCAAAATCTGCTTTGACCATTTCTTCAAAGCCTTCATTGAAACATGCCTATGTTTCTTCCTATACTCTCTCAAGTTCCCACTCGTACACACCTCGGTGATAAAATTCAACGTGTTGTTTTCCTCGTCCCGCCACACATTGTACAAGGCAATGATGTTTTTGTCTGTTAAGGTTCTTAGCAACCTGACCTCGGAGTAAAGCCTATCAATCATGGTTGGATCGTTGGTGAAGTTTCTTAGTTTGACTTGGTTCCATGCCACTTCTATTCCTTCTTCTTGATCAAATGCACGGTACACTTTTTTCACTGCACCACAACCAAGTAGCTCGTTGTAGCGGCCGTACCGGCCTGTTGGATCAATTTCAACGAATTGCTCGGAATCTTTATCAGATGGATCAGGGTTCACACTAGGCATCTTCAAAAAAAAAAAGTCATAAACCATGATTAACAAGTAGTTTATTTGAATGAGTACCTTAGAGTTTAGACAAAATTTTACAATATGAAGTGTAAATGCAAAAGTTTCTTTGAGAAATTAAGATCTAACAAAAAAAAGGAGATAAACATATACAATTCTTAAACTTTTAGACCCAACAAACTCAGAAGTATAAAGAGAAATAAAATAAAATTTATTTAAGGCTCTAATTGATCAAGTTCCAATATTTAATTTCAACAACATGAAAAGGAAATATTTTTCTTGAAAAAATGGAAATCTAACACAAACCCAGATGAGACCCTGATGACAAATCGTGTTATATGCCAAACAAAGTTCCAATCTTTGATCAAAAAACATGGGTTTGAAGCGTTTGATTGAGTTATGCAAGAAAAATATAACAAAAGGAGATGAAGCACATACTAGAAGAGACCAGAACTCTTACCATAAGAGCACCAAAATTTCTGATGCTGTAATGCTTAAGAAGATTTGCTTCAATCTCTCTCTACCAAAAAAAAGCTACTATATCAACAAGCAGAGAAGTATCTGAAGAAGAAACTTTGAAAAAAATAGTGCAACAAAGCAAGAAACATGGAAAAGCAAAAGGGTTTTGCAGGAAAGTATTTATAGCAGCTTGGCTGGACTCAAAGAGCAAGGTTAATGAAAATTGAGAATGGGTTTGGTGAGGTTAACCAGGGTTTAATTTCAGGTTAATGGGGTTAATTAATTTTGGATTAGGTGAATTTGAATTTTGAACCGTTTTAAGTTTTTTAATTTAATTTTGTTCTTTTTGTAACAGACAGTAAAAAAACAGATAAAGAAGTAGTCAAAGGAAATAAATAAATAAAAATTTAATATAATGTTCTGTCTGAATTGAGAGTTTGCCACGTATTAGACTAATGATTTGCTATTGTGTACAACTTTTTAGCCTTTTTTTAAAGGGATATAGTCATTATTGAATATGAATATTGAGGTTTCTTTCCTTGTGTGTTGGGAAAGCATAAAGTCAACTTTTGTTCTTTGGAATTTGGCATCTGAGCCGTTCATATTTCTTTGTGGGCCATAGTGATGGTGGGTCCCATAACAGTAGACGGCCCAGATGACACTAGAGCATTCCACTAAATTGGGAGTAAAAGTCTGACTTGGGTCCATTGGCACATGTGAGTTTGGTTTCTAAGAAATTGATATTCCAGTCAAAGTATCAAATTCTTTTGGTTTAGCCCTTGTTATTTTTAGTTTTCTCAACAAATTGAAAATTAACTATAATTTATTCGCATTTGACATGTACAAAGTACAAACACAATTATATCAACGGTGTGAGTGAGTTATAATTAACTCAACTGATAAAGTTTCATATAAGTTATAATCGAATAAAGGATTTGGATTTGAATCCTACTTATACAAAAAATAACTTAAAAAGCATTTATCATAAAGCGAATACTATAAGTTTCAAATTCTATCATAACTAAAACTGCAAAGATTATGCCAATATAATTAATATAGGATTGCTATGGTTAAAACCAGAATTAGACCAACATTGATTTAAGGGAATGTTTTGAATCAAATTAGGTGTTTGCTCTTTCTACTAATAAAAATTTTAAGAAAGAAAATTGAATTTCAGATACCTTGTGCTAGTTTTGGACTCTAGTAGATGGAAGAATATATTTTTGTTGGATGTTTAAATTTGTAAGCAACAATTCTAAATAAATTTCATAATCCTGTAATATTTGGAAATTAATTTTAAAATCCTGTCATTTTTGGAAAGTAGGAACGTTGTGCTCGACTACCCATATAAGGCCAATTTTCCTTTTAAATTTCGTTAACCTTTGATATCTACATTAGGACAAGTTTTGAAGGCAAGTTAAATTGTCTACTCTGTTGGCATCGTATTAGAAATGATATTAATTACTATAATAAGATAACATGTTCACATGCTAAGAGAATGAATAAAATAATTGCCATAATATGTTGCCCTCTTTTTTTGGTCATTTTTCTTTCATTTCTTTATCAAATCAAATGTTTTTGTTTTTTTTTTTTATCAAATACATGTTGGTTATGAAGTTGAACCGCTTGATGTTGGTTTTCCTTTGGGGAGTACACGTTCAACAAAACGTGGTAAAGTCTTTCTCTCTCTCCCTTTGGAATTCTGGCTTCTCACCATTGTTATTGTTGAGTTGAGATAGGATTGATTTGGGGAGGGGATGCTAGGGTTTCAGTTGGGGTTTGAAGTAGAGTGACGTTTGAGGCAGCGGCGTGGAGGCAGCAAGGAGGCGGCGGCGACTTGGAAGGGCGGCGGCATGGAAGAGGGGACGTGTGGAGGAGAGGGTGGTCGCTTGGAGGCTAGAGAATGTCAACGTGGGAGAGAGAGATTTGTTTTTGTGTTTTTAATTTTGTTTAATTAACTAATCTGACTTGTAAACAATAGTTTTAAGGGCTGATGTGGTGCTATGTCATGTCAACGCCATGTCAGTTTGTAAACATTTAGTTGTAAAATTAGTTGTATCCCTAGCATTACTCAATTAAAATATTAGAATTAAATTACATAATATGATATTATTAAAATTTTCTAAGTAAAAACAGGTTAAAAAACTTAAATAATATAAGTAAAAAATAAGAGTGGTGGTGAAGAGTTTATTTATTTATTTTTAAATAAAAAATGAACTATCTATAACTACAAATATAGGTAGTTAATTGCCGTGATAATAAATTAATAACTAAGCAAAATAAACTTATATTTTATTTTATTTTTGGATGCAAAAGTCTATAACAGTATAACACGTTGGTGCACACCAAGATGTTGGTATATTATAATGAGGAAAACTTGCTCATATAATATTATCATTTTTATCCATAAAAAAAAATAATAATAATAATAATATTATCGTTTTTTAATTCCTTTGCTTATGCCTATTGGAGCTTAAAGAAAGAAAAACAAATTAGCAAAGTATAACTGTATAAAGTCGGCTAAGTCAACGTAGCCCGTTCTTACCGGCCGATCGACCTGGTCATGATAATCCTTTCAATGTCATTTTCCATGATTTATTATAGTTCTTCCAAGACAAATGACATCATGTGTGTATTATTCCATAGTATTTTGGAATTGTCATTTCTGCCTTCTTCATTTTTTTTTCTCCCTCGAAATTAAGAAGAATTGTCTCATACTCGTCTCTTACAATATATGAGTTTCACAAATATGTGGATCCCACAACATGTGAGAGATGTCCAAAGAATACCATCCAGTCAATTAATTGATTAGTATGACTCTATGAACATCTATGTACCCCAACTTTGACATTTCATGCCTAGCCCATGTGCTAAGTAAACAAAACACCCACTTGATGTTGCCCAAATGGGGTATCAAAGTTCTGTAGAGAGGTATCTTATCCAACCCTACAAGGCATAACCTGGATACAGTTGGGCTGCATACCTGTATACTTTGCTTTGCTTTGGGATAAAGTGAAAAAATATATATATATATATATATATATATATATATATAATATATTATAAAAATATATATAATATAGTAATGGACTCATGATATCATTGATATGATTGCAAATTTCCGATCAAACTTAAAATGGATAGTCTCTTGGATGCCCATAAGGTAGTCATGATGATCTTACAAAATTTTTTGGAACACAAATTTTCTATCCCACATACTTCTTGTGTTCTATTTTATATTCTATCAATTACAACTCACAAGTTTTTTTTTTTTTTTTCCTTATAAAATAACTAAAATTTAAAATGGAAATGAATCAAACACAATCTGACAACTCACAACTACACATTTTATATTGTAGCTGGTAGAGTATAAAGTAAAACATAAAAAGTGGGATATCATTTGTCTGTTAGGTATGACTACCAAGTACTAAGCTCAATTTTCCATAATCCACCTAAAGAAATTAAATCTCATGATATTGAGTTCTGTTATATCTAATTTGAACTTTAAATATTACAATATCATCAGCTCTATGATGTGCATAACACCACCAATGCAAGAGACTTCGTAGCGTAGATCTTCTCATCTCAATTCTCAGAAATAGTTTTGTGTGTAGGTTTTTTTTTTTTTTTTTTTTTCTCAATAATTGAGCTATGAAATAGGTACAATCGGATTTTAAGGAGGATGAAAATGAAGGAACATAGGAGAAAGAGAGAAGGAATTTTTCCACACTACTTATCACACGCATACAATAGAAAATTTGGTATCTCTTCAATCTTCTAATTTTTCCATCATTTTTTTTTTTTTTTTTTTGATCTTATTGTTGGGAGATGCATCACATTTGATAAGTCAATACTTAAACCTGTGTCCCTTGGACTAGTCAAGTTTGGCACTCGCACCAATGTGTCACATGTCAGCTGTTACTGTTGTGTTCCTTTTAGGCAAGAAAATAATGTATTGAGTAAAAAAAAAAATGATGAGAAATGACTCAATGAGTATTCTTCCTAAAAATAATTAAGCTTTTAAGCATATATATGGAGGTGAGAAGTAAGTAAGAAGTAAATAAATGTGAGGCACGTCTAAGAGGTCAAGTCCAAGAATTAACCACACCAACAATCCATGGTAGGTAGAAGTGCTCTTTTATTCTTGCCATATCAATGTGATAAAGGGAGGGGGTGAGACCAGACTAATCATCATCAATAATTGCATAATATGAGCAATAAATGAGAGATCGAATATTGGAATAGGGAGAGGGAGGAAATTCTGATCATCTGCTTAATGAGAGGAAGACCTACATTTTTTGTGTTGGAAATTCATGGAAGCAAAGATAAAAGTCACTACTTCTATTATATTTTAATCATAAAAGTTAGTCCCATATTTTCACAGTTTATTAAATTTATAAGTAATAAGTTATAATTAGAGTAACATCATGACCCACAAAATACATTGCTTCAATTGTATTCCAATCATAACCAGCCACAATATAGTTGTGATTGTTAGTAATCAGAGTAGCTGGCATTTACAGTTACCTACGTGTGTGAAGTTCTTCATTTTTTTTCTTTTTTGTTTTTGGGTGAAGGCAAGTGCAGGAAGTTCTTTCTTGCCAGGCCTTGTAAAGGCTTTTACTTCCCTTCTTTCTTGTTTTGGTCTTGGGAGGCTAACTTCTAAAAAACGTTTGGACTCGGTTGGGCTTGTACATTTTAAAACCAATTTCCATTTCAGCTTTCAAAAACGCCTTAAAAAGCCAAGCCTTTTAAAACACAAATCTGCTTCCACAGTCCACCCTAAAAAACAAAACGTCCAAAGGTTTTTCACTCTAATTTTTTAACATTCTTGAACTTTCAGCTATAACAATAGTTTTCATTGAAAAAAATAAATCCTAAGAAAATACACTAACTCTTCGTGGACATGGCTGAATTTTCCATTCAATTTAACCCTAATTTAGATCTAAAGGATTGGGTATCCAATTTTTTTTAATTGAGGATAAATTCTTATGATCAAAAGTTTAGGAAAATTGAAAAATTGATGAAATATTAAGATGGAAAAATATATTTAAAAATGAAAAATAAAACAAAAAACCGCCACACATATCTACTCAACATAAAACCGCTATCTTAAAACACGATTTCTCAGCAACAGCGCAAACTTCATCACATTCGTTAAAACAAACAATCAGCTGTTCTTCAATCAGAAACCGTGAATCACTGAATCCCATTCTCCCCAAAACCCAATTTTGTTGCTAATCATGGCAACGCTGAAGACAATCTCAGCAGCTCTGAAACTCATAGACTCAAAGAAAGAGAACCTGAAGAAAGCCTTCGATGAGCTCCAATCCCACTCTTCCCTCCTCTCCTCTTTCTCTCTCACCTGGTCTGACCTCGACTCCCACTTCACCACCCTCCATGACTCCCTCACTCAACGATTTCACCTCCTCGAATCGCTCGAGTCAACTCAGCCAAACCCCATAACCGACCCATCAAGCTCACAAGCTCCAAACGCCAAAACCACCCCAAAGGTCCCTCCTTTTTCATCAAAAACGCCGACCCAGATGGCCAAAACCCGGGTTGACCCGAATGGTGATGTGGGTTCGGCCCAATTCGCTACGCCTAGGCCTGAGTTGAAGGGTGTTTGTGAGAGAATGGACGGGTTGGGGTTGAGGAAGTTCATAAGTGAGTACCCAATTGGGCCAGATGAGCAAAGTGGAATGAGGAACGAGATCCCTGGTGCATTGCTGTGTGCTCCGGACCCGGCGGCTTTGGTTTTGGATGCAATGGATGAGTTTTATAAAGAAAACAGTCCGGGTTTGAAAGGTTCTAAGAGGTGTTGTGTGCTTTTGTTGGAGGAGTTTATGAGGATTAAGGCTAATGTGAGTGTGGAAGTGAGGGAGAGAGCCAAGGTGTTGGCTTTCAAGTGGTTAGGGAAGGTGAGAAACAGTGATATGAACACGTTTGTGGTGTTGGAATTGGTGCATTTGGTTGCTGCGTACGGGTTGCGGTCCGAGTTCAACGTGGATGATGCTGTTGGTAAGCCGGTTGAATTGTAGTTTTGTTTTTATGTTGTGTGATTTTTATTATTTAAAATTTATTTGCCGGTTTTGTTTGATGTTTTTTACCTTCTAGAATCAAGCTAGTGATGTTTATATGTTTATGTTACATTGAGCTTCTGTGTTGTTTTGAGTTAGAGAACGTTTTAGGAAGTTTAGAACAGCCAAAAATGAGGTTGAAATGTGAAGATGGGCACTGAAAGTATGAATTGTATACTTGAGATATAGTGAATTGAGTTATTAATACTTAAAATCTTGCATGATGGGAATCTAGGAAGGACTGAGTAGTGATTTTAGATATATGATATACTGGATATATTGGTTGGAATCATGAAACTGATGGGTTTCTTTTATATGATTCGAGGATACAAATTTAAATAAGTGGCAATTATATTGAAGAGGGTAGTTATCCTGAATGGGCAAGTGGGAATTATCAATGTAACTGAAAAACTATACAATAGACATTGAATGATTTATTTAACCCATTGATGATTCTATATAAAGAGGGTACGATATGTAAATCATTTGAAATATATAACATGGATAGGACTTTAAGCTACATTACCAAGTAAATTATATTATAGAGAGGTAACATGCTTTCTTAAAGTATTGCTGATGCTTAACAATACTCATTGATCATAGCGTCACTATAAACAAGAATTGAACTAGTGTCGGTTCTGTATTGACTTTTATGAGTTAGCATAGGCCCTGTCAAATATAGGTGGCATTTCTATCAATCTTGAATTTGCCTATATAGGCCCTGCTACAGGCCCTTTGGTGTAAGTTGCTGCCTTGCTGGGTACTAATTGAAGGCCACGATGGAGCGAAGCCAAGTCTTGGTATTATAGTAAAAAATTAACTATAGTGGAAAATTTTAAAATCTCTTAAGTTTAGTGGAGTGAGCAGTTTATCTTTTTTCCTTGGAATTAATTTTAGAATACTCTAACTATCTAACTTGTTAATTAGTTAAGAGAAGAGAAAGTCTAAAACTGACTGTCAAACATGAAATTTGATTTAGGAACTTGGTGACAGAATGGAATAATTTTTTTGATAAGTAGTGACAGAATGGAATAATGCAAGCTATTTTTTAGATAGGCTAATCAGAAATCATGGACATGGTAGCCTCTAGTGCTCTATAGCAAAGCCATAGACATAGTGGAGATTAAAAAGCATCTCAAGAGGAATTCTAAATAGGGATGGCAATGGGGTGGGTTTGGGGCCCTGCCCCATCCCCCATCCCCGTCCTGCCCCGTTCTCGGGAGAACTTTCTTCCTCTCATCCCCGCCCCATAGGGTACCCGCCCCGCCCCAATATGAATTTTCATTTTTATTTTTTTTTTTTGTTTCACTCTTTTTGGCTAAATTACATGAAACAAAAAAAAATTCCATTAGTATGACAACAATTGATTTACTAGTTAATTAATTTGCCACTAATTAATTTACTAGCATCGATTTACATAAAACAACAATTTACGCTTGAATATTTAAAAAGATAATAATCTCTTAATAATATTATGAATAAATTTTCCAAAATACCACTACTAATATTCTAAAATAATATTAATAATCTCATAATCTATTTACTTACATCAATTTACATGAAAATCTAATTACTGTGAGTATTTATATGTGGGTAAACTAAGTAGGGTTAAAAAACTAAACCATATTTTTATTAATCTATTATATACGGGGCGGGGGATGCCTCCCCCAACCCTACCCCAAATCCACACGGGTTTTAAAAACATCCCTCACCCCCACTCCATTATAACAGTGGATAGGGTTAAACCCACCCCATTAGGGGCGGGGCGGAGCGGGTACCCACGGGTCGGATGCAAATTGCCATCCCTAATTCTAAACATAATGGATTCAGAAGAAAGAGGTCGGACCACTGCTGCCCGAGCAATGTGTTGTGGGTCTCAATTCTGGGATTTAGCCTCTCCAAAATTAGGAGTAAGGATGCTTACCAACCACCTCTCCTAGGCTCTGCACTTCATTGATTACAACTTTTTTAATGGATTCAGAAGAAGTATAGGAGGAAAGATTAGATTGCTGGAATTATCACAACTTTGTCTTGCTTATCATATTCTTGGGCAGCTTTGCTATGCATAGGTGAACTTATTTTGATGAAGGGTTTACAATGCGCTGTTAATCTTTTCAAAGCTTTACAATATTTGATTTGCGGAATTTTCTAAGAGGAGCACTGTTTTGGATGTAAACAGTCATATGGAGATTTTTGGTCCTGCTTTTGGGTAATCTGAAGTAAAATTCAATTTTTTTTTTTTTTTGGCTCTGCAGATCTCATTCAAACACTTATAAGTAAGAGCAAGCAACTTCTGGCTATCAAATTTATTTTTGAATTTGAGCTGACTGAAAAATTTCCACCAGTCCCCCTCTTGAAAGCCCATCTGAAGGAAATCAGGAATCTTGCTAATAAGGTTTGCAAAGAAGGAAATAATTCTCGCAAGTCATTTGTATTTTTCCATTGCCTTACTTGATTTCCAGGATACCTTTTGTAATTCAAAATCAAATGTCCTGTGCATATACTTATTAAGTTTCTCATGCAGAATGAGGCCAGAGCCAGAGAAATGCGTGCATTGAATTCAATTATTAAAGTTATTGAAGACCACAATCTTGACTCTGAGTATCCACGGGCAGACCTTGAAAAGCGTATTGAGATTCTGAAGAAGCAGACAGCAAACAAAAAACGACCTGCAGCAGCTCCTCCTGCCAAACCTTATCAGGCGCAACAGCAACAGCGGCAGTCAAACAAGCAGAAGCAACAGCAGACTGGAAGCAAGCGTCCTCGAATGGCTTCTCCAGTTGGTCCTGCAGCAGTACCAGTTAATGTTGGTGGCATGAATTCTTCGATTCCCCAATATCATCAGTCTCATCGTCAGTCAGCAGGTTTGTTGCCAGAGCATCCAGCTCCATATGGGAGCTCATCAGCTGCGGCCTATGGCATGGTGGGCCAGAGTCCTACTGTGGCCTACATGGGCTCATCAGCTGGGCTGTATGGTTTGCCAGGAGCCCCTGTGGGTTTTGCTGGGAACCCAAGCCCTTCTAGTTCCCATCTATACTCATCAGAACAGTATGTGCCATCTGATTATTATGATAGGCCAACTGCCTATGATGGATATGGTGTGCCACCTCAATACCATCCATCTTACTATCATCAGTAAATTGATGAACTTTGTCTTTGTGATAGTAACTTTTGAATGGTATAGTAGCTTTTGCCTTGCAGAGCTGGTTATCGGAAAGCATAGCTTGCTTTTTTGATCATCCTGATTGTAGTACTGCAACTGGATATGGTGATTAAGAATTGTGAGGTTGTATAATGTCACATTCTTAATTACTTGAATTATCTTTCAACAGGGATTTTAGGTCAATTATTTGGTTCTCAGTCAATTTTAAATTCTTTATAGGCTATTGCCATTTTGAAAGTGGGAATTAGCATTTTGTTTTTAGTAGCAGTTTTTGGTTGAGGACTGTTTTCTATAAAGATTGAGTCATGGTTCTCATATGGACATTTAAATCAAGGTTTTTTGCATTCTCCCAAAAAGAGCATTAAACTTATATGAGCCAATGAGTTCTAGCTCAACTGGCACCTCCCTATGCAAGTGCTAGGTGGAGGGTGAGGTCGTGACTGGGTGCATGTGTACTTTTACCAATAATAATTAAAAAAGAAAAAAGAAAAAGAGAGAGCATAAAACTTAATTGTTTTAGCAATTCTTGAGTTTCTCCCCCTCGGCCTATCTGGAGCAAATGGAACAGCTCATCTGGGCATGCTGCGCATTGAAATCCCAGATCACCTACTCTGCCCCAGAAAAGGTTGTCTCTTATGTCTCCTATAATTAAAAATAGGAAGACAATGTTTGGTTGTGAGATTAATTCTTCTCATTTTGTACAACATTAATTTGGAAGATGGATTTGTGCCTTTAGTGCTGTGTAAACCAGAACGGTATTTTTATGACTCTCTTCAGTTTTGATTGTGGCTTACCTATAATCATGAAATGGAGGACAGTTTTGGTTGTGAGGAAATCTCTCATCTTTGTGCACATCCATCTAAAAGATGGCTTGTGCCTTAATTGCAGTGTGATATATTGGAACTATTATTTTTCACGAAACAGTGAAATTATAATATTCTTTCTCTTTCCCTTCCATTCTATACAAGATTTTTTTTCCTATTTTCTTTCTTCCATTCAGCTGGTAATTGTATTGGCCTCTTGGAGCTTTTCTTGCATCCAGTGCAAGTCAATCATTGAGAGCTGCTCCTTGTGTCATCTCTCACTCATTTTGTCTCTATGCATCAGCTTCTGATTAAGTTTTTAGGTTTAATTGGGAGAGTCCTCCTACTCCTATGGTGTTGAAGCATGCTCAATTTAGACTCTGGTTATGAGTTGTATTTTTCTCAATGATTTGTACATAAACTATTGCTCACAACTGGATTGTAATAACCAATAGAGTGTTCTCATAAACCATTAGCTCATAGCAAGTTTTTTGTTTAGTTGCTTTGTCAAAATCTGTGGCAACATGAATCTCAAATGAAATTTTGCAATTTAATTATTGTTCAGTTCTTT
The DNA here is from genome assembly GCA_907173295.1 of Fagus sylvatica. NCBI lineage: Eukaryota > Viridiplantae > Streptophyta > Magnoliopsida > Fagales > Fagaceae > Fagus > Fagus sylvatica. The sequence goes on from OU015765.1 coordinate 41,816,775, forward strand.
ATGAGATGTATGTGACTTTTTACCTAAGAAATACCACATTATCTTCTTCAGTTCAAATGGTTGTGGATATGTGTCAGTCTTGTTTTGGGGGGTGGATTTGAATTTTTTGAAATGTTGAGTAAATAGGCTGGCAGCACCCATTTATTTTTTAACAGAAATTTTCTCAAACCAGTGGAATATGTTTGAGCCAACAGAAAAAAGTGGTATTGAGCCTAGAAAAAACCCAAGTTAGAGAAATGAAATTTGGCAAGGTGTTGAGTGAGATGCATAGAGGGCCTACTGTGAAGCTTGTAGCTCATACTCAAACCTTTGGTTCTTTGCATCTTGTTAATGGATGTGGTACAACTTCTCAATCTTGTTTATTGGATCTGTAAGGGATGTTAAGGATACTGTTTGAGCATTTTACTTATCGATCAAACTAAATTGGGAAAAGTAGTATTAGTATACAATAATTGAACCTATAAGAAAACCCAACTGAGAAATGAAATTTGGCAAGGTGTTGAGTAACTGAGTGAGATGCCTAGAGGGCCTACTGTGAAGCTTACAGTTCATACTCAAAACTTTGGTTCTTTGTCAATGGGTGTAGTACAACTTAATCTTGTTTATTGCGGCTGTAAGGGATGTTAAAGACAATGTTTAAGCATTTTACGTATGGATCAAACTAAATTGAAAAAAAAAAAAATTATTAGTGACAATAATTAAACCTAGCAAAAACACAAGAGAAAAGAAATTTGGCAAGTTAATGAGTAAGATGCAAAGAGAGCCTACTGTGGGACAGGATAGGACGGGAACGGGTTTTGCCTACCATATCTTGAGTGTATATATATATATATATATATATATATATATATATATATATATTAATTTAAATTTATATTATTTAATTTTTTTTTTTTTTATACATATCATATTTACAATATATATATTATTACAATCTCCCAAAACACTCGTCTCTTCCTTCAAGACTTTTATTGTTATCCTTTTTTTTTCTCTCTCATCTTTATCTCATTAATATCGAAATCACCTCATAAGGATGAGAAAATGACTCTATCTCATCTCATCCCATGTGGGTTTTTCTTGCCCCAAAGAGAGATTGCGGTAGGAACGGGACACTCATGATTTGTCCTGACCCCATTGCCAGGCTTAACTGTGAAGCTTGTAGTTCATACTCAAACTTTGGTTCTTCGTATCTTGTTAATGGGTGTGGTACAACTTCTTTAATCTTGTTCATTGTAACTGTTAAGGGATGACGTTAAAGATAATGTTTGAGCATTTTACGTATGGATCAAATCAAACTGGAATCTTGTGGCTGCTAGTCGATTTGAAACCGAAAAAAAAAAGATTCTCATAGCTAGATTTGGTGAGAGATCCTGATGTTCCATCCATGGTTTCATGTTGCATTCTACAATTGGTAATCTCACCTCATCTTGGTAAGTATTTCCCTTTAAATCATTTCCAGTGGTTAAAATTTCCCTTTAAATCTTGTCATGTTAGCATGTCAAGAATTATGATGTATTAATCTTCAACTCTATTTAGTGCTTCAAATGTACCTAAAAAAAAACAATATCTAGATCTAATCTAACTAGTTATCTTCTTAAGTGTATATTTGATATGATGTTTCAAACTTTTGATCAATTAACAACGGACACGGTGCTAATTTGATGTTATTTAATCTTTAAACATAATCAGTCATGGATTTTTCTAATTCAATGTTCACACAGTTCTATCAAGCCAATACCTAAATTTGCAAGTATCATAAGTCACAATAAGGCAAAGTATCAGTTGCTCAAACTTAACTTCATTTTATCTTATGAATAAGTAATCCACACAAGAAAGGTAATAGGTCGAGTTGTAACCTATGGATCAGCTAGTTAATCTTCCCAAGTAATACAAAAATGACTTTCTTTACTACCTAATTTGTTTGACCTTTTAGCTAGTGATAGGGTGGATTGTACTTGTTGATTTAGAGGCTCTATCCAATCTTCTGATTAAGTTTTTAGGCTTAATTGGGAGGGTCCTCCTGCTCCCATAGTGTTAAATCATGCTTATTTTAGACTCTAATTATGAGGTGTATTTCTCAATGATTCATTGATTTGTACATAAACTATTACTCACAATTGGATTGTAATGTGATAACCGATAGAGTGTTCTCATAAACCATTAGCTCATAGCAAGTGTTCTGCTTAGTTGCATTGTCAGAATCTGAGGCAACACGAATCTCAAATAAAAATGTGTAATTTAAATGTCGTTCAGTTCTTTATGAGATTTATGTGACTTTTTACCTAAGAAATACCACATTTATATCTTCTTCAGTTCAAATGGTTGTGGATATGTATCAGTCTTGTTTTGGGGGTTGGGTTGTGATTTTTTTTTAACTATGGAGTGGTAGTCTGGTAGCACTCATTTATTTTTTTTCACAGAATTTCTCTTGAACTCGATTTGAAAGAAAATTCCTTCTGCCCATCATTTGAGTTGTGACTATTAAAATGACCATTTACCAATGCTTTTAATTATAAGCTAAAATTTTCTTTTTTGTCCCTAAAATTTAAATAAAGTTCATTTTTCGCTTTTAAACGTTAAAATTTATTTTTCATCTCTAAATTTTTTAATATATTTTTTCAATAGTTTAAGGGCAAAAGTAAGGACCAAAAAAAAAAACATTTTTCAATATTATAGGGATATATATATATATATATATTTTAAATTTTAAGAACAAAATTATAAACTTTCAATAATTAAGGATGAAAAATAAAAAGTTTTAAATTTAGGAACAAAAAACGAATTTCATGCAAACTTTTAAGACAAAATCTTTTAGCCTTAATTATATGATGTATTCGTTGATCCAAAAAAAAAATTATATGACATACTTAATAGTAAACATGAAAATTTTAGATAATTTGATGGTCAAGAGATCAAGAGCATGTGTGGATGGTTATATGAACCAGAGATAGGGATGAAAAGTTTGTCTTTATATTTCCTCTTTGATCAAACACTTATTTTTGGCCATGGGAGAGAGGAAAGAGTGGCTACAGTAACTAGACGTTAGGGTAGTTAAAGACTTTAAAGTTGGAACCTTGCTTAAAGCACACAAATTAAATGGAAGCAAGCTGGTTGGTGAGTGAATTATTTGGTCCATGAGCCGCAGTATTAATTGTTGCAATTATTTATTACTCTGTCTGTATGGCAGTTTAGAGCCATGATAGGAGACAGTTTCTAGATTGCACCATTAATAACAAGTACTTCCACGTTATCTGCAGAAACCATTCAATCTGAGTGACATTACTCACACGTGATTTACATGGTCGAATATGTTTGGATCAGCTGAAGTTTGAATATATATATATATATATATATATATATATATATATATATATATAATATATATATATATATATATGATTGAACCTAACAAAACCTCAATAGAAGAAATTGACAAAATGAGCCAATAGAAAAAAGTGGTATTAGAGACGATAATTGAACATTGAAAAAACCCAAGTTAGAGAAATGAAATTTGGCAAGGTGTTGAGTGAGATGACTAGAGGGCCTACTGAGAAGCTCGTAGTTCATACTCAAACCTTTGGTTCTTTGTATCTTGTTAATGGGTGTGGTACAACTTCTTAATCTTGTTTATTGCGGCTGTAAGGGATGTTAAAGATAATGCTTGAGCATTTTACGTATGGATCAAACTAAATTGGAAAAAGTAGTATTAGTGGACAATAATTGAACCTGTAAAAAACCCAACTGAGAAATGAAACTTGGCAAGGTGTTGAGTGAGATGCCTAGAGGGCCTACTGTGAAGCTTGTAGTTCATACTCAAAACTTATGGTTCTTTGTATCTTGTTAATAGGTGTTATTGGGGCTGTAAGTGATGTTAAAGATAATGTTTGAGCATTTTACGTTATGGATCAAACTAAATTGGATAAAAGTAGTATTAGAGACAATAATTGAACCTAGCAAAAAACTCAAGTAAGATGAAAGAAATTTGGCAAGGTATTGAGTGAGATGCCTAGGGAGCCTACTGTGAGTAGGGATGGCAAAAATCTCGTCCTACTCCTCTCACCTTCCACGTTTTGCCCCACACAGGTTTTTCTCGTTGTAAAGAGGGGTGGGACAGTACATGGAAGGGTTTTGCCTCATATGCCTCAAAGTCTGTATATATATTTTTATTTAATATATATTTATATTATTCAATTTTTTATACATATCATATATATATATATATATATATATATATATATATATATATAATTACCATATCTTTCAAAACACTCGTCTATCCCTCTTAAAACTTTTATTATTGTTCTTCCATATTCTCTCTTATCTTTATCTTATTAATGTTGAAACAACCTTCATTGAGGATGAGAAAATGACTCCATCCCATCTCATCTCATGTGGGTTTTTCTTGCCCCAAAGAGAGGATGGGGTAGGGACAAGAACATGCACCCATGATTTGACCCGGCCCCATTGTCATGCTTAACTATGAAGCTTGTAGTTCATACTCAAACTTTGGTTCTTTGCATCTTCTCAATAGGTGTGGTACAACTTCTTGTTCATTGGAACAGTAATGGATCAAACTAAATTGGAATCTTGTGACTGCTAGCCGTTCTGAAACCAAAAAAAAGATTCTCTTAGTTGGATTTGGTGAGAGATTCTGATGTTCTAGCCATTACAGGGTTTCAAGTTGCATTCTACAGTTGGAAATCTCACCTCATCTTGGTTATTATTTCCCTTTAAACCATTTCTCGTGGTTAAAATTTCCCTTCAAATCTTGTCATGTTAGCATGTCAAGAATTATGATGTATTAATCTTAAACTCTATTTAGTGCTTCAAATGTACCTAACAACAAAATATCTAGAGCTAATCTTAACTAATTATCTTCTTAAGTGATTTGATGCAATGTTTTGAACTTTTCGATCAATTAACAACAAATTATTTATGATAATATCTTGAGACTTTAGTCGAAAAGGAGAAGACAATGTTTCAAAAATATATATACAGTATTAATTTGATGCTAATAATCATTGAACATGATTTAGTCATAGATTCTTCTGATTAAGCCAATTCCTAAATTTGCAATTCGGATATCTTAAGTCACAATAAGGAAAAATATCTTCTTCTTTTTTTCTTTTTTTGCTAAATACAATAAAGAAAAGTATCAGTTGCTCAAACTCAACTTCATTTTATCTTATGAATAATTAATCCACATAAGAAAGGTAAAAGGTCGAGTTCGTTACCTATGAATCAGCAAGTTAATCTACCCAAATCATACAAAAATGACTTCTTTACTACCTAATTGGTTTCACCTTTTAGCCCCATGGGAGAGACTACTTGAGTATTGGACTTAATAATAGGGATAGGGTGGACTGTACTTGTTGATTTAGAGGCTCTATCCTATCTTGAGGGAAGTCAAAAAGTAATAATAAAAAAATTGGGAAGTAAAACTGTAAAAGAGAAAAAGGGATGGCCATTTGACCTTCTAAAGTGTAAATGGTGAGTTATCTGTTTTGCTTTGCTTGTCCATTTTACATAATCCAACTGTTTATATGAATATGTGGCTCATATAATTTAATTGGTAAAAAGATTTGTCATCAAATAAAAAATTTGGATTTAAATTCTGTCTATACCAAAAAAATAATAATATAATAATAATAATAATGAAGTCTTGACTTGATAATTTTTTATCATCATAAATCAAACGTCATATATTTCAAATCATATCATATTTATTAAAAATACTATTTAAACAACATCATTTAATGTATTTCTATTAAATATAAACACTTATTATTTATTAATGTTAAAATTAGATAGTAAGGTAAATAGATAAAGAGTACTTATTTTTCAACTAAAGTATGAAAGGTAAGTTAAATAAAAAAAATTACACATCGTCGCATTTCAACTAAGAGAATCATTGAAACTCAACTTATTATCCATGTTGCTCTCACAACTGCATCAAATTTAACTTAATAAGAGTCTAACCATCCTCCACTTTTACTTGGACCAATTTCTATTATGATCCTATCATGACCTACGAGTTCAGTTTCAATACTGCAAGTCTTTCTTAAAAAAACTGCCGTCGTTTACTTAAATACTGCATTCAGGACGTAATCGATCAAAAGATTCTCATTAAATCTAACTTCTAAAATAAACAACATTTTAAGATATACTACTAAAATAAAAATAGTCTACAATATAAGAGAGAAAGAGAGTAGTATTTAAATAGAATGGAAAGTAAAAAAAGGCGAGTTAAGAAAATTACACATAATCGCATTTCAACGAAGGGAACCAAACTCAACCTATCACTTATTGTCCATACCGCTCTCACAATTGCATCTAAGTTTCCTTAACAACAGCCTGGTCATCTCATTTTTACCCTTTCTAAAAAAAAACCGTCGTGCATTAAGAAGTTAATTGATCACAAGATCCTCATTAATCTTTTAGCCTTTAAAACAAACAACATTTCAAGATATATTAAAAGGGAAATGTGACCAACGTCGTAACTGCTCCAGTGCACTGGAGCACAGGAGCCGATCCAAACCCTATTAGGAGAGAGTAGAATTAAAATAGAATGGATAAGAGAAAAAAAGAAAAAAAGAAAATGTAGAAAAGAAATCACAATCTGCAGCAGCAAAGCAAAAAACGTTTTGAAAAAGTGACAGGCCAATGACACATACAACCCCTAGATCCAATGTAACAAGTCAACTACGTCTCACTCTCTCCCTTTCTTTCTGACAAAGCGTCACAAACACATATACACACACACACATACACAACTCCATAAAATGACTGTTTTACCCTTCCCCAATGTCCACAAGTACACCATTTCACTTCCTCTTTGACTCCCAAAACAAACACAAGCACAAATACACACTCTCTCTCTCTCTTTTTCTTTGTCTGAAATCTCCGAAGAAACACAAAGAAATGGAGCTCCGATTATTAACTACTACAAGTAGTAATAGTAACAACAGTTGTAGTAGCAATAGTAATACCAGCTCGGCTGACGTGGCACCAGAGGATCTGACAAGGAACGAAACGACGCCGTCGGGAATAGCGGCGGCTAACGCTAAGTACAAGCTGATGTCACCGGCGAAGCTTCCGATCTCGAGGTCCGCGTGTCTCACGATCCCTCCTGGACTCAGTCCAACGTCGTTTCTTGAATCCCCTGTTCTCCTTTCCAACATGAAGGTCTCTCTCTCTCTCTCTTTCTCTATAAAAAAAATGTAGCTTTGGATCGGGTTCTATGGTATTGAATAATAGGCTGTGTTTGGTTGATGAAGAAAATGGAAACTATTTATAATTCAAGTATGTTAGTGTTAGTGTTAGTGATAGTGTTGGTGTTAGTTACTAGGCTTAACTTTAAACCCCCCAAAAAAATGAATTTGTTATTTTATTTTTCCAAACTGGCGCACAAATTTGAAGCTGAAAAGTGTGTGTAATAGTGGAGAATTTTATGTAGGACTGGATGATGTGATTTAGATATTTCAATTTGAGCTAAAGGAAGATGCTTTTTTTTTTTTTTTTTCCTTAGTTTTGAGCTAAAATTCGAAAATTCTGATTACTATATATGTTTGATTCACTCTTGTTTTTCATATGCTGAAATGGGTTTTTAATAAGATTAGCAAAAATTAAAAAAATATTGGATTTTTCTTTTCTGGGTGGTTTGAGCTGGGACCGTTAGATTCTGATGCTACTAGGTCATAGTGTTATTTGAAATTATTTGTGTTTGGTTGCTTTATGTTATGCTTTGGGAATAAGGTTGTTCTATAATGGAATTTTTGCTTTTAGGGAATATGGGTTCTGTTTGGTTTTGTGAAATCTGAAAGTGTCAGTGTTTTTTTTTCACATAATGAATCTTCCTTTTTTGTTGGGTGGGTTTTGGTCTTTGTTTTAACGGTGTGTTTTCTTTGGTGTATACGGTAGAAAACGAACGGAAAGTTCCAATTGTTTTTGTGCTGTGATATGTAGAATATGGAATCAAATGTGTCAGCATGGAGTAGTGAGGATTACTTTTAAGCAAATAATATGTGTTGTGATGTGAGTAGCGGCATGAAGGGTTTGGGAGAATGTGGGTCAAGGTGATGAGAAATGATGTGATTGATTTGGGATTAATGGAATGGAGTATTTGGGGGGGATATATTTTCTCAATTCGACTAGAGATTCGTGTAGCCATTGCTTTGTTGAGTTGAGCATAAATATATTTATCTTTTTAACATATCCAAATGAGCATTAGGTTTAACTTATGTTGTGTGGATGAAAAATGAATGAAATTTTGAACTCATTGGTGAAAAGAAAATTGTACGGACTTTGCTCTCTTGCTCACCTTTAGTGGGTTTATATTAATATTCTTCTTGTCTTTTTTTATTCGTTTAAATTGTGCCGTTATGGTATAAAGTCGCTGGACTTAGTTTGCTTATCTCATTGATTAGATGAGCTTGAGCTTCTTCTTCCAAGTTCAATCTGAAATTTTGTCATATATTCCTTGTTAGGACATAGATATTGGAATACTTTTGTGAAACTATTGCTGAAGTTTTTGGTCAATCGATTGCACGGATAGTGCAAAACTTGCCTGTATTTCCCTTTTTCTTCTAGTAAGAGTGTGATGTTGTTCTTCTTGTACTTCTTGATTAGATTCCCCCCCCCCCACAAAAAAAAAAAAAAAAAAAAAAAAGAAAAAAGAAAAAAGAAAAGAAGATTTGTTACCAGAGGTTGATTGAAAAAGGCTTCTGAAGCAGTAATTTAATTCTTTTTTTTCCCTCAATCTTGCAGGCAGAGCCCTCTCCAACTACTGGTTCCTTTATGAAGCCTCAAGTGATGCATGGCCATGTTGGTTCTGCTACAAATCTGGTAACTACTGTTTTCTCCAACAACAATACCTTCAATGAAAGAAATTCCAGCTGCTTCGAATTTAAACCACATGCTACATCAAATATGGTAATTTCCTAATGAAATATTAATTGTTCAATGTGTATTCTGTTGATGAAAAGTTTAAATGAGGCCTGATTGGTTTAGATATATGATCAGCTGGCCCCATAGATCCATATTTTATTTCAATAATAGTTTTACTAAGCTTCTAATCTATTTTAAACTGTATAATATGCCCCTTGGATTAGGCGATTCAATAAATATCTTATCCCACTAAACCTTATAATGACTGATGTATTTGATTGTCAATTTGTCATGCATTAACTTCTAGTTTCACTGCTGGTGGTTCGGTTAATTCTCTTGTAGTATTTGTAGAAAGATGCAACAGCTGTAATAGATGAAGCTGCTTTGTGACCTGAATTCTCTCTCTCTCTCTCTCTCATAACTATTGAACGGTGAAATCTTTGATGGGGTTGATTGTATGTCTGCCAGTACGCCTTATTGTGTTCATTAAAACAAGAAATGCTACATAATGGGGTACTTATTACCTAATATTATTTATTTATTTCAAGGTTCCTACAGATCTGAACCAGCAGAGAAGTGAACATTCTGTGCAAGTCCAAGGTCAGTGCCAACCTCAGGCATTTGCGTCATCACCATCGGTGAAAAAAGAGATGGCAGTTTCCTCAAACGACTTGAGTCTTTCATCACCAGGTCACATGGTTACTTCAGGGGCTATTGTACCTGTTGAAGTTGATATGGATGAACTAAACCATAAAGGAACCCCCAATACTGGGGTTCAAGCTTCACAATTTGATCATAAAGGAAGTGGACCTTTAGTCACTGCTGAGAGGCCATGTGATGATGGATATAACTGGAGAAAGTATGGACAGAAACTTGTTAAAGGAAGTGAATTTCCACGTAGCTATTACAAATGTACACATCCTAACTGTGAAGTGAAAAAGCTGTTTGAGCGCTCTCATGAGGGTCAGATAACTGAGATTATCTACAAGGGGACACATGATCATCCTAAACCTCAACCTAGCCGTCGTTATACTGCTGGTACTATTATGGCTATTCAAGAAGAAAGATCGGATAAGGCTCTATCTTTAACTGGTCGAGATGGTAAGAAAGAAACTACACAGTAATTTCTGTTGAGGGTGCTTTTATGGGCTATCTGATGTCTTTTTTTGTTTATGGCCTATTTTTTGCATTGCAGAGAAGTCTGGCATGTTTGGACAGACGTCCCATACAGTCGAGCCAAATGGTACTCCTGACCGATCTCCTGTTGCAGTAAATGATGATATTCTAGATGGTTCAGGTTCGACGCCTAATAGGATCCATGATGAGGTTGATGATGATGATCCGTTCTCAAAGCGGAGGTATTATGGTTCAAAATTGAGGCTTTAGTTTTTCTGAAGTTTTGCTAATGTGCTAACCAATGAAGTGTTGTATTGTGCTAAGCAGGAAAATGGACATTGGTGGGGTTGATGTCACTTCAGTGGTTAAGCCTATCCGGGAACCACGTGTAGTTGTTCAAACTCTTAGTGAGGTAGATATACTGGATGATGGGTACCGCTGGCGCAAATATGGGCAGAAAGTGGTCAGAGGCAATCCTAATCCAAGGTATGTTTTACAAGTTGAAGATCAGGCATATGGATACAGATAATGCCCCTTACTGATCCAATCTGTTTCTACAATTTATGCTCAGTATTGCTGCTATGGGATCTGTAGTTTCACTATTATCATAGTCCTTTTTTTGTTTTTTATAATTCGATAGTTGGGAGAGGGGGGAATTTGAACTCTGGTTCTTCTCAAGAAGAAGAGCGGGCAAAGCTATTGAGCTACAATGCTCTTGGCACAATTATCATGGTCTTGGACCACTTCTGATTCAATCTCATGAGATGGATTTTCCTAAATATTCTGTTAGATTTTCAGAAGAATTTGTTTTGATTGTTTTCTATGGTATGGAATTAAATTAAATGACGAATAAACGCAAGTAATATTACATTATGCCAGCATAAGTCAGTACCTCAGTCAGAATATGGATTTGAGGAAAAAATGGATTAATTTTATTTAAGGGGTTACCAAACTTCATATTTTGGAGAGGAAGTGTGCCAAGCTTCAGGGTGACCAGGTAGCAGATCATGAGGTTATCAACTAATGTAGTGAAGATGCTTTATGATCTAGTCATAGAAAGATGAAATCAGTTGGAAGAAATTGTTCACTTTATATCAATAATATTCATCCATAAGTAACTCTTAAATTAGACATACACTAGTTCGTCTTAGTTAATCAGTTGATTGAACAGAAAACATATGTGCAAATCACAGAGCTAGATCATGATTTTGTACCATCCAAGTGCAATTGGTAGACAGGAAGGAGGTCTGCATGGGGATTTTTAGTAAAGGACTATGAGCAGGGCTGGAACCTGCCATCCAAACGCTAAAATGCTGTGTTTTTTTATATGATACAATGAAATCAGACTGCTTATTTACTGGAGTAGAATTTAGTCCTCAAATAGTCAGCTTAGCTGTTGAATCTCTTCAAATGTATCTAGAATTTTGCACCTTGAAATTCTTGGAATTCTGTGCATTGATTTCAAAATATTTAGAATTTAGCTCCATGGCCCCCAGAGTTTTGAAGAGATTGGGCTTATAGTTATAGGGCTAGCACCTGGGGGCATGCTACAGATCGTGAATAATGCAAAACTACTACTTGTATAGTCGTTCTGCATATAGATAGGAAGTACAAATATGACTCGAACATGTACTTTCCCTACACGTGCATGCTACTCTTCTGGCTGGGATTTAACTTTTATAGCATTATCTTTTTCCAGTGTGAGTTATGTATGTTGCTTATCATGTTCACATGTTATGCAGGAGTTACTACAAGTGTACAAATGCTGGATGCCCTGTTAGAAAACATGTGGAGAGGGCATCTCATGATCCCAAAGCAGTTATAACCACATATGAGGGGAAACACAATCATGATGTACCTACTGCAAGGACTAGCAGTCATGACACAGCAGGACCCACGGCTGTGAGTGGACCATTGAGGATTAGATCAGAAGAAATTGATAATGTTAGCCTTGATCTTGGGGTTGGGATCAGCTCAGCTGCTGAAAATAGATCCAATGAGCATAGGCAGACACAGCGTTCTGAAATTATGGGAGGCCAAAATCACACTAGCAGGTCACATTATAATGTAGTTCAAGCAACTCCAGTTATGACATATTTTGGTGTTCTAAATAGTGGCATGAGTCAGTATGGATCTAGAGGAAATCCAAGTGAAAGCCTTAACATTGGAATTCCACCTTTAAACAGATCTTCTTACCCATTTCCACAGAACATGGGGAAAGTACTAACGGGTCCATGAGATTGTTTACTATGAAAAGCAAACGAAAATAAGATGCTGTGCGATTTTTTTTTTTTTCCCTTCTTTCGGCTTAAGGATAAAAAGGCAAGAGTCTGAAGATGAAAGTAGGATTCCTTTACATTTTACTTAAGTATCTGAGAGCTGTTCTTGATATCGACTGCCTCCCTGCAAATTGCCTTTGAAGTCCAATTACTATTTGTATAACATTAACTTTCGAAGAATACTTTGTACAAATATGAAATTGAGACTGGTTTCATTTTCTGACAGAAAGACAGTATTGTAACTTAAAGTGCATGCATTTGTAAGATATTTGTAAGAAATATAGTTCTATCTATCTGGCCTTTTTGATGATGGACTCTTTGTAATTGGAGAGCTAGCTCGATTCTTTGGATGATTGCACCTTGCATAGCTTTTGTAGTCAGAAAAATGATGATATCGAAGTACCATGAAGTCAAAAGCAGATTTAAATCTTCATGTATATGATGTAATAATCAAGGTAGAAAATGAAGTTGCCATCAGTGGTTGTGGCTAAGAATCATTGCACATTACGAGTTCCTTTTGTTGGGGGCCAATGTCAATCAAATCATATAATTGGTGGCATTTCAGTGAAAAACATTTCACAGTATGTTCTGGTGAATGTGAAGCAACCAGGTAAGCAAAGCCCCACACTCTAGTAGGCCCTTTTTTGAGAATAAATATCTAATGCATTGAAGGTGACAAAAAGCCATCTAATCCATCTAAAATAAACATAATAATGAAATCCCAAAATCAGACCGTTAGAATCAACCGTTAAGTTAGCTTTTTTGGACCCCACACATGGAAGTCTGGAAAAAAAGATAAGGGAATGGAATATAGTTTCATTGCCTAACAAAGTACAGAGTTGTTCTTGATGATTGAGATTCTGTGTTTCTTTGCAATCCCTAGACTTGTAGCAAAAACAGAAGCATGTGTTGCTTTTTGGTGCTTTTTGGGTGGGCTGACAGTTACCATTTGGTCTTTAAATGCACTGCTGTTAGAATCCAAAAACCTTTAAATTCACCATTTTGTCTTTGCAGACCATGTAGCCATGTCAATGTGGACCAAATCTCCATCACAGCTAGCTTTACAAACGCAAAAAGGTTCCAACAGCTCCCCAAAAGGCTAAAAGTTACCTATAAGTTCTTTGCTACACAGTAACTTTTTCCCCTTTTTGTCTAAAGTAGTTTTTGTATTGTATGGTTAATCAACCAAGTATATTTCTCTCATCTACTGATGTGGAGTGACATTGTATACAGTATAGTGAAGTAGAATCTGAGAGACGAGAAATGTATGCTATGTGGGTCTCCCTGAAGGAGAACTTTAACTGTGGAGTTAAGCTGACTAATGTGGTTCCACGGCCTGGCACATGTGATAAGAAAAGGAGCCACACTACTGAGAAAGATAACCTGGAATCTGAGCTTTTTCATAGCACAAAGGCAATTTTCAGGCAGAAGAACTGCACGCGAACATTGCTTTACAGTAAGTGTCTGCTTCTTCACAATGCATTAAGGCTTTGAATCTTTACATTCTGTCCTGAGATAGTGAACTGTACATTAATATTTTAGATTACAGTGTATTGTACTGAAAAGGTCGTGCTCAGTGCACAAAGCTCCCATGTTTGTGGGGTAAATAATATTTTAGGTTCATAGCTTCCATTAATTTCTCTTGAATAAGTCCTTGATGTTGCTTCCAAGTAGAAATGGAGTCCAATTTATGAATGTCATCAAACAAGACACCTATGTGCACATTGTGAGAAGACACTACTAAGAAGATAAGAAACTTTTTTGACTGGATGTGCCATAGTATGTAAAGGATGGCCAGTACTAGGGTCTTATCTTCATGTTAAAATTCAAAAGTAACAATAGTGGTTTAATTTCACCTTTTCTCTTAGATATATTTAGGCAACTAAAAGATTGTCAATAATAAGCAGACCAATTATGGTACTGCATTCCTTTACAATTTTCCTGCAGTATGCATTATTTTGACAAATATTGCTCATTAATCGAGGATTTCTTAGCAAAGCAGTTTAACAAAGCCTTGATACAGTTGAGAATTGAGATGTCCTTCCCCAAAATGCATCGAAGTCAATTAAAAAAAGGTTCATACAGCTTTGCCTTAAATGTCAGCTGGGAAAAAATATTTCGGTTATACACAGTTATATGACCTCTTGACCAAAATATGAAAAAACATAAAATACAAAGACATATATGTATATGCTAGTTATTTAAGGCCAGCACAAATGTCACAGCATAGAAGACTAAACTCACTAAAACAACTTACATTGAAGAACTTATGATAAAGGCAGTACTGGCTAAAAACGGTACTAGAAATATTGAATTTAATGCATATGAGCTTAACTTGAGAACTTCATAGCATTACAAGAAACAATCTATCTCTAAGGTTGCACAATCTTACACTGGATGAGTTCTCATGAGACAAAAAGACAAAGTATTCACTTTATTTGGCCTGCTGAGGCCTGCATCCAATTCATCTTGAACCATTCAAGTTGGCTCACTTAAATTACCAAATTGTCTCAAACCAAGAATAACTCAGTGACCTCTTCCACTTGTGCAAGCCATTAGACGAACCCATCAAAACTGGATTTTAGCCACACCGAATTTCAATTTATGCAGCAACAGGCCTACAATTATTTGAGACCTAATATTGCTGATGTCTCATGAATCATGTCATTTGAATAAAATAAAATAAAAGATATTGTTGAGCCAGAATTGATCCTATTTCTATGCTTCTTAACAATGCTAGAAAAAAGCTGAGAACTTTATGAATCTTTGTCCCATGGCATGCATTATGTGTTTTGTTATACCTTCCCTTGTCATTTTTAAACAGTGCTTAACACTGGAGACCCATCAAGAAACATTGTTGAGATGATCTTTCAAAGAGCATCCAGGAATCCCTCAAAGCCATCAACTAAGATCAAAACTGTCCTCAAGGTGAAGAACTCTGCAGAAGTTGTTGAAAGGTTTGAAAAATATAGAGAAAAGGTGAAGAAGAAAGCCTATGAGCAATATAAAAGGCATCCAAGAAGCACGGTAGATGGGAACGAGCTTTTGCGATTCTATGGCACTACAATAGTCTGTTGCAGTGAAAAGTCAAAGCAAGTCTCTGAGCTATGCAAAGATCCATCTTGTGGAGCATGCAGAATAATTCAATCTAAATTTAACACAGATTACACCAGAAGAAACGGGATTCGATTGAGTACAAGCAGTGAGGACTTGAGTGAGAACATGAATGCCACTATAAGTGTGAAGAATATAAAAAGAGCTGCCATAGTTTGCAGGACAATTGCTGGGAGCAGAGTTAACGTGATGGATGAGGAATATGCATATTTTGATTCAGTTGGAAGTGAAGGACTGCTTTCCAACATAAATTTCTTGATATTGGGAAATCCTAAGCACTTCCTTGTTTTGAGTTAACTGAATATTTGTGTATATGTTTTTGATGAATTTAGAAATATTATCCCAGCTCAATTTTGCTTATAAAGAGCATATTAGCAGTAACACATAAAGGAATTATTCAGTCACTGATTCCATTTATATGACCATACTGTGAAATTCATATCATAATTAAGCTATCCAAGCAGCAATGCATCTATTATTCACTAATGATACTATAACATTCAATACCACACTTATTGCATTCCATCACTGATGTTCTAAATAAGTTTAGGTTTTAACCTGAGCTTGAACAAAATATTGGAACAAGCTAATTTATTAAATGGTCAAAAAGTAACATGTAATGATCTGTTAAGATTTCTTTGGTGATCTTACTAACCTTCATCAGATGGGTTGTCTTTCATGAATATCAAATCCAGTTTGAAAATTTATTATGTCACCCTGGAAAGATATCTTCTTCACAACAAGTCGGTTGCTTTGTTAGAGATCTAAATGAAAGCATTCAAGTTGAAGTCCAAACTTTAAAATACTTCAGTTGCTATTTGGCTTGCTTGTCTGTACAAAGTCAAGTTCCAATCTCAACATTGAGACTTCCAACTGAAGAGAATGAGGAGCCTTTGTCTCTATGTTAGCAACTAACGTTGCACGTCTGTTAGACATGAAGAGGATTTGGTGTCTTAACAATGGTAAAAAATTACAAAGAAATGAAACAGATGCTTAGGTTTCAAAATATATCGTAACTACGTCTTGATTATGCCTATATATTTGATATGGGATTGCTATGGTTAAAACTAGAGTTAGGCAAAAATTGAAAATTTTAAAGGAAAATTTGTTTGAATCAATGTTTGTTCACTCTTGGTACTAATAAAAACTGAAAATAAAAATTTCAAATTCCCTGGTTACAGTTTTAGACTATAGTAGATGGAAGAATACTTGCTTTTGAAAGAAATAACATAGTTTTATTTGGCCTATTTTGATGATGGTGTACTTGTAATTGGAGATCTAGCACTAGAGTCTTGAGAGGATTGCATCTTCCAAACCTTTGAGGAAAATAATGATATCTAATCATCTGCAGGTCAAAGCAAAGCAAATTTAACTCTTCATGTGTATGATACTATGATGTGATGATTAAGGTCGTGAATGGTGTAAAGTTTTGGACATGTGAGGCTCCAGATTTGAGTCCGTGAGCAAATTGGGTGGGGGGTGCCGGTCTAAGTGTAGCTAGGCTAAGGCAATTGCTACATAAAAATACAAAAAAAAAAAACTTGCAAAGAACATTTGCACATTATTACTAGTTATTTTTGTTGGTGGCCAAGGACAAACAAAACATGTAGTTGGCATTTTGGTGGAGAACATGTAATATTGCTGCAAAATCTCCACACTCACTCCAGTCTATAAGGCTCTTTTTCGAGAATAATATTCTCGTACTATATTGAAGGTGCTGACAGCAATGTTTCATTGTCAAACAAGTCGGAGTTCTTGAATTATTTCGGTAAATTGGTACGGAGTTCTTGATGATTGAGATTCTTGTGTCTTTGCATTCGCTTGACTTGTAGCAAAATCCGAAGTATGTGTTGCCTTTTCTTGCTATTTGAAATTGGGTAGGTACAATTTAGTTATGCACTATTGATAGAATCCAAAAATACAAAAATCTCAAATTCTCCATTTTCAGCCATGTTAATGTGGAGCAAATCTCTGTTGGAGTTAGCTATCCAATCCCACCTTAGAATTCCACAAAGGATAAGACGGAAAATTGGATTTTCTCTCGTTTAATTAATGGATCTACTTCAATCCACCCCTTAATGTATAAAACAGCGCGAACCCCCGTTATGCATTGAAAGTATACAAATAACCTACCAACATCTAAATTTATATTAAATCCAAGAAAAATACAACGGAATCTTTGTATGGTATATTATTATGTAATGATAAATTTTGAGTATCGTGACTTGAAATTGACAAAATACATAAAATAAATAAAAATCATTCATTTTGCTTAGATATAACAGAAAATTAGACATTGGAAGATATTTGCATATTTAAAATACATAAGAAGACATTGCTCAATTTTATAAATTAAGGGGAAATTAAGATGAATCTAATAGTTAAAGGGAAAAAATGTAATTTTCCTAAGGATATATGATTACACATCAAATTAATGTGGACATTAACGTGCATAAATGTCCACAGTTTAAGTGATGTATACGGACTCTGTGTTGTGTGCATGCACCACTGTCCTTCCTCTCAAAAAGGCACAAATTGACCTCTGAGTTGTTCTTAGCCATAAAATAACTATTATCACTTATGCAACAAACATATTCGAACTAATTAATGAAGTATATTTCCTCATTGACTAATGTGGTATGACATTGTATATTATAGTATAGTAGTGAAGTAGAGTCCTCTTGAGAGAGTGAGATAGAATCATAGAAATGCATCCTATGTGGGTCTTCTTGAAGGGAAAGACTAACTATGTAACTTATAAGCTGACTGGCATAGTGACATGGTTAGCCGGCATGGCTCATGTTGCAAGAGAAGGAGCTATACTAATGAAAAGAACCCTCAAGAGAAAGAGAGAAAGAAACAAAGAGGAATGCATCCCATGTGGGTGTTCCTGAAGGGAAGCGTTAGCTGTGGAACTAAGCTGACTGATATGGTTAGCTGGCCTAGCAGCAAGAGAAGGAGCTACGCTACTGAAAAGAATAACAACATGGACTTTAAGCTTGTTCATAGCACTGCAAGTCCACTTGGCAAGGTGATTTTCTGGCAGAACTGCACGCAAACATTGCTTTACAGTAAGTGTTAGATTTGCTCCCCCATGATATGCATTAAGGCTTTGAATCTTTATAGTATTCACTAACATTTTAGTTTACAGTGGATTATAAATTTATAATATAGGGCAGGGATTAGGGGAGGAGCTAGAAATTTAATCTTGGAGGGACACCTTTTATTTCAAACTTTGACGGTATATATGATATACAATGCTCATATATTTTATTTCTTCATTACAGCTCCAAAAATCTTAAAAGAAAAACAATTTTCATATATTTAATTTCACTTTAAACTAACTTTTAAATAACCATAGCTGTTTAACAAATCCCAAAACTCATAAACCAAATCTAAGAACAAATCACAAAATTCATAAACGAAATCTAAGAAATTTTTTCACAAACTAACACATCATAAAATATAAAATTCAACATCAATTTTTTTTTTCTGCACTTTCTTTTCAACCAAACATAATAATAAGGTAATAAGGTCCATTAATCCTAGTTTTTAAATTTTCATTTATAATAAAGATACCCAAGTCCAGAATTTGTTTTAGTGCCATCATCTAAGCTAAATGCTAAAATTTGATAAACTTTCATATATTGTTTTGTAAAAATTAACCTATAGATTGACTATATAATGATGCAAAGCAATTTAAGAAGTACAGAAAAAATCAACTTGCTAGCACAAATAAATAAAAAATTGGTGAGAAAAATAGAACTAATAAAAGATACTTCACCTTACCACTAAGAAATACTTGAAAAATCTCAATCAATTTTGGTAGTTTTATGTGGACTGACTGTTCAGTCTTTGAAAGGTAATACAAGCACATCACTAGAGAAAGTGAGGAATGTTTCTATGTTTTATGCTTGAAACGGCGTAAAGAAGTGGTGGGTGTCCATGGGTGGGAAAACAAAACGAAGTGTTTAATAATATATTTTTTTCCTTTTAAAATTAAGAGCAAATTGCACTTTCACCTCTTTAACTATTTGGTCCATTTCAATCCATCCTCTAATCTATAAAACCAAGCAATGTTCCCTTGATGTATTGAAAATATACAAATAGTTCCACATTGTCTAATTTTTTGTTAAATCCAAACAAAAATAACAAAATCTTTTTATGGTGTATTAATATGTAATGATAGATTTTGAGTATTATGATTTAAAATTGACAAAATACATATAATTTTTTTTTTTGGTTAATTTCGCTAGTAAAGAAAAAGGACATTACAAGAACTTAAGTACTTGCTAGTAAAGAATCATTCACTACGTATATAAATAAATTTACTTCAAAAGGCTGGAAAGAATATATTTAGTTCAGAGCTTCCATTAATTTGTCCCATGGAATGCATTATGTGTTTTGTTATCCTGTCATTTTTAAACAGGACTTGACACCGGGCACCCATCAAGAAACATTGTTGAGATGATCTTTCAAAGAGCATCCATAAACCCCTCAAAGCCATCAATAAAGATAAAAACTGTCCTCAAGGTGAAGAACTCAGAAGAAATTATTGAAAGGTTTGAAAAGTATAGAGAAAAGGTGACTAATAAAGCCTACAAGCAATATAAAAGGAATCCAAGAAGCATGGTTGATGGGGATGAGCTGTTAAGATTTTATGGCACTACAATGGTCTGTTATGGTGGAAATTCAAAGCAAGTCTCTGATCCCTGTAAAGATCCATCTTGTGGAGCCTGCAGAATAATTCAATCTGACTTTGACACAGATTACACCAGAAGAAATGGGGTTCGATTGAGTACAAGCAGTGAGGACTTGAGTGAGAACATGAATGCCACTACAAGTGTGAAGAATATAAAAAGGGCTGCCATTGTTTGCAGGACAATTGCTGGGAGCATACTTAATGTGGTTGATGGGGAATATGGAGATTTTTATTTAGTTGGAAGTGAAGGGCTGCTTCCCAACTTCAAATGCTTGATATTGCGAAATCCTAGTGCTGTACTTCCCTTTTTTGTTATAGTTTTTGACTGATCTGAATCAGTGTGTATATCTTTTTGCTTGCATAAAGAGCACATTATATAGCAGTAGCACATAAGGGAATTAGTTATATATTGTCAATAATTCAATTTATATGAACATACTGTAAAATTCATTAGCTGTCCAAGCAGCATGCATCTGTTAAATACTACTGATACTATTACATTCAATACTACCCTTAATCGTTAAACCCTGACACTTTGTGTTGCATTTCATCACTGATGTTCTAAATGAAATTTAAGTTTGTAACCTGAGCTATATAGAAGACAGGCTAATTATTACTAGATGATACAAAAAAGTAACAACATGTAATTATCTTTTACTTCAAATCATAATTATTTCTAGATAAACTTTCTAACTCAGGTTGTCATACCAAGACCTACAAACATGCATCAATTAATGGGAGTTTCAATTCCATGCACAGGAGGCAACCAAAACTCGGTCTGCCCAGCCCAGGAATAGGGCCCCATCTCTCTCTTCAAGTGTATACTTCTCACAGTAGTTCTTCAGCAGAGTCTTGATTGTAGCATTCACTAGGGAGCTTAATGGATAAGGTGTAAACCCAGCCATCATAAACCTTGCTCTCCATTTTCCTAGAAGCTCATGTCGTTCCACTCTTTCAGGCCCCTCGCAAGCTATTATGTTGACAATATCTCGAGCTAGACAATGCTGCTCAACATTGATCCGCTCCTTGTGATCCCTCGGCAGAGTCACATCAATTGATTCAAAAATCGCCGTATAGTAATCCATTGTCTCAAGGAAACGATGAAAGAATGGGGCAGTGTTGGTGTTGGATTCCTGCTCAACAAGAGTGACCAGCTTGGGAGACAAGCTCTTAACCAACCTCAACAGCCTGTCACGATGATTCTGACTTCCCACACTTTCATCTGGCATGTGATGCAACACGAAGGCAAAATTCACTGCGATGGCTTCACCAGGTCGAACTCCAAGGTCTTCAAGTTGAACCTCAGAGCTAGAAATTCTAGCAGCATTGAACTCAAAGGGTACATTACATGACTCAGCAAGCCTTGATAACCTCTTCCCCACAATATCAAGCCCCCCTCCCCTGGCATAAGCTGATGTGGAATCATCTATGCCTGTGATACGAATCTTTGGAGGCCCTCCAGGCCTTGCAGCAAGACCCTGAATTAAGGTGATCCACTGGCTGCCTTGTGCAATCATAAAATCAATTATATGGACTTCACTTTCATCCTTCATAGCTTCAGCAATTGCCCCATTTGCAGACATGTACCCAAACTTGAAGTATGGGCAGACTTCATAAAGTAAATGCATGTATGAGAGAAGTTCAGCACTGGCAGGCTCTTTGCATCTAAGGGCTTTATAGATAGAACTTCCTGAAGAGGCCAACCTTGCAACAAGGCCTTCCAACATATAAGCTCCTAAACGTTGGATTGGCTCGCCAGAAACAGACACCATCTGTCGTAACTGTGACATCAACCATTCAGCTGTGGCCATTTCATCGTCTTCTATTGCTTTAGCACAAGCACAAAGCACTTCTCTCAAGTCCCCTCTAGAGATCAGCTCCATCATTTGTTTCCACTTCTCTGCCATCCAATGGAATCTGGATATGTCCAATAGGGTTTGTGATAGAGTATATGTCATAAGAATCTGAGTCTGGTCCTAACATAGCAGTTTCAAGTTCCTGTATCTTGTGCCTCAAGTCATCAATATCATCCGTTAAGAAAGAATCATTAACTGGTGAGCCACAAGTATTGTCAGGGGATTGGTGTTTGTCTACTGGGAATGAGTCAGTATCTTGTTCCGGGCTGCCATTAGGTGAGAAACTGACAGTAGATGGAGAATTTTGAATGAAGTAACCACTAGTTCCTGAGGGTGATTCAAGGGTGAAATACTGCTCAGCAGTCAGAACTGAAGGGTGGGTTCCCTGGCTGCTGTCATCAGAGCATGAGTGGGGTTCCAAACTCTGGATGGGGGGCTTGCAATAGGAGGCTACCTCCTGCACTGGCTGGTCATAGAACCTGTGCAACCCATTTGAAATTTTTTGTTTCTGAGATGGTTGCATTGGAAGATAGTCAATTGTCTTGTTAAGGACAATCAATGGATGGTCAAATGGCCCAAAGCAATACCAGGAAACCTTTCTGGCACTAATATTCTCAAACTTCACTGATAGCTTTCTCTCTTCTCGAATGAAAAAGCTTTGCTTACTCCAAATTTTGCAGCTGTCATAATTTCCAAATTTCAGCATAGATGATATATCAAATAAAATACATATTCTGCAGAGAAGGATAGCAAGATCCTAAAAGATAATAGAATTAAAGAAGCAAGAAATACTTTGTAGATCATAGGGACATGAGGTATGTAAGAGCTGTAGAAATGTGATCCTATTAGCAACAAATGAAGTTAAGGTTCCTAAAGATTAACAAGAACACTGGCAGTATTCAATGTAGGAGAGGTTACTGGTTGGGTTGGATCTTTTTCTTTTTCTTTTCTTTTTCTTTTTTTTTTAGGGGGGGGCGGGGGCAAAGAGAGAGAAATTATCATTGGAAGAGTTTCTTGTGGTTTAAAATTTATTTGTAGTGATCTATTAAGTATGTAACACTCTCAAAAATGTTTTTTGCTTTTAAACAGCAGAAACATATTTTGCTTTGTTGGGCTTGTTTTTCATTGACCATAGATTATGTTTTTCCACATACCAAACACCAGAAAAAACAAAACATTTTCTGCAAATAAAAACGGAGTGTTAGCTCCAAATCACAGAGCTTTGATATTGTAAACTTTGAGAATTTTCTTACCTTAATCAATGACTGGTAGAACTTTTTATTTTTATTTTTTATATGCAGTTACTAGCTTTTTTAGTATATATGGCATACTTTATGCTCTAGACAAAACATATGTGATATGACATTCTAGTTTATAATGAGGGAGTTACAAATCGGAGTCAACAATTATCATCCCCCCCCCCTTTTTTCTCTCTCCTCTTTTTTCTTTCCCAACCTATTCTCTTCATTATATGCACTTTCTTCTTCTTCTACTTTTTTGTTTTTGGTGAAAGGAAAATATAAAAAGCTCCTTTGAAGATCAAGGATTTTTACTGCAGTGTATGAGCTACATGATCAAGTAATTCATTCTATATTCTTGGTGTGAAAATAATCCAAATTAGACAAAAAAAATATATTCAAAAATCTAAAATCAAAGGGAAAAAGTAGGTTCTACCTTGTAGGAAAGCAACTGACGGATGATGAGACCCTTTGACAATGTCAGTACACAACAATCTAGAAGAGGTTGCAATCCCTGCATGTATGCCCGTTGTAATACATGCACCAAGGGCACTCCTGTCTGTGAATTAAACCCTGTTCCAAACCAAAAGACTAATTGACATTAATTTAAAGGATGCCTTAACAAGAAATTTGTATTTAGCTCTGCCTGGTTTCCCTCATGAGTGCAGAAGAAAGTTAAAAAGGGCACTGCCAATAATGCTACCATAACAATCAAAGCAATTTGTAGATCAAAATCATAGCATTAGCATCCACTTTCAATTCAATTACATATCCTTTATAAGCATGTAATGTTGCAAAAGGGACAAAAAAAGGGTTTTCAAACACCATCTAGAGCATCTCAATTCATATTCATACTGATTACAAAACTAGAGATCCACAAAAGAATTTCAGCTAGTATCTAAACCTTGAATGACCTCAAGATCTATGATTTATGATTTAAGAAATACCACCATCAAGAACACATTAAAACTTGTAAAAACTTCAAAAACATATGCAGAGAGAGAGAGAGACTAAAGACAAACATTCATTCCACTTAGAATTCTAAAGCCATCACTAAGCTTTATTCAGAAAAAAAAAAAAAAAAAAAAAAAAGTCCAGATATATTTTTGTGTGTTTGTGTGTGTGTGTGTATTACAGAAGAAGAACAAAGCTCATGGATCTTTTTTCATGCCAAAAACTTGTGTGTGTGTATTACAGAAGAAGAACAAAGCTCATGGATCTTTTTTCATGCCAAAAACTAAAGAAGCAACCAACCCATTTTCAGAAACAACATATTACCTCAAAAAGAAAAGACTTTGAACTGAAAATTAACTCAAAGATACAGAAATCACCACAACCCCATCACCAAAACACATTCTTGTTTCAAACTAAACATACCAACATTCTACATAGAAATTGACAGCATGAAGCATAGAAAATGCATGTCTACCTAAAAGATAAGCTAATAATCTTATTGAGGACCAAAAGTCAGATGGAAAATCCAGCAAACAAGGAATTTAAAGCAAGCACATATCAATTATCAACTCCAACATTAATTTAATAAGCTTTTTTTGGCACACCTTTGATGCTTACAACCTCAAGTTTCGTGTTCTTCTGTGCTTCAATGCTCAAACAAATATCTGTTTCTCTGTCACTAACTCCAGGCTCCCCTCATAAAGACATCACAAAAGAATCTATCTCCCATTTATACTAAGGCTTGATTAATGAATAACTCAAATCAAAAAAAGATTAATGAATAACCACACTGTCTCAAAGATTTACATGGCTGCCATTGACATTTAGACAAGACTAGAGAGAATCTATCGTCATATTCTTATCTCATTAAATTTTCACTTTTCTGCAAACTCAAAGACTAAAACACCCTTGATTCACAACTTGTAGTCAAATATGGTTCAACATTAATTCATAAACTATTGTAATGATCATCCATAAATATATATAATAGTTGACATACTAAATGTGAATACTAAGTGTTCTATTTTTATGGACCACTGCGGCTGAGAGCTATTTTATATGTCATTCTTTGCATCATACTAGAATTGAGGTTCAAAATTTTATCAAAAATTGTATATATAATTATAGATTTGAGGACAATGACCATTGATGGGACATAAAATCATGGTCAATTGTGTATCATAAAGTTGATGAAGCCGAAATCAAATGTGCGGCTATTAGTCCTTGATAATAAAGTCTTGATCATAGTATATGGTTCACTTTTCCAACAATCAAAGCTTATGCCAACAAAATAAAAATTCTGATTATTTAAGTACTAAATTAGAAATTAGAGAAATTTATAAGAATTGTGCCATGCTTAAAATTCTGTTATTATAGTTTAGTTTCAATTTCTATATATATATTTTTTTTCTCTTATATTGTGCTTCGTGTTGGAGGATGTTTTAGTCATTCTATACATGAAATTATAAATGATATAGTAATTAAATGTGAAAAGTAAAAACAGCCATAAAGCATTTTTAGTTGAAAATGAAAGGAGAGGAAGACATTTTGGTTTTGGAATGGTTGAAGTGGAAGGGTCTTTTACAGTAGGTAGGAATAAAGAATGCAAGTGAAAAGCTTAACATGAGACTTGGGCCCACACGTTTTTACACAGTAAACTTTTTCCATTTCCTTTGCAGATCCATAACTTTTATCATAGCCTCATGTGCTGTGCATCAGTGCATAGCTTTTTGGCCACAAATGAAGTAACCAATAAAAACTTCTCTTTATAAAATATAATCTTTGAATAGTCTAATAAATTTTGTTCTTATCTTTGTAATCTCATCATATAGCAATGACCCATGTTGAGAGACTTTATCACAAGGGGTTGGAAATAAAAACAAATTAAACCCTTGAAGCCTTGTAAAACTTCACTGATAAATTGCATGTGATATGGGATTTTTTTTAATTTTGGAAATTAATATAATAATTAGAACTTTCCATCTTACAAGTTCACTAATGAATTAATCATATCTCCATTCATTTGGATTTGTTTATCATAGATATATAGCCATTCACTTTTTAACAAAATTATTTAAATGCTTAAGAGTATTGAATTCACAAATGCTTATGATGGTTTCTTATTAAAGCATCATATTCAAGTGGTTTTCACAACTCTAATTTTGGACTTTTTATATTCTAGGAGGTTGGTGCACCTAAAAAAAAACAGTCTTATTGAGGGTATTTAAGTCCCTGTGGAAGGATCATTATGTCCACTCAATGGGTTCTTTAAATACCAAGCTTTTTGTCCATCTATTATTGTTGCCTCATAGAGGTGTTTTGTAAAGACGTGTATATGGGACTAGCAAGAGAGAATGGACGTACTCATTAGTCACAATTAGTGAAGTATGACCCCTCATAGATGTGTTTTGTAAAGACGTGTATATGGGACTAGCAAGAGAGAATGGACGTACTCATCAGTCACGATTAGTGAAGTATGACCCCACCTGATCTTCAAAATCTGTTGGGAAGCTTCAATCACTTATAAGTTGAAGCTAAAACTCATAAAAATACGAAGTAGAGATGATATTTTTTTATTAGTTCTCATTTGAATTCGTTACTGATATCACTTTATTATCTATTGTTTATAATTTTGACATATCAACAAATTGTGATTTTTTTTTTTTTTTGGGTGAAATTATATGTCTCTAGACAACATATTCATTTTCCTTAACCCAAAATTTTTTTTACAAACCCATAACCTCAAAGTGTAAGAATTCTTCAAGGAGTACTCGTATAAAATTTCAACTCAATTCAATCAATAAAAGCTTGGGACAAATTCTGCAAACTATCTATTTTCAGATTAAAATGGAAGCAGGTCAAAAATATTAATATTCGGAAGTTGTCCTAGCGAAAAGGGGGAGGGGGGTTGCTCTTAATATGTTGTAACTAGAAAATTGGATGGTGCCAAACAGAATATCAACATCGTATTATAAATTGGATTGTAACTAGTTTGGATTTAATGTACAAAGACATATATATACTTGTAATGTAAGTAAAGTAATCTTAATCTTTCTTAAAAAACAATTATTGTGGTTAGAGGACGATTGCATGTGTGAACAAAGGACGATTGCTATAGCCAAAAGATGGTTGCACCGGTGACCTAAAGACATCGAAAGAAGAACAATGGTTCAAGAATGGCATACGTGAGACAAATATAGGTGGTAGCCGGCGATGATCAGAGGACGACAACACCAACAACCAAAGGAGAAAGGAGCACAATTTGCATGAAAACATTAAATCTAGACTAATTTGTTGGGCTATATCTCTAACAGTACTATGTCAGACAATACAAAGCTTAAACATAAATTTTTCTAAAAAAAAAAAAGAAGGTAAAATTGACTATTGATAAAACAAAACAAAACAAAACCAAAATGGTAGTAATGCTTGACTTTCATGCCTTCCCATGGTTGGCCAGGTGTAATGGATTGACTTAGAATTCCGCAAGACAGAGACATCTCTATCTCATTCTTGTTCTTTTCTTCATTCTTCTAAGCAAAAGACTTTGCAAATTAATGGTTGTCTGCACGTGCAGCCCTCTCATTAAGCTTTAAAGAACATGAGCTTTTCGAAACGAATCTTTGTGTGGAAATGGGTTTAACAAATTTTTTGATAGTATGAGATAATTGCTAATCAGCACAACGTCATGCAGATGCAATATTTTCATATATTTGTGACCATGTGTACAGGGAGGAGGTTTAAGTTTTTGTTCCTACAATTACAAGTTCACATCTATACAAAATATGAAATATTATAAAGGAAAACGTTAAAAAGATATTATCAATTGTATGTCCTAAATACTTATACTCTCTTTGTTTAATGATTGTGATTAATGTTATATCAATAATTTTTTTAATTACTTTTTTATTTTATATTTAAAAATTGAAACACCAGTTTAAAAGATTGATGTAACAAAATTTATTATACCTTTAATATCACTGGTAAAATGTGCAACAAACATTTTGAACTTCTCAATAGGAAGGGACTACTATTGTTACATCCATGGTAGGCCTTTAAAGTCAGTAAGAACAAACACTAATTTATTTTTCCTACTATAAGTCATTGTTTTAATTTTTCTATTTTTCTTTTTTCTTCCAATAGCAGAATGATGGAAAAATTATTTTGTATAGTATACAACATTTTTCCTCTCACATGATAATGGGTCTTATGTACGAGACCGACAAGTAAACCTTATCGTTATATTAAAGAATGATTCATATATTTGTTACACAGAATAATATCATGGAATGTGTGTGAGGAATTATTTTCCTTATAAAGGCCCTACTCAGAATGCAGAAGATAACGAGTACTTAGTTGGAATAAAGGCCTATTCAGAATGCAGAAGACAATGAGTACTTAGTAGGACTAAGGCCCATTTAGATGTCCGTGCTGACAAGCGCAGATATAACAGGAATTGGTGCACAAGCGGCTCTCTAAGGTGTTCAACAGTGATTCCCTTTGTGGCATTGGAAGATTCACTAAGAAGTGCCAGAGGCATCAAAGCTTCATTGGAGAAAAAGGAAGGGTCATCAAAGATAACAGAAGCCGGATAGTTTGTGCTAAACGGATACCAGGCATCCTAATCTAAACGGATGACACCCGTCTTCTTTCATGAACGGATTACTTTCTGAGAATGGAGAGCGGACGCTCACAGTATCCCAAGTGCATTAAATAGAGTGGTTGGGACATTAATGATCTTTGTTGAGCACAGACCTCGAGACGCCCGTCCCGTGATAGTCCAGCCGAATTCATTGAATGAACAAGGAGACAGCCGCTGCTGTGCCCTGTACCAACGTCAAATCAATCTTTCAAAGGTTGTCACAAGTCACATCATCCTCAGAGTTAGTGCCTCACAATTGGTGAAGCCCAAGTGGGGGTAAAACTCCCTATAAATAGAACAATAATCAGAACTAACGAGATACGTGAAAAATTCAATAGAGAGCTTATACACTATTATTTCTATAAACCTAAGAAGGATTATCTAACTTAATCCTCGGAGGGTGATCGGCGAAAACCGCCACCACCTCTAAAGAGTGTTTCATCTCTTTTACAAGTAAATTCTCGACCATCATTCATACAGCTAGATATCTCCTGGTGACGTTCTCAGGTCCATTATATTATCAAAAAAATTACGCAACACAGAATGATAAGAATAATTAAAGCAAAAACTCATTAACTAGAACAATGCTAAACTACTGTGTCCTCAGTAGCTTGGTTGTCAATTGATGAAAATCAAATCAAAGGACCATTAAGATGGCAACAAAGGTATGTGTTTATTTTTATTTTTATTTTTTAGGGAAACAACAAAGGTATGCTTAGAAGAAGCATTCTTAGCTAAACCAAGCCATACAGAAAGCCATTGGAATTTTTGGATTAATAAAGGAATTCACTTAACAATTAACATCAACTTTGGCATCTAGCATTCATTAAGTCTAACCTTTCTGCGATGTCTCGACAAATAAGACATTTGACCTCTTTATTTCAAATTAATGCCTTGAAAAGAATATATCCACATTCATGCCATACAAACAAAAGGTTGCTGATACTAATGAACCAGCACAAAGTCAAGCAATCAAACTAAAAAAGTCATTGTGGGGTTGAAATTGTGAATTTGAGGCACGTATGGCAACTGACGTAAGGAGTGACCTAATTAATGAAAGGAAAATTTCATTGTCAAGAGAAGAAAAAGAACCAAAAAAACTAAGAGATAAGAGAAAAAAGATTATGTCAGTATTATGTCCAGACGACCTATTAATCTTTTGAACCATTGCTATACCATGTCCCCATCCCATGGGATAGCTTTTGAAAGATTAAAATTATGAAGTACGTGTATCGATCCTCACCTTTATGTGAAAGTGAGACGGTCCAGATGGATTTTACCTAGAGGAATTAATAATGTTTGTACCATAGGTATAACATGGAGGGATTTTATTCAATGATTTATTTTTTATTTTGCAAAAAAATATTATTTTAAAACTATTGATGAAAATAGCATTTTGTTGAAACTCGTGACGAGTTTTTCAGAAAAATCTAAAATTTTGAGATATTAAAGTGAAACTCGACTGTTTCAACTAGAACTTACAAAAAATGTTGCCTAGTTTCCCAATAGTTTTTTTTTTTTCACAAAATAGTATTAAAAATTATATTATTAAGCAAGAAAATTTCTATAACATGCTGCGCCGGAATAGATGGCTTTTGAGAGCTTAAGACTATGGACTAGTACAGTAGTACGTACAAGTTGACCCGTTTAATTGGAAAGATGGAAAGACAATGCAAATAATATCATTGTGATTGGTTCAATATCATGAATCATGACTTGAAAGCTTCGTAACATTACATGCCAAGGGTTTGAATAAAATTAATATAAAGGTCCATATACGTACGTGATAGGCGTCTGTAGAAGACTTATGGACTCTATAGAAGTTTAAGAAGCTGCTGATTTCCACTCTACGTACACTTCTTCAGAACATGACTTTAGTGGCATAAATTATACAAAATATATTTTTTTTCTTTTTTTAAAGAATTGGCAAATTCCTTGTGAAAAATCATGTGTCAAAAAGGGTTGTAATTAATGTAATAATGTAATTAAGTTAGGTTATATTATGTAAAAGGAGCTACTCAATGAATTTGAAAACATGGAGGTTCGATCAAACGAAATTTGGATTTGCTCTGAGTGATCATTAAAGTACAAACTTGCGGATACTAATATGAGAATATATTTCCTATTTCTATTTCTTAATTTGATTCAACCAAACCTTAACCTACCTATATTTGTACCATTATAGTGAGTTCGTTGTTGATGATGCTTTCTGAAAAGTTCTTTGGAGTGCCAAAGTTCGGGTGGTTGCAAATAAGTTTATTTGTGGAAGAGATTTGTGTAGAAGAATTCCAGGATTATAGGGCCATTAAATATGGTGGGATTGTGGGAAGGAATGGATCATTTGTTGAGGTTGCATAAAGAATCTAGGCTACAAAGGTTTTGTATGTTCTGATTAGTTGTAACTGCTTCTTCTATAATAGATTTCCTACGGGGTTGGATTCCCTAAAGTGATTTTTCCTCTGAAGAGTTCTTCATTACTTTTTATTCTTCATCAAAATATGTTGATTTTGTGTTGTTTTTAGATTTGGTGATTGGTAAGTGTGGTTAGATTATTGTTTGTGTGGAATTAATAAATCACTTGTTCTATTAATCAATTAATCCACTTAAAGCTTTGGGGACTAAAACAATTTTTTTTGTTTTTTAGAGAAAAAGGGAATGAGAAAACCAGTAAGTCATGCAGAGTCAGTCATGGATTCTATAATTATTAATTTTGAACGATTGGTAATTCCAGAACTGCTTCTTGCATATATGGTGGGAACGAAACACAAAAGTCTGCGGCTAGCTGAAATTATTCTTAGCTATTAGGATATTTCCCTATCACTTTCAGTAGACACACATGATAAGATCTGTCTCCTTACACCTATGGTTTGCATAACCCTGACAATGATGACTTTTGGAAAGAGTTACCAATGCCCATGTGATCAGATTGGACGACAGTGTGACATGCATGACACACACAAAATGCTGGTCTTCCCTACAGGAGCAGAACATGCAAAAACAAATATGAATAGCATGCACCTCTTCTCTTTCTGAGTACCATGTATGTAACAAACTAAGCAAGACCCTTATTAGCAAGGCACAGTTATTTAAAGATGCGATTTTGTCTGCACCATTGGTTACCCAGAAATCCTTTCATAACCTGCTGTCATTATTATGACTTATGACTTGTTTGTTGTGACTAATTCAACATGAGCTACTAGACAACTATGTGGTACAAGTCAAAAATAATAATTATAAGTTATAGATTATGCTCCTTGAGGTCAAATTATTTGACTGCAGAAATTTTGAGATTTATTCCTCAAGTCTTAATGCATGTAACACGTCTATGAACAACATATTCCTCTCTATTATCATTAACACATCAATATGCTGTCCTTGTATTCATTTTCTTTTGTAGGTTCTTAGCACAAGTCAAATAAATTTGTGCCTTTGAAGTGTACCCTTTCTTGTGTGCGGTAAGGATTTGATCTTGGGGCTATTGGAGAATTTCACAAATTCAACAAAGCACATGATACAATAATCATGCTTAAAGGAAATCAACAAGAGATGTGAGCTATTTGTTTCCTTACAAAGATTCTACTGAATAGGCATACTGTATGTTAAAACCTTTTGAAGTTTCTGACACAGCATTCACTTAATTAGGAATTGCATTAACATGTCAAAAGCACTATAAAGTACAAGTACAAAAGCACTAAAAGTGTTTGTAATTATAGTGCTTTTCTACATGTATGCCTATTGGAATATTTAAAAGTAACAATAATAATCCATGTTGTTCTATGAATCATGCAAAATGTACTTGTCTAACCAAGATGTATAGAAAAAGGCAAACATACAAAATGTATTTTGATATTCTATGTATAGCTCCATACATACACATTTATATGATCAAGTCATATATGTTTTTGACAACAACAAAATTAAATTAGTGAAATTTAACCAGAAAAGAATCGTTTCCATGACTGCCACGGGAGAAATCCACCTGCCAGAGAAAATGGATTTAGATACAAATGCTAATTCAACAAATAGAGATAGAACAAACTCTACAAAGCACCAAAAATGGAATCATACCACATCCGGGGCATTTAATATAGTCCTTCTCATTCAGAACAAGTCCTGACCCTCCACATAATTCACATCTTCTCTGTGCTATCTGCCACATAATGTTAAAAATTGAAGAAACGAATAATACAAAGATACTATGTAACATAATATAATCTTGTTCCACACAAAGTTTCAAATTCTTTTATCAAGGTAGTCAACAATATAGGCCTCATTATTATTTGCTTACAATTCTTTTGCTGAACTCTATCCCTGCCACCACAAAAGGTGTAACTCCAGCTGCACAAATATACATTTTTTTAACACAACATGAATAAAAAAATGAAAGAGATTTAATAATTATAAGATGCACTTATAAGATAGGTATCGAAATAATTAAAAAGTGGCACGGATTGTAAAATAAAATACATATTGTGTATCATATTATTCATAAGATATTAATAATTATGTCTAAAGGCATTACACCAATAGCACCAACAACTATCTCCCAATTGACCTCAATAATAAAAAGAAATAAATTAAATAATTATAAGGTAAACCTATAAATAAGTATTGAAAGTTTGAAACGATTAAAAAGTGACACATATCGTAAAATAAAATACATCGTAATATATTAATAATTTATGTATAAACTAATAATATTAAAATACCGTCAAAAGCCTTGTAATATTATATGTTATCCTTTATGAAGATAATCATATTCAAATCCCTCTTTGCCCAACTACAAAATTATAAAATAAAATAAAATAAAATAAATTTACCAATAGCACCAACAACTATTTGCCAAGTGACCTCGACCCCGGCCGGATTCATCGTGGCGGAAACATCATTAATCGCCGATATCCTAGCCGTTAATCTTCGATTTCCAATCAAATGGGTGAATTTTTTTGGGGAGATAAGATTGAGATTAGATTTTGTAGCTTTATTTCTGAAGAAAGTGTTCTTTGAGGTTGGAACAAGTGATGCAGAAAGTGAAGGGCCTAGAGCTTCCATTGCAAAGAGAGTAGAGAAAAGGCTGTGAAGCACTAAAGCTTAACCAACCACAGGGTTTGGACCGTTTTAAATTGAGCCACGTCGGCTTCTTTTGGTTTTGGGTTCGCGCCAAACCACACAATAACTTGTGTGGATCACAATCACTTCTTTGGGTCCACTTCTCTAAACACATCGTTTGGTTAATCAACGACCTACCGTTTTGTTAAAAATGGAAATGTTTGTTTATTCCACTCCAATGTAAAATGATCCACTAATCTATTTTATCAACTTTATTTGTGTAAATGAAACCCACAAACAATATTATCTCTCCCTACTGATATGATTGAATAAGAAACTTTACTTAAATTTTATCATTCAAACATTATAACTGCCTTAATAACCATAGTTCTCGTCTCAGCAACAAATATATATATATATATATATATATATATATACTTTTTTTCATAAATTGACCTAAAAAAAAACTCGAGAAACAGTAAATTCTAGTTAATTCAACTATTTTATTGGGAAATAAAGAATTTGACATCAAATCCCATCATCAATCATAAAAATGAACATCATCAATTTAAAGCCTATATCGTATCCTATCAAATAACTATCCTGTTATAATAGTATTTAAATCTATAACATCCATTTGATGATAATTACTTTTATCGCCAAATTAAGTAAGATTTAAGACATCGAAATGTCTTACCGTTTTCCATAATAGTTGATTAGTTATTATAATCCACTCAATTAACCGACTCTTAAAGCTACAGTCCCAGTCCCACCACTACCCAGTTGACATCAAGAAGAAGCTAAAACCTGTGTAATACTAAAAGATAAGATGTTTTGCTAGTTAGGGTTTTTGAGTATATTCTCTGATTCTCTCTCTAGAAAATGGCTGTGTTTCTCTCTCTTTACACCTTCAATACTATCCTCCTTCACTCTCACTCTTCTTTGAGAACTGTGTGTGGTTCGCATTTGTCCGTACAATCGCTTTCCAATTTTATTGGAGGAGGAATTGTTAAACGGAGTAGTAGGAGGAGAAGGAGGAATGGCACGTGCCGGTTCGTGGTGCTTTCCACTCACTCCAACCCGCGGGTTCTCAAGTCGAACCGGCGGTCACGCTTCGGCAGCGTGCTCTCGCCGTTTGATAGCGATGAGGAGGAGGAGGATGTTGAAGACGAAGACGACGAAGATGATGATGACGTGGCGGGGGATGATTGGTTGTCCAATGTGAGTTTCAGCTACTCTTTGTTCTACTTGAGCTCACAAATTTGTGTGCGTGTGCGTGTGAAATTTTAGTTGCTAAATCGAAAGTGCTGAAAATTCTACTCTTTCGAAGTGAATTCTCTGTTTATCGAAGCAGGATTGGTTTTGATGTTTTTGCTTAGGAGCTGATTGAATGTTTTCACTGCTTTTGGAAGCAGAAGAAATTTGCTTTTATTAGAAAATAAAGGAGATAAAGAAAAGTACTTTATGCGTGTTAATTAAGATTTGCTAATCGAATAGTTCAGAATTTCTAGACTTTGTAGTGATTTCACTGGTTTTTGCTTAGAAAATCGACAATTAGAAAAAGAAAGATATGGTTTTGGAAGCTTTTTTTCATGGTTTTGGCTTTTGAGTTTGAATGTGAGATTTTACTTGTTGAATTCATTTGCTAATCGAATTATTAGTGAATCAACATTTTCGTTTTGAAATTTATTTTTTGCTTCTTGAAAGAACTGAAATTTTGAATCTTTTGAAGTGATTTTACTGCTTTTGATTTTTTACTTAGAAAATCGGACCAATGTGTGTATATGCTTTGTATGTTGATTTTTCTGGCTACTAGACTGGCAAAATCACTAACAAAATCAACAATTAAGCCAATGGTTTGTTTGAGGCTCCTAAGTTATGAATGGTCTAATATTCAAAAACAAAAAATTGTGTCTAGTTATTTGTGTGCTTTTCGTATATTAGTTTCTTGTAAGATTTGGTTTGCTTGAGCTTTTACTATCTGTATTGAATACACATTTCAGCTAGTGGCTGCATTCACAATTATGGGTAAAGTATTCTTTTTGTATGTAAATCAAGTGTGATATGAATGCATATGCATAAGTTAGTACAAGATTGCTTCTATTTTTTTTTTTCCCTTCCAGTTTTGGGTTGTAACAAGTGTCGATATTTTTTCTGGGATGCCTCTGCAGGATGACTTTGCTGAAACTACAGAATTTGATGTCAATGGAAAGAGAAGTAAATCAAAGGACGCATATAAAACTAAAAAAGGTAGCCGGAGACAACCAGAAAAAGGCCAGGGTGTAAGATCAACCAAGTCTGGACAAATCCTCAAAATCGACAAAGACCAATTGGATGTGAGAAATGTCAAGAACACTCCACGGAGGAGTAACATTGGAGAGACCAATTATACTCCTAAGAAAGTGGAGGAAGTCGGATCGTTGGATATGGATGGGAGTGGGAAGGTAGTGTATTTTAACATGATGAGCTGTCAAATTTTACTATGTACTGTAATGATGGGGCAAAGAGCCAAAGAAGCATTATATGTTTTCTTTGATTGCAGTTGGTGACGAGGAAATCTATGGAGAACAGGTATGCTCAGCTATCTGAAGAAATTGAATTGGATAAAAAATGGTTCCCACTTCTTGATTACTTAAGCACGTTTGGGCTTAAGGATTCACACTTCATTCAAATGTATGAGAGGCACATGCCTTCCCTTCAGATAAATGTGTGTTCTGCACAAGAAAGGTTGGAGTACTTGTTGAGTGTTGGTGTCAAGCATAGAGATGTGAGAAAAATACTTTTGAGGCAGCCACAGATTTTGGAGTATACGGTGGAGAACAATTTGAAGTCCCATGTTGCTTTCTTGATGGGTTTGGGTATTCCAAGTTCCAGATTGGGGCAGATAATTTCTGCTGCTCCATCTCTGTTTTCATATAGTCTTGAGAATTCATTGAAACCCACAGTCAGATACTTGGTTGAGGAGGTTGGCATTAATGAAAAAGATTTAGGTAAAGTTGTGCAGCTTAGTCCTCAGATCCTGGTTCAGCGCATTGACATATCATGGAATACTCGTTATATTTTTCTGTCAAAGGAATTGGGAGCACCAAGAGATAGTGTGGTCAAGATGGTGAAGAAACATCCTCAGCTCCTCCATTACAGTATCGATGATGGATTACTGCCTAGAATTAATTTCCTGAGGAGTATTGGGATGCATAATTCTGACATCCTGAAAGTTTTGACCAGCCTTACACAGGTCAATTTGCTTCCTTGATACACTTATTTAAATTTTGTAAAATTCCTTTTTCATTTGAATTGTTTGTGTTTGTGTGTCTCGAAAAGCACTTTAATATTTCCATATTTATCTCCATTTTATGAATTTTCTAGTCATGAATTGTTTTCCTGCTATAAAGATCGTTTCAAATGTTGTCATTCAATCGAATCTTTTCTGGTTGTGTGATAGCTTCTATGTACATTTCTTAAGTGTTGACCATGTTTTCAGGTATTTTCTTTGTCATTGGAGGAGAATCTCAAGCCTAAGTATATGTACTTGGTCAATGAACTTCGTAATGAGGTGCACTCCTTGACAAAATATCCTATGTACTTAAGTTTGTCTTTGGACCAGAGAATTCGTCCTCGCCATAGGTTCTTGGTTGCCCTAAAGAAAGCTCCGAAGGGACCGTTTCCTCTTAGTTCACTGGTTCCTACCGACGAAAGCTTTTGTCAGCAGTGGGCTAAAACCAGTTTAGATA
Source organism: Fagus sylvatica (assembly GCA_907173295.1). Lineage (NCBI taxonomy): Eukaryota > Viridiplantae > Streptophyta > Magnoliopsida > Fagales > Fagaceae > Fagus > Fagus sylvatica. Next base: position 41,854,339 of record OU015765.1, read on the forward strand.
AATATTTGGCATTTCGGCAGAGACTACTACTCAAGGAGTTTGCACAGAAATATGAAAAGAAACGATAACACACTGCCCCTCAGGTGTGACCTAGGCTTATGATAAAGTATTACAAGAGCAGTATCTTCATTAAATTTAGCAGCCAATATACATATTTTTGTTATAATGAGGTTCTTGGATGAAGCTCAGCATCTTTGATTTTTATAAGCCTCATGTAAGCAAATGCTATGCTGTGGTTTCATGACACAGTACTCAGTGCTGTAATATCTGCTGAAGCTGCTCTAGTCGCATACAGAGTCGATGTTTGTCAATGCTTGCAGTCTCGGTTGAAGGCCTGCGATAGGGGTTACTTAAAAAGTTTTGGTCATCTAAACGCAAAATGACGTCATAGAAAAGTCTGTTACCTTAAGGTGAGTTTATATTCCTTGAAGTCTTGAACAAGAAAGTGAATGAAAATAGTTGCATATAGAACAATGCAGTCTACAAGGGTCACATATAGTGGATATATGCTGGAATTGGGGCTACCATTTGACAATTCACTGTAAAGGTCTATATTCTTAGATTAGGTGATTCCAACACTATGAATATATGCCTTCGTTCTATGAAATGCCCTCCTTTTTAGATACTTCAAAAAGTTAATAATGTATTTCTTTTTTCCATTAGCTGGTAGACCTTATATTTTTTTGTTAAGCAGTAATTTTAATTTAGTATGTTATTCTGCGATGTTGAAAAAATATTTCAAGGCATTTGTCTTCATATTATAAGTGTTCTGCTGAAAATGATTATGTTTCTAATATCTATAAAACCCATTGCAGGTATTTATTCACATTCCAGAGGACAATTTAAAGGAGCATGTTGTACTTAAGTACAAGTTCTTAAAACATGTTCATGCTTCCATGCATTTTTGGTGTCAAATAATTTTTGTACTTATTTTTTGTATCTTACTTTTCATATGATATGCTTTCATTACCTGCATAGACCTAGGAATAGTATCTCATAAAAATATTTTTAAAAAAAATTACTTATGCTTGTACTAGAATCCTTTTTCCCTCATGGTTCATTAGCACCACAGTCAAACTCGAATGCCATTGATTTGAAGCTGTATCAAAGGTAAAGTTATATGTAACTAATGGGAGGATGAAGAGGCCCAAGACCTTATATCTAGAGATGCAAGGTTTTAAATGTCATGCAAGACTTGGACAAAAGATGAAATAACCCACTATCATACCATGTTAAATTTGGAGCATCTAACCTTAAAACCAATTGGCAATGGTTTCAAGATCTTATATGTAACAATGTAAGATTTTTAATGTCTGATTTGAGAACTTTGATTCTCAGCACAGATCCTCTCACTGTTGCATTTGTAGCCATCTTATCAAAATAAACCATCCATAGTTATGGGAGCTTTGCTGTAGAGACTAGCACAACAATTAATACAAATTGGTTTCTTTCATTATCACTCATCAGTTGATAAATGTTGTAAATTTTTAAACCTTCCTAATAAAAATACAGTTTTTAAGCTTTTTCCAAATGTTCCCGGCTCCTTTTAAGAATATGCAAAATAAAATACTACTATAATTAAGAGAATTCTCATCCCATTAGCAAAAAAATGAGCTACTTTACTTCTTCAAAACTCCATTTTTTTACTTTACCTATCAACTTTATATAACATTTCCCATCCCACTCTTTATTTTACATTACTTCACTATTAAAATATTAAGAAATCCATAATTTTTTTTTCCCACACTCCCCCAACCACACATAGTTAATACCGAGTATCATAATTTTCCCACACTATTAAAATATTAAGAAATCCACACATAGTTTTACAGTAACATCATACCGAGTACTGTAGCATTGTGTAAAATTTTGAGCAATTTAAGATGACCGATTGGAAGCGTAAATTTTATAAGTTTTGTGAATAGTATTATGTATTGTAGTTAATAGAGTGTTTGAAATATTGGGATGTGAATGCTCTATTCAAGATAGTAGTTATCTTTTTGGACTAGGAGAAAGGGGGTCAACTGGGTAGTTGAGAGTGTGCAATTCACCTTTTTTTTTCACCTGCCAACTGCAGACCCAAATCTCTCACAGGTCAATGAAACCATCACCAATGCTGTCCCCAACAAAGAGGGTGATAATAATAGTTATTCTAATAAAGCTCTAAAGAGGTTTATCATAGTTGGAGTAAAGTCTTCTAGTATTTCTACTTAATGCAGTTGGTTGCCAAGTCTCTCTCAACCTACTTCACTTAAATCTTATTTTTGCGAAATTTGCGGGCATTTATGCTCTCTGTGGTGGAAAAGCAAGTCATCCAATCAAGTTTAGCTACTAAGGAGATATTAATCTAGAAGGGACCCATCAATTGGTGGTGTCAATTTCCAAAATTATTATACACAGACAGAAAATGAATGGGACAGTTGAAGTTTTGAACAATGCAGGCTTGTTGGATATATAGGTACTTTAAAATTACTTGCCACTATCATCTTTATCTTTCTCTAAGTCCGTTTGTCCAATTATACGTTTTGTCAATTTGTGGCCATATTACTCCACCTAATCATATGGATTTTAAAAATTTCTAGATACATGGCAAAAACATTTACTATTTGGATGTCACTTCTAAAGAATCAATAAATTTCTTGGCAAGTTAATGTCTCTTCATTGAGGGGTCCATATGCCTCCCCCACCAAATTGTTTTCTAGCATACTGATATTAGCCAAATTGAATATGTACCTCATGTCCTAGTGCCTACAGTCGAGTGAGTCAACTCAAGTCAATGTGCTTTTACTTCTACTCTCACCCATTTAAAGGTGAGTATGCTGAATTGCTTGCTCCCAAGTCCTAAAAAGTTGAAAAATCTGAATTAGTAAATGATTTATTTTTGGTTAAATTGCTTATTTGGTCTTCAACTTTAACATTTTTGTAATCTCCCTTATACTTCAGTTTTTTTATTATTTCTAATCCATATAATTTTAGAAGGTTGTTATCATTATCGATCGGGTTCGTTACAATCACAACTTTGTTGTCGTGGCATGCTCTGAGTGATTATCATTCATTTCTCTAGAATCCACCACTAGACCCATCTATATTTCCCCCCAACACACAACACATCATCAGGTTGTAGTAAAGGTTGTGGGAAATGTTGTCGTCCTAGACGTTTTTTTTATCTAATAGAAAGAAAATTACTAAAAGCAAATTTCATACCACATCAGACGTCATGACATTAAAATGATCTCGATTTCATGAATTCCATTTGCTACGTCAACATTTTTTATCCAATCAAATGTCGGCAATGAGGTTTTTGAAATAAAAGATTTAGCATCAAATATATGAAATTTAACCTTTATATTTTGGATGTTGATCTCTAGCCACCACTTGGACAGCTGTATCAAATGCATAAAACAGCATGCCCCACCTCTCAAACCAAAGGAGACAGTGGATAAGACCACACATACACATACGTAGAAAACAAATGAACAATTGGATGAGGAAATGCCAAAATCAAACACTTAAAAAGATTAGTCTGATAACTGACAAGACAAACAAACAGACAAGTGATGGTGGGGCTATCTTCTTAGCACTTAGTGTTGCTACAAGGATGTCATGCAAAATCAATTCCAGAAAAGAGGTAATGAAATATATAATGATGAAAAGTTAGGATATGATGCAAAAGTAAAACCAAATCCACCAGATAATAAAACTCAAAAGACAACTTTAGAGAAGGAAGTGGGCATTTTCTTGCTGCTATCTGGAAAGAGATAATATACTAAGCAAAAACACTAAGATAAACTGGTATAAGCTGGCTGCTGCTAAACCTTTTGTTTTCAAGTTATTTCAACTATTGCTCAGTGTTCAGAGATTCTAAACATATATCAAACTCTCTGGACACTGCATATATTTTAGTTCTTTTCATCCACTAAAGACTATACTTACATCCTCTGCTAAAAATCCAAACCTCTTGCCTTCTTTCTGTGATTGAGAATAAGAAACTGTTGAACCTTCTTAGATATACTTCTATGTATTCATATTCTTCTTTTCTACGTCAAACACAAAGTAACGGGGAGGAAATTCTTCCGATGTTTCTTCGTTAGCCAGTATGTACTTGCAGGAATCTGATTGATTGACAAACAAGTCGAGAAATGGGAAAATGAGAAAAGGGGAAAAGGGCTGTTATGTATCAAACCAAAGATGTTGCCTTTTAGACCAGTACTCTATCTCTATAATCTTCTTCTATGTGTAGCTGAATCTATATGACTGTAGAAATGCCGCTTGCTATTGGAGATGCAAATGGGCTTTCAGGGAGATTAAGAACTTGATTGCTGGATAATAAAAAAAAAACAAAACCCCAATCAGAAAAGCAATTAAATCACAACAACAATGCTTAGCTGTATTATGTCATGTAAATATATGAATTTTAGGGTGTGCTTCAAAGGGCTTCTAAAAGTGAATCACAAAGAAATGATAGAAAGACTTAACATCTTGTGCAAACAAAGGATAGTCTCAGTGAGTAGTTAATTCATACCTCTCTTGGTCAGAATAGGAGGTATCAGTATGCCCCGGTTTACTATCATCACCAGCGGAGCCACTATTGAGAACATCCAACAGATAATTGAATCGTTCCGCGGATGGGAAATTCAAAGGATCTGCATAAGCTATGATTTGTATTAGAATAAGAACAAGAAATACCATAATGCGGAAAAAAAAAATGTAGAAAGAAAAACATGCAAACCAACCTATGAAAATCAAAACAAAGGAGAAGCAAACAAATTGATAAAACAATATACCATTAGACACTTTTAAGTCGTCCATGGAGTAGCCAAAGTAGGTCTGACCGGCTGGTTGCTTCCGTGCCAACTGCAGCTCTGCAAGGTGCCTCCTCTCAAGTTCAAGGGCTTGTTCTTGCTCCTCCATAAGCTGCTTCCTCAGCAGCCTTGAAGTCTCATATCCTCTTGGCACTATAAAAGAACCAATCATTAGACAGCATAAACAAAATAGAAATAAATTCTTTCAAGGAATGAATAAGTAAATTATGACAAAGCCTACTCACTTGAGTGAAGAAGCTCAGAATCCATGTCAGCATAGTGTGGAGAATAGTACATTTGAGGCTCAATTCTATCCGAGTACTTCCTGTTGGAACATAAAAATTCACAAGAAAGAGTGAATGAGTTAGAGGAGTGGAAATATTGAAACTATAGAAATCCTTTCTGCCAAATAAAAAAAAATGGAAATAAAAGCACATATTTTGCCAAATACATGATATTAAGAAAATCAAGCAAATTTTAAACATAAATGATAACCTGAATTAACTTAGGTCAGATATTGAAAATTGGAGAAAATGAATAAGCTGAAAAGCCTTGTCTACACTATATTGAAGATTCTAAGCACTATTTAAAAGCTTTGACAAATTTTTCTAGAATATGCAAATCTATCAACTTATCAAGCTTTATCAAAGACAGATTTTTCATGGTACATAAATAAGAACAAACAACAAGTTTTACCTGTCATTAAGCTTTGATTTCTCCCTGTAAGGTTTCACTAGAACACGAGCCCCACAAACGAAATGCGGGTTTCCTTTTGCCAAAATCATTTTCACCGTTTCTGCACTAGCAAAGGTTACAAACCCAAACATCCGTTTCTGTTGGCAGGGAATCCTCACATCTTCGACTGGACCATAGGAGCTACAAACAAGACCAAATACAATAAAAAATACACTACAAATTAATTACATACAAAGAAGAAGCCTGCAAGGCTGTAATTTTCTATCAACAAGAGTTTACAGTAAGAGTTTCAAGATATATTACTTACTTGAAGTAGTCAGAGACATCCTCTTCTGTGAAAGTGCTTTCAGCTGGAAATGTTAGATATATCTGTCTTGACCCACTGACAATTGGACCTGGGTCACTTCTCTCATTCCGATTATCCATGTATTTCGATGCATCTTCTGCCAAAATTACTGCATGCTGCCCATGAGGCCTGTAACTTAATCATAAAATGTACAAATTAGATTAACTTAATCATAAAATGTACAAATTAGATACTCATATATGAAAGATCATTTATTACTACATAAGCAAATCAAAGACCTGAAGTTGCACTAACCTGTCAATCAACCGAATACTGTTTTTCAATCGAGCAAGAAGCTTTGTCAAACTATAACCAGCTTTACCATGTCTCTGGCTCTCTGTGAGGTACCCATCTGCCTGAAGTACTTTTCCATATTTCTCATAATATATCATAGGCAGAGAAGCAATGGAAACAGGATTTCCTCTTCTTGATTTTAGAATCTCAACAATTTCCAATTCTAGCGTCTCAAGTGACCCGGGTGAGAAAAGATGATCATCATTAATACCATCATTTCCATATACATGAGAGAAGCTCTCAGGCATGACTTGTCCATGGAAATACCTACAGCTACTTCCATGCTTACAAAATCCCTTATTGAAATAGTGACAAGTCTTAACTTGAAATTCGGGCATGCTTGAAAATCGTCTATTTGTTCTAGCACTTAAGTTGCCCATTGCAGCATCCGAATAAAAGTAATCATTCGAAAAACCCGAAATTCCAGAATTGGTAGGCTCAATTTGATCATCTAAACTCAAAAACTGAGTTTGGTTTTGGAGTTCTGCAATAGAATCTGAGCAAGCTGATAGACTGAAATCAGAATTATGCTTGCTTGTTAGTTGAGGATCCCAATAATGTGATTGAACTCGAAAGGCACTTGGTGACGAAAAAGGCCTAGGAGATACATGCGAGAAAGGATTGTAAACTGGATTCATGAGAGGTGAGATTGGGGATGGTACTGACTTAGTAGGAAAAAGTTGTAGTTCAGATTTGGCATTGAAAATCACTTCATGAATCAATTGGTCCGGACCCAAAGCCAACCTAACAATTTCTTGCTCACCATGGTCTTGTAAAAGAAGATATCCTATGATCTTTTTGACATTTTCTGGGTCTAGCTTCTGGATTTTATTGAACACAATTTTTGTATACTCTGAAAAATCCATCATTTATCTACCTACTGCAAATAAACACAAAAAAATGAACATAAATAAGCAACTACTGCAAAAAAAAGAAAGCTTAGTCATTCTAATAACTCCAAAAATGACACAATATGTACCAAACAAATTGTTCATAAGGCAAAAAAAAGGCAAAAAGAAATTCTATGTATTGTACAATAAAAAGAAGTAAAGAGAGAGGTCAAAAGCATAGAATCTAACTCTTCCTGTAAAAGAGAAAGTTGCATATCTAGTATACCATTTACAATATGCCTAAAAATAGATTCAAATAAAACCAGACCATTATTTCCTGTCAGATGCTTCAAGAAGAAAAACCAATCAGACCATATTCCATGAATCTACTACCATATATGTCACACTAACACAGAAAGAAATGCAAAAGTCTATTGTTTTCTGAGTCATTCTTATTCACTAAAAACATATAAGGCAATATATTTGAATAAATGAGACTGATTACAGTCCAAAAAAAGCTGTAAAAGTAAAAGATTACCAGAAACACCATATGACCCAAATATGGAAATTTCCCTCAAATCTGGAAAAAGAAAATGATATGTTTCAAGAAAGCTTCGCAAAAAATTAAATCATAAACACAAAGCATCTTTTCCCTCTTGAGAAGAGAAATCAGTAAAGACTTAGACAAACAAAATCACAAGACTAAAAATTCAAAAACCACAACATAGTACCTATTTTTTTTCTTCTCCTTCAAACCTTTTCAACTTATGAAACTCAAGACCAAATAAAAACTCTTATGTTATAACTTTTATCATAAACACCAAAAAAAATGAAAACTTTTGTTTGGGTTTCTAAGAGTTGGAACATTTTCCAAACACAAAAACCAGTTTTTTCTCAGTTGAAACAAATCCAAAACTCATAATTATCATGACAATAAACTCGAAAAAAAAAAAAAAAAAAAAAAAAAAACAACAACAACAACTCTTTTTCAGTCATTTGGCTTGACCATATCCAATAATTCAACCAAATCTTAAGCAACCTCTGCAAAAGTATTAAGTGTGCAACACTCTCATACAAGCAATCTCATGTAGAGAAAACGACACTGCACAAACACTGACTAAGATATAGGAACACACAAACCACAGAACCAACATACTCACCAAATTTATGTAGTCTCGTGCAAAAAAGTAATCAGAACTAGAGAGAAGCTTCAAAAACCATGCTTGATTGTTTCTCAGTCTTCATTATCCAGAAAGAAAAAACCAAAAAAAAATAACGACATCATGGTTATCTGAAGAGGCAAACTCCCAGAAATGATGCTTTAACAATATCTATATATATAAAGGAAAAATAAATAAATAATCACCCAAAAACAAAAAAAAAAAACTGATTTTACTTTTTGTTAATAACTTACTAGACACCACTAACACAGTCTCTAGAGTTTATGATTTAATAAACAAAAAAAAAAAAAAATATTAACTTTTTAAAATTTACAGCTTGATTTTACTATCCCCAGATAATTAAGGCTATATTCTTTGCTAAACTTACGAAAGTGATCATAACTGCATGGACTTTGTTAATTACATGAACACCCTTACTAAAAGTACAAAAATGAAAAACCCATAATGAATTTTTTAAAAGTTTTTTAGAAAATGTAATAAAAAAATAATAATTCGGAAATACCGATGTGCAAAATTTAGTACTTCAACCATACATGTCGGCAAAATGTAACCCACGAGTGACACAAACGTGGATTTTCTGTTGTCTTTCAAGAGAAGTGGTCCTACTTCATTCTACACCCTTGGATCTTCCTCGAGATTTGCTCAAAACTCTTATCTCAAGGTGGTAAGGAGTGAGAACCATGACATAAACTTTTGGACCATATAAAACTTAATGTTAATACTATAATTTTCTCTTTAAGGTAATTAATAATCAACAACTCTTAAGGATAATTCAACTGATCTAATCTTGAGTGTACTCTCTAATGATCACTAGTTCGAGTCTCCTTAACACCACCTACCCAAGATAAAGCCTTATATCTATCGTGATACACGTGCTAATAAGGTGTTACGTGTCCCTTGAGATTAATCGAGATGCACGTATCTATGAAACGTTGGCCTGGACACCCAAATTATCAAAAAAAAAAAAAAAAAATTAACCAACGAAATTTGTTTATATTTTTGTTGTATGGACAATTGCAAAACTTTTTTTTTTCTTATAAATATTATATGGTTTGAATTCATGAAATTAAGACACTAATGCTTCAATTATAAATTTATTATTTTACAATTTTATAAGTCGAATTAATTGATAATTGAGGTACATAACTTGCAAAATTTGTTTGTACCACATAGTTGACAAAGACATGTCCATGAGACTACTTTTATAATTGAGGTACATTATCCATCATTACATGACAAGGCCACTTGCGCCGTAGCCTATTTTTATCTCTCTCTTTTTCTTTTCTTTTTTTGATAAGATCTCCCTCTTTTTCTTGTTGCGTTTGGGACCCATCTCTTTATATAATCTTAGGCAATAAACTTTGTAGAAGTGTAACCATTACGTTTCTTCATGATATGATAATAATTACTTGTAGAGGTCTATTTTTCTCTCCTTCAAATTACTTAGCTGAAAAATAATTAAAGAAACTTTATATTAGATTACTTTATTGTATCATTTGCCATATTAACACTACAAACATAACATTATTTTTTGGAATTTTATTTTTACAATTATTGAAGTGGGAAGTTCTTATTTATTTATACTACACATAGACATACTACTAATACAAGAAGTGAGAATGATCAATTAGTATATACTTAGATATATAATATGTAACACATCTTTTTCATTTTTTTTTTTTGGGTCAAAACACGCAAACACAAAATAAGATTCAAAAGCCAAAGTTCAAAATGATCAAATGGTCAACCCACATATTTGATCATCCTGTGGGCTGTGGATTCATTGAATTAACATTTACTTTCTTGGTGGAACAGTGTTACTGATAGTCATGGGAAAAGAACAATTCCTTTTTTTTTTTTTTTTTTCTTTTTTTTTTACTTAAAATTGTATTAAAATAATATCATTTATTACATTGGGATTTGCTGGTAATTAAAATTATTATGAGGGTAATTTGAGTAACTTGGGTTAAAAATATATATATATGGAAAGTAACCGGTTCAACCGGCTGGATGGGTGGGGTTTACCGGTCAACTAGGGAAAAGATCCCATGTGAGAGAGATTTTATGGGTAAAACAAAATTAGCTCAGGAAGAACACATGGGAAAATTGATATTATAGTGAATTCTTTGTTCAAAAATCTGATGAGATAAAAAATGAGAAAGAAACGGGCATACTGTTATTTTAAGTTGATGATTATGATTTTCACCGATTCTCCTGTGATTGGTTTTGACTTTATTACTTTCTCTATTTTTTTTTGTTTTTGTTTTTGTTTTTTAATTATTATTTTTTGAACTAAACACTTCTATATTCACTAATGAACCTGTTTTTCTTTCCACTTTTACCAAATAATAATAAAAAAAATAAAGCAAAATAATACAAATTTGTGTACACTCCCTCCCTCCTCGGGTTTAAAGTTTGAATATGTTTTTATTTGGTTTGAATAGACCAAGCTGTAAACAAAGTAAAATATTGAATGTAAGTTAAAGAAAGAGATGAAGTTTGTTTTAGATACAATTAGATTTGAATATATGAGATACACTTTATGATGATTATTTTTTATCATCAATCTAGACATCTATAATTTTTTTTTTTTTTGTAAGTGGGATTTGGTCATAAGATCGGTTATTCAACAACAAGAAATTATTAAAAATATAAGTAAACAAATAAACAAGAACAACAATAATGAGAGATTATATTAATTGAGCTAACTGAAACCCAAATAGAGGAAAAACCTTGTAATAGAGATTGAAATAATAAGTTCAAAACCCAACTTGATGTATGTATAACTAATTAACTATAAGTTAAAAAAAAATAAAAAGATCATGTTGTACCATTTTATATATCTTAATCATGAATAGAACCAATGGCCTCCAAAATCAACAATTACGACTTGAGTAACTTTTATTTTTTATTTTTTAATATATATAAGATTCTTTTTTATAACAACCTAATGCGCATGCACCAAACTTCCCATAAATAAGATATTACCTATCAAAAGTATAAACTTTGTCAAAGACTTATTCCAAATTTAATCTATAACAAAGTTTATTGTACTCTTTTTATAGACAAAAGAGAAAAGAGATTATTGGACTTTAATTTTAAACGCTTTCTCAAAGATAACTTACTATAAAAAGAGAAAAAAGAAAAAAAGAAAAAAAGAGATTATCGTTTCCACTAAATTGAGCATCATCGTAAGTGATACCCATCATTTTGCATGCAAGTTGGCCTTACTTGAACATGGCCAACTCAATATGAATTGACGCCTAAGATGATAACTTAGTATTTGTATTTAATTTACTCTAATATCCTAAATTATTAGATTATGAATATATGAAGAAAAATATAAGAATTGGATTTTATATAGATGATGAATTAATTGATAAAAAATCATTCATCATTTGTCATATAAATGTTAAAGTTTTTTTTATATAAAGGTTAAAAGTTTTTCTTACAAAATGCAAATAAAGTATGACATAAATGCACCAGATTTCATGATTAGAGAATATACAATTTGTGTTTTTTGAAACACGATTTTGGGGTTTAAAACCATGAAGACATGACATTTTTCAAAATTAGTAACACGAGTACGATGTCCCGTATAATTCGAAGTGCATTTTGAAATATTTTGTAAGAAATTATCTTATAACATATTTATAATACTTATTATGTGTTATAATATTTGAGGAAATAACTTCAATTATATAACATGTCATTAGCAAGAGGATTGGTAACTAACAGTAATTAAGGTTGTAATTACTAATTAGGAAGCGATGACAATTAATTTTTTGAAAAAAAAAAATGAAAAAGGAAAAAAATTATATAATGACTTAATGAAAAGATGATAAATCTAATAAAATTATTGAAATCAAATTTTATTAACTCACGATTTTGAGGACATTTTATAGAATACAATGATTAATTTATTATTGAAAGCAAAATCAATTATTCATTTATATATATTTTTTGGGACTTAGGCCAATGGCCTTTAACCTCTTTGTCATTCAATACAATGATGGTAGCACACTATATTTTGTTTTTATATATTTAAGTCTTCTATGTATTTATTTTTCAGTTGAGTAAGAAAGATTAAGATTTGTAATAATATAAATGAACAAAATAGCTGATGGCACTTGCTTTTGTTATTACACTTAAACCTCCAATAATGCATAATAAAAAAATAATAAAAAACCCGTTCATGGTTGAGGTGCTTTTACATATATCCCATTACAAATCAGTCTTATTATGTCAATTTAGTAACAATCAAGTCCTTTTCAATTGCTTAGATAGAATTCTATTTCTCATTAATTTATGCATTAGTGATAGACAAGTAGCTATATGCTTATTTTGATGTTTATCATCTTCATCAAATTGACAACTACTTGTTCACTAATCACTGTATATAGTTTGTGTCATTTAGTCAAAAAAAAAAAAGTATATAGTTTGTGTCACAACACGTCCCATTACGTCCCATATTGGCTTAAACAATCCTTGATTATTATAAGTACATAGACTTGGTTTTTTGACTATTGCTGATAGTGATGGTTGAAAAATGAAAACCCAATAAAATTTAACCTATTGAATGGCTGAATTTTTAATAATTTTAACATGTTTTATATATGTGGTAAAATGTTAAATTCGTGGTTACCATGATTATCATTCAAGAACTAGAGGATCTTCTATACTTCTTATTTTTATCAAAATGGTAATACACAATTAACTTACTCTACCCATTTTTATATATTTCAACACACATCAATCCGTATCAATTGACATGTACCTTGCTATGACGTTTTTTGTAATTGATACCTTGCTATGACGTTGATATGCTACAATTATTTTACAGATATAATTGTTATTCAAAAACATATTGCTAGACAAAAGGTTAGAAGTAATTTCATCATTAATTTCTTCCTTCTTATTTAATTTTTTTTTTTTTAAGAAAAAAAAAAAGTTTAGAAAGTGAAATGTTTAGATGTATTGTATGAATACGTGTGGAGATATATATATATATATATATACCTTTTTTAAAAAAAAATTAAATAAGAAGGAAGAAATTAATGATGAAGTTACTTCTGTATATATATATATATATATATTAATTTAGGAGAGGGAAACTAGGAGGACACTTATAGAGTTATAGAGATGAAATACATGGGGTATGTATACCCAATTATTTCTTGGATGGTAGCCACAGGCAAGGAGATTCTTGGATGAATTAATAGTAAATTTATTAAAACACTTGGCAATTAATTTAAATACTTGGAAATTGGCATTATGTATACTCAAGCAGGGAGAAGAATGTGTCATTTTCATTTTTAAATATAAAATACATTATACCATATATTATGTCTCCTCATAACTTTGTCTAAATTTAAAAATTCATCTATAAGTATAATACCTCACTGCAGTGTATACGATTTTCTTAGGATTCATCTTAAATCTATAAAAATAGGCTATTTGGATTTTTTTTTTTTAAATTGCAGGTTACATGGTTCCTCATCAAAAGTGATAAAACAACTATAAAAAAATAAAAGTGATCAAAATGAGTGTAATTTTTTATTGCATTGTTTGGGTCTCTTTTCAAAACTTTTCTTTTTTTTTTTTTTTTGATGAAAATACTTCTAGAAATATATTAAGAAGAGGCAGAAAACCTCAAGGCAATGGAACCATCCCCTTCTGCCTGTTCCACACAACACTACTTAAAGCGTCAATTGCGGTAATTGCTCAAATTTCCATTTTCCATACAAGAGATGAAATTTAGCAATCAAACTCTAATGATATTTTTTAATTTCATGGCCTTACAGTCAAATTATACACTCTCAAATAAAGTTCCGAGTAGCACAATTATTTTCCTAACCCGAATTTATTGTACTTTTCTAAACTATTTTTGTCTAGCATATAATCAAAATATTCAACAATATCTTCAACACTATCAAACTGCAAACCCTGATTTGTTCATCTAATGAGTGCCAATACATCAAGTTATAAATTAACAAAAAGTTCATACGACAAGAGTCTTATGAATTAGTGATATTATTTTTTTCTTTTAATAAAATAATATGGATTCGAACCCCCATGTTGTAAGAAAATAAAATAAGTTGTTATAGAAATAGAGTTGCTTAAAGTGAAAGGGTTCATACAACTGGCAAATGGAAAAAGGGAAAGAAAAAAATTCTCATGCCATGCTTGTGCCTACTTGATGGCATGCTTAGTGTAATATGTACTGTCTAGTGTTTGAAATATATGCAATGATGGGCTGGAATTGATATGAAAGTAAAATATATCTTCATGCAGTGACTAAAGAGCCATTAAAGCCAACTAGCCTTCAATTAGGTGGACTTTTAGTATGGGGGCTAATGCCTTTTTTTATCCATATCAATTTAGCCCCCTTTTGCTTAGCTGCCTCACATGATTTCACCTAATCATTGTTAGCTTTCCAGGCAATATATGGTGCATGTTGCAAAAACAAGGTAAAAAGTGGAGGAAAAAAACTAAGATAGGGGGGAATGGAAGCCATATTTTTCTTCCAAACACATCAATGTGTGTGCCTATCAATCTGGTATCCAATGTAATGTAAGCCATTGATGCCGCAAAGTTATTCCACAGTTCTTTTTGACTTGATGAGATGTTGACCCCAGTGCCATCTTATTCTTGGTCCTAAAATGTCTTTTAGTTAACAGCAAAAATTTAGGCCTAGTATAAAGGTGCTTGATTGGCATTGATGTGGCCATGTTCAACTTGTCCACTTGGTATGGTTGGTACCAACTAATAAATGGGGCAGGATTACTCACTCTACTAGATTGACAGTTAAATTTATTTCAATATATAAATCTACTTTGAACCACAACTCATAAATTCATTGGAAAAGTTGGTAAATGCTTTCTTTCACAACTGACTTCATTGATATTTTCTAGCTCTGAGACTAGAAAGTCTCACTTTCAAGTGCTAATTTTGAGATTTATAGTTGCTATCATCTATCTTTAGATTAAGATTTTCCCTCTCAATAACTTTATTTATTTATTTTTTTTCATTAACTAGCACCACAACATAAAAAGCCCTTTGCACCAAGCAATTAATTGTAGTATGTATTTACTATTAAAGTTATAAAAGTTCAAACATCTCTCTCTAACCATCCTTGAAAGGCCCTCTAAGGGTCAACTTCAGAAACAAACCATGGTTACTAGTGGCTGCACCAATTGCTGAGACTCAGCTGTACTGATTTGGACACTAGGGGTTATGGAAGCACAAAGGAGCAGATAAACATAACTTGAAGTGGTCCATGCCCAGGACCAGATACAAGCAATCTTGTACGTAAAAGAAGTGTTACATAACATCCAACATTTACTCCTCCTCTACTCTAATATTGTTTCCAACATTTTTCATTGTTCTTACCCATGATTTGTTGTAGTATTGGTAGGTAGCAAACACCTATAAATGAGAGGCCCACTGCATGTGCAATACTTGATGTAACTCATCAAGATTGTGAGCTATGGTGTGTGCAGTCAGTAAAGGAAAAAAACTTTTATGAGAAGATTAATTCTAGTTATTATGTCGGTTAATAATGCCATTTCCATCTTCTCCCTTTAAAATTATCGACCTTATTAATGTCAATTGAAATATTGAGTGAAAATCCAATTCTTTTATTTTAATTTAAACTATAGTATACATGTAGGCTGAGACAATGAGAGAAGATTTAATGTTGAATGGATTGTTTTACAGGACAAAGAACTTTGGAAAAAGGATTCTCAAAAGATCTATTTTAAAGTTAAGATTTTATTTAATATATTTTCAGTGTACAATTGTACATGGTACAATATTATTTAAAATTGTAAATGACATAGTTCTATATTTATCTTTAAATTTGTAATATCTATATGATTTGGCTTGTGTCAAATGCTCCAGAATATTAGACGTGATATAAACGCGACACGTATTCCAAAAAGATCATGTGTCGTGATCTGTCCGGTTATGTGCACTGGAACACTGAACCGAAGTTACATTCTATCTAATTTAAACAATGAAATAATATATCCATTTAATAAAAGTTATTCATTTCTAAGTTCTATAATAGTAGATCTATTTCAAATGGGGACTATGCTAGGGAACTTAGCTGAGTTAGGGTTTAAGATTTTCAAAGAAGTAGAATCTTGATTGAGGTTGGGACATGTGCATGCATTGAATGCCACCTCTCTATAATGCTTTCTTCAGGTCAAATGGAAAGGAAGAAAATGCCACATTTCATAAGACTGCCACAAAGAAATGTTAGATATGTATTGGAATAGAACAACAGAATGTCTTCATTTCTGAAAATTAGATGGGGCCCTTTAGTTCTTTGGATGTTGGAACGGTTGGTTGTGATTGGTTGTTTGGGATATTTCACACACCAATGAAAATCGTTGGTTGCTGACTTGTTTCAACAAAATTTCTTAAAACTAAAACTATTAGCTAAAAGTATTTTTCAAAATGAGTGTGGGAAGGCACATGTTAACGTGTATTTGATATTCAATTATTAGCATTAATACACGTTTTTGAAAAAAAAAAAAAAAAAACACAAATTTATTATGGTTATTTGTATTTTTCTTGTTATGTACATATAGTTTGACTTTATATTTTGAAAAATGTATAAATACATCATTTAATAGAATATTAAATACACCTTAACCTATATCCTTAAAACATTCGTTAGCAAAATCCTTTAAAAAAGGTATGAGATTTTGATTTTATTTCTGAAATTGATGTTCTTTCATACATTTGTGTTAAAGAGAAGGAAAAAGAATATTAATTCAACATAATAAATTCATATATTATTAAAAAAAAAAAACATTTTAAATATTATATTCGCATGTGAGAATGTTGGATTGTTGGTCCATTAGGCAAATTAATGTGCTTCCCCATAAGATATCAATCAAGTGGATAAATCACATTTCTCCATTTAATATTGTATAAATCATAAAAAAAAATAATAATAAAACTGTATTAAATTGAGAAAGAATCATGGTTGAAACTTGAAACATTCTCAAGGATTATTCATAATGGACCAAAGATACTTTCCTATGGCCCAAACAAATATGGGCCCAAATCATGTCAGATCCGACTCAACGAAAGAAAACTATGGGTCGGATCTACAATTCGGATCTACAATTCGGATCCTCCCATTTTCAAGTTCCCATCAAAATGCCAACGTATATATATATGTGAAGTAGCTCCTCAGAATTTCTTCTCCTTCTTCTACTTCGGATCTAGGGCTCTCAGATCTATACAGAAACCCTAGGTGAACCTCCACACTAATAATCATTGTGCTTGTAAGAATCATTATGCATACATAATTACATACATGCATGCATATTCATCTATTGTAATTTGAGATTAATATTTATAATGTGTATTGCATTGTCCGAATCGAAATCTAAATCACACATATTAACCATGTGTTTAATTGTTTATGAATGTGTGATATTTGGAAATGTAGATATATTTGTTTGTTTTTATCCTCTATGTTTAGCATTATGAATGGGGATCATTTTGTTGAATTATTCGACTTTCGTGGATAGAAGTGTTAGTTAGTTTGGTCGGTAAAGTCTTCGAATAGTTGTCTTTTCGGATACTTAGGGACCAAATGCTCTTTTACTAGGAATGGTGTGGATATGAGGAGTTTATTATTAGCCTGAAATGCATTTCGATAGGCCGAAAAGATTCTTACTTTGGGTTTGGTAGGTGGTAAATGTGACTTAATATGTTTTTTGTGTGTTAGTAATGCTCATAAATGGACAGAAATCAGGGGTTAGTCATTGTCATATGGGTTTTTTTACCTTAAAGATCCAAGGAAGGATTGTTATCCTTATGCTTTGAGCATTTCAATTCAAATTAGTGGTTTAGCTTGACTCTTATATTTTTATAGAAAATGCATGTTTCCATGTCGATTAGGTCAAATAATACAAATGGGCTGCAGTGTTTATGGTTCCAAAAGTTGGTTGAGTTTTCGTAAAAATACTGCTGTCCCTTAATTTGATATTAAATTGGAGATTTTAGTTTTAATTTTTATTTTACAATGTTTTTGGTTATTCTGTTGGCAGTGTTATCATTCGACACGAATTCTTGTAGCCAATCATGCTAGATTATGGTTTAGTACCGTGAATACTAATTACCCTGTTCTTGTCAAGGTTTTGTATATTGATAAACTGAATAAGCTGACTATAAACACTTATGCTGCATTTGATTGCTAAGAAAATGTAGGAAATGAGAAAAGGTAGAATGATAAGTTTGTTTCTTTGAGTACTTATTATTTCTTAGGATTCATGAAAGTTATACAAAATTGTGCCTAAGGCTCTTTTCGAGGGGAATTTTTCAATTTTAGTTGACCAAACCTGCTGAAAGCACAATATTCTGTTCTTTTCTCTTTTAGTTCTTGTAATCATTTTTCTCAGAAAATGGAAATTGTTAGTTGCAAAATTTAAGTTTTAATATGATTCAAGAAACTCATATCCAGCAGATCATTAGCTTGATAGATACAACATTAGAAGAATAAGATGTTTTCAGTAGGATTATGAACTAAATAAAAAGGTAGATGCAACATCATAACAGAACAAACTTTGTTATTGAATAGGACTGAAAGGAATTATGAACCTTAGCTTGATAAGAAGATATCAAAAGCAGATACAGAAGTTTTTAGTAGGATTATAAGCTTAATGGAAGAGGTAGTGCAACATGATAACAAAAAAAATTACTGAATGATGCTGAAAGGAATTTTGAAAATTTAACATTTTTTCCAATGTAATGGGTGGAAGTGTGACACTCGAGCTGGATAAAGTGATAAAACTTTAGCTTCTCTATATGAGCCATTACAACTTTTACATTTCTTTGTAGTGGCAGGTTTAGGTTGTGGGAGCACAGAATGGGAGACCAAGTGATCCACAGAATGTATTGAAATCCATGGGCAATGAAAATCCTGGTTCTCAAGACCTTCCATAACTCCTCTCATAATGAAACCTTTTTTGTCATCTGGTCCTGTGGTTGGATCAAAGGCTTCGGGTTTACAACCTGCACCCCATAATACAATGCCCTTTTCATCATCTGGGACTGTGGTTGGATCAGAGGCCTCTCATATTAGATCTATCTTGCAATCCAGGTTTAATGATCCATCTGTGCTTTCTTGTCAGACATCAAATATCCCTCCAACTGATGGACCTTTTCAGCATTACCCAACACCACACTATCATTCAACAGTTCAAGTACCCCTCTCGCATACTCCAAACATGGTTCAGCAGGCAATTCAACCTCCTGTAGGTCAAGTATCATCTTTACCAGCTTCACTTCTTCCACAAGTGCAGATACCCTCAGTGCCAAAAGGATCTCCACCTCAATGCATAAATCATGTACTGACAAATATAGATGTTCCTCAGTCTTCATCAGATTCACTATTTGCAGATTCCAGGCCACTTCAGTTACATTTTCCTGGATATGTCAGTAAGCAGTCCATTGAAGTTTCACAAGTGCCACCTATACAGTCTCCTTTTCTTGTTCATCGAGAAAGTTGTGCACCTGCCCCAGCAGCACCATCCTCCACTTTTCTTGCCCACCAAGGAGGTTATGTTCCACCTCTGCAAGTAGCAGCTTCCCTTGGTCTTCAATCAATGGAAGAAATGCAGTATCCAGGCTCAAGAGCTACTACTGGTGCCACTGAAGGATTGATGGAAGACGTCAATGCGCTCTTTATTGGGTCTTTTCCAGGATCAGTAGATCCAGGCTTTGATCCTAAAGAACTGCCTAGACCATTGGATAGTGACAAGGAGCCAAAATTGCCTTCAGAGAAGTACCCCATGAATTGCAATCCTAGATATCTACAACTTACAACCAGTGTCATACCAAATTCCCAGTCTTTGGCTTCAAGGTGGCATTTGCCTCTGGGAGCAGTTGTTTGTCCGCTTGCGGAAGCTCCTGTTGGGGTTAGTGTTGATGTACTGAGAATGTTCAAAATATGTTGATTTTGGACAGAATTTAATTACCTTGTTAATTGCTATCTCATTCAGGAAGAAGTGCCAATTGTCCATTTTGCTTCAACTGGCATTATTCGTTGTAGAAGCTGTTGCACATATGTCAATCCATATGTGACCTTTACGGATGTGGGAAGAAAGTGGCAGTGCAACATCTGTTCTTTACTCAATGATGGTAATTTTTACTAACATTCCTTGTCCAAATCCCAAAATAGAGGGGAAAAAAAGAGAGAAATAAAACCTCAATTAATACTGAATATGTTATTTGGAAGTGTTAAGGGGCTTAGAAAAAAAGTATGTGCAAATGACTGGAATCATGTTTTGTCTAATTCTGGGACATGGTTGGTTTGGGGTAAATATCTATATATTATTTGTTCAAGGGATAAATGCAGATTTGTATTGACTCTCATGTTTAGTTCCTGGCGATTATTTTGCCCATTTGGATACCACTGGAAGGAGAGTTGATTTGGATCAGCGACCTGAGCTTACAAAGGGTAGTGTGGAATTCGTTGCTCCAGTTGAATATATGGTGCGGCCTCCAATGCGACCTCTATACTTTTTCCTCATTGATGTTTCCATATCTGCAGTCAGAAGTGGTATGGTAGAGGTAAGAACTCACAGCTAAATGGTAGATTTTGCTGAAATTCATCCTGTGTTATACCATGCCATGTTTAAATTCAAATGAAACATCATGCATAAACGACCACGGAAACTAGCGAATTAAAATTTTAGCCTAAATTGAGGCCATAAGAGTTAAGACATTTATGTGAAATAAGAGTATTATCTGAGTATAGCATGCAGCTTATTCTGGGACAGTTTTAACTTTTAACAATAACTGGATCTTGGATCTAAAAATATTCTTCAGTAGGAGATTGTCATTTCTTGTGTAGTATAATAGAATATACTAGATACAAAATTGAATCTTCTAGGTTGAATTGTACTTTTTGAAATGGTAAAATTAGGATTTAGGATGCTGGGCGAATGAGTAACTTTGTAATTGAGTCTATTGCACAATACTAATAGAGTAGGATTTGAAATTTATACCATTGAAGAAGAGTTGCATGATCTTTAAACTTCCCTTGTTTTGGTGATTTCTCTGTTAAGTTTTTTTTATAATTCTGTAAGAGGTTCCCTTTCAATTTATTCAAATGTAGTAATGGATGGGTCTGTTTATATTGTTTTGGGTAATTTTGTTGTATCTTGCATTAGTAATTGCCACTCTCTCTTTCTCCATGTGTGTGCATGTGTGAGCATAATTAAATTTAACATTGGTTTTTTGCAGGTTGTAGCCCACACAATCAGGTCATCTTTAGATAAGCTGCCTGGCTTCCCCAGAACACAAATTGGATTCATAACTTTTGACAGCACAATACATTTTTATAATATGAAGGCATGTCATTTCTGTTACTTTAATTGTTTCTTGCTTCACCAAAAAAAGAAGAAAAAAGACATGCTAAAAATCTTATGGATTTTGTCCATGCAGTCATCTTTGACTCACCCTCAAATGATGGTGATCTCAGATTTGGATGACGTATTTGTACCATTCCCAGATGATCTCATTGTAAACTTGTCTGAGTCAAGAAGTACGGTGGAATCATTCCTAGATGGCTTGTCCTCCATGTTCCAGGGAAACATGAATGAAGAATCTGCTTTTGGTCCAGCTCTTAAAGCAGCATTTATGGTTATGGTATGTTTCTTTTTCAATCCATAGCACTTACAGTTTTTCCTATTCATAAGTTTTCTTATATTTTTGCTTTCCTGAATGCTTATGCTCTTATAGCTTTATATTAACTCCCCCCCCCCTCCCCTCTTTTAACTCTCTCTCTGCAGAGACAAGTTGGGGGTAAATTATTGATATTTCAAAACACACTGCCATCTCTTGGTCTGGGCCGCTTAAAGTTGCGTGAAGAAGATCCTCGTGTTTATGGAATGGATAAAGAACATGTGTTAAGACAACCAAAAGACCCCTTCTACAAGAAAATGGCTGCCGACTTTAATAAGTTCCACATAGGGGTGAATGTCTATGCATTTAGTGACAAGTACATTGACATAGCCTCCTTAGGTACATGCTTATGGTTTTATCTTACTTTATGTTTTACCTTAAGGTGACCAAAGAAAGACACTGGGAAATTAGAAGAAGTTCCATTGACAGCTGGTGACTTCTTCATTTTTTAAATGTTATGCACTCCTGAATTGTAGATCTTTTTTTTTCGTTTTCATGCTTGATCATTTTTATGCTATTTGTTGCATTTAGTTCTGATCTTTAAAATTTAAGGATTGTATGCTACATTTTCCATGTTCTTGGTATTTTCTGCAGAAGAAATGGAATTTGCGTTTTCACCTTTATGAGTACCTTAAATCTAGTGCATGTGGACTGCAAATACTGGGAAAGACAGTTAATGGTTCTAGTGAAGAGCTCTACTTTCTAGATTGGGATGCTAAATATTTCTTCCCAAATTTTAGTTCATATTGAAATATTGATATAGTTTTCAAATCAATTGCTTCAGTATCTGATAATGACAATATTTCTATATTATTTATCAATATATATATATAATTGAGCTTTTGCCAATAGATTGTACTGAGAGAATTTTTTTTTTTTCTTAGGTTCGGAAAGACTGTACTAATTGTTAAGGACTCAAAAGTTTGGCTCTTTGAATGCAGGATGCTTTAATTGTAGCAATACAAATCTTCCTTTTCCATGCAAAGAAAACAAGAATGCTCCTTGTTTCTAATTCTTTTATTTGTTGCATTTTCAATGTCTTGGACACTTCTAGATGATCACAAACTTTTCCATTTCCTAGGCATTAGAAGTTTTGACTTTTAAGTTGTATATGAACCTGCTTACTTGAATTGCAATTGGTTGAAGAACTATTAATAAGCTATATCTTTTATGTCATTTTTTAATGTAGGAACTTTGGCCAAATATACTGGGGGTCAGGTATATTATTACTCAAGCTTCTCAGCAGTTGTTCATGGAGAGAAGTTAAAACATGAGCTAGCCCGAGACCTTACTAGGGAAACTGCCTGGGAAGCTGTCATGCGAATAAGATGTGGAAAAGGTCAGCCCTTTCATATTGTTCAATGACAATCTTTGTGAAATCTGTTAGTGTCTCTTTAACTAACAAAAAGCTGATTCCTTTTGTTTGTGCTTCTAGGGATTCGGTTTACGTCTTTTCATGGGAACTTAATGCTCAGGTCCTCTGATTTATTAGGGCTTCCAGCTTTAGATTGTGATAAAGCATTTGTGACACAGTTATCTCTTGAAGAGAAATCACTGACAACCGAGACAGTTTATTTCCAAGTTTCTCTTCTGTATCCTTTGAATTGGAATGCATGAAATAAATTCTACATCTGAAGTATTACTTTCACTGACATAAGCATACAAGGCCTTTTTGTTTTTAAATAACAATTGACACCTTCATAAAGCAAAAGCTCACTAGATGCACTGACATAATCATTAGTGGTTTTGCACAACATGTGTGCGCATTTGGGAGAGCTGACTTTCATGAGCTTATTGGCTTAAAAAATAAGTTAGCCAAAGCCAATGAGCTATAGCTAAAGTGGCACTTCCTCCTCCCATAATAATGGAATTCAGTTAATGTTGTTTCTTAGTCAATATTTTTGGAGCAAAATGATTGCAAGTGACAGAAATATCCTGAACATATAAAGATACACTACCTCTTGTGGACAAAGGCGTATTAGATTACACACAGCAGCAGCACCAGTGGTCACAGATCTGGGAGAGATGTATCGCCAGGCTGATGCTGGTGCCATTATTTCCTTGTTTTGTAGGCTAGGTAAGCTTAAAAAGGATACAATTCTAGTAGTGTCATTTGTGATTGTGGAACTTGATTTAGAGATGAGGTCTTGATTTCACTAGTTATTAACTGACTGATAATTTGCAGCAATTGAGAGAACATTGTCCCAGAAGCTGGAAGATGCACGAAAGCTTGTGAAGCTAAGAGTTGTCAAAGCCCTCAGAGAATATCGAAGACTCTATGCTGTAAAACATCACTTGGGAGGCAGAATGATATATCCAGAGTCTCTGAAGTTCTTGCCATTGTATGCATTAGCACTTTGTAAATCAACTCCTCTACGTGGAGGGCATGATAGTCCTTTGCTCGATGAACGCTGTGCAGCAAGTTACACAATGACAACTCTACCAGTTAAAAATTTGTTGAAGCTTCTATATCCTACCTTGATTCGAGCTGAGGAGTATCTCTTGAAGGTGAAAGTTCTCCTGGAATCAAATTTTTACTGATATTGAAGTAAGTACTGCAAATTAGTGATATTGCTCTTACTTTTCATATTTGCAGGAATCTGCTCTGACTGACAACTTCAAGAACATTGATAAAAGATTACCGCTGGCTTCTGAAAGTTTGGATTCTACAGGCCTTTATATATATGATGATGGTTTTCGATTTGTTATATGGTTTGGTAAAATGCTTTCACCTGATATAGCTATGAATTTACTTGGGGCAGACTTTGCAGCAGAATTATCAAAGGTAATAAAAAAAAAGGTTTTATGTGGGACAAATAAATAAAACAGGCATATAATTATCTCTGTAGTTAGTTACCGCGTACACCTGAAGACTTGCATCATCACATGCCTTGCTTATTTTTTTTAGTAACTTTGATGCATTCTTCAGATTTAAGTGTGAATTCTTTAATCTAGCTGTATGATGTACATTAAATTCCAGGCCATTGTTTCACCTCTTCATTTTATTTTCTTTTTTGAAGAACAAATTTGAAAAGCGCAAACAAAGGCAATCTATGCCATGGGATGTATGCAAGAGAATGCCATTTTTTTTTTTTTTTTAAATTATTTTAAAAAGAAGAAAAAGAAAAGGAATAGCAATCCAGCATGGATATCCCAAAGAGCAATTTCGGAAACACTGTATTGATCCTAAGCTGTTGAAGCTCAAGGCATCAACCAATGAGTTGCAAACAACAAAATGCAAATGACCTTAGTTGAGTAGTTCTCTAGCAAAATTGCAGTGAAGCCAGATATAAGTCACAAACTACTTTCTCGACATGCATCTTACACATGAAGCTTCAATCAACTAAATTGTTAAGGATTTTTATTATTTATTTCCTTTTCTTTTGAAATCAACTTTGATTTGCCTACATATTCTAATTGATCAGTGTTGGTCCACCCTCAACGTTTTATTTTGTTTTTCGGCAGAATTACTTTTTGCCAGTTTGAGTCTCTGCTGCCTTTATGTAGAATTTTCAAGTACATAAAAATGTCCCCTACAACTATAAGTGTTCTAACCAACATGAAAATTTTAACCACAGCCAAATGGATTTGTGGGATTCCTGAACAGCCTCAAATACATTTTTCTTAAATTTTTTTTTTTTTTAAAAGACTAAATTCATCTTGAAATTTTCATATGGTTCGGATGACTTCTTTCTACTCATTATTTCTGTTACGTGTTTAACAGGTGTATCATATGCCATTGGAATTTTTTTTAATCTACTTGGAAATTTTTTCATTTCTATTTGATGTCCATAAATTCATTTCCTCTGCTTCTCTTCTTAACTTCCCTTTACATGCTACCTCTCAATCAGGCTGTAATTGATCTCATTTTGTGTTGCATCCTTGTTTTGCTTTCAAGAATCAGGTTACACTTTGTGGGCATGACAATGAAATGTCGAGGAAGCTAATGGCATTGCTCAAGAAATTTAGAGAAAATGACCCTTCCTATTATCAACTGTGTCAACTTGTAAGGCAAGGTGAACAGCCAAGAGAAGGCTTCCTTCTCCTTGCAAATCTTGTTGAGGACCCGTTGGGGGGTATCGATGGTTATCTTGGTTTGATTTCGCAAATCCATCAGCAAGTACAGCTACATTCATAATCTACAGGTAATGATTTCTAGGTCTTTGTTATTTAATTGCTGTTTAGAATCTGTTGAAAGGTTGCTATTATACAAAAAGATTTTTTAGGAAAACATTTAGCACCAATTTTGGAGGCTGAAGTGCACGTGCTCATGCTCATGCTTGTTTTCTTATTTCCTTTCCAAAGGTTTGAAAATATATCACAACTTATAAACTTTTTGGAGGGTAAAATATTTATGCTGGAATTAGAATCTTCTCTGATCTCTTTCTCTATCCTTTGGTTTGAAATGTAATACAATATCTCCTTTATCAATTTTGTCTGTTTGTTTGCTTGAGGAACTCCTCTCTTGTATATTTCTACTTGGTTTGGTATCTGCTTGGCATCTTTTGGAATAACTATTTTTTTTTTCTTTTTTGAGAAACAAAGATGATTTCTTCTTAGGTACTAAAAAGATCAAAAGCTTTAGAACAGTTGTATTTAACATATAATAGCAAGTATATCTTCCTGAACCATTTTTTTTAAAACCTTTTGCCAAAATGGTAAACTTGAAGCATTTGAGTTACAGGTTCAAAGTGTGTGCCCAAGCTCTAGGGGGATTGCAGCTATCAGTTATCTGGTTCCCAAGAATATGTCCAAAGGTAAAATTCAAAACTTTTCTTTGGTCGACATATGTGCTTTTAATTATCTATAGAAATTTGGAATTATTTTATTTGTGTAATAATGTTTTGATTTATTTTGTCTTCCTTGACCTAATTTACCAGGGGATTATCATTGCTTCTGGTCCTCATCTGCAATGAGGTGGAATGTTTTGTTGTTATGAATGATGTAAATTCAGTCCATGAGGTTCCCACAAGAAGTGTGGATTTTTTTTGGCTCCATAATTACAACCTCAAACAAGTTGGGTTGAAGCACCATCAGTGCCCAAGAAGTGTGACCAGTTGAGTTGCCAAGCTGCTTACAGGACAGATTCTTTAACAGCAAGTTATTGGTTGATTACAGGATAGTAATAGCTAGGGTATATATATACATTGGTGATCTAATCTTGTATTGTCCTCATATGGAGAAGAACAGACCAAATTTTTCAATGTAAATGTTAAGGGGAATCTTTGTGTACACACCTTGTGTGCATGAGGTATCTCTATTTCTCACTGAAACCTTA
The DNA here is from genome assembly GCA_907173295.1 of Fagus sylvatica. Taxonomy (NCBI): domain Eukaryota; kingdom Viridiplantae; phylum Streptophyta; class Magnoliopsida; order Fagales; family Fagaceae; genus Fagus; species Fagus sylvatica. The sequence continues at coordinate 41,881,479 of OU015765.1, forward strand.
TTAAAAAAGGTTGTATTCAATGTACAAGGCTGGTGTGACAAATTGCTAACTAGATATTTGAAGAAAGATTTTTACTTCTTTACATAGTTGGTTTGCATAGATTGCGTGTTGATACCTTTAAGACTGTTTTCTTGATGTTGGATTTGGAAAAGGCTTATTTTCATTGGTTTATTAGGCTTAAAAAATAAGTTAGACAAAAGTATAGTTGTATCTAAGAAAAACATAAAGATTTAAAAAATTGTACATAAACAAAATAAGTTGAAGATGTTGTTACAAACAAGCTTGAACGACCTCATTGGCCAATAAATTGATAACCTCATCATCAAGTTAATTCGAAAAAATATTTATCTTAGTTTATTTGTAATTTTTTTTGTTTATTTGTTTTTGTTTTATCATGGTAATATTGTTTTCACTTTTTCAATTTTCAATCTAATGTTGTTTATTACATACAGGTATCATGCTAGCAAAACCCTTTTTTTCTCTTAAGTTAATTATTTAAATGAAAAATACCAACCTTATTAATAAATTAAAATAGGCATATTAAATAAAATTAAGTCTAAAACACTAGCCACATAATATAATTCAAAATCAAAATTTCACAAGTAACAACATTAGAAAAAATAACACGGTAACATAGGTAGATATGGACACACTAAACTACAATTTAGTTCACTATTCGATTCGCTTTAGGGTTTTAACAAATTAACAAATTATTTCTTTTTAAATAGCATAGAAGTAGAAAACGATACTACAATGGACCTATAAAACATAATTTCATTATGAATTATAAAACCAATCGAGTCAAAACAACCCATCCAAAGTGCACAAAACCAATCGAGTGGTATTGGGTTTTACCAATTCAAATCTAATTAGACAATCAAACCAGTTTAAGCTTTGATTCACCAGATTACCAATCTAAACGACCACATCAATCCGAGTTTAATAACTATGAATATAACTATATATATATTTATTTTACTCGGATCTCTTTATTGATTTATATTTGTTCACTCGGGCCGAAGCTGAAGAGAATACGGGCTCTCGGGTTGAGGCCCAAATAGGCCAAAATTGTGCCCTAACAGACATCGTTAATCAAAATAGAGAAGTCGCAGAACCCACTGACATACACATCTATCACTTCACCGACCCTCACCCAGAGCTCTTCGCCGTCGGTATGTTTCTCTCTCTCTCTTGGTTCTTCTTTTCTAGTATTTTATAGACTTCTACTCCTTAATTTGTGTTCCAAGTTTTGGTTTTTATTTCTTTGATCATGGAACACTCACACACCCCATGTAAAACTATATATTTGTGTTTCAATAAGCATGATTATGATTCTTATAGTTGGGATTTCCTTCTGATTATTGTCATTGTAAATTTGAAAACTTTATTGGTTTTTTTTTTGTTTTTTAATGCTTGTAAGAGAACTTTGACATGCTTGTAGGCATGAGTATAAACTGCTTAGCCCGTCAGGGGTGAATGCCTCTGGATTACCTGGCAACTGGTTTTGGTGGGTGGGATCAGTTAGTGGCGCGTCAAAGGGCTCTTCTTTAAAAAAGAGAGGAACTTTGATCTCGGATGCATATTTAATTGCGGGTGATCGAAGAATTTTAGTGTTTTGTCTTAGATGCAATGAATTTTAGTGTTTTATTGAAGAAAAATGTTATGTGAACATAAAATAAGCTAAAAGATTTATGGACTAAGATTGAGTGAAGCTCAAATATTTTACAAAGGTGGTGGATCAAGATGAGAAATTACAGCTCCATGCTATAAAACAAACATTCTGTGTTAGGGTTGTGCCCCCTTTTCGTGTTTTTTGTACATTGCTTGAATTGCGTGTTGTTTGGTTTTGCAGAAGATGAGTTTGATATCTCAAAGTACTCTCCCTAATAGAGGGGGGGATGGTGTAAAGATGAATAAGAGAAAGAAAGGCGGTGAGGAAGAGTCTGAGAAGTTGAGAATTGAGAATGAAAGAGAAATGAAGAGGCTGGAAAGCTTTTTGTTTGGATCTTTGAATGAACCTATTGAGTTTGGGAAGGAAGACGAGGAGGACAATCAAGACAAGGATGATGATGCTTTGTTTGTTATGGATCGTTCTGCAAACAACGTGCTTTCTGTTGATGAAGAGGATGCAGAACTCTCGGAAATCAGTAATGACGAGATAGAAACTAAGCAAAGGAAAGCTGTTTGGGTGGATGAGGAAGAGGATAAAACCAACATTAATATTGCTAAAGTAAATAGATTAAGGAAGCTGAGGAAGGAAGAGGATGAGAGTTTGATTTCTGGTTCGGAGTATGTGTCAAGATTGAGGGCTCAACATGTTAAGCTGAACCCCAGCACTGAGTGGGCCCAACTTGATTCAAGATCAAGGAATTTTGAGGATGACTCATCAGATGAAGAAGATGGTGTAGTGTTGGCTGATGGTTACAAGAATGATGAAGCTTTTGAAGATATCCTTCGAACAAATGAAGACCTTGTTGTGAGGAGTAGCACTAAATTATTGCCTGGACGTCTTGAACACTCAACCCTTGTTGATGCAAATACAGAGGATCCTTCAAAGGGTCCAATAAATTCAGTTGAGTTCCATAGAAATGCACAGTTGCTACTAGCTGCAGGATTGGATCGAAGTCTTAGATTTTTTCAAATTGATGGCAAACGGAATACCAAGATACAAAGTATATTCCTTGATGATTGCCCCATTCGAAAGGCATCTTTTTTGCCCGATGGGTCTCAAGTCATTATATCAGGAAGGAGGAAGTTCTTCTATAGCTTTGATTTGGTTAAAGCAAAAGTTGATAAAATAGGCCCCCTGGTTGGCAGGGAGGAGAAAAGCTTGGAATTTTTTGAGGTTTCCCCTGATTCTTGTACGATTGCCTTTGTGGGAAATGAAGGTTATATCTTGCTGGTTTCTACCAAAACAAAGGAACTGATTGGGACACTAAAGATGAATGGAACAGTTCGTTCTTTAGCATTTGCTGAAGATGGGCAGCAATTATTGAGCTCTGGTGGTGATGGCCAGGTCTACCATTGGGACTTGAGAACAAGGGCGTGCTTCCATAAGGCTGTTGATGAAGGTTGCATAAATGGTACAGCTCTTTGCACTTCCCCAAATGGAAAATTGTTTGCAGCTGGTTCTGACAGTGGGATTGTGAATGTTTACAACAGAGAGGAGTTCTTAGGGGGCAAAAGAAAACCTATCAAGACCTTAGAAAATCTGACCACCAAAGTGGATTTTCTGAAATTTAACAATGATGGTCAAATATTGGCCATCTGTTCTAGCATGAAGAAGAACAGTTTAAAGTTGATACATGTTCCATCGTTTACCGTATTCTCAAACTGGCCTCCTAAGTCCATACATTATCCACGCTGTTTGGATTTCAGCCCTGGTGGTGGTTTCATGGCCATGGGAAATGCTGGTGGAAAAGTGTTGTTATACAAGCTGCATCATTACCATCATGCATAAAAGGGAATGTGTGACATTTCATCCCAACATATCAGAAGCATCATTTGCTGAGGCCCCAATATGATCTGATTGTAATATTTATTTTCTTTGCTCAAGTTCTTAGTTCGTGAGGTTTCATGTTGTTAGTGGATAATGTTTATTTTTTTTGATTTGGTCACTTCATGATTGCAGTAACTCTAGCTTGTATCGGTTGCAGAAAAGGTTTCTGCAAAAATTTTGCACTTCGAGGACTTGTTTATGTTTTGTTGCATCATTTTGTTTAGTTGAAAATTTAGGTTGCTCTTTTCCCTCCCTGTATTAATAATCCTTACTTCTTTTATTGCAATGATTATAAACAACTATCTCCCATTTTCCAAGATACATGACTATAGATTTGTGATCTCCAAGTCAGGTATTTGTGCTTGAATTGACACCTTGGTAGCCATCTTCTTACTTATCCAAAAAGAAAAAAGGAAAAGAAAAAAAACCTTGGAAGCCACATTCTTTCCACTGGTCCAAGCTTGCAGAGTGATTTTAAAGACCAATCAGTCTTGCTTGCCTGAATATACAGAAACTTCAGGACTTCTATGTCAATAGATAGGTGGACCGGAAACTAGAAAAAGAGAAAAAATAAAATGAAGAAACATGTATAAAAAATGTGGGATATATTGTGTATTATCCACCGTAAATTCTCCCCCAGGCCCTAGTTGTTATTTGTTAAGTTCCTTTAAAATCTTCAATGGGATATATTTTTTTTTTTGCAGGTTCTCCAGTCTCCTGACTCCCGAGGCAAAAATCAAGGAAGGAAGAAAAGAGAATATTACCTTTAATTTTATAAAAAAAAAAATAAAAATAAAAACCCATTTAGCAAAGTTATGGGGCACAAAATTGGCTTCTCTAAAAGTATGCACAACAGAGCAAAACGAGAAGGAATAAAAAATATGAACCTCGTAAAACATTTGGATCATAGACTAATAACCATTTTTATTTGGACTTACAACAAGTCTAAACCCAAGTTCTTATGTGGGAGATTATATTAGATATTAACACTGAATATCAATGCCAAAACAACTTAATAGAATATGCCAAAATAACATATTTCTATGATTTAAAAAACAAATACAAAGAGTTAATATGACTAAATATTATTAAAACTATATATTTAGCTTGGACACCACTTTTTAGTAACTCCAAGACACAAACTCGTTACAAAATATACATTGGCGTTGGGAGCGAATTTCATTCCTCTATAAAGACTACTAAATTTCACAAACTTGATGACGTTTCACCAACTCAGTTGTTAAGGCGACCTTTCTTGTTTTCAAGGGCGAAACTTTCTCTTGTGTCGGATATTGCCCCCTTAGATTACATTCTACCTGATAATCGGCTTTCAATTCAAGGCTGTTGCCCCCTTAGTTTCATCAATCTGCACATTTGAGCGAATAATCCAAAAGGGTACTCACAATTTTCTCTCTTTTGTTCAAAGTCTTTATCTTTCTTATGATATGCAATCACTGTATAATTCTGATACATGAAAAAAGCCACTGAGAAATTGTGTTAAAGTACGCTGTTTTTGTTTTTATTATTGTTGTTGTTATTGTTGTATATATTGAGATTGAGTGGATTGGGTTGAGTTTTTTAAACCAGGCTTGAATTTTCTGTAATGAGTCATTCAGAGACTGAGAAAATCCAAGAAAAACTGAACCCAGATTGGAAAAAAGCTTTCAATCAGTATGAAATTGTTATATCTTCTGGGACTGAGGCTATGAGAATAAAAGCCACAATAAAGCTAGCCCATCTCTCTAAACATGTCCCTGAAAATATATTAGTTAGTGCCATACCTATCCTAGCTGAACTTCTTAGCAATGAGCCTTCTAATAATTCAAGTCAGCCTGTTCAGGAAGCTGCTGTATATTGCTTAAAATGTATTGCTTGTAGAGATGAGAGTGGGTTGGTAGTAGCGATAGACCAATCTGGTGCTATACAGTCTATTCTAAGGTTATTGCCACATTCTGATAATGGTTTTGAGAGGGTCATGATTAAATGTTTGTGGGTTCTTGTCAATTTTGGTAATAGAAATCGCGAGATTGTAGCTATGAATGGACTGGAAATTATCATCAATATGTACGGATGGTACTAGAAGGTACTTGCTGGAGATTCTGAGTGCATTGACATTGTTGAGAGAAGTTAGGAGGGTACTTATAAGTTTAGGAGGCGTTCGCTTTCTTGTTGAGGCGGCTAGGTGTGGTAGCATGCTTTCTAGGGAAAGAGCTTGTCAAGCAATTGGGTTGCTTGGAGTTGTAAGACGTGCGAGGCGTATGCTTGTTGAATTGGGTGTGATACCAGTGCTTGTTGAGTTGTTCCGAGATGGGGATAGTACAACAAAATTTGTAGCGGGTAATTCTCTTGGTGTGATCTCTGCTCACATTGATTACATTAGGCCTGTTGCTCAAGCTGGGGCAATACCATTATATGCTGAACTTCTTCGGGGATCTGACCCTATTGGTAAGGAAATTGCGGAGGATGTTTTTTGTATATTAGCTGTTGCGGAAGAGAATGCAGTTGAGATTGCTGAGCACTCGGTAGGGATTCTTAGAGAAGGTGATGATGCAGCAAAGGCTGCGGCTGCTGATGTTTTGTGGGATCTCTCAGGTTACAAGCACCCTGTATCTGTTGTGCAAAACTCGGGTGCAATTCCACTTCTAGTTGAGCTTTTGAGAGATGGCAATAGTGAAGTTAGGGAAAAGGTGTCTGGGGCTATAGCCCAGTTGAGTTATGATGGGGCAGATCGAGTGGCACTTGCAAATGCAGGGATAATCCCACTTCTCATTGAATCGTTGCACAATGACTCTGTGGAACTGACGGATAATGCTGCAGAGGCTCTTATCAATTTCTCTGAAGATCCAGAGCACTGTGATAGAATATCTGAAGCAATTGATATTCCTTCTTTCCAAAATATGCACAATAGACTAATTCAGAATCATGCTTCTGATGAGAATATGGTTAGATCTTTGAGACGGATGAGCATTGAGCAGCTGACTTGGGACCCAAATCTTGTCTAATTGTTGAAATGGTATCCCGTGTAATCTCAACTATTTGTGAATTTTGTACATCACACCAATGTCATTGTCCCTTTATATTCATTTTCTTCTTTTTAGTGGGTCCAAACTGCATGAAAATACAATTGCTGTGTCGTGGTGCTGGCATGCAGGGAGCTTGATTTTTACATTGTATACACAATCTGAGATCACATGTACAAGTTATAAGCATGATGAAATGAGTTATGTTCTGCACAATTTTTTTCCTTTGAGAGCTGTTCCATAAATCAATTGATTCTCATTGAAATCAGTTGCTTTAATATGTGCAGCAGCTACTTTTACCAAATAGGAAAATTACTACGGCCTGTAGACCAATAACTTTATATACATTTTGAATTCTTAATAAGATTACAAATTAAGTGTGTGTGTGTGTGTGTTTATTATGGTAAGTTACACCTGCACCTGTGACACCCTCCATTCTGTTATTGGAGGAAGTGCCATTTGAGCTAGAACTCCTTTAGAAGTGAAATTGAATTTGGAAGAACAAGACAGTGTGAGCAAGGGGAGAGCCCCACAAAGACAGCTCTGCATCCATGTCAAGTAGGACAAGCCACTCAAGGGAACAACACATTTGACTGAAGGTGCTAGCAATACAGTACAGAAGTTAGAGGCAGCACATCATGTACATATCTAAGCTGACAGCAACCTCAAAAGCCATGTCAATTTATAATTTTTAGGCCATTTTGACTTATCAAAAGAAAGAAAAAGAAAAGGAAACTAAGGTCACTGTGATATATTTTAGTACATGGAAGCCAGAAGTTCTACTAAATTGCTTACTGTATGATTGTATTGAGTCATAAATGAGCACAAAGAATGCTATAAAATTCACATGCTAAGTATCTTCTGAATTTCAAAAGCATTATTGTACTTCTAATTGGGAGAACTGCAGTAAATTTTTGTCATCGGTTTGTCCCCTTTATTTGGTGAAAGCCTTGGTATAATGATTAAGCAGACTTTTGAGGAACACATGAAGAAAAGGAGAAGCAAGAGTTGTGTTTGAAGTGCTGGCTTTTTGACATGAAGGTAAGGGATGCTGAAAGTATGCCATAGGGAAAGATGAGTTTTTGTTATTTAGTTGCTAATCTTATCTAAATCTGTACTATGTGTGAAAAATATTTCAAGAATTATTTTTTTGTTTTGACTTTGATAGCATATTATTATTATAAGAATTAATTTTAGATGTCCTAAATTTTGATGCACATATTGGTATACGTCCTAAGTCAAGTTCCCAACAAACCGTTTGATTAAAAAAAGAAAACAAAACGACTCCATCTGCTCCTTGTATTTATTTCTGTGTAGGACTATGTTATGCCCCATCTCAATAAACCATTGATTTCTTCTTGATCATTTTTTAATCATTTGGAGAAGACCTTGGTGTACATTCTTGTAGCATTGTCTCATATATTAAAATGGTATTAAGATCATCTCCATTTCTTGGTTTAAGTTAAATATTATAGATCTAACAGTATACAGTTCGTGACAATATAAACACTGCTAGATTCGGGATATAATTTTAATTTTAAAATGGAGAAGATTTTGTAGCATTATAGATCACATATTTTAAAAGAGTGGTTCATCAAAAGCAAAAGTTTTGGGATCCTCTCCATTCATTTTAATTTTTTTTTGCCACCTCTCTCCTCTTGTGCTAATAATGTATCCGAGTAATATCGAAATGTGTAATGATTTGATTGGTAGCTGAACCTTCTTAGCACGTGTATCTGTTAATTCCTTAAGACACATCTGCTTAAACTAGAACAACACAGAGAAATGCATGTATCTGATCTAAAATGTGAATTTGAGAAAGATAACATCTTTCGCTTTCTACTCTTTGATCTTACCAAGAAGTGTCATGTTACTATGTTAGTTGGTGAAACTACTCATTTAAAAACTGTGAAATTGTTTTCATAGTAAAATTTCCAATGACAAAGTATTCCTTTCACATCTAGGAAGAGACGGCGAAATAGTGTTTTGTCTAAATGTCTAATGACAATTATGCAAGTTTTGGGGACCATGCATTTTTGTTTGGTTACCAATGTTCTTCTTAAGGCCTTGATTTCTTTCTTTCTTTATTTTTAATCATTTGGAGCAAACTTTTATGTAAATTCTTGTAGCATTGTTTCATATCTTAAAATCAAACAAGTTTAACCATTCCAATTATTTCTTTTGTACAGTTTGATTTTGTTCAATAAATTGTTATCGTTTCTGTAAAAAAAATAAAATAAAAATTCGACCTCATACGAATTGGAGAGAAAAATGACCATGTTAAAGCCAATCAAGCATAAGATAGGGCCTAAATCTTTTCTGTTAACTGAAAGACATTTCAAGGTAAGAATAAGATGGCATTGGTGGTCAACATCTCATCAAGTCAAAGATAAATGACTTTGTGGCAGCAATGGCTTGCATTGGATACCAGACTGATAGGCACACATTGATGTGGTTGCTAGAAAAAAATATAGCTAACCTTCTCCCAATTTCACATTTTTTCCTCACTTTTTAGTTTTTGCCTTGCTTTTGCAACAACCTCCATATGTTTCCTAGAAAGGTGAGATTTTTTATTTTTTATTTTATTTTTTATCTTTTAATTAAGAATATCAAATTGACAATAAATGATACATTATATATCTTACTGAGACTTAATTAGTGACTGAGTCAATGACATGCTTAGCAATTAGATTATAAAATTTAAAATGCCACACCCGCACACAGGGACGTCCTAATCATTTTGGAGGCCTCAAGCCAAATCTCAATTTAGGGCTTTTAACCTATTTTATATTATATTAAATTTTTTTTATTGGAATTTTATTCTTACTGATTATTGATCACACTTGTATTTTGGCACCTAAGAAATTTGTAAATCTGAGGATAAAAAAATGTAATAGATTTTTTTTTTTTAAGTGAGATTTAGAAAGAAAAAAAAAAATTATATGGCTTAGAGAAAGAGAAATTATATTATAACATCATATCTTAATCACTCATTGACCCAATAAATTAGTTCAATAATAATAATAGAGTTAAGGGGGAAAAAAACAATGTCATTAAAAAAAGAAAAAAATATAAGGACAATAATTAGCCATGTGGGTGGCTTGGTAGGTGAGAATTGAAAATATCTTACTAAGGTTAAATTTGGTTAGTAGCTAGGCACCACAAAACAACAAAAAAATTAAAAGAGAGAAAGAGAGAGAAAAAGAAAAAGAAGAATTGGAGAACCACTGCAAGTGTAGCCGTGAGAAGTTGAGAAGAAAGAAAAAAATGGAGAAAAAAAGGCCAATAAAAAAGAAAACTGAAGTCACTTAATTTCAACGATTTTTCTTTTTTCTTTTCTCTTTATTCCAAAATTCCTTTAAATTAGGACCTGTGGGTATTTTTTTTTCTCTTAAATTTGGGGCCTTTTTTAGCAGTGAGTTTTTTTAAATTTTTTGGGGGTCTCAAGCAAGTGCTTAACTTGCTTATAGGATGGGTCAGCCCTGTGGCCGCACAACATACAAGAGATTGTTCAATCGCTAATGTATATGGAATTATAGACACAATTAGTTAATTTCATAATAAGAACTTATAAATTTATGATTGAGTGAGTTGGAATAATTATTTTTTAACTTGATAGCTTAAAACTTTAGTTCTTTTTATCTATTTGTCTTATTTACTATTGAGTGGTCCACTACTTTTTTGTTGTTGTTGTTGTCATGTTTATCTCCCGGCCTTGAGTACTAAGTCATTGTTAGCCTTACTAAATATACTTCCTCACATGGTTATATGTATAACTTGCAATCATAGATTATCATGAAAAAGACTAATTAATGAATGTTAGTTTGGATTTTTATAAAAAAAAATATGGTTTATATTTCGGCCCCCTTGATTATCCTAACTCTGTCTCTATAGCTAAGGTTCTATTTATTTTTTAATCTTAGAATTTTTCTCAACGAAAATTAGAATTTAATTATTTAAAAAGCTTGTACAATTTGGAGACAGATCAAGTTAAGCCTGCTTCATTAGTTAATAGTTATCACCGTCACCAAACATGTGATTGTATGGATTCCTATAGTAATATTCACTCAAACATTTTAAATGTTATTAATATATAGTTGACTTATGACTTATTCATTGACTTATATAGTAACAGTGGGACTAGATATTCAACAAAGTTACGTACGTAAATACACGTTATAACCCATGATAGCTCAGTATATGTTTGACCCATGAAAAGTGGATCGCCAGCATATAGTTCTTAAATTTCCTAATCACAGATTAGTTATATCACATGTGGACAAGTTAATTGGATATTAATGTAGACATATATATAGTGTATATATATATATATAAGAGGTACTTCATATGCTCATCTTATCCTTCATCGGATTGTTATAGATACTAAAACCATTGCACTTCTTCCAAAACCTGGCTTTTGTCAAGCATTTCACAATATGAAGGTAAGCCTTTTAGTCCAAACAACGATTTATATTATTCTTAATCCATTTTTTCCATTGGAAATAAATGCAAAAATGGTTTTCTTAATTTATGGTTAGGTTTATTGTCATGCATATATACCTTCTAGCTTAAAGAAAACCAATCAAGGCTTCTTCATGCAGTCTAATAAAAAAGAGAAAATTTGCAATGTTACTTGTATGATGCAAAATGTCTCTTTATACAAAATTGAGTTCACCTTTAAGTTGAGAAATATTGCTTGTGAAAATATTTTCAATAAAAACAATTAAGTAACAAATTATTTTTTAACCATTTTTGAGTTAATAAAAGATATATGTAGAATCTAAGCCCCATGCATGTTCTATGGTTTAAAATGTGCAGCAAAAGATAGTGATCAAGGTGCAGGTGAATTGTGACAAATGCCGGTCCAAAGCCATGACGGTAGCTGCTTCAACCGATGGTGTGTATGAGTTTATCATACGTAAATTTGTTCAAGAAAGTATTGTGGCTCAATAAATTAGAACCACTAAAAGAAGGAAGCAAATTAACCCAATTGCTTAGTATTTTGATTTTGTTTTTTTCTCGGTTTATAATGTTATATATAGGTGTTATATCAGTGTCAATAGAAGGGACAGACAGAGATCAAGTGGTGGTAATTGGAGAGGGAGTTGATGCAGCTTGCTTGACCAGAACATTGAGAAAGAAGGTTTGCTATGCAAGGTTAGATACTGTGGAAGAAGTCAAAGATAAACCAAAAGAAAAAGAAGATGAAAAGAAAAAAGATCCACCTCCATGTACATGGATTAATAATCCACCTTGTTACCAAAATCAGGTTGGAATGTGTAAAGTGGTTTATGATGATCCTTGTCGATCACCTTGCACCATCATGTGATGGTTAGACTTCACTACACATAGTATTCTAGCATAATTGGTTGAATTTTATTGTTTTTTTTTTCTTTTTCTTTTTCTTTTTATATTTCGTTTTGTAACTTTTTTTTTAGCTGGCATTGACATTGTGAGATCGATGTAGGTATTTCTTCAACCATGCATGTTACTTATCATGGTAGACCCTCTACTTGTGCTATCGAGAATTTGTTGACTTGTATGATATTAATAACAAATTAGGAAAGAAAAAAACATTAATGAATGATTTATACAGTATAGTTCCATTACTAAAAAATTATTCAGTCCACCAGGTGAACCACGTCATTTATCTATCATTCCAATAATTAAACGCCACGTATGTTAATTTAATGTCTCATCAATATTCACACAACCAAAATGGAGAGAGAAAGAGAGGGTATTCTGGTCTTTTTACTTATTTGTTGGTTGTGTGAATATTGATGAGTCATTATTCAATGAATAATTTATACAGTATAGTTCCATTACTTTTTTGTTTTCTTGGGGGATTCCTTGAATAATCAAAGAAACACCATTCTCTTTAATTTTGGATTTATATAATTAGGTCTACTATACATTCACACGTTAAAGAATTGGTTCTTTTGAATCCAGCCAAAGAAAATAAACTATGGCTTAAAAAAAAATAATAGATGAATTTGGCAAAAGCCTTAGTGGCCTCTCTTTTTTTTTTTTTTTTAATTATTATTATTATAAAATGGCAAAAATCCTACTCTAAACACACATAGAGAATGTATATGAGGGAGGAGTGGATCAAACCCACATTCAACTAAGTGAGAAATGAGAAGTGCACTATTGGACTAAATGTTCAGTGGTTAATGACCTTTCTTGAAACAAAATATTAAAATAAAAGGAAGAAAATAAATATTTAAAGAGAGAATGAGAGAGTGTAAGTTTGAATGGTTTGACTTGATAACATACGTCCACAACGAAAATTCTAGCACTACATTGCTAATAGCTTGGGTTCTCAGCTTTGGTCTAAGGCTTATAGTGTGACCCTTTTTTTATGTATTGAGTTGCTCATGAGTATTTTCTAAAACACCTAACACAAAACATTTGTAATTGTAAATGAGCCAAACAAATTAATTCATTTATTCAATACCGTGAATATGTAGATAATTTAGAATTTCGGTGCATGATCATTTTGTATATACGTGGTACTTAACAAACTTATCACTATCTAGTGGTGCAGAAGAATGTTTGGTTGTTTAGCCACTATAAACCTTATTGAAATTCTAACAAGCTCCTTTACCAACACAACTTTGCTAGAGCTAGCTACCTTGACATGCCTACACTTATATTATAGGTAATTGATGGGCATGCGCCGACTTCTCCAAAGCACTCTTTCACAGTTTCACATAACAAATGAATGAATGGAGTAGTAGTAGTAGTGTTAAACACAAACACCCCACAAGAACAGCCACAAGAGGATCAAATAAAATAACTATGGCCCTTCTTTTTGTCTCCATGCCATTTCCATCCAACTACTCAAAGACAAACATAAAGTTTATTAGAGATAGAGAGGGTTGGCTAGGCTGTGCCACTTCTAATGGGGAGACAATGGGAGAGGGTATAAGGATTGTGCCATTTGGTGGATTATCTTTCTCTTCTTTCCATAAAAAAAGTGCTCAATCCAGAAGAAAATCAACAAACCCAAAAATTATTCCCACTTCTAACTAAGGTTCTTGTCCTTTCTATTCATCACCACATATACACTTCTTTTGTATTCCACCACAGTAAAAAGAGAATGTTTTAAGTTAAAATAATAATAAGATCCCACTAAACGAGGGCACTACCAATCTACCATCTTCTCCAAAGCCATAAGGAGCTCTTGGAGACAATGCATCACCCATCAGACATTCATATTATTCGGTTTAAGAAACCTTTACAAATGCTACCATCCATTTTTCCTTTTGGACTTTCTATCCAACCATTTTCTTCTTTAGAAAGTTCTTTTTGCCTTTGCTCACATCTACCAAATCAGAATAATGACATAACTTTGCCTTCTTGGATTTTGCATCCCAGCGCCGATTTTACATTATTCAGAATCTACTAAGAATGCAAAACATGCACATGTATTATATGTTGTAACTAGATCTACATTTTTCATTGTCTCCTCCAACAACTTGTCTTGAAGCTTGGCCGGGTCCGCATTCCCAATGAAAGTCGATCAAAAACATAATCTTGTGTTTAGTTTACTCTATCCAAATATGAATGTAGGAAGAGTATATAAAATTTGATTTTATATGAATGTTGAAATAATTGACTAAAAATCTCGCATCTTTTTAGAATATAAAAGTTAAAAGTTTCTTACAAAATACAAACAAAGTATGAAATAAATGCACCAGATTTCATAATTAGAGAACATGTCATTTGTTTTATTTAAACACAATTTTTGGGTTTAAAGTCATGAAGACATGATCTTTTACAAAATTAGGCACATTATCCACCTTAAACTATGGGGGTTTTGCATTTTTTCACCCCAAACTATTAGAACTTACAATCATCACCCCAATTTTAAAAAAGGCTTGTAGATTGCACTGGTTAAACTTAACGACATGTGCAAGTCGAGTGACATTAAAAAAATAAATTCTCCATTTTTTACTTAACCCAAATAAAATTCACTATTAAAATAACCAATTATCATAATATTATTATCCACTACGCATTTGGCCTAGTGATGTTCCCCCTCCCCCAATTAACCAATTTCTCTATGAAGATATGGGTTCGATTAAACGTCTGAGACACACAAGTTGATACAATAACTCTATGCTTCTATGGTTTCGTCAATCTGTTTTTTAGGATTTTATTTTATTTTAGATGTTTTGCTTTTTATATTGAGGCATGTGAGGATTTTTTCAAGTGCGATGGCATGAGATTGAAACTCTATGAAATTCTTTTGAAAAACATAAAGTTCTTTTCATTCTGAGTGCCTTATTGTTTATAAAGAACTCGGTTGCCCATTATTTTATTTAAACAAAATTGGTGTGATGATTGCTTGGATTTGGACCGAAGTGAAGAAACCATTGTGCTTTGGCAGACATAGGAAAGGGCAAAATGTGAAATTTAAATTTTAAGTCTTTTTAAAATTGGGGTGGTGATTGCCTATATATATACATAGAGATGTGTACACATCCAAGGCCACAAAGTGTAGTCTCTTAGGCAAATTTTGGTTCTTTCTCAAATGGGTAGGCAAAGCTGTGATGCCACTGTCATTCATTCCTCCATTGCTCTACTACAAGAGAGGTTTAGACAATTGCAGAGAGCAAAAGAGATGAGAGAGGCAAGGGAGTTCTTGAGGCTGTCATCTGAACCGGAGAGGGTCGATCCAGCCATGCTTTATGATCCTACTACCAGGTTGTTTTTCCACTCTGAATTGATCTATTCACCTAGTCCACTGCCCCAAGGCTCTCTCTACCTCCAACCAAAGTTTCCGAGAATGCGTACTGATCTCCACATCACAAAGACTCCATTTTTAGGAAAGTTAGATACAGTCATGGATAGAAAAAATGATTTTGATGATTCAGATGTTGACACTTCTCTTCATCTTTGAAAATTTTACAATGTTAGTTCATTTGCTGATTCTAAATTTTGTCGCTTTGTTCTCAATCTTTTTACCTCTTTCCATGGTTCTGTAAGAATGAGAAACACAAACAACAATGTAACTATTTGCTACCATGACTATCATGATGATCATCTTCTTCATGTTCATTAGAGAGGCCATCCTCTGGTCTGCTTGGGGATGAATCATCATCATCGTATTCTGTACTATCAGAGTCCTCATCATTGCTCCATTTCCTCTTCATGATTTTGGGAAACAAGCGAGTCACCTCTTTGGTCTCCATCATCGTTTCATCATTGTCTATCCGTTCAAATCGAACAGCGCTCACCTTTCTGGCATTCCCTGCAAGTATCTGCACCAACGATACGACACAAGTATTATTTTGTAATTGTTAAAAGCAGCTAATCAAGATAAGGCCCATTTTTAGTTTTCATGTTCTACTTGATGGCTCAGAGAATATGCAAGAAGATACAAGGACAATGATAGGTTTACATCACCCTTACATCACTTTTTCACACCATTCAAAAGTTGCGGAAATCAATGTCCAAAATTTTTGCACATGTTCACAATTTGTAGATATTGATGTCTACATTTAGGTGATGTGTGGTGTAGGTGGTGTGAACTAATATTTACCCATACAAAAACTTGGAATTTTATTTCAGCCTCTCTCTCTCTCTCTCTCTCTCTTGCAGTTGAAAATAGTAACGAAAATATTTACATATCCACCTGAACAACTAGGTTTAATTTGTTACGAAACATCTTCATCTAGTCCCTGTTTTTTTTTTTTTTTGAGCAGAAATAACAAAAATGATGCTTCAATAGATATATCAAATCCTCCAACATTCCTTTTTTTTTTTAGTGAAGAAAATCATCATCCACATCACTTGATGTCAGCATTTAATCTTAAGATTGCATTCCCTTAGTTCCATTTACAACCAATTTATTCTTATCCCATTAACTCAAAGGAAACAATTCCAATTTTGTGCTTACCTCTCATTAACTCATCTGAATAAAAGGGGTCACTCAATGTGACAGAAACCTATTTTATTATAGTGATACTATCAGATTGGATTTGGTGTGAGAGTTGCCACTTACTAAGCAGATAATCAAACAAGGGGGAAATTGGAGCTCACAATACATGATCCTTCACAAAAAAGGTGATATGGCGGGCTAACTATTCAATTGTACAAACTCTCGTAAACTAAGTAGATTTTCATTGTACATAATCTTGAAACAATTTGATGTATTTTTTTTATAAGTAATCTTGAAAAAAATTGATGTAATGATTTCTCCAAGAACTAAGTGCATAAAATAACTCAACTATACCTCAAGTTTAAATATTTGATGCTTTTCCTTCTGATCCTGATGGTCAGATTTGGACTCATCGTTCTCTTCTTGATTTGCCTTTTCAAGGACCACTTTGATGCTCTCACCCGTCCGTGGGATATATCCAAATGCCTCACATATAAAACCTGACACTGTCTCATATTGATGACCCTGTACCACAATAGGTGAAGTGACTTAAATGGGAATTTGACACAGTGTATTGGAAAATACATAAATGCTACAAGTATGATCTCATTTATTTAACCTTTATGGCTTATAATCTAGATATGGAAAAGGAAAACAAATAAGAAAGGGAAGAAAAAACTGTTTATAATTATATAGTTGTTCATTAAAAACAATAAAAGGAGGAATTCCCATCACATATGAGCAATTGAACACTATTTCAGTTTAAATCACAAGTCAGGATTAGATACATTGGGTGAGTTTAATAAGCATGGCAGTTGTTTAAAGCTGCCATCCAGTTGAGTTGGCATGCTGGACATTTGAGAAGCCTAGACTCCTAAACAAGGCAAAACTATGACATGGTAAACCTTAAAGAGAACCAGGGGTGATCATTAGCAGAATATATAAGATCAACCAGAGTCTAGGCTTACTACATCACATTTCAAAAAGAATATATCCTTAAATTGCTCAAACCCATGGTTAGAAACCATTAACAATATGTTGCATTTTTTTTTTTTTTTTTTGATCGGTCATTAACAATATGTTGCATGTACTGGTCAAACAGGCGTACTACAACAAGAAATGACTAGATTAGATAGATTCCTTCAGCCAACAGTAGTTGGACTAGAGAAATGAGGAGAAAAAGGGTACAAGCACTGATAATTTATAATTCTGACCAAGAAGAGGAATTTAGCATTTCAAACTTAATAGTGTACCTCTGGCGCATTTTACTTATCAGAATCATAATTAAATCAATAGATACGTATTATACCTCCGGCATTTTGACATTTAGGTCTTCAGAAAGCTGATCAATAGAAGTGTTTGCATCCACATCAAACACTCCCTTTGCTCGCATTACAATGTAGCCTGTTTTTTTCTGAATCTCTTCCTGTGATATTGCAAACAAAATGAGAGAATGAGGATTTGTGGGGGAGAAATAAAAGCATCTCAGTGACAGTATAAATTGTAATGTCAGCAACCAGCACAACTGATATCCTAAAAGGCATAATTACTTCCTAGATTAAGAATGTCTTCTTAAATACAAAAATAATAATGGCAAAACTGTTTACATGCAGATGTCTGAGCAATACAAAATGCCAGAGCAACAAAAACTCACAAATTATCACAAACATGTATCAAACATGGAATGCTAAATTACAAACCTCAAAGGTTCCTAAATGTCACAACCACCACAGAAATAAAGTTGGGTGTCACTTGATTCATCAACTAGAGTCAATTGACAAAGACATCCAAGGGAGTCAAGTGACATCTAATTCAGATGTTTTATGTAATTTGCTAAATGCTAAAATTTTTAACTCTTTCAATTATAGTCTTTTTTTCTGCTCAACCTTTCAATTATAGTCTTGCATTTAGAATTTTGTCACTTGTGAAGCTTTGCAATCATATGAAATCATGCATGAAAGCAGTATATACTCACTGAGGAAACAAAATCTAGCACATTTTCCTATAAGGCAAAATAAAAATTGCACAGACAATCATAGTAAGCCTCTCCTTTCTTCTGAACAGAGAAAAAGGTACATATATATATAAGAGTAAGCTTTACATTTGAATCATTTTCGTCGAAGATTTCACCAACAATCTCCTCAACCACATCTTCTAGGGTCACAATCTGTTCACATCACAAACAAAAAAATTAATAAATATTACAGGTGCAAGGAACATTGTGTTGCTGAATTTGTTGACAACTGATCTGCAGACTTCAGACAGAAAGACCCTAAAGAAAGTATTAGACAAACTATATAATAAAAATATCAATAATGGGGGTAAACTCATTTGTCTTTTCTGCCATCTTGGAAAACCTTTTTTTTACTTATTAAGTGAATACTTTATCAACATCAAAAGATGGCACAGCCAAGCACATGGAAAATATACAAGAGAAGCACCAATGAGAGAATTTGTAGTCTAGATCAAGACAAAATCCAGAAGTAATGCCATTTTCACTAAAGGAGATTTTAGCATGTTGAAGAGAGGGTTTTAAGAGACATCAAAGTTCAAGAGCGTGGAATGCTGTTCCTCTATGTTTAATATGGTGCATTTGGAGGAAGCAAAATTCTAGGACATTTGACGACTGCAATTGAGACTTCTATTCTTCAGATCACTTTTTTATTGGCTTAGGGCTATTGGGGTTTTTGTTTGCTCCTCTTTTTTGGAATTTTTGGATTTAAGAAATTTTAGTTCTTTGTGTTGCTCTTGTATATTACCCTTGTACTAAGGCTCTGCCCTCTTTTTCTTTTTAATAAAAGTTTATTATTTATAGACAAAATCCAGAATATTGGTTTGAATATTTGTTGTCAGAAGCCTCATATTGGTTTCAAATTCTAGCATCTAAGCCATTTTATTTAGGTCCCTGAGGTTCAATGTCAAACAGCAGATTCAATACCAATTTGTTAGATTCAGAGATGAGTGTGTGTACATACTCCCACAGTTCCACCATATTCATTAAGTACAACAGCCATGTGAACCTTCCTGATTCGGAACTCCTAAGAAGATTCCAGACTGACATTGAATCTGTAAAACCAATAAATATGATTTGAATTATTGAAACTTTATAGCTTAGACACACACATATCAAAATATAATTGACAGGCTGCTAAAAATATGCGGTGCACACCGATAAAAACTAACAACTGAATTAAACCAATTGAAAAGGAGAGTCACACTGCTTGAACGGTCAACTAAACAGAATATTGATAAAACTATTTGACCCATGGAACAGGACAGTCAACAGTTTGATCAACCAAATCGGACAATTCATGCGAACTGTAAGAGAATGGCAATTCAAGTGATGTAGTAACTGTTTGGTTGATTTTAAAGATGCTTTCATTAGAGGAGTGTGAAATCCTTTGGCTGTTGGACTACAAGTTCTAGCCAACTCTAAGGGCTTTTTAAAAAATAAATAAATAAAAATTGAGGCTTAGTTGCCAATGACCTTTAGGTAAAATAATGAGACATCCAGGGTTTGAATACCCCCTCCCCCACTTACAATGTATAAAAAAAGAAAGAAAGAAGAGAAGCTTAGTTGAGTCAAATTCACTTTTGGATAAGTTGGCATCTATAGCATAAAATTCCAAAGAGGTAGCACCACCCTATTGCACTGAAAGATCAGATAGAGGTAGGGACACACCTTAAAGTATTTAAGTAAGATAAATAAACACTTCTTTTCAAGTTTGTGTTGGTTAAACTTGGGAGAAAGATAACATGTTCTACCTAAGCCCTCTATACATCTTTATTCTGTTCTTTCACTCTACTATGCACATGATTCCCACCACAAGTTGACATAAAAATTAGAGATTACCAGGCACAAAGTATGCAGGTTTGTGAGCCATATCTCCGACAGTCGTAGTTTCTAGTAGCTCACCCTTCAAAATCAAACAGATTTTAATTCTGCACACTATGAGATCGTGGCATAAATCAATAAAGAAAGAAATTGAAACTCATAGCAGGAGAAACAGGAGTAGAAACTGGCTGACCTTTTGAGCATAATCCAGCAGATCCATTGCATATGCAATACCCACTATGTTATCAACACGCTGCTCAAAAACAGGCACTCTAGGAGGAAAAATAAATTATTAGCATATTGGCATATTACAGATAAAGAGAAGAAAAAAAATTACAAGTACATCCAAAAAGGTGTCAATGTACCTTGAATATTGGTGAGTCACCCACAAGGTATGAAAATCTATAAGTATAGCACTGGCATCAATTGCAACTACATCTACAAGAGGTGTCATCACCTCTCTAACATGGGTATCTTTAATCTCCAACACATTTTCAATCATATCCTACAAAGGAATTTAGAATAAGATCTTAGCCAGAAAACAAAGAAAGAAAGTTCATTGAAAAGGATTTCTGGAGCATAGTGAAGTAGTGTAATGATAAACAGCAGGCACATTAATTTTTTCCCCCTCTTTTGATGGTTAGAAGGCACATCAATATGTAATTACACAGATAAAAAAAATGTGGCGTAACATGTGCACTTCAAGCACAATATTCTTCCAAATGAGACCACTAAAAAGAAGTGGATGCAGAACAATGAGCTTGATATCAAAACTGATGCAGCAAAACATTCTTCAGAGAAATTATATAAACCTAGGAATCAACACCTAAAGTTGCTTGGAATCAGCACCAAGTGGGATAGAAAACCTAGGAATCAACACCTATGGTTAGCTGAACTTTGAAGTCAGCACCAAGCCATTGGAAAAATTATTATCATAAACTTGTCTCCATAAGAGCACAATAGCATACTTATATAGACAACTAGAAATAAACCCTAATCCTAATTGACGTGTGTCAAGGCCCAATTATTGAATTACAAAAATAACCTTAGCTCTAGGAAATTAAATATAATACTAATAATCTAATTATCTAATAAAACCTAATCACCTGTTCTTCCTCCTCTATTGCTCCACTCAATTCAGCCCCTCGCAACATTAGTTTCAACTCGTCTTCAGTTACATATGGTTCACTGATACAACAGAAATTAACAAATGTTAAAGCAATGACAAAAAGTTAGTAAGAAAACATTCACTAAGAAACCGATCAACAAGAATTTCACACAAAAAACCAAGAAATGATCACAACAAATGTGACATTTGCTTTAAGTTGAACACCCATTGACATTATGACATACTAGCTTCCCATACTGAACTTGGGGGAGGGGGAAGAAGCAGAATAATAATGAAGTTACTCAAGAGATAAACCTTTTCAATAAAAAATGCTAGGTAAACTGAGGTTCCTGTTGCTAACCACATACGATTGGAAAAAGGCACAAAGGATTATTTTGCTTGTTTACATTGATGTTACCTGGAAAGATAATACAAAAAAACAAAGCTGTAAAACTGTCTTGTTGCACCATTGACCCTCTCAAAACCTAGTCCTATTGTACTCTCCAACTTATAAACCCAAACATTTAATAATATTCAAGATGAGAAATAAACAGGCTTCCAACCTCCCCTAGATCAACACTATCCACATTCTGATCCTGTATTCCTCTATGAATTTAGATGTTCCTTGTATGAATTATGATGTGAATTAACAAACATACACACATTCTACAGAAAATAATGACCATCAAAATACAAAAGTAATATATTACCGTCAAGCCCCAGCAACAACGCAACAAATGAGTATTTTTCCTTATCTGGTATTTGAGATGTTCTTTTATTTATTTATTTTTTTGACTGATCTCATTGAATGAAAATTCAAAAAAATATATTTTTATATTTAAAGCATCACAATATATAGAAAACCTAATAAACATTTTAAAAAGAAGCATGAGGTCAAAGTACGATATGACAGGGGAGCTGCAGCAAGATCAAAATGTGGTTAATAAAGCACACCTTATTCCTTTTAAACCAAGGATTTTTAGCATCCCCATAGATAAATATGTAACAACTCTTCCCACAGGATATAATACCAAGGAAAGCCACGCCACTGGTCTGACCTAAAAGCATTGCAAGCAAAACTTGTCATATAACGTAGAAGTGACATCTGCTAAGCACAAATGAGTGAATAGCTAAGCAAATGATGAACATGTTTACTTATGCATTTAACTGTGAATTTTAGTTTAGTTTGAAAAAAGTAAACTCCTCCTCAACTTACCACAAACCTAGCAACCTCAGTGGCATTGTGAACAGCTATACTTTTTGGAGTGATTTCCGTGAGGAGTAAAATGGCTACCTAGTATCATTAAGAAAAAGAAAAAGAAAAAGAAACGTATTCAATATCCAGTCTAGGAGAAACATATAATGAAGCAAAATTTAAATTTCCTTGACTGTGTGCATACATTGACCTGCCACATAGAGCCAACTTAACTATGTTACCATTTTAACATCCCACTTTTGCACTTAAACAAGATTTCGACATGCAAAACAGAAACCTACTCAATTAATCTTGAACAAAACGACCTTGATTGCTTCATATGATATCTAAATAAATGTCCCAATTTTCTATAAGAGAACCCACAATCATTAATAAGCATATTAACAGAGCACAAATTCCAATGCTAAGACAGAAGCCATCTGTATTTCTGTTGGACAATAGTGTTTAAACAGAGTCACAGTCGAACACAAGAAAAGGATAAGAATGGATAAAGGGGAAAACTTGAAAGATATAAAGGGATAGAAGGAAGTTTTTTAAAGAAATCAATAGCTACAGTCTAATACATATATATTACAAAATATCAAGTAAATTCTTCTTTCTCTTTTTTTTTTCTTCATTACAAAATTTAATTTGCACCTTTCCAAATGCCTCTACCATTCCTAAGTTAGCAAGTCTATAAAGCAAGTATTGATATAATCAGGAAACGAAAGATGATCATTAACAAGCTAATAGGTTTGGATTTGCATGACATTGTATTATTCAGCCTTAAGCATTAACAGTATGTTTCAAGTTCAGGTCTTCAAGCCATTTATTCTAACTCAAACTCTTAACCTTTATACTACATTTCTCCTGTTTATTAAAAATGGATATCAGGACATACAGTCATTACTCCAGTTGCTGCACTAACACCAGCTTCACCGAATATTGCCGTCGCGGCTTCTGTGACTAAGGCAGTTGCTCCAATATTGACGACACTGAGTACATCAATAGAGTCCAAAACGATAAGGAATTGTTTCAATTTAAGCTAAGATAATTGAATCCTTAATACTGAGAACCATGAAAAGGTCAGTACGTTGTGCCAATAAGTATAGTAGTTAGAAACCGGGTGACATCACTGCGAAGTGTTTTGAAGACGCCATTTTCAGAGTCCTTTTCAGCCAATTCACGCACCTGATACAGATTGACATCAAACGACCAATTACACTTCAAGATTATAAAAGGCTAGATTATTTATGGAAAATTAAAATAGAACATCAACCTCTGTACTCTAAAATTAACCTTTCAAATGGGAATCACAGGTAGCTTCAAAATCAAAGAATTTTGTATTTCATATACAGAAAAGAAGGCAACTATTAGCCATTGAGTTTCTTACAAAATGAAATAAGCAGTTGTGAGCAATGAAGTAGTAAAGCCACATTGCAGAAGAAAAATTAGAGTCAATTTGCACATGTCATCATAAAATCTACCAACCAGAAGCATAACTCCACTCTTGGTCACTTCCACACAAACTGGATATCAAACTACATAGCATCCAGCATAATACACAATCATATAAATAATACAGTTCTTGCCTTACTAATAAGAGAATTTTCCTACTATAAAGACTATGCTTGTTAACTTCTTAAAGAGAATATGAAAATCGCATCAGCTCAACATGTTGCTTATTCACAATCTTAATTCTATCATAGAGCAAAATTCCTTAATTGTTACAATAGTGACTAGCATCCACAGAACCTATAATTACTTTTTCTTTTTCTTTTTTATAAGTAAGAAGTTTTATTCAAGAAAGCTTAATTAAAAAAAAAAGTTTTATTACAGAGAATAAAAAAAATAAAAAGTTTTATTCAAGAAATCTATAATTACTCAGTATCAGAGAATAAAATATGCACCTTCCAAGGCCAAAGCGTGGTGATTGAAGTCTCTGCCATGGAAAAAAATGCCGAGAGACCCAAAAGCGCCGCAAGAATAAGACCCTGGTCTTTGAAAACCTGAAGAACCTGTAACGTCTTCGGCCACGCATTCCTCAATAACAAAATGCTCTGCCCAATAACCCCATAACCAGCATTCACCACACCTTCCATTGCAAACACTCTCCTACACCCAAACACCAAAACCCCACAAACCATTGCTGCCAAAACAATCCCACGCTTCACCAACTCTCTTACAAACTTTAAATTCACACCCGAAACCGCATTTTCATCACTCGAACTCTCACTATCTTCACCTACAAACTTCAAACCAGCTCTACCAACAAACAAGTCTTTTCCTTTTTCACAATATCTAGCATTGAAATAGCTCCTAAAACCGCAGGGACCTATGCAATTCGACGCTAGCCGAAATGGGTACCGATTATTTCTTTGCAAAATCTTCATCGACATTCTCATTTGCCGATTGGAAGGCAACAAATACAGCGACTTTGTGCCGGAAACGAAAGTGGGTACATTGAAAATCGACGATTCCAGCAACATATCCATAATTTAAACCAAAAACAAAACCCAAAACCCAAAATTGAACACTAAAAAACTAATGGGTAGCTATAACAAAACTGAATTAAGAATAAATTCTAGTGCTTTCATAGTTGACAACTATAAAGTAATACCAAAGCAACAAAAGCACAAAAAAAGGGGGCTAGGTATGTAATAAGGATTGTGACTTTTGTTTTTAATGGGGGTTAAGATAAAATTGGAGATTGAGATGTTTGAGAGGGTGAGAGAGAGAATTTGAAGAACATGTTGGTTGTTGGAGAAGGATGTTGATACAAAGGGAATAAGAGAAAGCTGAGTTTGGAAAATTGGTTGTTGTGTTGTTGGACCTTGGTTTTCCGGAATTGTAAGTGTATCCACTGCCTATAAAAGAGTCCAAAGTCCAACCCGAAATATTTAAAGATAGTTTTTTAACCCCAAACAACTACAGACATTGATTAATACATTTTTTTTTTTTTTTTTTTTTTAAAGTCTAAGTGTTAAAAATAGAGACAAGAAAAGTAACTAAAATGGTCTAAATGTCATGCAGCAACCTGTTTTGGCCAGCTAACAGTAACTAAAAAGATTTTTTGTTTTTAAAAAGAGAGTGTTATAACTTAATTATATGTTCTAAACGTAAATTAAAATAAAAAATAAAAACAAAAGAGGTATAAGTCTTGGAGGATTTTTTTTTTTTCGATTGATGGATATTTGTTTTCTTAACATTCACAATGCTAAGGATATATATGCTTTAAGCTATCTTAACGTAACTATTTTTTATTTTTAAAAAATGTATGAAAAAAAAATGAAAACTAATTGAATTTAACCAAACTTCACCAATGAATAAAAATAAGGTGAAAGAGAAACTTGTTGTTTTGTAACAAAGACTATTTGAAAGTCACAAATTGGAAAAATGAAAGTGTTCTATACTCTCTCCTCTATAGATATTACACTATACTGAAGAATTCAAACATTAATGTGTATGGGCTATATATATTGTGGGCCTACAATTCATTAGTTTAATGTTGGACTACTTTTTATGCAAATCTAATATTTTTAGTTTAATTAATGTTGGGTTAGCTTTTATAGGCCTAAATATAAATTGAATTTTTAAGTAAATTTTGTTTAGCATAAAAGTTGTGTGACACCATCAACTTTCATAAAACACTATTACTCTTAGGGATCCATTTGTTTCAACGTAAAATAATTTTAAGAAAATAATTTATGGAAATTGTTTTATGGAATAGAATGGGCATAAAGTAATTTACGCTTTAAGAGGAGGTGTGATTTTAAAATATGTTATTTTCAGTCTAACCATATTTTCAAGTAAAACCAAACACCTAAAAATATGAAAAAAAAAAATTATGTCCAAATGGGAGCCTTATCATAGTTTCTTCTATTTATGTTTTTCTGTTTCTTTTAATGATTTATTATATAGGCACAAATGGTTATTGAACCCACAATTACTCATCTTCAACTCATTCTTACGAAGAAATAAAACACCAATTTGAGTTCGAAATACGGACTACTTTGAACTTTCTTGAAGTTGTGGGAGGAGAGTATTTGGCCTTCTTTTAATTTCTTTTTTATTATTAGGCATTTAGGCCAATGTAATTTAATCTATTTTGGTAAACAGCATAAAATTGTAAACTAACAACATACTCCCATCAACTTCACGCATAATTAGCCAAAAAAAAAAAGAAGAAGTTACAGGGCCTTTCATCAATTGAAAAATTTCAAGTGCCATGTAATTTAAGGTTGTTGAAAACATTTTTTTTATAGGATATCAGAAAATTATAAAATACTCCAGGAGTATATTAAATAAGTATTCCCTACTCTATCGTACCATGTCATTGTATTCCAATATTTAATAAATTTCCCCTTCTTCTTACAATTACTTACGGGAAAATAAAACCCATTGAATGTATTTTCTTTTTCAATTTTATGAATTCTTGTTTTATGATTTACCATTAAAAATATTCTTTTTCAGCATTTTAATTTTTTTATTGACCAAAAGAGAAATCTAGAAGTTCAAGAAAGCACACGAGACCGATCTTAGAACTAAATACAACATGCCACATAATCTCACAAAGAAATAAACAAACGAAATACCCTCAAATACACAAACATAAAATAGAAGTTCAACTGAGCAAGAGACTATCCCAGATTTATGAC
Source organism: Fagus sylvatica (assembly GCA_907173295.1). Lineage (NCBI taxonomy): Eukaryota > Viridiplantae > Streptophyta > Magnoliopsida > Fagales > Fagaceae > Fagus > Fagus sylvatica. The sequence continues at coordinate 41,908,683 of OU015765.1, forward strand.
CAACATATCAAACAATCTCTGGACAAACAAACAAACACTGAACATTTTTATTCTAGGAAGAAGGAAATAACACCGTAATTCTTACAAACATGATCCACTCCTCAATAGCTGCCATTCTAATGCTTTTATGTAGTTAAAAGGCTCACAATCTTTTCTGAATCTTAGTAGAGAAGAGGGTACTCATCACTTTCAATGTACCTTGCAAGTAAAGCAGAAAAATTATAGAAT
>OU015765.1:41909010-41939434 GCA_907173295.1 Fagus sylvatica
CAGCATCCGTGCATATCCAAGACTATTGCCAAAGTTGGAATTGCCACCATAGCTTGGGCTCAACCCTGGCTCCAAATTCAGACTCATTCCATAACCAGTTGTACCAAATGGAGAAAACCCACTACGACCACTAGCAACCTGATTAAACCTACCATCCATCCTGACTCCATAACCTCCAACTGGGCTCATATTATAACCCTGAACATAATTGTTAAGGAAGCTATTGGCCCTACTCAAACCATAGTTATATCCTACAAGAGGGCTCCGACTGGAACCTGGGGATAGTTCTTTTGGGACTGCCCTCTTGACCTCAACCATTTTACCATTCAGTTCATGAAACTGTTTGTGGAGGACTCTATCCACGGCATCCTCAGAATCATAGGTGATGAAGCCAAAGCCTCTTGGCCGTTGGGTATTGTGATCATACATCACTACAACATCGGTAATTGTACCAAACTGATCAAAGTATTTCTTAAAGTCGCTCTCTGTGACTGTGGATGCTAAACCTCCTACAAAAATCTTTTTGGTACGTCCAGGACCCGGAGAACCATGAACACTACCAGTGTTTCTATTTAAACTGTGTTGATCATCCTTAGGAACAGCCTTCTTTGCTTCAACCTGCAAATTCAGAAACAAAAAGTAACTAAAAATTAAACAATTGCATGTCATTTCTGGTTTCACATAAACAAAAGGGGTCAAAGTTCATCCAATGCAGGTTATTATAAGTCAAAGCTACAAAAAATCTCAGACTCATTGATATGTAGCTGTAGAGAGAGAGAGAGAGAGCAATAAGTCCAATCTGCAACTTGGTAAGATAAATGTGAATTCAAAATCGAATTGGAAAACAGTCCTAGAAATAAAGGAGTGGACATTTTGTAGCATCAAATAAGAAAACTAACAGAATGCCAATCAAATCCATGATGCAAAAAGTATGCATTTACAAAGAAACCACTCACTGTGCGACCATCAATTATGTGCTTGTCCATGATGACTCTTTCTGCAACAGCAGGATCTGCAAAGACGACGAAACCAAAGCCACGAGCACGACCGGTGGCACGATCTCTCATGATCACTGCCTCCACCACCTCCCCATATTTCCTAAAATAATCCTTAAGTCGTTCTTCATCTGTGTCCCAAGAAATCCCACCAATGAAGAGCTTCCCAAGATCTGATTCCATCTCTTCTACAATCAACCACCACAAATTACATCCTCAATCACTAATCTCAATCTCAACAAAACAAAAATTCAACAAATCCAACAAAAAGTACTCAATTCAATTCAATTCAACAATCGCAACAAAAAAGTTCCACAATTCAACAAGAATCTGTAACTTTTAGCATCAGAACCAATCTAAATCACATAATTACATAGCTTGTCCACAAACTTACAATTCTATAAATCCAAAAAAAAATTCAAACTTTATCAACAAAAGGAAAACAACACGATCAGAATGCAGAAACAACAATCCAGCTTGTAAGAAAATCCATACCTTTAATGAAAATTCAGACAGAACCCGATTGGTGCTCTGATCAAAACACGAAGTCGGTATTGATCAAATTCGATTCAGAACCATCGGATCCTTGTTCCACCAATCAGAACAGAACCCAGAAATCCTAATGACCCAACAAAGCAAATTAAGCACAGAATGTCAAAAATTCTGATGGATCAAAAAGACCCAGATAAAAAAGTTTCAATTTTTCAATAGAGATCAAAGAAAAAAGAGAGAAATTTTACCATATGAGGAGGACCCAGATGAGAAAATGAGAGAAAACTAAGATCTAAGAAGAGGAATAATAGTAATGGAAACAGAGGATGTGCTCATCCTCCTCTCTCTCTCTCTCTCTCTCTCTCTTTCTTTTTTATCTTTTTGTTGGTTATTCCACTTCCCTTAATTAAATCAAAAGAAATGGAATTGTTGCTGAAGATGGGTGAGAGACAATTTATAAATAGAGAGAGAGAGAAAGAGAGAGAAAGAGAGACTGGCAAAATCCTCTGGTGTAAGAATATTTGGAGGAGCCAAGAGAGATGACAGCAGATGATGATATTTTTATTTTTTAAAAAAAGAATAAAAAATAAAAAAAAATTTAATTTTTTAAATGTATTTATTTATTTTTGTTATTGTAATTTTTTTTAAGAAAGCAATGTAACTTAACATACCCATATAAGCATTTCACAATGTGTTGCTTAGAATGCAATTATAGAGCTATGTAAATTGGAACTCTGCATTTTTGGTATAGGAACATTCTTTTTCGACCACTTGGATTAAAATTTGAATATCATTTCCATTTTAGTAAGGAAGTTTTAAATATTTATATTTACATCTTTTATTTATTTGTTTTGAGTGCAAAGTCTCATGGGTATTGCTTTTATTAAAAGGTGGTTCAAAATCAATCAAGCATATTAAAAATTTGGTGTAACTATATTCTCTAATTATAGACATGTTCACAATGGACCTCATGACAAGTGATTTTTTTTCTTTTGTTTTATATATAAAAAATTACAAAATAGCATTAATTCCAAACCATGTACTACTTTAACGGATATGAACTGTCCACCTCTAAGTCCAAGTCAATGTGAGTTTTGTATATTTATGGAACACATATAGATATAAGTTTAGGTTCAAGGTTTTTTATGTTTATTAATTTAAAATATATATATATATATATCTTCTCATTTTTCTATTATTTAGAAATCAAACTGCACCAATATAAGCATTTCAAATGATATTATTTGATTTGATTTGATTGGCATGTATGCATGTTAAAAGCAAGTCATATTTTGACCCTTGTAGTTTTCGTCTTGGGACATACTTTTGGAGACTTGAAAAATTGAGTAAAATACAATTTACTTCACATAGTAGTTTGTTTGTTTACTATTTCCTAGAATGCAATGTCTTATTAAAAATATGATTTTTTTTTGGTAGAGGTTGTTTCCAAATGATTCAACCGTATAGACATTAGGCATGATGATGTTCCTTAATGCTTGGGGTTCATTGTATGGTGTACCTCAAAGGTGCAGGAGTTGGATGTTGACGAATTTGGGTACCCAAAACTTGAAAAAAAAAGGACCATTCTCTCTCACCCTATTTCTCTTTTTGGTTATCTTTATGGATTTCAACTGCGCCTTAAGTTACTGATACTTTGAAAGTTACTTTTGGATAGTTACTATAGCCAAATAAAATGTGAAAGATGTTTTTAAGGAAAAACAAAGTATAAGTACCATTTAACATATGGACTTGGTTCAAAGTTTCATATGTAAAGGTTAAATCCAAACCTGTTGAACATGTCCAATAGTCTACAACTTGTTATTCCAATTGTTGTAGTTACCAACTCCCATCCCTATTGCAATTTCTTAAAATATATATAAAAAAAATATCCTGCAAATGGGCCAACTTGTTATTGCAATTTCTTTTTGAGTTATCTGAAAACCTTTTGTAGTTTTGTATAACTGTATATCCTAAACAAAAGTTGTTTTGGTAATTTCAACATTTATGCTTGTATTGCAAAAGATTCCTATATGATATTTTAATACTGGTGAAACAGATACATAGGCCTAAACTGATATGAACACTTTTCTGGTGAAGCTTGTAAGCAAATTGAATTTTAAAGTCATTATTAGAACACTTATTTTACTTAAAAGAGAAATAAACTTGTGGGGAATTTGAATTAGGTAAGGAATATGTGTGAAAGCAGAGCCATATGAGAAAAGAGACGTGTGAATATAACAGAAAGCAACAGGTACATACAACAAGAGAAGTGCTCAAATTTTATTACCTTTAAAAATTTAATCTTTTTTACCTGGTTTAATTCAGTTAAACATTTTACTGGTTAGAATTGAGTGTGCCAAAAGGAACTACTTACATGGAGGTTGCCTCATTCTGAAAAAGAGGAAGAGATTACCTTGACTTGTGGAAAGGGTGGGAGTAATAACCTATATAACAAATAAAGTATAAATGAAATATAATCCAACACAAATATAGCTATAAATAAAATGAAATGGGAGATACATGATTCTCCAAAGGGTTCCAAAAGGTTTGCATGGCATCCTCTCCATTATTAAACAAAAATAATTAAAAAAGAACCTTTGTGTACATTCATATTAGGCCAAAATCCAAATTACATAAGTTTGAGTAATTGTTATTTTCGTTCTTAAAGTTTTATTTTTTGGTTTTATTTATTTATTTTATTTTTTCGTTTTTAATCCTTAAATTCTAACTTAGTTGTCTATAATCTATTGCAGTCTATAAAATTGATGTTAAGTGTAAACGACGTTGTATCACATATTTGAAGAATGATAGTTCTTTAGACGCAAATGGATTAGAATGACCAATATGATATGAATGTAAAAGTTCAAGAAATAACATGATTAAAAATAAATTTTAGGGACAAAAATAACAATTCATCCAAATTCAAAGGATGTAATTTGGATTTCAATTTTTTGAGCAGTCATGTTAATATTGTCATTGAGAGAAAAAGACTTAGAATACTCTAGTATTTGACTCCACTATGTGGTAATCTTTTAGTCTTGGCACCTTGAAGAAACTTAGCAATTTCATCCAATTGCTTTTAGACTTTTAGTACAAACTTGGAGGATAAAAGACCCACAACAAAAGGCAGTAGATAATTAAGATCTAATCAGCAACATTAATAGAGTTTAGAGAAATTAAAAGAACTAAGAAACTGAAGATTGAGTTACACCAATAGCTTTTCAAGCAAAACAATTCAAGGCATTGATGAGACTTATTGTGGTGGCGCCTAACAGTGAGGTGGCACCAAGGACCAAGCCCCCCATCTTATATCCAAGTTAGTGTGCTAAGAAAGTATAAGATTTAACAAAAAATCACCATCAAAGATGATTGTTAAGATGTGACACACCTAAATTGGCAAAAAGTGACTAGAGCACAGCTAAGAGAGCTAAGATAGGTCCCAACCATTAATGCTTAATAGTCAAAATCATATGGATGAAGAAACCTCACCCTGTATTTAGGGTTGGCTTCTAATTTAAGTGTAGCTGTGACTTTGTTTGTTAGCAATTTCCTTAATGTACGTACAAAATTTGACAGGGCAACTTCGGTAGTTGGGGTTAACAGATTTTGCTTTTCATTTTTATGTATTAGTATTGACAAAACAATATTTTTTTGGCTACAAATGGTGCCTTTTAGGTGCTACATTTGAAAACATAATTATTTCATGTGGGATATACATATCTTTTTTCTTACAAATGTGGATCTTAATTCAAAAATTATAAAAGGGATGATTCATATATTCGATACATGAAATATCTTATCGAATGATTTTTTGAAACAAAACTTCAAACCAAGACTTGAAATAACTATTAGATAGAGTCTTATTTGCCTTGAAGATTCATGTAAATGGTGATATCTGAGTTACATAATAAATGCCAATAATGTAACCGCTATTATTAGGAGCTAAGTGGATAAACTAATAGCACCCTCTGACTTTGAGGAGATAGAAGGCCTCACACTCTTACTTTGGCCCAATAACACTTACCATCTTTTGTAGGTAAAAGTTGTGAATTAAAACCTGGTTTCTATGGGATTGGCTCACAAACTTCTTGATAAGATTAATTCAAGCAAAAGGTTAAAGACTGCAAAATATTTCATAATTTTTACAATTTATTGAGATGACAAATTGTGATTAATTGCATGCAATATTATTTTCATATAGATTAATCTCTTATATCATTTTTATTATACATTAATTACAACATGTGATCTTGACAATATAATTTATTTTGAATTTTTTTGTAACTACCTTGTTAATCCTGCCACAATGATGTGAAATGTCTCATGGTAAATACAAATGGGTCTTAAGATATTTAGGCTTTGACAAGTTCAGTACAGTACGATGTTTTTTTATTTTATTTTTATTTTTAAAGCATACCATTTTCACATAGTGGTCCATCTTAATTTGGCATTGATGGTTACGTTTTAGAGTACATGTTACTATATTAGATATCCCTTCTGTACTGGCATGCCATTGATATGAGAGTATAAGCCAAACAAAGGAGAGTATGAGCTGGGCACTGTGCAGCCATGACTGATAAGAAATTTAGCCAGTTATCTTTATGAGCTTTTCTAGCATCCTAGATACATTTTAGAGGCTCTTACCTTTTGTTCTTGTATGACAAAACGAATTTTCTGAATTAAGATCAGGCTTTTCCTTGTATTTTGATGGTACAAAGTCACAGGCAAATCTTTCACTGTTAATGCTTGTTTTTAAGGGAGTCTTGGTGTTTGGGGCTCTAATTTTTCACAGTCCAATGCAAATCTTGGTGTTTGGGCTAATTTTTCACAGTCCAATGCAATAAGCCCAACAAAATAAACTTCACTCATTTGGGCATGAAAATCGCTCAAGGCTTGATCCTTAAAACTAGACAAAACAGGCATTGTCCAAACTCAAAGCCCAAATTCATTGTTTTTTCCACAAAGCTATAATTTGGGACTGAGCCCAAATAATTATTTTCACTCTTCATTATGTGGTCCAAGCCCACATAGAAAGCCCAAAGAGAAGTTTAGGAGTTCTGACTTGTAGGGCAAAAGAAGGTCTCTCTTTCCTTAATATTTTGAGCTTTATAGGAAACTTTGCATTGGAATGTTTGCACAGCCCATAAGCTCATTTATGGTATGCAGTGCAGGATATAAACTTTGCATTGAAATGTTTGCAAAGCCCATAAGCTCATGTATGGTGTGCAGGCCCGTCCCAATCATTTTGGGGACCTCAAGCCAAATTTCAATTTGAGGCTTTTAACCTATTTTATATTATATTAAATTAATATTTATTAAATTTTTTTATTGGAATTTTATTCTTGCTAATTATTGATCATACTTGCATTTTGACACCTAAAGAATTTGTAAATTTGAGGATAAAAAACTGTAATAGATTTTTTCTTTTTTTAAAAAAGTGAGATTTAGAAAGAAAAAAAAATATATGGCTTAGAGAAAGAGAAATTATATTATAACATCATATCTTAATCACTCATTGACCCAATAAATTAGTCCAATAATAATAATAGAGTTAAGGGAAAAAAAAACAATGTCATTAAAAAACGAAAAAAGAAAAGGAAAAAAAACATAAGAACAATAATTGGCCATGTGGGTGGCTTGGTAGGTGAGAATTGAAAATATCTTACTAAGGTTAAATTAGGTCAGTAGTAGCTCACATGGGCATTAAAAGAGAGAAGGAGAGAGAGAAAAAGAAAAAAGAAGAATTGGAGAAGCAGTGTAAGTGTAGCCATGAGGAGTTGAGGAGAAAGAAAAAAATGGAGAAAAAGAGGCCAATCAAGAAGAAAACTGAAGCCACTTGACTTTAAAGATTTTTCTTTTCTCTTTATTTCCAAAATTCCTTTAAATTGGGGCCTTTGGGTATTTTTTTTCTTAAATTTGGGGCCTTTCTTTGCAATGAGTTTTTTTTTAATTTTTTGGTAACCTCAAGCAAGTGCTTAACTTTCTTATTGGGTGGGTCGGCCCTGGATTGATATGCAGTGCAGAAACTTTGCATTGGAATGTTTGCACTTGTTGGATATAAACTTAAGCTTACAACCTGATTAATGCTTCCTACGTTGACGCAAGTAGCGGACTTGATCCCCCAATTTGAACCCGAATCCAAAGACGAGCCAATAAAAACTCGACATGTGACAAGGCTACAAAGAGAGACTATACTTGGTTGTAAGAGTGCCTAAAGGTGCTTCACTAATGATTGGGATTAAGCAAGGGTAACATATAATAATGCATATACACATACATACTTACATGTACATGCTTGCGCTCATAAGCACTTAGACTTAAAAAGCATAAACTCTGCTTGATATATACATTGGAAACATACGACTATATGTGACATATGGTCTATTATTCCAAATTAGAAAGCAAAAATATTTGATATATAGATCACAACCTTCAATAATTTGATCCAGGAGTATCCCATGTATCAGGTAAGATAGTGTGAAGTAAACAGCATTCATGTTGGTTGGATTCACAACAAGTCCATGGTGAATTAGAATGGTCTCTTTGTGCATTCACAACTTCCTCTATCTTCTCTCAAATTTCTGAAATGTTAGGCCTATTCTCAGCAGAATCTGATACACACTTGAGGGCTATATTCAGCAAAGGAAATGCCCATTGTGTTGCAGCTTTGCTAACCTCTTTGTCAAACACCTCTCCTGTCCATTCCTCCCTCACCATGGCCCTTACCCATTTAGGAAGGTCTATCCCACTTTTCTCCACAGTTTTGCTTGTTAGCAGCTCCAAGAGAATCACTCCAAAGCTAAAAACATCACCTTGTTCTGTTAAACTTTTCTCAGGAGCTGTGTAACCATTGGAGGTCAAGATGCAAGCTTTCACGGGGTCTAGAAATTTTGAATACCCATATTCACTTATTAGTGGATCAGAACTTATTTAAGTCATCCAAAAACTTTGTATATAAGTTGATAGCTTGAGATTCCCATGAGGAATGATTTCACCATTATCAGAACTTTGATATATGAAATTCAAACCCCTTGCTATCCCACTTGCTATTGACAGCCGAAGTTCCCAAGGGAAATCCCTCTTGCCTTCAATATAGTCTGCAGATAACCAAAAATATCAGCTGAAATATAGGAACTAATTAATGACATATCTGTCTGTGAGTTTCTGAATTTGCCAAAGTTAAATTATTTTTTTGTTTAGGCAGTTCACTTTAAAAAGGGTACGCGCATTTTTGTTTATTTGGATGATAATCAAGTGATGTTAGACATCCCTTTTAATTTTGAATGAAGAAATATAACTAGCCAACTAGACAAGCAAGAGTTAAGGCATTATTTGCAATTCAAAAGGCAAGCATGTTTTATTTTTCATTTGTGTGATGGACAGTCTGACCTGCTTTGGCCACAGGATGACTAGCCATGTCTAGAAGTATTTGATGTCAACTTACCTTCTAGCAAGTTTAGCAAACTCCCATGGCTTTGATACTTATAGATGAAAAGTTTTTCTTCATTGGTTGAATGGTATGCAACAAGGGGTAGCATGTTTGGATGCTTTAAGCTCCCTGTCTGCCTCATAGTTTGGCTAAACTCCTCAAAGGATACCTGCAATTGCTTCAATCTTTTGACTGCATAAAGGGCACTGTTCTTAAGTATTACCTTGTAAAGGCTGCTGCAAAGGGTCTGGCTTTTCAAGTCAGCTGTGGCTTCAAGGAGCTCCTCCAATTCGAACCTTTCGTGCTCTTCAACGAGGAACACAAGTTCTGAGTGCCTTTCAACTGGCTTGACTTCCTCTCTAGCCTTGGCTGGAGGTGTTTTGAGAGGAGAGTCTTGAAGGTTCTTCAGAATCTCCCTCTCTTTGGCTGAATTTTTGGCCTTCTGTCCCACTATGTATATGAACAACAAAAACAATCCAACGCCAAGAACCAGAGGTATTAAAATATCCCAGCCTGCATACGAGTGTTCATTGCCAGCATTAGACTCGTTACTTTCTTGGTCGGCATAAGACTCGCTACTTTGTGGGCTCTCTGAGAGAGTGTGTATTGAATGCACTTCCTCTACCCAGTCAACAGTACTAATTCTCTGTACTGCACTTGATTTCGAGTAATAAGTATAGAGAGGCTTGAGTTCGTGCATGAAATGCGGCATGATGCTAGTGAAATGATTGTTAGAGATGTCCAATCTCCTGAGATATTTCAATTTAGTTAGAGCCAAAGGTAACCTTCCACTCAGATGATTGTTGCTTAGATTTAAATAAGTCAGCCTTGTGCAGTGCAATATTGAGTTAGGAATATTTCCTCTGATCTGATTCTTTGCTAAGCTAAGAACTCGCAGATTTGAAAGCTTGCAAAGGGAATCCACATCAACTATGCCACTAAGATTCAAATTTTCAAGCCTGATTTCTACTATGGTGGTACACTGTGAGTTGCATTTTACACCCATCAACTTATGCAAGCAAGGATGTGGCACCAACCCATTCCAGCCAATTCCTAGTACATTTTGTGGATCAACAGCTTTAATGAGATTAAACAAAGATTCAGATTCTGATGACTGACCTCCCATACAGACCATGATAAAGAGAGGAAGGACAGCGATGCATACCAGCTTTGTCAAAAACAGAATGAAATCCCTCTTGTTCTGCATATTTCTTGTTATTAATATTGTGTTGGATCATCAGAGCCGAATGAATAATGCTAGTGAGAATTTTTTCTTTGTTCTTCAAGGTATCTGAAAGCGGATACTCAAGAATCATTCTACATGATTGCTCCTCTTATTGTTTTAATTCATCAGATGAGGACATCTTTCTTCCTAGTTTCCAAAGTTGTAATGACTATATTTTTTTTTTCATTATGTGACACAACCAATGTTTATGTATATAGTAATTAGTTATCTTCTATGTGATGTCACATTCATGTACACAGTCTTAAACTCACAAAATGTTAGTAACTGGTATCACTTTGGGGTATTCTTGTTATTTGAAACATGACTGCAGAATCATGAAAGTGAAATAATGATAAGGTATTTGGAGAATTCAATGTATTTTTTTTGTTTTTTTTAATTCAATTGTTACAATAAATGGGAGAGGGGGATTCGAACCCTGATTCTCTTCACAAGGAGACCCGACAATGCTAGTCAGTTACACAGCTCTTGGCTAATGTATGTTTTTTGGATTTGCTGAGTGGCAGTTTTGAAGCTGCCACCCGTGCGCCGTGCCTTTGTTTGGTACTTTTGTTGTTTACTATGTTCAGACCAAGTAAAACATATTTTGAGAAGTGCATAAACGGTCAAGTTCTTGAAACCTCAGACAAGCAAACAATGTGGTTTATTGCTTTGAACACTCAAACAACTCAAAAATTCACATAGGGCTGATTTGTTTCACTTCATGTTAGAAATATCAGAGGTTGTCATGTGTGAGATGTTTGTCTTTGGAAAAGGAAATTTTTTTTTAAGATGTCAAACTGCTACTATGAAATGGAAATATCCAACTATTCTCTTTGTTTGTTCTTCTCTGCAACATAATTTTTAAGAATTTGGTAACCCATAATGACAAACACACAATCAATAACTATCACATCTGACTACTAAATTCAACTGCCATTCTTTTGTGCAATGAAAGGCCTCCAAATAGCTACAATTTGCTTACTTTTTTATTTTTTTGCATTCCAACTTCAGTCTTTATCAGGGAATCATATGCAGTAGTAATTCATTTAGATGTTTTTGTTGAAAGAGGGATCATCTGGTTCCATACTACATGGTGTACATGAGCTTTGTCTCAAACTTAGTTAATAGTTTATGCAACAAGATTAGACTTGTCAGTTTCATCTTTTTCAAGTTCTTATAAGCATGCTAGCATAGAAATTTACCATACCAAAACGGAAACAACAGTCTTTTTAATATATTGTTATTTTCAGTGGAATTTTCCTATTCAAGTGGTATTAGCTGTGTATCCTATTTGATTAAGGACATTGAGTTCTTCTCCCTCCACAATGTGGACAACCCTTTGTTTTCTCCTTAAGCTGTGTATCTTAGTGAAATTGTTTCCTCGACACTGCCTATAGGCTATAGGTAAGGTTGAATCACGTAAATCTTTGTGTTCCATGTGATTGTTTCTTCCATTTCTCTATTTCTATTTTACATAAACCCATTATAATTAACTACACATAACAAATTGGCATAAAAGCTTTTGCTATCTCAATCGTATGCACTCAAAAGCATGATTTTTTTTTTCATAGTATGCACTCCCTGCAAAATCTTTATTTTGAAAGAAAAACTCAATTCTTTGAGGGAATGTCTTAGGTTAAACTACCACTAGTGGCCTATTTTGCAATGGATTATAGAGATCATTACAGTTTGATGTCAAAATTTTGGTTCACTATTCAATGTGATATTGGTACTATCTGATTTTATATATATATATAAATTTAAATAATAAATAAAAATTTAGAGTACCAAGCAATGTGATGATAAGTACTATCTTATGTGAGGTAGGTACTATCAATGTGAAATCTTATTTATTAGAAGTATCGTACCCACATGGATATTATAGAATTATCTGAATTGAATAAAGTGTTCTGACTTTACTAGATGATACTTTCCTTGATATATTATCAGTTGGTGAAATAAGCTATTGATTGTATTCAACGTACGTTAGTTTATAAAAAAAGAAATGGGAAGAAATTTGGAATTAGCAAGAAAACTTTTTTGAGAAAGTTCGGCCCAGGCCCAAGCGAGGAAGGCTTCAAAGACACATCATTTTTGCAAATTTTTAAAGGCAAATAACTTTTCTGAGAAAGTTCTGCCCAGGCCTAGCACGAGGAAGACTTCAAACACACATCATTTTTGCAATTTTTTAAAGTCAAAATTTCTTCACATGAAATTACTTTTAGTCATTAAATAATACTACACTATAGAATTTATTTATGGTTTGTTTGGATGAGCTGGATTTGGGTTCATGGATTTAGATTTGAGGGCCCAAATCCAAATTCTTTGTTTAGATGACTTAAAATCACTAGGATTTGGATTTGGGTCAAATCCATCCAGGATTTTAAAGCCCAAATCCATGGATTTCAAATGACTTCTTAAGGTAGGAATTTCACAAATCCTCTCATTAGATGCCAACACTCAAAATGACTAAAATATCATTGGACCATCTAAAATACATCTAAAGGCTCTAAAATGACCAAAATGCCCCAAAAATACCAAATGACAAAAAAAAAACCTCCAAAATGACCAAAATACCCACAAAACTACCAAAATGATAAAAAAATACTCATAGAATCATCAAAGCGACCCAAATACTCCTAAAATGACCAAAATAATATCAATACCCTAAAATGACCGAAATAAACTCAAAAATTCAAAAATGGCCAAAATAATTCCCAAAATACACTCAGAACACCTAATATAACCAAAATAACCCCGAAAACTCCAAAATGACCAAAATAACCCTGGAAACACCATAATGACCAAAATAATACTAAACCCCTAAAATAACCAAAATAACCCTGAAAACTCTAATATGACAAAATTCACCCTAGAAAATACTATAATAACCAAAATATACTCAAAACTCCTAAAACGACCAAAATATCAGTGAACTACCAAAATAACCTCGAAAACTCCAACGTGACCAAAATAACACCATGTGAATTGTGATGTAGTACCAATACGTACCTTAGAGAAATAGATTATCTTATTGACGTGATTAATTGTCGTTTTCATTACAAAGATTTTTATCCAAATTGACAGTTCATCAAGTTGTTTTAACTCGATCGTATGTTTCCTATCATATATACTAGTAGTATTTAGTACTCACATCGTACCTACAACATTATTATTATTTTTTTATCTCCAATTCAATGTGGAAAATGTAACACGCAATTGGTTGACAAATGATTAATAGTTTGAAGTCTGACTTTATCGTGGCAATAATACGCCAATTGGGTGTTGTTCTCTTCAAAAAGAAGTAAAAGTCCAACAAGTTGTAGTGACACATATTGCTGTAAAAGGGTTGATGTCTTAGCAACTACTCGGAATTTCATTAGCCAAGTCTTAAAAGAATAATCAATGTTTGAAACCACCCCATGCTTGACCATCTAACTTTCTTCTTGCTTATGGAAACAATGCTGCGGACATTTATTTCCACCATCATATGCTTTAAGTTGTGGAACTACAGTACATTAACAAAATTAATTAGTTTAGAGAAATAGTTTAAAAAGGAAAAACTCAATATCCCATCCGATTTTAAAACCTTTAATTTCCGGCAGACCATTCAATTGTCCTTGGTCTTCTCACTGCAAGGATTGATCTTAATTTCTTGCAAATTGAAAGCTCATCAAATTGTTTAAATTCATTTGCTCTTGTCATCTCTAAAAGGGCGGAACCCGGATTTTTTATTTTGGGTGCCAAAACATGAAAAGAATTTGACCATTTTAAAAATATGAAATATAATGAAATTCAAAATTAAATTAGCATATGAAAATAATTTTGGAGTTGAGAACATAGAAGTTGCTGCACCAACCTACCTCAATATATTTATTGTTGTAGTTTTACTCACAAATTGGATATTCATGGATTGAAGAGATTTACTTGATAAAGCCATAGAGGAGTTCAACAAGGGTGTTAAAGCATCGTGGCATTATGAAAGTAAGTAACAACTTTAGGATTAGGTATATTCTTTGTTGTGTAATTCTTCAATTCTATTCTAGTGGTTTCTTTAGAAGGTTATCAATAAACTTTTGTAGAGTTTTTTCCTATTGGGTTTCTCTTCATAACCATATCATTGCGCTGCTTTATTTAAGTGTGATATTGGTATTGTAATTTTTTTAACTAAATTCAATTTGACCAAGCATAATTGATTAACTAATCACTTGGATTAATTTGGTTAAAACCTACCCCAGCTAGTGTCTAAATATCTCACAAACTTATTCAATTATTTTCGTTGATTTATTTATTTTTTACTTGCAGCTTGTTTGGTCCAAATTGTAGAACTTAGAAAATGAAATATAATATTAACAACTTACTCAATTGTCTTTGTGGATTTTTTTTTTTCTTTTGTCCAAAAAGTAGGACTTACTCAATTTTCTTTTGTCTAAATTGGATGAGAAAGAGATGCCTTACTCAATTTTCTTTTGTCCAAAATGGATGAGAAAGAGATGCGTAGGATCATAGAAAAAGTCGTGGGTCATCATCAAATTATTGACTATAAATTACAACGAGATGCTTCCTATATATGTTTGTGGTTGAAAACACGTGACAGGCCAAGCATCAGTGTGAGACATAAGATCAAATTAGATGATTATTATTATTTTTTTAATAGTTACGATAGAATTTCAATCTATAACGTCCGTTACATGATGATTGTTTTTACCATCAAACCAAGACATCAATTGGATTTTTGTGTAGGTGGGATTTGAACTCAAGTCCCTTACTTGACGACAAGACATTTACCAGTTGAACTAACAGAAACACACAAATTAGACACTTGTTAATTTTGGTTTGATGCTTTATTTATTTATTTATATTTTTAGAAGAAATGTGGTTGATGCTGACTGAAACAGCCATAACCTGGATGGATGGATGCTTGAGTATTTTTTATATTGTTTCCAGCAAGGTTTTTCCTCTAATGCATTTGCTTAAAGGATCATTCTATGCCTATGGTACCCACATATATTTTATGGGTACTGTAATATATTTCCAAAAAAACAAACCAGGGGGCTATTTTTACGATCAACTAATTAATAATTTTTACAGTGTGAGTTAGTAATATATATACTCTAGATTAGAAACTCTAGCCGCCATAAAACCTATTACTTGTTTCTGACTCAAAAATCATAGAGAGAATGTTGCTTAAGGATTTTAAAGAGATGATGCTAGCAAAATTTTGAGGTTGGAATTGTAGATCTTTAGAAGAAGGAAAGGTTCAGAGAGAGATTTTGAAATTTTGGAAGTTTACTTGAGGTAAGTAACTTTTTCCATAGCTAATTATTTTGCTAAAACTTCCCCATGTTATTTATTAAATTTTTTTTTTTTCTTATAGATTATTATTTTAATTATTTTAGATACATTGATTTAAAGAAAATAATTAGAGTTTCTTCTTTTTGAAATATTATAAATATATTTGATTTAGTTGGTTATTTAGAAAATTTTGTTTCCTCAACTTTGATCAAGCATTTTTGAATTTTGCGAAAAGAACCATATATATGTTGGTGATTTTAGGGGTATTTTTTACTTTTCAGGATTGTTTTGACTATCTTGGTGATTTTAGCGGTATTTTGGTGATTTAGAGGCATGCATTTTGATAAATAAAAAAAGAAAAAAAAAAGTTTAGGGGGTATTTTGGTTGTTTTAGAGGTTTAATATTATTTTGATGATTTTAGGGGTATTTTGGTCATCATGACGTTTTTGGGTTATTTTGGTCATTTTGGTAATTTTATGTATTTTGGTCAATTTATAGGTTTCAAAATTCTAAATTTCAAATCCTCCTTTGTATAAATGGATCCAAACAAGAAATTTTAAAATCAATAGATTTTGAATCAAAGCATTTCAAATCTATTGATTTAAAATCCAAATCCAAGTATCCAAACGCAACCTTAGAGATTTGAATACTGGATGTCTTCATTAGAGAAATAAGGAGGTGCCAACCAATTGAGCTATAAGTCTCTTGGCAACAAGATTTTATTGCTTATACATTGTTATTTTTTGTTTTATGAACTTAAACTCCTATCATCATTTTTTAATCCAGACAATAATACTATTTTATTTTCTATTTGATAGAACCCCTGCTTCTTTATTGGTTTTTTCTTTCTTGGCATCGTTTTCTTGTTTTAAATATTGAATCTTTAAAAAAAAATTGATAAAATATGAAATATTTTTACTCTTTTTTAATGAATTTAGTCATTTTTTGTTGTTGCTAAAACAGATTCGTCATTAAGAAAACAATTCACCTAGATCTCTCACGGAAACTTCTCAACCAAACCCAAAGAGAATTTCTTATTACAAGAAAGATGTTGGTTAAGATGCATCTCTATTTCACTATTTGGCATAACAAACATAAATTAAAAACTAAACCTAATATTTTGGAGTCATTACATAAAGTATTGATCTTCCAAAAACTCATCTACAAAGACTCCATTCAAGAAGACATCAATGCATTTCCTCGAAGAAGACCATGTCACAATAAGTAAACAGAAAGCTGAAAGAAACTTGTCAGCTACTACCCCTATAAATAAGCATACCCATTTGTAGCGTTATTTACACATAATCATCTTTTATAGCTTAATCATGGAGACTTCCTTGAGATTAAGAGTCATTACAATCATCCTTTTCCTTCAATTGCTCACTTTACCAACTCTTCATACTAACTTCTGCACTGGAGACTCTGCTGCTGAGGTTCGTTGCATCGAAAGCGAGCGAGTGGCGCTTCTCGAGTTCAAGCAAGATCTTCAAGATCCTTCACACCGGCTTGCCTCTTGGGCTACTGGTGATGGGGATTGTTGTCAATGGGTGGGAGTTGTCTGCCACAACGTTACTGGCCACGTCCAAGAACTCCATCTCCAGAAGCCTTTCCTCCTGTGTATGATGATGTGTTCATGTCTGGTGACGAATGGGAAGCTCAATTGGAAGCTTATGAGAGGTCAATCTTCGGCGGTAAGATCAAATCCTTCTCTTACTTGATTTGAAGCATTTGATTTACTTGGACCTCAGCTACAATAATTTCAATGGTACTCAAATTCCCAAATTCCTCGGTTCAATGGAAGAGGTTAAGATATCTTAATCTCTCCGGTGCGGGATTTGGGGGAGTGATACCTCATCAACTTGGCAATCTCTCAAATTTGCACTATCTCAATCTTGGAGGTCTTCATAATAATTTCTATGATTTATATGTGATGAACCTTCAATGGCTCTCTGGTCTTCCTTTACTACAACACCTTGATATGAGTGGTGTAAACCTCAGCCAAGCCTCTGATTGGCTACCTGACATAAACAAACTCCCTTCCTTGTTAGAGTTGCGAATGTCAGGTTGCTACCTTTCTGGTTTCCATCCCCATCGACACCCAGTATTAACTTTTCATCTCTTGCCACTCTTGATCTTTCTGAGAACCACTTTCAAAATGATTTGATTCCAATATTTGTCTTTGGTCTTCGTAATCTTGTTTATCTTGATCTATCTGCATGTGGGTTTCAAGGTCCAATCCCTGTTCATCTCCAGAACTTGACTTCTCTTAGACACCTCGATCTATCTTTCAATGGTTTGAACTCTTCAATTCCCAATTGGTTGTACAGTTTTAGTCATCTTGAGTTCCTCAACCTCCAATTCAATAATTTGCAAGGTACAATCTCTAGTTCCATTGGAAACCTAACATCTGCCATTAGCATAAGACTTGTCATTCAATCATGAACTTGGAGGAAAGGTACCAAGATCCTTGGGTAATCTCTGCAACTTAAGGGAAATTAATTTGTCAAACAACAAATTGAGTCAAGAGATATCTGAAATCTTAGAAAGTTTATCAGGATGTGTTTCAGATGGACTAGAAATCTTAGACTTGACTGAAGCTCAACTTTCTGGTCGTTTGACTAATGAAATAATTGGGCAATTTAAGAATTTAGTCGAAATTTCTTTGCGGAATACATCACTTTCAGGTCCAATTCCCGAGTCCATAGGAAATCTTTCATCTTTGAGATCCTTGGACTTTAGCAATAATCAATTTAATGGAACTTTCCCTCAAAGTTTTGGGCAACTCTCCAAATTGGAGTCTCTAGATATTGGTTTCAAATATGTTGGAGGGTGTAGTATCCGAACTTCATTTTGTCAATTTAACAAGTCATTAACTGAATTTCATGCATCTCAAAATCGACTGACTTTAGAAGTAAGTCACGATTGGATCCCTCCTTTTCAACTTGACATTTTATTTTTGAGATCATGGAATTTAGGGCCAAAATTTCCATCATGGATTTGTTCACAAAAGCGTCTTTGGTATTTGGATATATCCCACACCAGCATTTTAGATGCAGTTCCTCCTTTGTTTTGGAACTTGTCTTCACAATTCACGTATCTAAATTTGTCTCACAATCTGATGTATGGAGAGATTCCAAATATTCCGATGATTTTTGGTGATTTTCCAAGCATTGATTTGAGTTCAAATCGCTTCAAAGGTTCGTTACCTTGTATATCCTCTAATGTGAGCGTACTAGATCTTTCGGAAAATTTATTTTCTGGATCTATTTCTCACTTTTTGTGTTACAAGGTGAATGAGCGCAAACAAATGCGACTTCTCAATCTTGGAAAAAATAATTTATCAGGGGAAATAACTGATTGTTGGATGAAGTGGCAACGCTTATCTGCCTTAAATTTGGGACAACAACAATTTCACTGGTAGTATTCCAACGTATCCATTGGATCTTTGATCTATCTTAAGTATTTTCACCTATACAACAACAAATTCTCTGGAAAATTACCATCCTCTTTGGAAAATTGTAAAGAGTTGATGATCATTGATATTGGTGAAAATGAATTTGTTGGAAGCATACCATCATGGATAGGCCATAGACTTCCAAGCTTGATGATTCTCAGCCTTCGCTCAAATAATTTTCATGGTCATATACCGAAAGAACTCTGTGCTCTAACTTCACTCCAGATCTTGGACCTTTCGCATAATAAGCTATTTGGAAGCATACCTAGATGTGTTGAGAATTTCAATGCCATGGCCACAAATAATAATTCAAATGATGCCATTCAATCATATCGGTTCTCATTATCATATGAGAGATTTGGGCAATTTGAAAGTACATTACTTGTGATAAAGGGGAAAGTTTATGAGTATGACACCATTCTTCACCTGGTAAAAAGTATAGACCTTTCCAAGAACAATTTCTCAGGAGAGATCCCTAAAGAATTGACTAGTCTCCAAGGATTACAATCATTGAATTTGTCATTTAATATCTTCACCGGAAGGATTCCTGAGAGTATAGGTGATATGAGATCATTGGAATCTATTGATTTTTCAATAAACCAACTTTCTAGTGAAATTCCTCCAAGTGTTTCAAATTTGAATTTTTTGAGTCAGTTTAACTTGTCAAACAACAAATTAATTGGCAGAATTCCTTCAAGCACTCAGCTACAAAGCCTCGATGCATCCAGTTTTATTGGAAACGAACTTTGTGGGCCTCCACTTACTGATAACTGTACTACAAATGATGCAAAGCCTAACACTGAAAACAAAGGGAGCAAAGATATTGGTGGTGGACATGAGGTGGATTGGTTCTATGTGAGCATGGCACTTGGATTTGTGGTTGGATTTTGGGTTGTATGGGGTCCTTTACTAATGAACAGGCAGTGGAGAATGGTGTACTTTCAATTCCTAGATCGCATGGGGTACAAGCTTAGGGGTGTTGTGGCAAAAACTTGGTAGCTTTTATTCAAATGTTGTGAGACTCTTTTCTTATCCCTAGCTAATGTTTCAGGAGGTGTGTGCGGATATGTTATAATTTCATTTTGAAATAATTTGTATTTTTTGTTTTGCTCAGTCATTTAATAATAATTTGTAGAATGTTCTTAAAATTTCGACATATTGCTTGATTATATTTACAACCATTATATGTGTATATTGCATTTCCCGTATTGGTTCTTGCTTGCTCATTTGGACTAAACACACCTAAGAAGTCTGAATAGACAAAAGCCTATTGAAATTCTTAGAATATGTATAGAGACTTTTAACAGCTTTGGATTGGGCAATTTAGCAACAATAGTAAAGCAAATTTACATGATCATGAGAGGTTAAAAGAAAAAAAAGAAAAAAGAAAAAATAGTACTCCAACAAAATGAATTTTAATGCCAACCCCACCTCTACTTTCCCAATACAAAATCAAACCAAAAACATAAAGGAATTTTATTAGAGATATGCCCTTCCCTTCTTCCCTTTTCCATCACACTCCCACTCGCACCACACCCCAAGTCCCCAAGTCCAACCCCCACACCGTTGTTGGGCCTGGCCTCATTACCTTCATACATAGACAACCACACAGCCATTCACACACCACCATTCATACCCCAATCTCTCTGCCCACACCCACCACACATGCCAATCTCATAATACAAACTCGTATAGAAATTAACAAACCCTTTAAAGTATTACAAAATGAAAAAAATTTCATAGAAACAAACATATATAGCTTCAGTAACTTGATTAGATCTTTCGCACAAAGATTAATTATGCATTTTTAATTAGATTCAAGAAAGAAGGATGGAATTGGTTTTTTGAGTGGTATCTTCAAGAATTAAAAAAATATAAAATTAAGGACATATTGATGGAAGTTTTAGATAACTTTAGGGTTTTGTATGGGTTCAGCCAGAGAGTTGGAAAGAATTCTAAAAAAAAAAATCAGATACACAGAATTATTAAGGGTGAGATGGGTTAGAGGAATATATAGTCTATCTAGTACAGTAAAATATGGAATAAAAGGAACAGGAGAAAAGAAAAGGAAGAAGTATCTAGTAAAAGATGGATCTTCATAAAGTGTAGTTCTTTTGGGTACTCATTTCACCGTTTACCCCTTTACTAATAAGTCTAAATCAATTAGTTTTGGCTTGAAATCCTAGAAAACAAAACATGAGACTTTATCATCAAGGCTAACTACAAAGGCATGGAAAGCAATATTTAAAAAAAAAATGGACAAAAGATCAAATAGTTAACATGTTAATGAAAGTCCAACCCAACTTAGCACTATATGAGATCCATTGATATTGAAGATCACATGTGGGTTGTCCTGATCATGATAAAATTGAAGTAGCCGTAAGTGCAAGAATAAGAATAACATTATGAGAATTAACATGTTATAAGGAATTCTATTCTATTAAACACATTTTGACATTTTTACGATAGCTTGGAACCAAACATGTAACGCCTACAAAAAGTAAATCAAAATTATGCAAGCAACCACAAAATATATATATAAAAAAATTGTGTTAACCCTTATTTATCCTATTTCAGCTAAGTTGTTAATTTATTTAGCTATTACATGCATAATGTTTTCTCACTTCTATAGATCTAATGAGTGTCATGTTTCATCAATTACATTATAAACAAAGATAATGTCTTTAATAAGAGAATTATAAACGAAAATATTCAATGGCAGGGCTAGTTTAACTTTAGAGCAAAAGTTATAACTAACATAAATATCCCTTATACGCCTATGAATGTAGACACATTGTGCACTCACCTACATCATATAAATAATATTTAAGACCAACCTGGACAATAAAATGTCACTCATGTAAATACTAAGCTGTATTTTAATGAAAGAAAACCCATAAAAAAAGATATCATATTCATTAAATTGTGTTTGATTGTTAGTCTTTTATTTATTTCTTTTTATTTAATTATATATAGAAATAAGCTATATTGTACATATTCAAAATTCTACTTATAATTCTCATATAATGATTCTTAATTAGTAATAAGATAAACCTCAAATACAACTTAGGTCGATTTTTGTTTAACTCATATAATGATTTTAAATCATATACTAATCATTTGTGCATCCAAAATCTTATAGTGTAAGTTGAAAACAATATCAAAGTATGAAGTTTATTATATAATCATCACATAAGAAATTAAAAAAAAAATACACTCATTTTAATGAAAAACAGTAAATTATTACATTAAATTTTGAACACTTTTGAAAAGTCACATTTTTTTGTTTCTCTTCAATTTAAACATTTACTTCTTTATTTTTATTTTCTTTTTCTATCATTGTTTTCTGTTATAACTTTTAAAAATTAATAAACATTGATAAAATATGAAAGAGAGATTAAAAAAAATGTAGAAACCAAAAGCACAAAACAAAAAATTTAAAGCATAAAAGAGAAGGGGTGGGGAATTTGGCAGGGCCAGGACTAGGAGGGGCAATTGGCTTCCCAAAAACCCCATGGCTACTCACTTGGCAATAGTGTTGAATAAGAAGAAACAAAAGGAAAGATGAATAAAATGAATTATAACTCTTACAGTAAAATATGGATTATCACAACGTTTCGGGTATGTTTGGGACAAAGGGAGATGGAGGGAGAGGAGAAGAGATTAGAGGGGAAAGGTCCATAGAATGTACTAATTTTTAATATATTTCAGCTATTTCCTCATCCCATCTCCTTTACTCTCCCTTCATCTCCTTCTACTCGTGTATAAAGCACTCACTTTTCCAAAATCAAACATTGGCTAAACAAACTATGAGCATAAATTCAATGAATTATCAGACATATATAGTCGTTTAAACTAAAGGCTTTTGTGCAGATCTCAATTCTGTAATTCCACATCAATCCAGAATCTCTACCCTATAGAGTTCTTAAGTCTAGTTACTTTCCTTCAAGTTCTTTTCTTGATGCCAAATTGACTTCTCATGCATTTATGTATGGAGGAGTATTTTGACAGCCCAAGGAAGGTTCCTAATTTTTGTGATTTCAATAACGATTATATGCGTACAATATGAATCAAACTTTTATTCCCTTTTTCTTTTAATCATTTTAAGGCAAGATCCAGCGCTAAACTCCAATATCCTATTATTTTTTATGCTATATTCAATCCTGTTATTAGTATGTCATTTTAGAATGCTATATATGTTTTAGTATGAATCAAGTAATACTAGCTCAAAATTTATTCCTCCCATCAACAAAAGAACTCAACTCAAAACAATCACGGGGATAACACCAAGCCACTTGAGTCAGAGAGGGACCGACCATTTTACTTTTTTAAATCAATGAAATTTCCATCTAAAATTAGTCGGACTGTTGGCAGAGAAGAAAATTGATATCCAGACAAATCAATCTAAGAAAACTAAACATCAAATGAATGTTGAATTGTTCACACATGTTGACTTAACATGGATGACATTTCCACAATTTATTAGAGTCTATTTAACGTCAGTCTGCATGGGAAGAAATTTTGTCCTAGTAAGATCTTTTCTAAGAAAGTTGTGCTCAACACAGTTACACAGGGAAGACTTCCAAGATACAAACAGTAAGAAGAAAGTCAATGTCTCCAATTTTATGTTTTTAGATTTTGACACTTGTACATTCATAAATCTTTGATTTTTCTTGATAATAAAATTTAGGATAAATACACTGTTGGTTCCTAACGTTTACCCAAGTTACAAGTTTGGTTCCTAACGTTTAAAACACGCAGAAATAGTCTTTAACGTTCAAAATTGAGCACCATTAGTCTTTCCATTAGTCTCCGTTAACTTGGTGTATACGTGGCTAATAGATTGATGAAGTGACCAATTTTTAATTGAGTTGATATTTTTTAAATTTTAATTTTAATTTTAATTTTAAATAGATTGATGAAGTGACCAATCTTTTCTTCAAATTTTTTACCAAAGTCATTCTTAGGTGTGTAGCCTATAAGTTGGCCTCATGGTGCACCTGTAGCAGCTTGAACCATATTTGACTCCCCATCTTGAACCAGGGTCCAAATACTGCCCAATCCCAGCTTGACATGTGCTGAGACAAAAGAAAGGACACCACAAGTTAATGCCTTTAAAAATAAACCAATATTGAAGGGGCATGCTCTAGTCTAGTGCAACTAATTTGTTTTGCAACTCCCCCATAGAGTGAAATCGATAAATTAAAACTCAGCCTAAAAATTAATTGATGATAATTCACCTTTGGGCCTCCAGAGTCAGTTCAACCAAACCTAATTTTTGTAATTACAGCATGGAGAATTTGCATGCTATATTAGTTCGAGTGAAACTAGTAATACTACCTCAACATTTATTGCTCCCAACAACAAAAAACTCCAAACTCTAAACAGTTACCACGATAAGACTTAGCCATGTTAAGTCCCTCTGACTTAAGTGAGGGGATAGGGACCCATTCCAAATTTAATGATACTTGAATTTTTATGCAAGTAGTAACCAATGAAATTTTGGTCTACAATATGTCTGACTTAAATTTTGGCAGGTAAGAAAATTGATGTATAGACAAATCAACCTAAGGACCCACAAAATGGAGGTCCCCTATACAAGACTTAAAACTGTGGGATCAAATTCAAAACTGCATTCATGATTTTGAAGAAAAGAATCGAATCCCCTTATCATTACAATTGTTAGAAAAGAGAACATTTTAAGGTATTTTTTCAATATTCCACTTTTTTATACATTTTTCAAAATATAAAGTCAAATTATGTTAAGTAAAATACAACTATATATGATGAATTTGTGCGTGCAAACCAATGAATTATTAATAAGTATATTTTTTTCTTTTAAAAAATGTGTTTCTATGCTCATAATTGAATATTAAATACGTTCTTAGGATACTCGTTAGCGAGACTCATTAGTCTTGTTTTAAATGTGGATAAGACCATTACTATAACTATCAAGCAAAACAATTTATTTATTTATTTTTTACTAATGAGGATGTCAAAAGTTGTTCGAATACTATTCTCTCGGTGTCTGTCACACCAGATAATTACAAGAAATAATCATTTACTAGAAATTTCAAATCACTAGGCTAAGCCCTTAGATTTATCAAGCAAAACAACTTGGATATCGATTCAGTTGACCTAACATGCATCAATTAATACATTTAGCAGAAATATATCTACTCCATTAAAAAATATGAACCTAAGGGCCCATAAAATGGAGTGTCACATACACAAGACTATTAACTGCTCTTAAGTCAATGCTTATCGAAAGGAGAAAGAAACTCAGCACAAGACTTGCGTCTCCTATAAATAACCATGGTATTCGTTGCATTTTTCATGGGTTATCTTTTCTTTATACGTACATATATAATCTCATATACAGTTTAGCAAGATCATGGACACTTCCTTGGATTGCTCACTATATATACCAACTATTGATTCTAAGTTCTGCAATTAATGGAGATCAGTTTGAGGTTCATTGCATCGAAAGTGAGCGACAGCCGTGCCTTCTCAGGTTCAAGCAAGTTCATGCTGCCTAATCTACCTTTCCGGCTTTCCCACATTGATTCTTTCTTCTGCACATTCATATCAAAAGTCACTTGCATTCAAAATACTCAAAAAATGCCATGAAAGAAAAACACATTAAAATTCTTAGAGAGACACATAAATGTCTAGAAACCTTTATGTAGAAATTAAATACCCTAAGAAATCCATACTGCATGATGTACATAGTACATTATTAGCTCTATCTCTTAGTTAATGGGTAATGCAGCAAGATAGGACTTGTCAATTTCATATTCCTCAAGTTCTTATAGCATGTTAGCATAAATTAAGTTGTTACCATGCATGCTAGACACAGAAACATGCAATAGTCTTTCTAATCCATTCTTATTATATATGTATGATAAGTTGCACTGTCACAAAAGGCTCAGGAATTTTGACCCTTACACCATCAGTTTTATATTTCTATTTCTAGTCATAGTGTATGTCTGGCAAAAGCAGCAGATTAATTAGTGAAAAAACAAGTTAATAATATCTTTTGGCATGGATCATAGGATAAGCTTACTCACGACTTCCATCGAGGATCAATATATTTGTAAACACTCTATTTTGTTTCCTTATTATGATGCATGCCCTCTTTACTCTTACCCTTTCATTCCCCGATGATGAATAAATTAAATAATACGCCTAACTACTCTAAACACTCTCTCATTTGTTGTATTGTTGTTATTTTTAGCTTTACTTTAATTATATTTTTATTTACATTAATTTTATACTTGGCTTTCCTACAATTTAAATTCACGAGTTGTTTATCATCATTTGCCTTTTATTTTATTGAAGTTTTCAATTTAAACAAATATTCCAAAACTATAATTTAAATTTGTTTTTCTCCCTATTTTATGTTTTTGTCGAAATTTCACATATTTATGGTATTATGTTCATAAATTTTATTTCAATTTTTTTTCTTATGGTATCTTCTTCTTGATATATAGAATTGGTGTCCACAGCAATGAGCAGCTTGTACCGCCTGATTGCCTCCAACTGTAACATCCTTGAGAGCTCCACTATTACTGCCGCAAGTTGCCAGTGAACAACCGCAAAAGTCATCCGACGAGGGACTGGGTATGTTCTTAAATCCTAAACTCTCGTTACCTTGTTTTTGTACTTCTTTTATATTTGGATCGATGTCATCTTTGGATTATTAAACTATTGAAGTTGAAAACAAGACCCAATAACCTTCCAAGGAGACACCCAATTTCTTTTAAGACACAACACCGACCTTTTTATTTTTAAATAAGATCCAAAGAAAAATAAATTAGTTTTTCGTATTTTAAATACGAAGAATTTTATAGTTCAACTGACATTTCTTGGTATTTCTAATTGAATGAAGAAGAAGATAATTTGTAAGCATTATTTGCATAATAAATTATCATACTAATTACTTGTGTTGTTAATTTCATTTTATATTATCATCGTGTTGTTAAATAATAAATTAATAACTTAAATGTTATATTTCCTTTACTTAAGCAAGTGGGTGTGTAACACATTCCCACAACTTGACATGACCTTTGAACTTATCATTAATAGAACGTAGTCTAATTTATCTTGTCCATGAAATTAATTATAAATAAAAGGTTAAATTACAAATTACACCTTTTATGTTTGGTCAAAACTCAATTCAGTCCTCTAATTTTTTACTGTTTCAATTCAGTTCTCTAAGTTTAGTTTTGTTTCAATTCAGTTCCTCTGTTAAAGTTCCGTCCAAATCTCCGTTAGATGTGTTTTCCTGAATTTTTTATTTTAAAAGAAGAATTATTAATTTTCTAAAATTTTCTTTCAGAATTTTTCAGAAAACAAAAAACAATCATTTCTGAATGAAACCCAGATGAAAATAATTTTCCAAATTCCAAATTAAAAAAATGAAATCCAACGCACAAAATTTAATTTGAGTTTGATTAGAAAAACACCAAAACATCAAACCCAGATCAAAAACCAAAACACGATAATTAAAAAAAAAAAAAAAAAATGAAAAACCCAAAGAGGTTTCTCAAATTACTCGAAGAAAACCCAGTCGGGGCAGACCTTGCTCTTCCATTTGCTCTCCCTCAATTTCTCTGATACTTGCCTTTTCAATCAGCAAACCCACAACAAACCAACACAATGCCCATGAAAACTAGCAAACACCACCGACCACCACAACAAACACCACAAGCCACCACCCTTCCATCGTGCCTTGACAGCCTTGCCCACAGCAAAATCACCCACATCAAAAGCCAAACACCAAATTCAATATTCCCAATCAAAACTAAAAGAAAACAAATTTTCTAACACAACTCAGATCAAACCAAATCAACACATAGTCAACAACCCATCAGACCCATATTGAACCTATATGAGGTCCAACCAAAACACAAAAATCTCATTAAAGTTGGAAACTATGTCGTTTTTGTGTGCACTAACGGTAGATTTTAACGGGATTTTGACAGAAGTTGTTAATTGAAATGAAACCAAATTTAGAGGACTGAATTGAAACAGTCAAAACTTAAAGGACTAAATTGAACTTTAACCAAACTTTGAGGGTATAATTTATAATTTGGCCTAAATAAAAAGGGTTTTAGTTTATATTTTATATTTTCATAAAAAATATGAAAATAAGTGGTACTGCTTCCTAAATTTTTTAAAACTCACAATTTTCTAAATAAAACTTTTTTTTATTATTATTATTTTTTTAAAATTTTGGTCCCCTTCCTTCAGAATAACCCTTTCAAGGATGTCATAGACTCATATGGCAATATCCATAAATTGGCGTCTGAGTTGGGGCCAAAACCCAAATCTTCTTTTCTAAATACATCCTTTGGGGGGTCATGTGGCGGTGACCATAAATTAGCAACTCCTCTCATGGGGACAAAACTCCAATGTCTTTTGAAAATAATCCTCTAATTCTAAATGCATCATGTGGTGGTGTCCACACCTACAAACTCTTTTCTTCTAAAGATAACTTGGTTAAATTAAGTTAAACCACCATTTATTGTACAAAGGATTTGAGAGATCATTATTTTTGACGTCAAAAT
Source organism: Fagus sylvatica (assembly GCA_907173295.1). Lineage (NCBI taxonomy): Eukaryota > Viridiplantae > Streptophyta > Magnoliopsida > Fagales > Fagaceae > Fagus > Fagus sylvatica. Next base: position 41,937,474 of record OU015765.1, read on the forward strand.
CTTGTTTGGCATCCATGGTACTTCCATAAAAGGAATTCTTATTGATTAATTGGCACCTCTTCATGCATAAAATCACATGACTTTCCCACTAATCATATTAGATTTTTAGTACCTACAGTAATTTCGCGACATCAGCAAATAGAACCCACCATATACATTCTAAAAAAACAAAAACCAGTGTAAACGATATCAAATTCCAATTAATGTCTCTCTATTAAATGAATGTTGAATTATCCACGCTAATGTTGTTAGCAAACATCGCGGGCCTCAAACCTTTTTTTTCTTTTTTTCTTTTTTTGAGGTGCGGGCCTCACACGTTTTGACTTGACTTCAATGACACTTTTCTAAATATATTATCCGATGGAATAAAATTCTATTGATTGTACTTAATATTAGGAAATGATAAACTTTAATTATTTAACTATTATTCTAACACTCTCTTAAATGTGGGTCTAGAGTCTCTAGACTCCCTCTCAAATCTCAATAAGTAAATTGTAATACATGATTTTTTATTTTTATAACTTTTTTTCTAAAGCAAGATTTAAATTCAGGACTATATGCTTTGATACTCTTATAAACCACCGTTGTTCCTGATATTTGATATCATGATAAACTATTATTTATCTTCAAAACTTAAGTTAAAAGTGACATGGAAGACTTTGAAAGACTTTAATCACTCAACTATTAGGATAAGAAACAACCTCTTTTAAGAAAGTTATGCCTAGCACGAGGAAGACTTTGAAAGACTTGAAAGACACGACATTGGAGAAGAAAACTAATGTCTCCATTTTTTTTTTCTTAGATATTGACATTTGCACATTCGTAGCTCCAGAACAAGTTCAACCTATCCTAACCTAATTTTTGTAATTCCAATAAGGAGTATTTGTATACAAAATCATTAAAAAAATTATCACCTTTTTGTTTGCATCATTTTTTAGGTAAGATCCAGCTAAACTTTATTCAATCCTATTGTTAAATTGTAATTTTAGCATGCTATATATGTTACTCAATAGATGTTCTAGACTCTAGTATGAATCAAGTAATACACAACCTCCAAAATTTATTGCTCCCACAAACAAAAGACTTGAATTCTAAACAGTCACAACGATAAAACCAAGCCAACTTGAGTCAGAGAGGGACATTTTCCATTTTAATGACCCTTGCATCTTTGAACAAGTCATGATGAATGACACTTCCATCTAAATACGTTGGACTTAATTATGATAGGTAAGAAAATTGATATTTAGACAAATCAAATGGGTTCCCGATACAAGACTTATAGTCAATGATTGACACCTAGTCCAATTACTTCATAAAATCAAAGCTGCATTCATGTATTTGAAGAAAAGAATCAAATCCCACTACTAAATTATTAGACTTGTTCACATATGATGGCTACAAAGAAGAATTTAAATCGATTTCATATGGTTGATGAGCTACTTCCACGATATACCGACAAAAATCTTGAACATGGCCATAGTTTTAGCTTTTGGGTCGATAATTGGTAACGTTTTATCTAAATCCCCATGCTCTCAAAACATGATAAACCATAAATATCCATATAAACGAACACAATAAGAAACTATAAAATAAAGAAAGAAACAAGAGACTCGTAAAAAAATTACTTAAAAAAATTATTTTTAGGTGTTTTTAAATTCATGTCTCAAAATCTTAATATCTTATAAGCATGAAGACAGAAGCAATAGTCTTTTTAATCTATGCTTTTTGAAAAGACTCCAAATCTGTATGTATTAATTTTTCAAAGTTAAAATTATAAAAATATTACTTGCGTTCAACTATGTTACAAGAAAGATTAAATGTATTAGTCATATTATCTATTGAACAAGATTTGATAGAAAATTTTGAATATAAAAATTTAATTAGTAATTTTGTAGTAGAAACCGTATGTAGAGTAATTTTTCAATGATTTTTTTTTTTTAAAGATAGAAGGTCTCATTTTT
>OU015765.1:41939534-41949534 GCA_907173295.1 Fagus sylvatica
TTTGTAGTACAGTTATCAGTAAGTGGAGGCCCACAAAGTTCGTTTCCAATAAAACTGGATGCATCGAGGCTTTGTAGCTGAGTGCTTGAAGGAATTCTGCCAATTAATTTGTTGTTTGACAAGTTAAACTGACTCAAAAAATTCAAATTTGAAACACTTGGAGGAATTTCACTAGAAAGTTGGTTTATTGAAAAATCAATAGATTCCAATGATCTCATATCACCTATACTCTCAGGAATCCTTCCGGTGAAGATATTAAATGACAAATTCAATGATTGTAATCCTTGGAGACTAGTCAATTCTTTAGGGATCTCTCCTGAGAAATTGTTCTTGGAAAGGTCTATACTTTTTACCAGGTGAAGAATGGTGTCATACTCATAAACTTTCCCCTTTATCACAAGTAATGTACTTTCAAATTGCCCAAATCTCTCATATGATAATGAGAACCGATATGATTGAATGGCATCATTTGAATTATTATTTGTGGCCATGGCATTGAAATTCTCAACACATCTAGGTATGCTTCCAAATAGCTTATTATGCGAAAGGTCCAAGATCTGGAGTGAAGTTAGAGCACAGAGTTCTTTCGGTATATGACCATGAAAATTATTTGAGCGAAGGCTGAGAATCATCAAGCTTGGAAAGTCTATGGCCTATCCATGATGGTATGCTTCCAACAAATTCATTTTCACCAATATCAATGATCATCAACTCTTTACAATTTTCCAAAGAGGATGGTAATTTTCCAGAGAATTTGTTGTTGTATAGGTGAAAATACTTAAGATAGATCAAAGATCCAATGGATACGGGAATACTACCAGTGAAATTGTTGTGTCCCAAATTTAAGGCAGATAAGTGTTGCCACATCATCCAACAATCAGTTATTTCCCCTGATAAATTATTTTTTCCAAGATTGAGAAGTCGCATTTGTTTGCGCTCATTCACCTTGTAACACAAAAAGTGAGAAATAGATCCAGAAAATAAATTTTCCGAAAGATCTAGTACGCTCACATTAGAGGATATACAAGGTAACGAACCTTTGAAGCGATTCGAACTCAAATCAATGCTTGGAATATAACCAAAAATCATCGGAATATTTGGAACCTCTCCATACATCAGATTGTGAGATAAATTTAGATAGTAGAAAGACAAGTTCCAAAACAAAGGAGGAACTGCATCTAAAATTCTGGTGTTGGATATATCCAGATACGTAAGACGCTTTTGTGTACAAATCCATGATGGGAATTTTGGCCCTAAATTCCATGATCCCAAAAATAAAAAGTAAAGTTGAAAAGGAGGGATCCAATCGTGACTTACTTCTAAAGTCAGTCGATTTTGAGATGCATGAAATTCAGTTAATGACGTTAAATTGACAAAATGAAGTTCGGATACTACACCCTCCAACATATTTGAAACAATATCTAGAGACTCCAATTTGGAGAGTTGCCCAAAACTTTGAGGGAAAGTTCCATTAAATTGATTATTGCTAAAGTCCAAGGATCTCAAAGATGAAAGATTTCCTATGGACTCGGGAATTGGACCTGAAAGTGATGTATTCCGCAAAGAAATTTCGACTAAATTCTTAAATTGCCCAATTATTTCATTAGTCAAACGACCAGAAAGTTGAGCTTCAGTCAAGTCTAAGATTTCTAGTCCATCTGAAACACATCCTGATAAACTTTCTAAGATTTCAGATATCTCTTGACTCAATTTGTTGTTTGACAAATTAATTTCCCTTAAGTTGCAGAGATTACCCAAGGATCTTGGTACCTTTCCTCCAAGTTCATGATTGAATGACAATCTTATGCTAATGGCAGATGTTAGGTTTCCAATGGAACTAGAGATTGTACCTTGCAAATTATTGAATTGGAGGTTGAGGAACTCAAGATGACTAAAACTGTACAACCAATTGGGAATTGAAGAGTTCAAACCATTGAAAGATAGATCGAGGTGTCTAAGAGAAGTCAAGTTCTGGAGATGAACAGGGATTGGACCTTGAAACCCACATGCAGATAGATCAAGATAAACAAGATTACGAAGACCAAAGACAAATATTGGAATCAAATCATTTTGAAAGTGGTTCTCAGAAAGATCAAGAGTGGCAAGAGATGAAAAGTTAATACTGGGTGTCGATGGGGTGGAACCAGAAAGGTAGCAACCTGACATTCGCAACTCTAACAAGGAAGGGAGTTTGTTTATGTCAGGTAGCCAATCAGAGGCTTGGCTGAGGTTTACACCACTCATATCAAGGTGTTGTAGTAAAGGAAGACCAGAGAGCCATTGAAGGTTTATCACATATAAATCATAGAAATTATTATGAAGACCTCCAAGTTTGAGATAGTGCAAATTTGATAGATTGCCAAGTTGATGAGGTATCACTCCCCCAAATCCCGCATTGGAGAGATTAAGATATCTTAACCTCTCCATTGAACCGAGGAATTTGGGAATTTGAGTACCCTTGAAATTATTGTGGCTGAGGTCCAAGTAAATTAAATTTGAGAGATTCCCAAGTTGATGAGGTATCACTCCCCCAAATCCCGCTCTGGAGAGATTAAGATATCTTAACCTCTCCATTGAACAGAGGAATTTGGGAATTTGAGTACCATTGAAATTATTGTAGCTGAGGTCCAAGTAAATCAAATTCTTCAAATCAAGCAGAGAAGGATTGATCTTACCGCCGAAGATTGACCTCTCATAAGCTTCCAATTGAGCTTCCCATTCGTCACCAGACATGAACACATCATCATACACAGGAAAAAAGGTTCTAAGATGGAGTTCTTGAACGTGGCCAGTAACGTTGTGGCAGACAACTCCCACCCATTGACAACAATCCCCATCACCAGTAGCCCAAGAGGCAAGCCGGTGTGAAGGATCTTGAAGATCTTGCTTGAACTCAAGAAGCGCCACTCGCTCGCTTTCGATGCAACGAACCTCAGCAGCAGGCTCTCTAGTGCAGAAGTTAGTATGAAGAGTTGGTAAAGTGAGCAATTGAAGGAAAAGGATGATTGTAATGACTCTTAATCTCAAGGAAGTCTCCATGATTAAGCTATAAAAGATGATTATGTGTAAATAACGCTACAAATGGGTATGCTTATTTATAGGGGTAGTAGCTGACAAGTTTCTTTCAGCTTTCTGTTTACTTATTGTGACATGGTCTTCTTCGAGGAAATGCATTGATGTCTTCTTGAATGGAGTCTTTGTAGATGAGTTTTTGGAAGATCAATACTTTATGTAATGACTCCAAAATATTAGGTTTAGTTTTTAATTTATGTTTGTTATGCCAAATAGTGAAATAGAGATGCATCTTAACCAACATCTTTCTTGTAATAAGAAATTCTCTTTGGGTTTGGTTGAGAAGTTTCCGTGAGAGATCTAGGTGAATTGTTTTCTTAATGACGAATCTGTTTTAGCAACAACAAAAAATGACTAAATTCATTAAAAAAGAGTAAAAATATTTCATATTTTATCAATTTTTTTTTAAAGATTCAATATTTAAAACAAGAAAACGATGCCAAGAAAGAAAAAACCAATAAAGAAGCAGGGGTTCTATCAAATAGAAAATAAAATAGTATTATTGTCTGGATTAAAAAATGATGATAGGAGTTTAAGTTCATAAAACAAAAAATAACAATGTATAAGCAATAAAATCTTGTTGCCAAGAGACTTATAGCTCAATTGGTTGGCACCTCCTTATTTCTCTAATGAAGACATCCAGTATTCAAATCTCTAAGGTTGCGTTTGGATACTTGGATTTGGATTTTAAATCAATAGATTTGAAATGCTTTGATTCAAAATCTATTGATTTTAAAATTTCTTGTTTGGATCCATTTATACAAAGGAGGATTTGAAATTTAGAATTTTGAAACCTATAAATTGACCAAAATACATAAAATTACCAAAATGACCAAAATAACCCAAAAACGTCATGATGACCAAAATACCCCTAAAATCATCAAAATAATATTAAACCTCTAAAACAACCAAAATACCCCCTAAACTTTTTTTTTTTTTTTTTATTTATCAAAATGCATGCCTCTAAATCACCAAAATACCGCTAAAATCACCAAGATAGTCAAAACAATCCTGAAAAGTAAAAAATACCCCTAAAATCACCAACATATATATGGTTCTTTTCGCAAAATTCAAAAATGCTTGATCAAAGTTGAGGAAACAAAATTTTCTAAATAACCAACTAAATCAAATATATTTATAATATTTCAAAAAGAAGAAACTCTAATTATTTTCTTTAAATCAATGTATCTAAAATAATTAAAATAATAATCTATAAGAAAAAAAAAAATTTAATAAATAACATGGGGAAGTTTTAGCAAAATAATTAGCTATGGAAAAAGTTACTTACCTCAAGTAAACTTCCAAAATTTCAAAATCTCTCTCTAAACCTTTCCTTCTTCTAAAGATCTACAATTCCAACCTCAAAAATTTTGCTAGCATCATCTCTTTAAAATCCTTAAGCAACATTCTCTCTATGATTTTTGAGTCAGAAACAAGTAATAGGTTTTATGGCGGCTAGAGTTTCTAATCTAGAGTATATATATTACTAACTCACACTGTAAAAATTATTAATTAGTTGATCGTAAAATATATTACAGTACCCATAAAATATATGTGGGTACCATAGGCATAGAATGATCCTTTAAGCAAATGCATTAGAGGAAAAACCTTGCTGGAAACAATATAAAAAATACTCAAGCATCCATCCATCCAGGTTATGGCTGTTTCAGTCAGCATCAACCACATTTCTTCTAAAAATATAAATAAATAAATAAAGCATCAAACCAAAATTAACAAGTGTCTAATTTTTGTGTTTCTGTTAGTTCAACTGGTAAATGTCTTGTCGTCAAGTAAGGGACTTGAGTTCAAATCCCACCTACACAAAAATCCAATTGATGTCTTGGTTTGATGGTAAAAACAATCATCATGTAACGGACGTTATAGATTGAAATTCTATCCTAACTATTAAAAAAATAATAATAATCATCTAATTTGATCTTATGTCTCACACTGATGCTTGGCCTGTCACGTGTTTTCAACCACAAACATATATAGGAAGCATCTCGTTGTAATTTATAGTCAATAATTTGATGATGACCCACGACTTTTTCTATGATCCTACGCATCTCTTTCTCATCCATTTTGGACAAAAGAAAATTGATTAAGGCATCTCTTTCTCATCCAATTTAGACAAAAGAAAATTGAGTAAGTCCTACTTTTTGGACAAAAGAAAAAAAAAAATCCACAAAGACAATTGAGTAAGTTGTTAATATTATATTTCATTTTCTAAGTTCTACAATTTGGACCAAACAAGCTGCAAGTAAAAAATAAATAAATCAACGAAAATAATTGAATAAGTTTGTGAGATATTTAGACACTAGCTGGGGTAGGTTTTAACCAAATTAATCCAAGTGATTAGTTAATCAATTATGCTTGGTCAAATTGAATTTAGTTAAAAAAATTACAATACCAATATCACACTTAAATAAAGCAGCGCAATGATATGGTTATGAAGAGAAACCCAATAGGAAAAAACTCTACAAAGTTTATTGATAACCTTCTAAAGAAACCACTAGAATAGAATTGAAGAATTACACAACAAAGAATATACCTAATCCTAAAGTTGTTACTTACTTTCATAATGCCACGATGCTTTAACACCCTTGTTGAACTCCTCTATGGCTTTATCAAGTAAATCTCTTCAATCCATGAATATCCAATTTGTGAGTAAAACTACAACAATAAATATATTGAGGTAGGTTGGTGCAGCAACTTCTATGTTCTCAACTCCAAAATTATTTTCATATGCTAATTTAATTTTGAATTTCATTATATTTCATATTTTTAAAATGGTCAAATTCTTTTCATGTTTTGGCACCCAAAATAAAAAATCCGGGTTCCGCCCTTTTAGAGATGACAAGAGCAAATGAATTTAAACAATTTGATGAGCTTTCAATTTGCAAGAAATTAAGATCAATCCTTGCAGTGAGAAGACCAAGGACAATTGAATGGTCTGCCGGAAATTAAAGGTTTTAAAATCGGATGGGATATTGAGTTTTTCCTTTTTAAACTATTTCTCTAAACTAATTAATTTTGTTAATGTACTGTAGTTCCACAACTTAAAGCATATGATGGTGGAAATAAATGTCCGCAGCATTGTTTCCATAAGCAAGAAGAAAGTTAGATGGTCAAGCATGGGGTGGTTTAAACATTGATTATTCTTTTAAGACTTGGCTAATGAAATTCCGAGTAGTTGCTAAGACATCAACCCTTTTACAGCAATATGTGTCACTACAACTTGTTGGACTTTTACTTCTTTTTGAAGAGAACAACACCCAATTGGCGTATTATTGCCACGATAAAGTCAGACTTCAAACTATTAATCATTTGTCAACCAATTGCGTGTTACATTTTCCACATTGAATTGGAGATAAAAAAATAATAATAATGTTGTAGGTACGATGTGAGTACTAAATACTACTAGTATATATGATAGGAAACATACGATCGAGTAAAACAACTTAATGAACTGTCAATTTGGATAAAAATCTTTGTAATGAAAACGACAATTAATCACGTCAATAAGATAATCTATTTCTCTAAGGTACGTATTGGTACTACATCACAATTCACATGGTGTTATTTTGGTCACGTTGGAGTTTTCGAGGTTATTTTGGTAGTTCACTGATATTTTGGTCGTTTTAGGAGTTTTGAGTATATTTTGGTTATTATAGTATTTTCTAGGGTGAATTTGGTCATATTAGAGTTTTCAGGATTATTTTGGTCATTTTGGAGTTTTCGGGATTATTTTAGGTGTTCTAAGTGTATTTTGGGAATTATTTTGGCCATTTTTGAATTTTTGAGTTTATTTCGGTCATTTTAGGGTATTGATATTATTTTGGTCATTTTAGGAGTATTTGGGTCGCTTTGATGATTCTATGAGTATTTTTTTATCATTTTGGTAGTTTTGTGGGTATTTTGGTCATTTTGAAGGTTTTTTTTTTTTGTCATTTGGTATTTTTGGGTCATTTTGGTCATTTTAGAGCCTTTAGATGTATTTTAGATGGTCCAATGATATTTTAGTCATTTTGAGTATTGGTATCTAATGAGAGGATTTGTGAAATTCCTACCTTAAGAAGTCATTTGAAATCCATGGATTTGGGCTTTAAAATCCTAGATGGAATTTGACCCAAATCCAAATCGTAGTGATTTTAAGTCATCTAAACAAAGAATTTGGATTTGGGCCCTCAAATCTAAATCCATGAGCCCAAATCCAGCTCATCCAAACAGACCATAAATAAATTCTATTGTGTAGTATTATTTAACGACTAAAAGTAATTTCATGTGAATAAATTTTGACTTTAAAAAATTGCAAAAATGATGTGTGTTTGAAGTCTTCCTCGTGCTAGGCCTGGGCAGAACTTTCTCAGAAAAGTTATTTGCCTTTAAAAATTTGCAAAAATGATGTGTCTTTGAAGCCTTCCTCGCGCTGGGCCTGGGCCGAACTTTCTCAAAAAAGTTTTCTTGCTAATTCCAAATTTCTTCCCATTTCTTTTTTTATAAACTAACGTACGTTGAATACAATCAATAGCTTATTTCACCAACTGATAATATATCAAGGAAAGTATCATCTAGTAAAGTCAGAACACTTTATTCAATTCAGATAATTCTACAATATCCATGTGGGTACGGTATTTCTAATAAATAAGATCTCACATTGATAGTACCTACCTCATATAAGATAGTACTTATCATCACATTGCTCGGTACCCTAAATTTTTATTTATTATTTAAATTTAAATATATATATATATATAAAATCAGATAGTACCAATATTATATTGGATAATGAACCAAAATTCTGAAATCAAACTGTAATGATCTCTATAATCCATTGCAAAATAGGCCACTAGTGGTAGTTTAACCTAAGACATTCCCTCAAAGAATCGAGTTTTATCTTTCAAAATAAAGATTTTGCAGGGAGTGCATACTATGAAAAAAAAAATCATGCTTTTGAGTGCATACGATTGAGATAGCAAAAGCTTTTATGCCAATTTGTTATGTGTAGTTAATTATAATGGGTTTATGTAAAATAGAAATAGAGAAATGGAAGAAACAATCACATGGAACACAAAGATTTACGTGATTCAACCTTACCTATAGCCTATAGGCAGTGTCGAGGAAACAATTTCACTAAGATACACAGCTTAAGGAGAAAACAAAGGGTTGTCCACATTGTGGAGGGAGAAGAACTCAATGTCCTTAATCAAATAGGATACACAGCTAATACCACTTGAATAGGAAAATTCCACTGAAAATAACAATATATTAAAAAGACTGTTGTTTCCGTTTTGGTATGGTAAATTTCTATGCTAGCATGCTTATAAGAACTTGAAAAAGATGAAACTGACAAGTCTAACCTTGTTGCATAAACTATTAACTAAGTTTGAGACAAAGCTCATGTACACCATGTAGTATGGAACCAGATGATCCCTCTTTCAACAAAAACATCTAAATGAATTACTACTGCATATGATTCCCTGATAAAGACTGAAGTTGGAATGCAAAAAAATAAAAAAGTAAGCAAATTGTAGCTATTTGGAGGCCTTTCATTGCACAAAAGAATGGCAGTTGAATTTAGTAGTCAGATGTGATAGTTATTGATTGTGTGTTTGTCATTATGGGTTACCAAATTCTTAAAAATTATGTTGCAGAGAAGAACAAAGAAAGAGAATAGTTGGATATTTCCATTTCATAATAGCAGTTTGACATCTTAAAAAAGCAAAAAATTCTTTTTCCAAAGACAAACATCTCACACATGACAACCTCTGATATTTCTAACATGAAGTGAAACAAATCAGCCCTATGTGAATTTTTGAGTTGTTTGAGTGTTCAAAGCAATAAACCTCATTGTTTGCTTGTCTGAGGTTTCAAGAACTTGACCGTTTATGCACTTCTCAAAATATGTTTTACTTGGTCTGAACATAGTAAACAACAAAGTACCAAACAAAGGCACGGGTGGTAGCTTCAAAACTGCCACTCAGCAAATCAAAAAACATGCATTAGCCAAGAGCTGTGTAACTGACTAGCATTGTCAGGTCTCCTTGTGAAGAGAACCGGGTTCGAATCCCCCTCTCTCATTTATTGTAACAATTGAATTATAAAAAACAAAAAAAAAATACATTGAATTCTCCAAATACCTTATCATTATTTCACTTTCTTAAAACATTTGACACTAAATTTTTGTTCTTTTCTTAAAATCATGCCACAATATGACCTATTGAACATCAAATTCCACTCATTTTAGAGTTTCAATTAAATATATTAATAGCACAATCAATTGAATCCAATTGGTCGATTAGGAAGAAACTAATCAAAACAAAACACCAATGGTGGTGTGTATAGAAATGTGTTCTGGTTGTGTAAAATTTTAATTCAGAGAAACTTAGGAACAATTTTACATTGCCTCCCATAATATAATCCTTCTGTAAGAAAATATTCATTAAAAAAAAACAGGTTGAGAAGTCAATCACTAAACAAGTGAGTCCTCTCTTGGTGGGGGCAAAGTTGGTTATAGTTGAGCCACCCAAGAAAAAGGATTAATGTAACGGCTCTTAATTTTAAGGAAGAGTCCATCGTTAATTATGCTAAATAACAGCCAGGTAATCCACAAAAATGGCTATAATTTTCTGGTTATTTATAGAAGACGTAAGTCTTGCACTGAGTTTCTTTCGGCTCTCGGTTTTTATCTCCGATAGGTGTCAGGCATGATTGTATGTAGATGGGACCCTTCTATATTTTGTGGACAAGTTGAATTTGGCAAGATTCATATCTTTTTTTTTTTTTTTTTTGTGCTAAATCAGCTTGACTCTTATCCAATTACCTGCCAAAGTGGAACGTTGATTTGACTTAGTTGGGAATTTCATTGGTCATTACTTGGTTGAATCGTACTCAAACATATAATTGAGAAATATATAAATAGCATAAT
>OU015765.1:41954534-41990485 GCA_907173295.1 Fagus sylvatica
CAGTACAACTTCATCATACATACTGTTGATATAGCAAAAGCTTTCACTGCCAATTTGTTATGTCTGTAGTTAATTTTAATGTGTTTATGTAAAATAGAAATAGAGAAATGAAAGAAACAATCACAAGGGAATGTAAAAATTTATGTGGTTCAACCTTATGCATAGGCGGTGTCGACGAAAAAAGTTCACTAAATTAATAAGAAAGTGGCACAGAAAGTTCCCTCTCACAAGTAATAAAGGTTACAGCTTTAGGAGAAAACAAAGGGCTATCTACATTATTGTAGAGGGAGAAGAACTCAATGTCCTTAACCAAATAGGATACATACACGGCTATTAATCTTGCCACACAAGAAAAGGAGTGTTAGTTAAGGTGGGCTACGTGGTATTTCTAATACCATTTGAATAGGAAAAGTGTACTGAAAATAAAAATAAATTAAAAAATGACTAAATTCATTAAAAAAGAGTAAAAATATTTCATATTTTATCAAATTTTTTTTTAAAGATTCAATATTTAAAACAAGAAAACGATGTTAAGAAAGAAAAAACCAATAAAGAAGCAGGGGTTCTATCAAATAGAAAATAAAATAGTATTATTGTCTGGATTAAAAAATGATGATAGGAGTTTAAGTTCATAAAACAAAAAATAACAATGTATAAGCAATAAAATCTTGTTGCCAAGAGACTTATAGCTTAAGTGGTTGGCACCTCCTTATTTCTCTAATGAAGACATCCAGTATTTAAATCTCTAAATAAATTCTATAGTGTAGTATTATTTAACGACAAAATGTAATTTCATGTGAAGAAATTTTGACTTTAAAAAATTGCAAAAATGATGTGTCTTTGAAGTCTTCCTTGTGCTGGGCCTGGGCAGAACTTTCTCAGAAAAGTTATTTTGCCTTTAAAAAATTGCAAAAATGATGTGTCTTTGAAGTCTTCCTTGTGCTGGGCCTAGGCAGAACTTTCTCAGAAAAGTTTTCTTCCTAATTCCAAATTTCTTCCCATATTTTTTACTCCATATGATACTATATTGTGGAAAGTGTCATTTAAGTCAAGTCAAAACACGTGAAGCCTTAATCCTGGATCTTTGCAATCAAAATTTGTGAAGAATTCAACATTCATTTTATGGAAAAAGAGGTTTTAGAATTTCCTACTGTATACACTGGGTTTGTTTGCTAATGTTGTGAAAATTCTTATTTCTTTAGCTAGCTACTACATTTGACAATGACTTTTTGTTCTTTTCTTAAAACCATGCCACCAATATGAACTATTGATTGAAACATCAAATTCCACCCATTTTAAAGTTCCAATTAAATATATTAATAGCATAATCAATTTAATCCAATTGGTCGATTAGGAAGAAAATAATCAAAACAAAACACCAATGGTGGTGTGTATGGAAATGTGGTCTAAATGTGTGTAACTTTGAAGTCTTCCTTGTGCTGGGCCTGAGCGGAACTTTCTCAGAAAAGTTTTCTTGCTAACTCCAAATTTCTTCCCTTTTTTTTTTTTTTTTTTTTTTTTTTTTTTTTTTTTTTTATAAACTAACGTACGTTGAATACAATCAATAGCTTTATTTCACCAACTGATAATATATCAAGGAAAGTATCATCTAGTCAAGTCAGAACACTTTATTCAATTCGGATAATTCTATACAATATCCATGTGGTACGGATACTTCTAATAGATAAAATCTCACATTATAGTACCTACCTCACATATGATGGTACCTACCATCACATTACTTGGTACCCTAAATTTTTATTTATTATTTAAATTCAATATATATAAAAAATTAGATAGTACCAATATCACATTAGATAGTACCAACATCACATATGATGGTACTTATATCATATTTGGTGGTACCATTTGAGTGGGTTATCATACCCACAAAAAGAGTGTGGGTATCATAGAACGAACTAGTTTAGTGAACTCAAGATACTATATTTTCTTCTCATATAAAAGTGGACTTTTATATGGGTGTTGCACATAGAATTCACATTTATGTAAGAGTGGTGTAGTGCATTGGCTGTACGGAATAATATGTCTCCTGACCAAGGACAGCTTTGTGTGAAGAATTCAACATTCATTTACAGGATATAGGAGACATTGGAATTTGATACCTAATTGTTGATGTTATGAAATTGTTGTAGGTGCTGAAACTCTAGTTTGATTAGTTGTCAAGTCTTGGACGTGAACCAAAATTCTGACATCAAACTGTAATGATCTCTATAATCCATTGCAAAATAGGCCACTCGTGGTAGTTTAACCTAAGACATTCCCTCAAAGAATCGAGTTTATCTTTCAAAATAAAGATTTTGCAGGGAGTGCATACTATGAAAATAAATCATGCTTTTCAGTGCATACGATTGAGATAGCAAAAGCTTTTATGCCAATTTGTTATGTGTGTAGTTAATTATAATGGGTTTATGTAAAATAGAAATAGAGAAATGGAAGAAACACTCACATGGAACACAAAGATTTACGTGATTCAACCTTACCTATAGCCTATAGGCAGTGTCAAGGAAACAATTTCACTAAGATACACAGCTTAAGGAGAAAACAAAGGGTTGTCTACATTGTGGAGGGAGAAGAACTCAATGTCCTTAATCAAATAGGATACACAGCTAATACCACTTGAATAGGAAAATTCCACTGAAAATAACAATATCTTAAAAAGACTATTGTTTCCGTGTTGGTATGGTAAATTTCTATGCTAGCATGCTTATAAGAACTTGAAAAAGATTAAACTGACACGTCTAATCTTGTTGCATAAACTATTAACTAAGTTTGAGACAAAGCTCATGTACACCATGTGGTATGGAACCAGATGATCCCTCTTTCAACAAAAACATCTAAAGGAATTACTACTGCATATGTTTCCCTGATAAAGACTGAAGTTGGAATGCAAAAAAATAAAAAATTAAGCAAATTGTAGCTATTTGGAGGCCTTCCATTGCACAAAAGAATGGCAGTTGAATTTAGTAGTCAGATGTGATAGTTATTGATTGTGTGTTTGTCATTATGGGTTACCAAATTCTTAAAAATTATGTTGCAAAGAAGAACAAAGAAAGAGAATAGTCGGATATTTCCATTTCATAATAGCAGTTTGACATCTTAAAAAGAAAAATTCTTTTTCCAAAGACAAACATCTCACACATGACAACCTCTGATATTTCTAACATGAAGTGAAACAAATCAGCCGTATGTGAATTTCTGAGTTGTTTGACTGTTCAATGCAATAAACCACATTGTTTGCTTGTCTGAGGTTTCAAGAACTTGACCTTTTATGCACTTCTCAAAATATGTTTTACTTGGTCTGAACATAGTAAACAACAAAAGTACCAAACAAAGGCACGGCCGCACGGGTGGCAGCTTCAAAACTGCCACTCAGCAGATCCAAAAAACATACTTTAGCCAAGAGCTGTGTAACTGACCAGCATTGTCAGGTCTCCTTGTGAAGAGAACCAGGGTTCGAATCCCCCTCTACCATTTATTGTAACAATTGAATTATAAAAAACAAAAAAAAAATACATTGAATTCTCCAAATACCTTATCATTATTTCACTTTCATGATTCTGCAGTCTTGTTTCAAATAACAAGAATACCCCAAAGTGATACCAGTTACTAACATTTTGTGAGTTTAAGACTCTGTACATGAATGTCACATCACATAGAAGATAACTAATTACTATATACATAAACATTGGTTGTGTCACATAATGATAAAAAAATATAGTCATTACAACTTTGGAAACTATGAAGAAAGATGTCCTCATCTGATGAATTAAAACAATAAGAGGAGCAATCATGTAGAATGATTCTTGAGTATCCGATTTCAGATACCTTGAAGAACACAGAAAAATTTCTCACTAGCATTATTCATTCGGCTCTGATGATCCAATACAATATTAATAACAAGAAATATGCAGAACATGAGGGATTTCAATCTGTTTTTGACAAAGCTGGTATGCATCGCTGTCCTTCCTCTCTTTATCACGGTCTGTATGGGAGGTCAGTCATCAGAATCTGAATCTTTTTTTAATTTCATTAAAGCTGTTGATCCACAAAATGTACCAGGAATTGGCTGGAATGGGTTGGTGCCACATCCTTGCTTGCATAAGTTGATGGGTGTAAAATGCAACTCACAGTGTACCACCATAGTAGAAATCAGGCTTGAAAATTTGAATCTTAGTGGCATAGTTGATGTAGATTCCCTTTGCAAGCTTTCAAATCTGCGAGTTCTTAGCTTAGCAAAGAATCAGATCAGAGGAAATATTCCTAACTCAATATTGCACTGCACAAGGCTGACTTATTTAAATCTAAGCAACAATCATCTGAGTGGAAGGTTACCTTTGGCTCTAACTAAATTGAAATATCTCAGGAGATTGGACATCTCTAACAATCATTTCATTAGCATCATGCCACATTTCATGCACGACCTCAAGCCTCTCTATACTTATCACTCGAAATCAAGTGTAGTACAGAGAATTATTACTGGTGACTGGGTAGAGGAAGTGCATTCAATACAGACACTCTCAGAGAGCCCAAACAGTAGCGAGTCTATTGCCCGCCCAGAAGCTAGCAATGAACACTGGTATGCAGGCTGGGATATTTTAATACCTCTGGTTCTTGGCGTTGGATTGTTTTTGTTGTTCATATACGTAGTGGGACAGAAGGTCAAAAAATCAGCCAAAGAGAGGGAGATTCTGAAGAACCTTCAAGACTCTCCTCTCAAAACACCTCCAGCCAAGGCTAGAGAGGAAGTCAAGCCAGTTAAAAGGCACTCAGAACTTGTGTTCCTCGTTGAAGAGCACAAAAGGTTCAAATTGGAGGAGAAAAGCCAGACCCTTTGCAGCAGCCTTTACAAGGTAATACTTAAGAACACTGCCCTTTATGCAGTCAAAAGATTGAAGCAATTGCAGGTATCCTTTGAGGAGTTTAGCCAAACTATGAGGCAGATAGGGAGCTTAAAGCATCCAAACATGCTACCCCTTGATGCATACCATTCAACCGATGAAGAAAAACTTTTCATCTATAAGTATCAAAGCCATGGGAGTTTGCTAAACTTGCTAGAAGGTAAGTTGACATCAAATACTTCTAGACATGGCTAGTCATTCTGTGACCCAAGGAGGTCAGTGTTGAAGATACAGAACAAGCTACACAGAATGGTTGTCGTTTCAGTCTTCCTCTACCTCCACGACTGTAGCTTAGGCTCACAAGAGTTGTTAACTTAAAACACATGTGCTAACCACGTGCCCATAATTAGTGGAACTTGTTATACCAGATTCTGTTATAATGATAGCTGTTAAAAGCTGTTAATCTGGTATCTACCTATATAAATAATAATCAAAGGCTTAAGGTTTTTAACTAAGCCATTACATCAATTTGATTCTTTCTCAGCTCTCATTCTTCTGTTCTTAGATAAACTTCTTCTCTCTAAAGAATCTTACATGGTATCAGAGCTTAGATCCCCTACTATGGAGTCATCTACAACATCTGTTCCTGCTGCATCTAACCAGTCACCATTATCACTGCTCAATAATATGTCCAATCTCATGTCAACCAAACTGGATAGCACGAACTACATGATTTGGAAACTCCAAATCTCTGCAATCTTGGATGCATACTCTGTAATTGACCACTTGGATGGTTCAACACCACAACCAAGCCAAGTTTTGGTTTCAGAAACTGGAATCCAGCAGATCAATCCAGCTTTTCTGATATGGCAGAAGAGAGACAAAGCTCTTCTCTCTCTGTTATACTCTACCCTATCCTCTCCAGTGCTTGCCATGGTTGTAGGCCTTAGCACCTCTCAAGAAGTCTGGGACAGACTTGAAGAAAGATTTACCTGCACTGCACGAGCCAATGTGCTCAATCTCAAGCTGGAACTGCAATCAATCAAGAAAGGTAATGAATCAATGAATTCTTACCTTCAAAGGATCAAGACTGTCAGAGATAAACTCTCTGCAGTGGGAGTCCATTCTGATCCTGAGGAGCTTCTTCATGTGATTCTTAAGGGCTTACCTAAAGAATTTGCTCCTTTTGCTTCTGCAATCAGGACAAGGGATGGAATTCTGTCATTGGAAAAGCTCTCAGTACTTCTTCAAACTGAGGAGCAATCAATGCAAGAAACCAATGATCCATTCTCCAACTCTGCCCTGGCTATGTTTGTGTCTCACAACAAGCCTTCCAATGGCTACAATGCCAATCACAGCTACAACAACAGTCGAGGAAGAGGCAGAAACTCCTTCTCACGAGGCAGAGGTGGCAGATCTTCAAGTTTTAACAACCAAAACTTCAATCCAAGCCTTGCTGCATCACAGCCTCAACAACAACCTCAGTTTGCTCCTCAAGTGAAGTCAGATAGGCCTACTTGCCAAATCTGTTGGAAGCAAGGTCATTATGCCATTGACTGTTACCACAGAATGGACTTTGCTTACCAAGGCAAAAATGCACCAACTAAACTAGCAGCAATGGCTAGTGCATCCAATATCCAGCACACTCAGAATGCAGAGACTTGGCTCACGGATTCTGGTGCCTCTGACCACATTACAGCATCATCCAATAACCTCAGCCCTCAAGCACCTTATCAAGGTCAAGAACAGGTTTCTGTAGGTAATGGTCAAAACCTTCCAATCCAAAACATAGGTAATTCTCAACTTCACACTAAGTTTCATAAATTTCAACTTAGAAATGTCCTACATGTTCCAAGAATTGCATCCAACCTTTTGTCTGTGCACAAGTTGTGTCTGCATAATCATTGTAGTTGTTACTTTGATGCTAATAAGCTTCTCATCCAGGATTTACCTACGGGGAGGGTGCTCTACAAGGGCCTGAGTAAAAATGGAGTCTATCCCATTCAGTCCTCAACCCTTTTCAGTTCAGTCATCAATAAAACAGCTTGCACTGCTACTGTTTCTGCACATAAATGGCAGTTATGGCATTCCAGATTAGGACACCCTAGTCATAAGGTTCTTACCACTTTGTTTCCTTCCCTGCAATGTAATTCTTCTCTTTCTTCAATTCATTGTAAACATTGTCTTGCTGGTAAAATGCACAGACTGCCTTTTCCAGTTTCTAATAAAAAGTCTACTGCACCATTTGCTTTAGTTCATGCTGACTTGTGGGGGCCAGCTCCTGTTACATCCTTTACTGGCTTTAGATACTATCTTGTCCTAGTTGATGATTTTACTAAATTTACTTGGACATATTTGCTTAAACACAAATCAGATACTTTTTCCATATTCACTCAGTTTCAAGCTATGGTGCAAACTCAATTTTCACTTCCTATTCAAGTCCTTCGTACTGATTGTGGGGGGGAATTTATCTCAAATGAGTTTAACCAATTTTGTGCTAATAATGGCATCATTCACCAATTATCTTGTCCCCATACCCCTCAGCAGAATGGTACTGCAGAGAGGAAGCACAGGCATCTCATTCAATGTGCTTTAGCTCTCCTCTCTGAATCCACTCTCCCTATGTCATATTGGTCCTATGCAGTCTCTACTGCTACACATATCATCAATAGGTTACCCACACCTAATCTCAATCACAAAACTCCTTGGGAGATGCTCTTTCATGCACCACCTGATCTCACTCATCTAAAATCCTTTGGGTGTCAATGTTTTCCCCTTATCACCCCATACACAGCACACAAATTGCATCCTAAAACTCTTCCTTGTGTTTTTCTTGGCTATCCCTCTCATACAAAAGGTTACCTATGTCTAGATCCCATCACTCAAAGACTATACACGTCTAGACATGTCTTGTTCAATGAATGCATTTTTCCTGGTCTCATACATTCCACAGATACACTTAATCCACCTGCTGCACAGAACCTGTCAGCTGCTGTTTGGACAGATACTTTGCTGTCCTTACACACGTGTACACATCTTTCTCCAAACCCATCTTTACCCAATGAGTCACCCAACAATCCAGATATCTCCCTGCCTTTATCCAGCTCACAAAACACTTTACCTTTACCCACTACTACTTTACCAGCATCCATCTCCTCAGCTGCAGAAAGCTTCTCTGCAGAAACCTCATCTGCAGAACACTCACCTGCAGAAAGCACACAGTCCCAGAAAGCTGCCTTACCTCAATCCCACTCTTCTTTATCTTCTGCACCTATACTTAATCCTGCTCCTATGCCTATACAGCCTCTCTCAAACCCACCCCCACCACAACCTCTTCTTGCTACTCATCCAATGCAAACTAGGAGCAAAAGTGGTATTGTTAAACCAAAGCTTGGTTATGCAGTCCAAGTTGACTATAGCATCACAGAACCTACTACCTATTCTGTTGCATCTAAACACCCACAGTGGTGTAATGCCATGAATGAGGAGTTCCAAGCACTTCAGAAACAAGGCACATGGTCCTTAGTCCCTGCTCCTTCTTCCAAGAACATAGTTGGCTGCAAGTGGGTTTATAAACTCAAATACAACAGCAATGGCTCGATTTCCAGATACAAAGCCAGACTTGTGGCTAAGGGCTTCCATCAACAGTATGGAGTGGATTTTGATGAAACTTTTAGCCCAGTAATCAAACCACCTACTGTCAGGTTGATCCTCTCCTTGGCTACTTCTCTTAATTGGCCTTTGAGGCAATTGGATGTCAAGAATGCCTTCTTGCATGGCACACTTAAAGAAGAGGTGTATATGGCACAACCTCCTGGATACATTGATCCAACTCACCCATCACATGTCTGCAGGTTACAAAAGTCCATTTATGGCCTTAAACAAGCCCCTAGAGCTTGGTTTGAGAGCTTCACAAGTCAGCTTCTTCACTTGGGCTTCATAGCTTCCACAGCAGACTCTTCCCTATTCATCTACACCAACAACACTGTGATAGCTTATCTACTGCTCTATGTTGATGACATAGTTATGACCAGCAATACCCCTGCATACCTTGACCATTTGATCACTCAACTATCCACAGTCTTTGACTTGAAAGATTTGGGGTCTCTTCATTACTTCTTGGGGCTTCAAGTTACTAGAGACAGCTCTGGTTTATACCTTAACCAAGCTAAATATGCTCATGATTTACTCAAAAAGCATCATATGTTGGATTCCAAACCTGCCAAGTCTCCCAGTTGCCCCAACACCAGACTCTCTCTACATGAAGGTGACCCTCTACCCGATCCTCATGGATACAGAAGTCTTGTTGGTGCTCTTCACTACCTTACATTTACCAGACCAGACCTCTCCTTTTCAGTCCATCAAGTGTGCCAATATATGTCTGCCCCTACTACAGTTCACCTTGCTGCAGCAAAGAGAATTCTTAGATATCTTCGAGGTACTCTCAACCATGGTATTGCCTTTACACCCGGTCCTCTCCAACTTTCTGCCTACACGGATGCAGATTGGGCAGGAGACCCTGATGACAGACGTTCCACCTCAGGCTATCTAGTCTATCTGGGCTCTAATCCTATCACCTGGTCTGCTAAGAAGCAACCCACTGTATCTCGATCCTCCACAGAGTCAGAGTACAGGGCACTTGCTATTGCCACGGCAGAACTCTGTTGGATTCGCACACTCCTCAAGGATCTTGGAATTTATCTCTCCCAGCCACCACTCCTTTGGTGTGATAACGTTTCCGCCCTTGCAATTGCCTCAAATCCAGTGTTTCACGCTCGCACGAAACACATTGAGGTTGATTTCCATTTTGTTCGAGAGCGCGTGCTTCGCAAAGATCTTGAAGTCAAGTTTGTTTCCACTATTGATCAACTCGCTGATATTTTCACTAAGAGCCTTCCCACACAACGCTTTATTGATCTTCGGCGCAATCTCATGGTCTCCGTCCCTGTGATTGAGGGGGGATGTTGAAGATACAGAACAAGCTACACAGAATGGTTGTCGTTTCAGTCTTCCTCTACCTCCACGACTGTAGCTTAGGCTCACAAGAGTTGTTAACTTAAAACACATGTGCTAACCACGTGCCCATAATTAGTGGAACTTGTTATACCAGATTCTGTTATAATGATAGCTGTTAAAAGCTGTTAATCTGGTATCTACCTATATAAATAATAATCAAAGGCTTAAGGTTTTTAACTAAGCCATTACATCAATTTGATTCTTTCTCAGCTCTCATTCTTCTGTTCTTAGATAAACTTCTTCTCTCTAAAGAATCTTACAGTCAGACTGTCCATCACACAAATGCAAAATAGAACATGTTTTCCTTTTGAATTGCAAATAATCCTTAACAATTGCTTGGCTAGTTGGCTAGTTATATTTCTTCATTCAAAATTAAAAGGGTTGTCTAACATCACTTGATTATCATCCAAATAAACAAAATTTCGTGCACCCATTTTTAAGTGAACTGTCTAATCAAAAAATGAAATAATTTTGACAAATTTAGAAACTCTCAGTCAGATATGTCTTTAATTAGTTCCTATATTTCAGCTGATATTTTTGGTTATCTGCAGACTATATTGAAGGCAAGAGGGATTTCCCTTGGGAACTTCGGCTGTCAATAGCAAGTGGGATAGCAAGGGGCTTGAACTTATATATCAAAGTTCTGATAATGGTGAAATCATTCCTCATGGGAATCTCAAGCTTGAACTTATATATCAAAGTTCTGATAATGGTGAACTTATATATCAAAGTTCTGATCCACTAATAAGTGAATATGGGTATTCAAAATTTCTAGACCCCGTGAAAGCTTGCATCTTGACCTCCAATGGCTACACAGCTCCTGAGAAAAGTTTGACAGAACAAGGTGATGTTTTTAGCTTTGGAGTGATTCTCTTGGAGCTGCTAACAAGCAAGACTGTGGAGAAAAGTGGGATAGACCTTCCTAAATGGGTAAGGGCCATGGTGAGGGAGGAATGGACCGGAGAGGTGTTTGACAAAGAGGTTAGCAAAGCTGCAACACAATGGGCATTTCCTTTGCTGAATATAGCCCTCAAGTGTGTATCAGATTCTGCTGAGAATAGGCCTAACATTTCAGAAATTTGGGAGAAGATAGAGGAAGTTGTGAATGCACAAAGAGACCATTCTAATTCACCAAGGACTTGTTGTGAATCCAATCAACATGAATGCTGTTTACTTCACACTATCTTACCTGATACATGGGATACTCCTGGATCAAATTATTGAAAGTTGTGATCTATATATCACATATTTTTGCTTTCTAATTTGGAATAATAGACCATATGTCACATACAGTCGTTTGTTTCCAATGTATATATCAAGCAGAGTTTATGCTTTTTAAGTCTAAGTGCTTATGAGTGCAAGCATATACATGTAAGTATGTATGTGTATATGCATTATTATATGTTACCCTTGTTTAATCCCAATCATTAGTGAAGTACCTTTAGGCACTCTTATTACCAAGTCTAGTCTCTCTTTGTAGCCTTGTCACATGTCAAGTTTTTATTGGCTCGTCTTTAGATCCGGGTTCAAATTGGGGAATCAAGTCCGCTACTCGCGTCAACATAGGAAGCATTAATCAGGTTGTAAGCTTAAGTTTATATCCAACAAGTGCAAACATTCCAATGCAAAGTTCATATCCTGCACTGCATACCATGCATGAGCTTATGGGCTTTTGCAAACATTCCAATGCAAAGTTCATATCCTGCACTGCATACCATGCATGAGCTTATGGGCTTTTGCAAACATTCCAATGCAAAGTTCATATCCTGCACTGCATACCATACATGAGCTTATGGGCTGTGCAAACATTCTAATGCAAAGTTTCCTATAAAGCCCAAAATAGAAAGGAAAGAGAGACCTTCTTTTGCCCTTCAAATCAGAACTCCTAAACTTCTCTTTGGGCTTTCTATGTGGGCTTGGACCACAAAATGAAGAGTGAAAATAATTATTTGGGCTCAGGCCCAAATCATAGCAATGTGGAAAAACAATGAACTTGGGCTTTGAGTTTGGACAATGCCTGTTTTGTCTAGTTTTAAGGATCAAGCCTTGAACGATTTTCATGCCCAAATGAGTGAAGTTTATTTTGTTGGGCTTATTGCATTGGACTGTGAAAAATTAGCCCAAACACCAAGATTTGCATTGGGCTGTGAAAAATTAGAGCCCCAAACACTAAGACTCCCTTCAAAACAAGCATTAAAAGTGAAAGATTTGCCTATGACTTTGTACCATCAAAATACAAGGAAAAACCTGATCTTAATTCAGAAAATTTGTTTTGACATACCAGAACAAAAAGTAAGAGCCTCAAAAATGTATCTAGGATGCTAGAAAAGCTCATATGTGCCATCAAAGACAGATAGATAACTGGCTAAATTTCTTATCAGTCATGGCTGCACAGTGCCCAGATCATACTCTCTTTTGTTTTGCTTATACTCTCATAACAATGGCATGGCAGTGCAGAAGGGATATCTAACATGTACTCTTAAACGTAGCCATCAATGTCAAATTAAGATGGACCACTATGTGAAAAGGGTATGCTTTAAAAATAAAATAAAAAATAAAATAAAAAACATTATACCGTACACTGTACTGAACTTGTCAAAGCCTAAATATCTTAAGACCCATTTGTATGTACCATGAGACACTTCACATCATTGTGGCAGGATTAACAAGGTAGTTACAAAAAAATTCAAAATAAATTATATTGTCAAGGGTGACATGTTGTAATTAGTGTCTAATAAAAATGATATCAGAGATTAATCTATATGAAAATAATATTGCATGCAATTAATCACAATTTGTCATCTCAATAAATTGTAAAAATTATGAAATATTTTGCAGTCTTTAACCTTTTGCTTGAATTAATCTTATCAAGAAGTTTGTGAGCCAATCCCATAGAAACCAGGTTTTAATTCACAACTTTTACCAACAAAAGATGGTAAGTGTTATTGGGCCAAAGTAAGAGTGTGAGGCCTTCTATCTCCTCAAAGTCAGAGGGTGCTATTAGTTTATCCACTTAGCTCCTAATAATAGCGGTTATATTATTGGCATTTATTATGTAACTCAGATATCACCATTTACATGAATCTTCAAGGCAAATAAGACTCTATCTAATAGTTATTTCAAGTCTTGGTTTGAAGTTTTGTTTCAAAAAATCATTCGATAAGATATTTCATGTATCGAATATATGAATCATCCCTTTTATAATTTTTGAATTAAGATCCACATTTGTAAGAAAAAAGATATGTATATCCCACATGAAATAATTATGTTTTCAAATTAGCACCTAAAAGGCACTAATTTTAGCCAAAAAAATATTGTTTTGTCAATACTAATACATAAAAATGAAAAGCAAAATCTGTTAACCCCAACTACCGAAGTTGCCCTGTCAAATTTTGTACGTACATTAAGGAAATTGCTAACAAACAAAGTCACAGCTACACTTAAATTAGAAGCCAACCCTAAATACAGGGTGAGGTTTCTTCATCCATATGATTTTGACTATTAAGCATTAATGGTTGGGACCTATCTTAGCTCTCTTAGCTGTGCTCTAGTCACTTTTTGCCAATTTAGGTGTGTCACATCTTAACAATCATCTTTGATGGTGATTTTTTGTTAAATCTTATACTTTCTTAGCACACTAACTTGGATATAAGATGGGGGGCTTGGTCCTTGGTGCCACCTCACTGTTAGGCGCCACCACAATAAGTCTCATCAATGCCTTGAATTGTTTTGCTTGAAAAGCTATTGGTGTAACTCAATCTTCAGTTTCTTAGTTCTTTTAATTTCTCTAAACTCTATTAATGTTGCTGATTAGATCTTAATTATCTACTGCCTTTTGTTGTGGGTCTTTTATCCTCCAAGTTTGTACTAAAAGTCTAAAAGCAATTGGATGAAATTGCTAAGTTTCTTCAAGGTGCCAAGACTAAAAGATTACCACATAGTGGAGTCAAAT
This sequence comes from Fagus sylvatica, assembly GCA_907173295.1. NCBI lineage: Eukaryota > Viridiplantae > Streptophyta > Magnoliopsida > Fagales > Fagaceae > Fagus > Fagus sylvatica. Next base: position 41,968,362 of record OU015765.1, read on the forward strand.
ACTAGAGTATTCTAAGTCTTTTTCTCTCAATGACAATATTAACATGACTGCTCAAAAAATTGAAATCCAAATTACATCCTTTGAATTTGGATGAATTGTTATTTTTGTCCCTAAAATTTATTTTTAATCATGTTATTTCTTGAACTTTTACATTCATATCATATTGGTCATTCTAATCCATTTGCGTCTAAAGAACTATCATTCTTCAAATATGTGATACAACGTCGTTTACACTTAACATCAATTTTATAGACTGCAATAGATTATAGACAACTAAGTTAGAATTTAAGGATTAAAAACGAAAAAATAAAATAAATAAATAAAACCAAAAAATAAAACTTTAAGAACGAAAATAACAATTACTCAAACTTATGTAATTTGGATTTTGGCCTAATATGAATGTACACAAAGGTTCTTTTTTAATTATTTTTGTTTAATAATGGAGAGGATGCCATGCAAACCTTTTGGAACCCTTTGGAGAATCATGTATCTCCCATTTCATTTTATTTATAGCTATATTTGTGTTGGATTATATTTCATTTATACTTTATTTGTTATATAGGTTATTACTCCCACCCTTTCCACAAGTCAAGGTAATCTCTTCCTCTTTTTCAGAATGAGGCAACCTCCATGTAAGTAGTTCCTTTTGGCACACTCAATTCTAACCAGTAAAATGTTTAACTGAATTAAACCAGGTAAAAAAAGATTAAATTTTTAAAGGTAATAAAATTTGAGCACTTCTCTTGTTGTATGTACCTGTTGCTTTCTGTTATATTCACACGTCTCTTTTCTCATATGGCTCTGCTTTCACACATATTCCTTACCTAATTCAAATTCCCCACAAGTTTATTTCTCTTTTAAGTAAAATAAGTGTTCTAATAATGACTTTAAAATTCAATTTGCTTACAAGCTTCACCAGAAAAGTGTTCATATCAGTTTAGGCCTATGTATCTGTTTCACCAGTATTAAAATATCATATAGGAATCTTTTGCAATACAAGCATAAATGTTGAAATTACCAAAACAACTTTTGTTTAGGATATACAGTTATACAAAACTACAAAAGGTTTTCAGATAACTCAAAAAGAAATTGCAATAACAAGTTGGCCCATTTGCAGGATATTTTTTTTATATATATTTTAAGAAATTGCAATAGGGATGGGAGTTGGTAACTACAACAATTGGAATAACAAGTTGTAGACTATTGGACATGTTCAACAGGTTTGGATTTAACCTTTACATATGAAACTTTGAACCAAGTCCATATGTTAAATGGTACTAAACTTTGTTTTTCCTTAAAAACATCTTTCACATTTTATTTGGCTATAGTAACTATCCAAAAGTAACTTTCAAAGTATCAGTAACTTAAGGCGCAGTTGAAATCCATAAAGATAACCAAAAAGAGAAATAGGGTGAGAGAGAATGGTCCTTTTTTTTTCAAGTTTTGGGTACCCAAATTCGTCAACATCCAACTCCTGCACCTTTGAGGTACACCATACAATGAACCCCAAGCATTAAGGAACATCATCATGCCTAATGTCTATACGGTTGAATCATTTGGAAACAACCTCTACCAAAAAAAAATCATATTTTTAATAAGACATTGCATTCTAGGAAATAGTAAACAAACAAACTACTATGTGAAGTAAATTGTATTTTACTCAATTTTTCAAGTCTCCAAAAGTATGTCCCAAGACGAAAACTACAAGGGTCAAAATATGACTTGCTTTTAACATGCATACATGCCAATCAAATCAAATCAAATAATATCATTTGAAATGCTTATATTGGTGCAGTTTGATTTCTAAATAATAGAAAAATGAGAAGATATATATATATATATTTTAAATTAATAAACATAAAAAACCTTGAACCTAAACTTATATCTATTTGTGTTCCATAAATATACAAAACTCACATTGACTTGGACTTAGAGGTGGACAGTTCATATCCGTTAAACTTTCACACCTGAGATGAAGAGGTCCATTTTCTAGTCCCCATAACACTGAAAGGCAGTCCCCACTCTTCCACGATATTTATGACTAATAATCCTTAGCAATTCACAATATTTTAGTATATTGTTTTTTGCTAACTAATCTGCTACTTTACACTATGGCTAGAGATCCATTTGCTATGTAAAGATTCAGTTTTAAAGCTTTTGTGAAGATAAAGTTTTAACTGAAAAGAGTTTTAATGGAAAAGACCATTAACATATAGTGCATTTGGCAAATTACACTTATAAAAATGTTTTGAAATTGTTACTTTCTTTTGGTGATCCACTCATTACATGTGAAATAGAGAGAGTCCATTTTATGCTTAAGATTTTATTTTTTGTATCAAACAATATACAATATGTCACATCATTTAAAATTTTATAATAATTTCGTATTAGATATACCTTTAAATTTATAATATTTAATCTAAACTATGAAATCGATCTATTTCAAATAAAATGATCATTTTCATTTGATAACCAAATGATAATGAGCTTTTAGATTTGTGTGAAACGACAAAAGAGGACATAAAAAAACTTTTATATTTTCATATTTGAATCCAATTAATGATCTAAGACTTATTTAATTATTATTATATATCTCTCTCAAAATGGGTGGGCATTTGAGTAACTTTTAAAAAATAAATATAAACATTTATGTCAATTTATTTATTTTCTATTAAAAGCTGGCATTTGAGTAACTTTAATGCTAACACTCAAATTTCAACTTTAACTTCTTTTTTTTGGTTGAGGAAAAAGAACTTCATTCAAACTAGATAAAACAGGATTACAATATCATCAAAAAGAGAAACACCTCAGGCTGGCGGATTTGGAATTTCTAACTCTCGAGATTTCTATATCGTTTTTATTAAAAAAAAAAAAAGACTTTGAAAATTTCAACGTTAACTTAAAGCTGATTTTTTTTTTTTTAAAGGACTTTAACTCTTTTTCTCCTCCCTTACCGTACTACCAGACATCCACTAGAAATAGAAATGGTGTATCTAAAGGGTCACAAATTGTGAAGACATCTAGCATCCTCTCTAATCCAGTTTCATGCTTCTTCCTTAAATTTTTCTTGTTCTTGTTCTTCTTTTTCTTCTTTATTTTATTTTTTTTAAGTAAGAGAAATTTTACTAAGCCATATGTGTCACCTAATTTAAAAACATTAATTAATGCAAATCAAAGACTTAACACATTATATTTATATATGAAAAAGGGTTGATTAAACAGATAATTTTAATCAATAATGATCTCCAGAACAGAATCCATTGCAGAATAGGCCACTAGTGGTGAATTAACCCAATTTTAACCTTCCCTCAAACAACCAAGTTATCTTTAGCAAAAAAGAGTTTGCAGGAAGAAATGATCAACTAAATTCAATTGGTCCATCAGGAAGAAATGATCAAAACAAAACATGGTGTCATGTGTAGAAATGTGGTCCGGGAAAACCCTAAACCAAGGATAGGTTTTTGGTGTTAGCTCACCCTCGCGGATAGCCCACATGCCACAAGTTAAGTTGGGAACATGAACACAAGCCCTTAAGGTATAAATATAACACCACTAAGGCTTTCGTTCGAGTCATATCTGTGGAACTTAAGCTTACCCTACGATCCATGCCAAAAGAATTAGTAGCCTTTTTTATTTCCACTAATCTGCTGCTTTTGCTAGCCGTACACTTTGTTTAGAAATTTTACCGAACGTGTAAGGCTCAAAATTCATGAACTTTGTGACAATGCAACTTATCATACATTCATAATAAGAATGGATTAGAAACACTGATTTTTCTGTGTTAGTATGGTAAAAAATCTATGATAGCATGCTAGAACAACTTGAGGAAGATAAATCATAAAATTGACAAGTCCAATCTTGCTGTATGACCCATTAACTAAGAGATAAACCCAACGTACATCACGTAGGATGAATTACTAATTCATATGTTTCCCTGAAAAACATTGAATTTACAATTGAAAAAAAATAAATAAAAATTACCCAAACCAATCCCACAGAACGTTAGTGTTTCAAGAAATTGCTCTTCACGGACCCCCTCGATCAGTCCAATTGCAAAGGGTCAACATTTACCCTATTTTGCTCTGTTCTGTTCAGTAACAGATTAAACTATTTGACATCATTAAGGTTTATGGTTTTCACTTCCATGAACGAATTTCCATCGATAGCATAGGCAACATGAACTGGCGGCTGAAATTTGTTGTAATCTACATCTTTTGAATTTGTTACAAAGAGCCTCTTTAGTTTGCACTTTGCATAAATTTGTTGTCTTTCATTGAGACTTTACAAAGTGGTCACTAATATTCTAAAGAGAAAGTGGGCATCATTGCAAGGTTTAATAATGCTTTTATGAAATGAAATGTGATTTTACACCATTAATCTGTAGGAATAATAAAACTACAAATTGGACGGCAATTTACGTTCATAAAAAGAAACATCATATTCATAAATGTTAATGGAGTGAAAATATATAATAATACAAGTGTTAACCAGCTCGAAGATCATATAGAAATCATAAAAAAATATTGATTAAGATGATTACATGATATTTACAGTAATGTTAAAAAAGAAAAAAAGAAAAAATGCAGCATAGATACGGAGCTAGACAGTTCCATTTCCATACCTTTCAACTAAATCAGGCGTTTCAATGTTTGGAGAGAATATAAGAGAGACTTGGACGTCATCGGCAATAATCTCCTGTTGCAACACCTCTGAACAGCAAAGCCCAAACATACTCCCTAAATAAGTCATGTAACTGTATAGACCCAACTACACTGACACACGCAATTCAAAATCAACACCAATACCTTCGAATTTGTTACAAAGAGCCCATTTAGTTTGCCTAGATGTGCAAACTAGTTGTCTTTCATTGAGACTTTACAAAGTGATCACCAAGAGATTCTAAACAGCAAGTGGACAAGATTGCAAGTAATAATAAAACTACAAATTGGATTGCCGTTGACATTCAAAAGAAGACACGCAATTTTCATATATGTCAATGGACTGAATATAACTATTAACCAGCTCAAAGTTCATATACAAGTCTGCAACGCGTATCCACTAAATTTTATGAATCTTACAACATTTACATACAAAGCTACCAAGTTTATGACACAACACCTCTAAGCTTGTTCCCCAAGCGGTCTAGGAATTGAAAGTACAAAAATCTCCAGTGCTTGTTCATTAGTAGAGGACCCCATACAAACCAAAACCCAACCACAAATCCAAGTGCCATGCTCACGTAGAACCAATCCACTTCAAGTCCACCAAAATCCTTGCTCCTTTCATTTTCAGTGTTGGGTTTTACATAATTTACAGTACAGTTATTAGCAAGTGGAAGCCCACAAAGTTCGTTTCCAACAAAACTGGACGCAGTGAGGCTCTGTAGCTGAGTGCTTAAAGGGATTCTCCCATTCAAATGGTTGTGTGACAAGTTCAAATGACTCAACAATGTCAATATTGACGTACTTTGAGGAACTTGACCTAAAAGTTGATTTACAAAGAAATCAATAGATTCTAGTGATCCCATATCACCTATATTCTCAGGAATCCTTCCAATCAAGATATTAAATGACAAATTCAATGATCGTAATCCTTGGAGACTAGTCACTTCTTTAGGGATCTCACCCGATAAATTATTCTTGGAAAGGTCTATAATTATTACCAATGGAAGAATAGTGGAATACTCCAGAACATTTCCCTTAATCACAAGCAATTCACTTTCAAAAGGAATAGAACCATAATTGCTTGGGCCGTCATATAAAGAAAACGGTTGACTTGAATTGTGATTTGCGGTCATGGCACTGAAATTGTTAACACATCTAGGTATGCTTCCAAATAGCTTATTATGAGAGAGGTCCAAGATTTGGAGTGAAGTTAGAGAGCAAAGTTCTTTTGGAATGAATCCATGGAAATTATTTGAGCGAAGTTGAGAATCACCAAGCTTGTAAGTCTATGTCCAATCCATAAGGGTATGCTTCCAACAAACTCATTTTTAGCAATATCAATGGTCACCAAGTCTTTACAATTTTTCAAAGAGGATGGTAATTTTCTAGAGAATTTGTTGTTGTATAGGTGCAAATATGAAAGACGAATCAAAGATTCAATGGATGCTGGAATACTTCCTATGAAATTGTTGTTTCCCAAATTTAGGGCAAACACGTTTTTCCACATCATCCAACAATTACTTATTTCCCCCGATAAAAGATTTTTTCCAAGATTGAGAAATTCCATTTGTTTGGACTCATTCATCTTGTAACACAAAAAGTGAGAAATAGATCCAGAGAATAAATTGTTAGAAAGATCAAGGAAGCTCACATTAGAGGATATACAAGGTAACGGACCTGTGAAGAGACTTGAACTCATATCAATAATTGGATAAAGTAAACAAAATCACAGGTATATTTGGAATCTCTCCATAGATCCGATTGTGAGAGAAATTTAGATATCTAATCTGAGAAGACAAGTTCCAAAACGAATGAGGAACCATATCTAAAATCCCTATGTTGATATGTCCAAAGACTCAAGATGATTTTGTGCACAAAGCCAAGAGGGAAATTTTAGCCCTAAATTCCATGATCCCAAAAGTAAAACGATAGGTTTAAAAGGAGGGATCCAATCTTCACGTACTTCTAAAGTCAGTTCGATTCCCAGATGCAAATAATAATAAAGTAAAAAAAACTGTTATTTTTGTTAAATTGGCAAAATGAACTTTGGATACTACACCCTCCAACATATTTGAACCAATATTTACAGACTCTAATTTGGAGAGCTGTTCGAAACTTTCAAGGGGAGTTTCGTTAAACTGTCAGAAATAATTAATTGGAATTGTAATCCTAGAATTAAATAAATTTTAATTGAGAAGTCAATCACTTAACAAGTAACAAGTCCTCTCTTGATAATTGCATTGCACTAAATCACAATTATTGAGATTGGAAGGGAGAAAGTTGAAGGAAGCTTAAAGTGTTGCAAGGCAAAGTCTCATCGTAGTCCCCTTCAAACAGAATTGGGACCTCCAAGGAAATTACTCATATAGACTCTATTGTTTTGATATTCCCATGTCCCACTATGACCCCGATTTATGGGAGGGAAGAAGGTCCATTTTCTTGCTTGTGCTAGACGTTCTCAAGTGACATCTATCACTTTGGGTATTTGCAATGTAATTTCCATGGCGTGACAACTAACAACCGAGTCATATACAAACAAGGATGAGATGAAGAGGTCCATTTTCTAGTCCCCATAACACTGAAAGGCAGTCCCCACTCTTCCACGATATTTCTGACAAATAATTCTTAGCAATTCACAATAATTTGCTACTTTACACTATGGCTAGAGATCCATTTGGTATGTAGAGTTTCAGCTGTAAAGCTTTTGTGAAGAAAAGGTTTTAACTTAAAAGAGTTTTGATTGAAAAGACCATTAACATATAGTGCATTTGGAAAATTACACTAATAAATTATTTTGAAATTGTGAAGACATCTGGCATCCTCTCTAATCCAATTTCATGCTCTTCCTTAAATTCTTCTTGTTCTTCTTTGTTTTATTTTTTTTAAGTAAGAGAAATTTTATTAAGCCATCACTACAAGAAAATAGGTCTATGGCAACAAAACCTTTTCGTCGCACAAAAGTCTCAATTTCGTCGCTTGATGTACTAGGCGACGAAATAGTACATTAGGCGACAAAAATTGTTTCGTCGACTAATGTTGGTAGCCGAATAGTCCTGGCGACGAAATATTTTTGTCGCCTAATACTTTCAACATTTAGCGACGAATTTTTTCGTCGCCTATAATTTCGTCGCCTAAATAGTATTTGGCGACAAATTTCTTTTCGTCGCCTAAAGTTCATTTGTCAACGAAACATAATTCGTCGCCCAAAAATCTATAGGCGACGAAACTTAGTTTTGTAGCTAAATAATATTTTTAGGCGACGAATTTGTTTTTGTCGCCAAAAGTTGATTTGTCGACGAAACATAATTCGTCGCCCAAAAATCTATAGGCGACGAAACTTACTTTTGTAGCTAAATAATCTTTACGCGAGGAATTTTACTTCGTCGCCAATTGTTTTTTGTTTTTTTTTTTTGAACCTGTTAGGCGACGAAAATATGCGTCGCCAATCACCATATATATATATATATTTATTTATTTATTATATATATATAATATATATTATATATATATATATATACTCATTACCACCTGTTATTACGAAATCAATTTATTTTCAACAATAAATCCAAAAACAAATCATTCATACATTCCATATGTAAATAATATACAAGTTTAAAATTATCATAAATACAATCAGTACCATAATTTGTTAATTATGAATAAACATACTATATTAAATGAAACAAGGCTTGTCAGCCTACAAAAGCAGAGGAACCAAACCCTTCAGCTCATTCCTTAAACACAAAAAAGGGGAATGGAAGAGATTGGAATAGTTCCCGAGCACTTACAATTGAAGGTCCATCTAACTACAGAGTGCGATTAATACAAATGAAAAAAGATGTCTTTTAACAATACAAAAACAAAAAAGATGACTTCAAATGAGAAAATACGTCATCATTCCCCCAAGCTCATATAATCTGCACAAAATATCAATAAAATAACATTAAGACGAACGAGCAAAAAAATAATTTGCAAGAAATATGAGAATTATTTTTAAGTATACGTAAAACTAATGACACCATGACTTTTAGTGCTTTTACCCTTTCCCCACTCATTTCTAAGTGTTATGAAACGCACATTTGCATACGCATACTTCTCTAACCGTGAGTCCTATTAAAGTATTGTAAGTTCATACGTTTTACTTTGGGCCCAAGTGTCATGTTCGTGTTGGTCACACGCCTTCCATGGTCTTTTTATGTTTTCACCACTTTGTAGGACATTTATAAGCTAAAGTGTTATTAAACGCACATTTATAAGTTGTGCATAACTCTCTAACCGTCAATCCTACCCTCATTCCACAAATTTCTAAATGTTGCTTTGAACCAGAAGGTCGTGGTCATATAGGTTCACTGGCCGTTCCGTGACTATTTTATGTTTTTTGCCATTTGGCCACTCATTTTTAAACTTATGTATTTTGAAACGCACATTTGCGCATAATTCTCTAACCGTTAGCCCTATCAAAGTTTTGTAAGTTCCTACATGTTACGTTGGTCCTAATGGTCGTGTTAGTGTCGGTCCATGGACTGTTCCTTGGCCTTTTTATGTTTTTGTCCCTTTACGGGACATTTATAGGTTAAAGTGCTATGAAATGCACATTTGTGCATAACTCTTTAACTGTAAGTTCTATTAACGTATTGTAAATTCCTACATGTTACTTTGAACCCAGGGTTGTGTTCGTGTCAGTCCACAGACTATTCCATGGCTTTTTTTATGTTTTTGTCCCTTTACAAGATATTTATAAGCTAAAGTACTATGAAACGCACATTTGTGCATAACTCTCTAACTGTAAGTCCTATCAACGTATTGTAAGTTCCAACATGTTACTTTGGACCCAAGGGTCGTGTTCATGTTGGTCCATGGACTGTTCCATAGCCTTTTTAAGTTTTTGTCCCTTTATGGGACATTTATAAGCTAAAATGTTATGAAACGCATATTTGTGCATAACTCTCTAGCCCTAAGTCCTATCAATGTATTGTAAGTTCTTACATGTTACTTTGGACCCTAGCATCATGTTTGTGTCTGTCCACGAACTGTTCCAAGGCATTTTTATGTTTTTGTCCCTTTGCGGAACATTTATAAGCTAAAGTGCTATAAAAAAAACACATTTGTGCATAACTCTCTAACCATAAGTCCTATCAACGTATTGTAAGTTCCTACATATTACTTTGGACATAAGGGTCATGTTCATGTCGGTCCACAGACAATTCTAAATATAACTCTTTAATTTTGAATTTTTGGCATTTACTTATTAAAGTCAATATGTAAAAAAAAATAAAAATAGAAAAAATACTAACCATATCTTAGTTTTAGCCAGAAGATGAGCTCCCTCCATTTCCAAAAGGTTCAGCTCCAGTGAAACCTTTGCCCCTGAGAAACTCAATGATGCTAGATGTTGCCTTTTCATATTTTATCCTCTCCTCTTTTTCCTTTTCCCTCTCCTCCTTTTCTTTTTTCCTTTCCTCCTCTTGCCTTCTATTTGCCTCTTGTAGTTCAACTATACACTCTTCGAGTTGCCGGACATAAGCATTAGAAGTAGAAGATGACATAATTTTGAGAGAGGAAGAAGGTCTCATGCCGAGTCCCTTTACATAACCAGACCTCGGCTTAAGAATCCTAACAGATACCTCTTCTGGGGTCAACGGAATTGTGTTAGGATCGGAAAGATGGTTGGTGTATCCAATTTTACTTTCCAATGATTCTGAATATGGTTTGTCTGCAAGTGTAACAAGCATGAACCCTTTGTTCTCCACCCAGACACTACCAAATCCAGGAATCGTGTATTGTCCACAACAAAGCTGCATCCTGAAAAGTCATTTTGAGGCATCATAATAAACTTGCCACAACTCCTTCAACTCGTCCACAGTCTCAAATAAACATCAAGTCATTTCTGGTTGATGGGGTCCAATAGTAAGGACAACATAAAAAATGGTTCCTTATAACCAACCAAGGCGGAAGGTATAGGGATGTGACAGGCCACATCTGGTAACTATTATTTATTCCCAGGGTTGAACATCCGTGCCAATCCTAACCTCACATACGATTCGAGGGCATGGAGCAAATCAAACTCCTTCCACTCCTCACTATCGGCTGGATGCCTTGATATCCCGTCATCCACACGTTTGTCCCTATACCATCTCATATCCTCAGCCCTTTTTCTTGCATATCTCCGCATCTCGGTGTCAACGGGAATCGCAATACTTTATTCGATTTTTACCACGCATGATTAACTTGTATCTGGACTCCTTACACACCGGACATTCAACCAAATTTGCATTTTCCTTCCAAAAGAGTACCACATTTTTCATGCATGAATTTCATATTAAGCCCAAGTCACGTAAAAAAATTTTTGCTTCATAAGTTGACCTCGGAACCAAGTTACCTTTCGGTAAAAGCTTAATCAACAAGTCAATATCATACAAGCCCTTTATTATAGTCATCACCTTTACATTCATCATCTCAATCGTTAAAGATCTTTGCAACCTGGATAGACCTCACGCTTTGCATCATCCAACAGTTTGTCAAAATTACGCACTTCCTCCTCTTGGGCCTTATCTTGAGCCATATCAATGTGCTGTCCTTCACTCGGTCTTCTACCAAGTCATCAATACCGCATGTATGATCAGTGTTTGACATTTCATTACAATGAGTATTGTTAACAAAAAAAGTTTGCATAATCCCACGTTGAAGCAAATGAACTTGCACAACACCAAGGGTTTGTCGATGATATTTAAACAGTTAACACATGGGCACTGAATCTTACCATTCTTGTCCACAACTGCCTTTGCAAAATTAATAAATGAATACCCCTTGAAAGTATTTGACTTATTCTAATTAGTTGTCTTACCCAATGTCATCCAACCCAATGTCTAATTTTTTCAAAATTTATACAAAAAAATTGATAAGGAAAGCTTTATAACAAGCAAGCCACCCGCTTGCTCCAAAACAACCCACCACAAAATGCAACAAGAACAGTGGTATACTAAAATACAGTAGCACATGTGCATAAACATAAAATACCAACAGCCTAACTAGGTATCCAACCCCAAAATCATCCAAAAGTTTACCAACCCACATACACTCTCAAGGCTTCATAAGGATGCTACCAACCAACCTGCCAAAAATTTAGGAGGTGACATGTTTGACTAATATAATAGAACAATCATCAAATTATTAAATGAACTCAAACAACTAAGGCGGACAAATTGCGAAAACTAATTGAGAGTGTCAAATGAGGTCTAGCTAAAAGGGCACTTTCTCCCCTTGTAAAAACAAGGTAGAGTATGAGACCATGGGTTTAAGACCCACTACACATTCGTAACAGAACCATCAAAACATAATCTCAATTGAAACATCCAACTTAGAACATAAATAACAGCTTACTAAAACTATAGCTAAGTGAGGTCTTCTACCTTAGTTAAGCAGAAGACCTCACTTAGCTATAGTTTTAACATGTAATAACTTCCCATGTTTTATTTCAAAATTGAAGAAACTATTGTCAATGTCACAAATTATGCAACTCTCTTTCATTTATACTCCATTAAATTCCTTCTCCATAATTTTATAGATAATCATTATATTCCATAGTTAAATTCCTTCGAAATGGCTAATAAGAAACAATATTTAGTAAAATAGAATCAATAATGTAAATTTTCCACATCCTTATGAATACTTAGAAAACTAAATTTGAATAAAAAAATTTCAGCCACAATCCGTAATGTAACCTTAATGAAAGACAAACTATTATTACCTGAATGCTATAACTTCAACAAACTCGGTATCAATCTGCAATATAGAACAATCAGGTAATGTCAATTGGAGAACTCAACTGGAAATTTATGCTAATTGAACTAACAAGAGCAAGTTATTGATATCCAGATAAAAAGAGGCTTAGAAAAATATCATCTACAACAAGCTTACCCCTATTTCCTCCTTGACTACTCTTATAGCTCTTAAAAAAATTTCCTCTGACTGAAACAAATAAAATAATTGGTAAGGAATAAAAAAAATAAACAAATTAAAACTATTGAGTTTACATGATTTTTCTATTTTAAGTTGGATCATCCATTAAAAAAAAAACACTTACAGTCAAGGTACAACTTAAATGGCCTTCCCCCTTCAATGGCTTCACGTTCAGACTGGTGGGTTGTGGTATTTCTTTTTTTCTGATTGTCTGTGTTTGTGTTGTTTTTGGCTTGCCTTGTTCACTGCAGGTTATGCTTACCAGCTGTAAGCAACTATCTCTTTGTTTATAATTTTTAAGAGGCAGCAATAGGATTGTTTATTGTAACTTTCCCTCTCTTTTTTTACGCCACAGTAACTTTGCCTCTCTTTTTTTTACGCCACAGGAACTTTGCCTCTCTTTTTTTATTAATTTATTATTATTAATAATAATGTACTATAGATTTAATTAACAAAAGTAAATGAACCAGGCGTTGTGGCCTGGTGGTAACTTCTGGCGTCTCCCATGGGAGACGTCCCAGGTTCAATCCCCACAGGAACTTTGCCTCTCCTTTTTTCATTAATTTATTATTATTATTAATAGGATACTTTAGATTTAGTTAACAAAAATAAATGAACCAAGCATTGTGGCCTAGTGGTAATTTATGGCATCTCCCTTGATGTCCAAGGTTCAACTCCCACAAAGTGAGTTTTGCTTGCTATTTTCCAAAAAAAAAAACGTTTGTATAAATTATAAAAAATACTATTATAAAAAGAATAATAATAATAATAATATCCTATTATAAAACTATTATAAAAATAATAATAATAATAATAATAATAATAATAAAACTTAACAAAAAAAACGTTTGTACAAATTATAAAAAGAATAATAATAATAATAATAATATCTTTTTTTTTATAAAATAATAATAATAATATCTTATTATAAAACTATATAATAATAATAATAATAATAATAATAATAATAAATAAAACTATTATAAAAAGAATACTATTTTGTAATTTTAATTTAATTGTTTATATTTTTTTAACATTCTTAATATCATAAGGTTCGAAAATTCACTTAAAATCGTTTATATGTTTTAGATATATTTAGATTTAAATACCATTTTAGTTCTCAACCTTTGGCTTTTGTGTCAAATTGGTCCCTAACCTTTCGACTGTGTCAAATTAGTCCTCAACCTTTCAACCTTGTGTCAAAATGATCTTTACCATTAAGTGTTGGATGGAAAATGCTGATGTAGATAACAGTTTTTTTTTTTTTAAATATTAAAAATGTATGACGTAGCATGCCAACTCAAATTTTAATAAAAAAATATGCTAAAATAAAGTCAGCAAAAGATGATTTTCCAGGTTCAAGATGTTCATTTTTTTTTTTTAATCTGAGTGGCATGCCACGCATGCCACGTCATAAATTTATATATATATATAAAACCATTAACCAAGTCAACATTTTCCATCTATCACTTAACGGTAAGAACCATTTTGAAACAAGGTTGAAAGGTTGAGAACCAATTTGAGATAGTTGAAAGGTTAGGGACCAATTTAACACAAAAGCTAAAGGTTAAGAACCAAAATGGTATTTAAACCTACTTTTTTCTTGATACATAGACCAATAAAGCACACGTCCATATATTTTTTTTTTGGGATAATTGTCCATACTTGATTACTCGGACCTTGGTTTTGTTTTGTGTGTTATTTTTTTCCTTTTCTTTTGCTTTACAGTTTACCCATGGTTGCTTGCTAAGCTAAGGGTCGACAGTGACTTGAAATTTTCCAAACCATTGATAGTGTCCATAGCTTTGAAATCTATATATTTTTCTTTTAAGTACGTAATATATGTACTAGTATTTCAGTACGTAGTATCTCAACTAATATTTAAGTCCGTAGTATGTAGTATGACATTACCTTTTTAAGTACGTAATATATTTACTAATATTTAAGTACGTACGTAGTACATAGTACATATATAATATTTCTAGTGTTTAAATACAAGTATATCAACTAGTATTTAAGTATGTACGTAGTACGTACTATGATATTACCTTTAAGTACGTGGTATATTGATCTAGTGTTTAAGTACAAGTATATCTACTATACTAGTATTTAAGTATGTAGTATATATATTTACTATAGTATTTAACTACGTAGTATGACATTACCTTTTTAAGTACGTAGTATATTTACTAGTATTTAAGTACATAGTATGACATTAATTACCTATTTAAGTACGTAGTATGACATTACCTTTTTAAGTACTTAGTATATTTATTAGCTAACGGTCATGACCGGATATATAACATTACATTTTTCTCAAGATAGACATTGGTTTCTTTAAAACTTTGGGCGCCTAACTAAAAAATTGGATATTTTAGGCGACGAAAAATAATTTTTTGTCGCCATATAGGATACATCCATTAAATTAGGCGACAAAATTCAATTTTCATCGCCTAAAGCTTATTAACTCTATTACATTCGGCCACGAAAAATCAGTTTCGTCGCCTAATATATGCCTTTTTTAAGATTTAGGCGACGAAAATCAAATTTCGTCGCCAAAAGTGTAATTCAAAGTGATATTAGGCGACGAAATTTGATTTTCGTCGCCTAAATCTTAAAAAGGCATACATTACATTTTCGGCGACGAAAATTATTTTCTAAATGTCGAATAACCGGTTTTTCTAATAGGCGACGAAAATATTTTCGTGCTAATGTATGCCTTTTTAAGATTTAGGCGACGAAAATCAAATTTCGTCGCCCAAATTTGAAAATCACTCAATTTCGTCGCCTAATATCACTTGAATTTACACTTTTGGCGACGAAATTTGATTTTCGTCGCCTAAATCTTAAAAAAGGCATATATTAGGCGACGAAAATAAATTTTCGTCGCCTAAATGTTTAAAGAAAAACCGGTTATTCATTACATTCGGCGACGAAAATCAAATTTCGTCGCCAAAAGTGTAAATTCAAGTGATATTTAGGCGACGAAAATTGAGTTTCGTCGCCGAATTGTAATTACAAATAACATTGGGCGACGAAATTTGATTTTCGTCGCCTAAATCTTAAAAAAGGCATACATTAGGCGACGAAAAACTTATTCGTCGCCCAATGTAATCTATGTTTTGGAATGTAGCGACGAAATATAAATTTTGTCGCCTAAGATTTATATTTGGCGACAAATAAAATATTTTGTCGCCTAAGATAGATATTGGGCGACAAAAAAAAAATTGGTCGCTAGATTTCGTCACCAAATAATCACTTTGTTGTAGTGCATATGTGTCACCTAATTTAAAAACATTAATTAATGCAAATCAAAGACTTAACACATTATATTTATATATGAAAAAAGGTTGATTAAAAAGATAACTTTAAAGTGCTCTTCTAGGAAGCACTCCAAAGCATATAACATAAGCATACATACTATGAGATTATCATAGTTTGCCTATGTTAAAACAAAAACTATGTAGTCAAATTTGATAAGATTTAGGGGCATAATCACCTAAACATAGTTGGATATTCTCTCTAACCTCGACGTCTTCATGTTTCAGTTTTACTCCGACCACTCTAGTTCAGCTCCAAGCTTTACTTCAATTTTTTTTATATACAATTTTATCAAGCCAACTCTGCATCAAGAGTCCATTTTTCTTTTCTTTTTTGAGCATTTGAACCTTAGGAAACAACAATTTTATCAAGCCAAAAAAATAGTAGTATAGAGCTCTGCATCAAGAGTTTTTTTTCCATTAAAAAAAAAAAAAAAAAAAAATTGAACCTATGACATATGCTCCATAATGATTTCTCTTACCATCAGGTCAAAACATCAATTAGTTTTTGGTATAGGCGGGATTAGAACCTATGTCCCTTTTTTTATTTTTTATTTTTTAAAGTAGTTCAACGTATGGCGTCCGCTCCATAATGATTGCTCTTACCAACATATGACATCAATTCAACAAAAACCAATTTCACCTAGACTCAAATTCCTCTTTACCAAAACCTAATTTCATCAACATTCATGTACCTATCTACTACCCACGCAAATAGATGCATGGGCACATATACAAAGTTGTAATTCTTGAATTCGTTTTTGATAAAGAATACCAATTGCTACCTAACACTACAAAAAAATCTGTTTTTTACGGCATGCCTTTTACGTCAACTTAAAAGTTGACGTACTAAGCTTTAAAATAGGCTGTGTAATTTCTAACTTCTCTAACTATACTTTAAAATAGGCATGAGGCTACTAGCCCAATCGTTTAAAATAGGCCTGGTAGCAGTCCAGCCCAAAACAGTTTCCAAACAAAAAGTAAAAAACCCAAAACATTCAGAAAATTTCTCTCTCCTGCTCTCTCGCTCTCTGTACGTAGCAGTAGCACATCGATGTGAGCTTCAACAAAATTTCTCTCTCAAGTCTCATGGATGCCTCTACGTATCTCACGCTGTAAGTCACGAATCTAATCTCTCTCTCTCTCTCTCTTATCATAGGAAAATTAAAACCCTAGAAATTTACACTATCTTCTTTCTATGGATTTGTTTTAATTTTATCTTATTTTGCATTTGAAAGGATTTCATTTCAAGATTCGAGCTAGGTTCTTCGCTTACTATAAAATTTTCTGGTTTTCCTCGATTGGTAAGTTCTACTGTTCCATTGGTTGTGCTCACATTGTGGTATAATCATGTTCAGGTCACTGACACAAAGTGTTGGACTGCTTTCTTATACATTTTTGACACAAATGGGCTATGACAGAATAGTAGTACCCATGGTGAGCTCGGTCTTACAGCACCTGTTCAATTACATCTATTGCAAGTTTACTCTGACTGTAATTTTCAATCCATATTGTATCATTAAAATATATGACCAGTTAGACATGTTATTTTGGGAATCCCTCCTTGGAGATCACTAAAAAGGACCGAGGTGCATAATTGCTATTTATAGAGATTTTTTTTTTTTTTAGTTTTAAGTTGCTTCTTTTAAAACAATAGCATGCAAAAAGGAATGAGGCTTTGGCATAGGCTGGTACTTTGTTGACAAACTCATGTCATACTATTCCATAACCAAAGAAAAGACTGCAATGTCCTACTGTGAAGTTGGATCAGGAAGTGGGCTCTACTTTAGGTCATTTATTGAATCAAAATCTTGTGAAGTTATTTGTAACTTCTTTGGTTCTCTTTTCAGGTTCAGGTTCAGCCCTTTTCCATATGCATAATTTTATTTTGTCTTACCCTGTCCTAATGTGCAAATGTTATAGGTAACCTTTTCGACGCCATGGAACATGCCCATACTTTCTCATGTTAATGAAAATTTTTCTTTTAATCCACGCTTTAGTGGTCTCCTTTTCAACAGAAGAGGAGTCTGAAGCAAGTACCCAGACATTTCAGAATGGAATGCTTCATATAACAATGTTTCAAATTTTAACTTGCATGCCTAAAAAACATAGCATGTTTCGCAATTATTTTTAGTCCACATAGAATTAATATGTAATTGCCTGGTAACATTCTGCATAATTGACACTGATGAGATTGCCCTAAAGGGGACATTTGGAGATTCTTTGGTCATTGAATCCATGCATCATGTTTGACACAACATTTGAGAATACAAGTTGGTGTTGTAACTTGATGAGATTGTTGCAAGTGTCAAAACAAATTCTGCCAAAAATATAACTTCTTCAAAAAGGTGTTTTGCATATTTGACATTGACAAGATTGCACTAATGGGGCCATCTGGACTTCTTTTGGTAATTGAATCTGTGGATCACATTTGACACAACATGTGAGAGCACGAAGTTAGCGGTGTGACATGGAGAGATCATTGCAATCATCTTGATTAATTAGAAAGTAGAAAATCATTCTCTCCTTACCTAAAAGCTAATCACTACCCCTGCAGTCATTGTTCCAGCACACCATTGCGCTCCAAGTCTCTTTCTCCCTCTCCTTCCTCTTTAACTTAGATACTTGATTCATCACCTACAGTTGCTGCTGATTCCTAAGCATATAGCTGCCTTGCAATGATAGCAACTAGTGGGTATTTGATCGTTACAAAATGATAACAATAACATATATGCTCATTTACTTGTAAACAATAGTGGTTGTGTGGTTGTCTTTGTAAAAGTATGCACAGAATTTATTCACTGTTTGATTTTAAACCATTCATGTTAATCATAATATGTTCAATTGAAATAATTCAACTTTTGTTTCTCTAAGTGTTTCTCATACTAGTGTTTAGGTCTTTGTTTTAGTCCTTTCTAAGTGCATGCTTTATGCCCTTAGAGGGAGCTGTTTGCTTCTTTTGTTCTTAATAAAAATTCGACTACTTATCAAAAAAATAATAATTCAACTTTTGATGTCATTGGTGCTTGATTTGTGGGTACTTGTCTTACAGTTTTTAAGGTAATAATGTCTTTGAATTTTCTCTCCATGCATTTACAAACATTATGTAGATTCATATATTCACCCATGTGTGATCTATATTTCCATTAATATGTACACCATGGTCAGTTTGATGATATAGGGCATCATGGAACAAAAATTGTTGTTTACAATCTTTGGTTAAATGAGGATGGCTATATGGAACTAGATTTTGATTCTGATATTGAGGTGTGCTTCATCACTTTGCTTTAATTTCCCTCTAAACTGTTGAATCATAGTTGATAGTTTTCCTATTTATAAGTTGATTGTTGCAGGATATTCGTATCAATAGTGACCCAAAACTATTTCAAGCAGGGGATCACGTCAAACCAATTTGTGACCAGCACATAGCTAACCTATACCTTTATTCGCTTCGTGTAAGTATAAGATTTCATTGAGCTTGATTTGCTAAATAAATTTTTTTTTTGTTTAGTAAATTGCATATGCACCTGGTGAAACCATGACCTCATCCTCTACCTTGATTTTTACAAGGGGAGGAGGTACCATTTGAGTTACAGCTCATTGGCTAGAGGTAATCCATGTTGGGTACATATTAGTGCTTTTCTAGTCATCCCCCCCCCCCCCCCCCCTTCCCCCCAACACTTTTTCTTCATTGGTGCATACATGAATTATTGTTGGCCATTTGTGGCTGCCCCATTAATGATGGTTCCATTTTTCAGGTCACATTTCTTACTACTATAGGGTTTTTGAAGGAAGCTCCAAAGGTAAATATTCATGGTTTCAATATCTACAATCGGAACCGCCTTATACTGGTAAGGATTCTTCTATTGAACTGTTACACAACTAAACTCCTTTAATCAAATTTACTAAGTCCTAAGTCCTTAAATGATTAGCTTCTCTTAGATATCGTGATAAGAATGTTGCTAGTACATAATTTGTGATTTTTGATGACTTACCAGTTCAGGAAATGTAAACATGATCTATTAAGAGTACTGGGCTACTGGCTTGTGGCAAAATGGCTGCTTTTGTTGGCAAGTCATTTGATCTGGTCAGACAGTGGTGCTGAACACACTCTGAACACACGTTGTGGGAAGATTTATTTATTTATTTTTTAATAGAATTTTTCTAATGTTCATAATGTTCTAATGTTCTAATGTAAACATGATTTATTTGTTTATAAACAGATTCTTCTAATGTTCATCGAAAGAAAGTCATGAAAGGGAAACAAATCTTCAAGTGAAAATTAGAAAGAGTAGGGAAGGCTGATTTCAAAATATCACAAATTATAAACTCTTTGTAGTCACTAAATCTAGCCTGTTAAAAGCACTCTTTTACATCTAAAATCAACTCACACCGAAGAGTTGGAGGTTTATAAAAGATGATTTCTCACAATTTAACACAATCTCCTAATCAAGCTCAATACTTGCATTACAATGCGTCATCAATACTCGCATTCAATTTCAATACCTTTCAACTAAATCAGGTGTTTCAATGTCCTGCGAGAATTAAGAGAGACTTGAACGTCATAGGCAATAATCTCCTGTTGCAATGCCTGTAAAATGCGAAGCCCAAACATACTCCCTGAATAAGCCATGTAACCGTATAGACCCAACTACACTGATGACACACAATTCAAAATCAATACCAATACCTTTGAATTTGTTACAAAGAGCCCATTTAGTTTGCCTAGTTGTGCAAACTAGTTGTCTTTCATTGAGACTTTACAAAGTGATCAGTAATATTAATTTTTTCAAGTAAATCAAAATTTTATGAATGTGCATGTATCAAATCAAAATCAAAATCAAAACAAAAACAAACAAAAATTGGAGGCATTGATTTTCTTATTAGTATCTATATCTTGAAAGTCTTCCTCGTGTTGAGTGCAACTTTCTCATAAAAGATCTTACTAGGACCAGAATCTTGTCTAATCAATCCTTCCTTTTGTGAAAAAATTCAACCATTCATTTGATGTTCAATTTTGTCTGTCTTAGGTTGATTTGTCTGGATATCTTTTCCCAAAATTTCCAACTTATTTTAGACGGAAATTTTAATGATTTTAAAAAAAATTCAATGATCAATAAACTGGTAGGTCCCTCTTTGACTCAAGTCAAGTGGCTTGGTATTACTATTATCGCCATGATTGTTTAGATTTTTTTTTTTTTTTGGAAGAACTTGATTCATACTAAAACATATATGGCATTCTAAAATGAGAAACCTTCTTGGCTTCCAAATACTCTTCCCACATTACAGAATTGAGATCCGTACAAAAAGCCTTTAGTTTAAACGAATTTGCCTGATAATTCATTGAATTGATGCTCATAGTTTTTTTAGCCAATGATTGATTTTGGAAAAGTGGGTGCTTTATACACTGGGAACAACTTTTCTTTTAACAAATGGATAATTTGTGAAATGAGTACCCCAAAGAAGCAAATACCAATACCGAAACATTGCCATTATCCATATTTTACTCAATGAGATACTTATAATTCATTTTGGCTGGTGTTATTGCGGAAATAACAACTATTGGTGTAGAAATATCATTTCCCTTCATTTTATTCCTCTTTCCTTTTGTTTCTTCTTATTCACCACTTTTGCTAAGTGCGTAGCTATGGGGTTTGAGGAGGTCAATTGCCTCTCTCTTGATGAATTATTCACTCCTACAAGAAGACCACACCACATCATTTGGCTCATGTGGTCCTCCCAAGCCCCAACCAATAAATAAATCCACATGTTTTAATTTCTTTAGTTAGATATTATCAAAACTTTAACGTGAACTTTAAACACTGCCTACACCAAAAATTAAGCAAACCTGTGTTGAAAAAAATTGATTCTTGACTTTCAGTTTTCAACTTTAAAGAAGCAAAAGTTTAAATTGAAGAGAAAAAAAAAATGTTACTTTTCAAAAGTGTACAAAGTTCAAATTTTAATGTAGTAATTTACTGTTTTTCATAAAAATGAGTGTATTTTTTAAATTCCTCATGTAATGATTATATAATAAACTCATACTTTGATATTGTTTTCAAGTTATACTATAAGATTTTGAATGCACAAATGATTATTGTATGATTTAAAATAGTTATAATTTAATTATTAAATGAGTTAAACCAAAATCGACTTAAGTTGTATTTGAGGTATATCTGAT
>OU015765.1:41990585-42021273 GCA_907173295.1 Fagus sylvatica
AGATCACAAGTTGGTTGATTTTTGGAGTCCCAAAACATGTGGGACGGTTTGGAAACTATGATGTTGTTTACGAATCATGACATCAAAATCAGGAGGAAAATGTGCCATGTGATTACAAAGACTTAGACTCTGCAACTTGCCAATGCATAACATCATTACATAGAAATGAAATACATTAATTAAATTGTAGTTTTATATAGATAGGATTTCAATAATACTTTCGAAGGTGCAACCACTCTATTTGGGCTTTCTTATGTCAGATTCCTCCCATTAAACATTCTAGCCATGCAAAAGTCCGATATTTTAATTGGTGTAAATCCCACTATCAAGTAAAAGATCTGTATGTACAATTTGGAGTCATTGGAAGCCATCTAGCAATCCTGCATATTAAAGCGCTTAGACCAATCCCACACTTGACCTCTCGTTTGATTTGGCAAGTTTCTAGTTCAAGTACTAGTGATAAATGATAATAGTAGTAGTTGCAGTAGTCATATTGGTAACAACATATATAGCATATAGGCAATAGTGGTGGTAACATTAGGAAATAACATGGACGTGGTGCATTACTACGTAAAATATGCACCTTCCAAGGCCAAAGCGTGGTGATTGAAGTTTGCCATGGAAAAAAATGCCAAGAGACTCAAAAGCGCCGCAAGAATAAGACCCTGGTCTTTGAAAACCTGAAGAACCTGTAACGTCTTCGGCCACGCATTCCTCAATAACAAAATGCTCTACCCAATAACCCCATAACCAGCATTGACCACACCTTCCATTGCAAACACTCTCCTACACCCAAACACCAAAACCCCACAAACCATTGCTGCCAAAACAATCCCATGCTTCACCAACTCTCTTACAAACTTTAAATTCACACCCGAAACCGCATTTTCATCACTCAAACTCTCACTATCTTCACCTACAAACTTCAAACCAGCTCTACCAACAAACAAGTCTTTTCCTTTTTCACAATATCTAGCATTGAAATAGCTCCTAAAACCGCAGGGACCACTGCAATTCAACGCTAGTGGAAATGGGTACCAATTATTTCTTTGCAAAATCTTCATCGACATTCTCATTTGTCAATTGGAAGGCAACAAATACAGCGACTTTGTGCCTGAAACGAAAGTGGGTACATTGAAAAATGACGATTCAAGCAACATATCCATAATTTAAACCAAAAATGAAAACCCAAAACCCAAAATTGAACACTAAAAAACTAATGGGTAGCTATAACAAAACTGAATTAAGAATAAATTCTAGTGCTCTCATAGTTGACAACTATAAAGTAATACCAAAGCAACAAAAGCACAAAAAAAGGGGGCTAGGTATGTAATAAGGATTTTGATTTTTGTTTTTAATGGAGGTTAAGGTAAAATTGGAGATTGAGTACATTTCAATTTATAGGAAAGGTAAAAGATGGCGTCCAGACCTTGCAGCTCAGTACTCTTATGCAGAACTGAATTTTAAATCTTTGAGGGGCTTTCTAACCAAAAAGAAACCTTTAGTTTAATAGATTCCTGTTGAAAGAGAGTGAACACTCAGCCGGGGAGAAAAGAAAATAATAACTTGCAGAGATAGATGAGAAAGGATTCAAACAGGCCAGAGTGAAGCTCTATTGTCACTTTTTATCTTGTTATTTCACCTCCCTCTGTTGGACTAAAAAAATTAGATACATCATACATTTAAACATTAATCTTCCCGTCCAAAGTTTGGAGCTCTTAAAGCAAGTGAGACAATTATTAGCATCTTTGTTGAAAGTACTGAACCAACTATGTGAATGAAATACTTGATCCAATAATTTAGAAAAGAAAAAAAATTAAAAAAATTAAAGGAATTATTAATGAGATTATCAAAGATAAGGAAAAAACTTGCACACCAATCCATTGAGTATTTAGGTGAGTAATCAGACTTTTTTTGGGTTCAGTTACAATTTTGATTAGATCCCATTTCCTTAAAAAAGCTCGAGGTGATGGTGACTAGGCCAGAGAAGACTTGACAACCAAAATCATACAATAATTCTCACCATTATAGTTCCAATAGGCAAAGTTAATGAGGCTTAGTTGCCAATGACCTTTAGGTAAAATAATGAGACATCCAGGGTTTGAATACCCCCTCCCCCACTTACAATGTATAAAAAAAGAAAGAAAGAAGAGAAGCTTAGTTGAGTCAAATTCACTTTTGGATAAGATGGCATCTATAGCATAAAATTCCAAAGAGGTAGCACCACCCTATTGCACTGAAAGATCAGATAGAGGTAGGGACACACCTTAAAGTATTTAAGTAAGATAAATAAACACTTCTTTTCAAGTTTGTGTTGGTTAAACTTGGGAGAAAGATAACATGTTCTACCTAAGCCCTCTATACATCTTTATTCTGTTCTTTCACTCTACTATGCACATGATTCCCACCACAAGTTGACATAAAAATTAGAGATTACCAGGCACAAAGTATGCAGGTTTGTGAGCCATATCTCCGACAGTCGTAGTTTCTAGTAGCTCACCCTTCAAAATCAAACAGATTTTAATTCTGCACACTATGAGATCATGGCATAAATCAATAAAGAAAGAAATTGAAACTCATAGCAGGAGAAACAGGAGTAGAAACTGGCTGACCTTTTGAGCATAATCCAGCAGATCCATTGCATATGCAATACCCACTATGTTATCAACACGCTGCTCAAAAACAGGCACTCTAGGAGGAAAAATAAATTATTAGCATATTGGCATATTACAGATAAAGAGAAGAAAAAAAATTACAAGTACATCCAAAAAGGTGTCAATGTACCTTGAATATTGGTGAGTCACCCACAAGGTATGAAAATCTATAAGTATAGCACTGGCATCAATTGCAACTACATCTACAAGAGGTGTCATCACCTCTCTAACATGGGTATCTTTAATCTCCAACACATTTTCAATCATATCCTACAAAGGAATTTAGAATAAGATCTTAGCCAGAAAACAAAGAAAGAAAGTTCATTGAAAAGGATTTCTGGAGCATAGTGAAGTAGTGTAATGATAAACAGCAGGCACATTAATTTTTTCCCCCTCTTTTGATGGTTAGAAGGCACATCAATATGTAATTACACAGATAAAAAAAATGTGGCGTAACATGTGCACTTCAAGCACAATATTCTTCCAAATGAGACCACTAAAAAGAAGTTGATGCAGAACAATGAGCTTGATATCAAAACTGATGCAGCAAAACATTCTTCAGAGAAATTATATAAACCTAGGAATCAACACCTAAGGTTGCTTGGAATCAGCACCAAGTGGGATAGAAAACCTAGGAATCAACACCTATGGTTGGCTGAACTTTGAAGTCAGCACCAAGCCATTGGAAAAATTATTATCATAAACTTGTCTCCATAAGAGCACAATAGCATACTTATATAGACAACTAGAAATAAACCCTAATCCTAATTGACGTGTGTCAAGGCCCAATTATTGAATTACAAAAATAACCTTAGCTCTAGGAAATTAAATATAATACTAATAATCTAATTATCTAATAAAACCTAATTACCTGTTCTTCCTCCTCTATTGCTCCACTCAATTCAGCCCCTCGCAACATTAGTTTCAACTCGTCTTCAGTTACATATGGTTCACTGATACAACAGAAATTAACAAATGTTAAAGCAATGACAAAAAGTTAGTAAGAAAACATTCACTAAGAAACCGATCAACAAGAATTTCACACAAAAAACCAAGAAATGATCACAACAAATGTGACATTTGCTTTAAGTTGAACACCCATTGACATTATGACATACTAGCTTCCCATACTGAACTTGGGGGAGGGGGAAGAAGCAGAATAATAATGAAGTTACTCAAGAGATAAACCTTTTCAATAAAAAATGCTAGG
This sequence comes from Fagus sylvatica, assembly GCA_907173295.1. Taxonomy (NCBI): domain Eukaryota; kingdom Viridiplantae; phylum Streptophyta; class Magnoliopsida; order Fagales; family Fagaceae; genus Fagus; species Fagus sylvatica. The sequence continues at coordinate 41,994,450 of OU015765.1, forward strand.
TAAACTGAGGTTCCTGTTGCTAACCACATACGATTGGAAAAAGGCACAAAGGATTATTTTGCTTGTTTACATTGATGTTACCTGGAAAGATAATACAAAAAAACAAAGCTGTAAAACTTTGTCTTGTTGCACCGTTGACCCTCTCAAAACCTAGTCCTATTGTACTCTCCAACTTATAAACCCAAACATTTAATAATATTCAAGATGAGAAATAAACAGGCTTCCAACCTCCCCTAGATCAACACTATCCACATTCTGATCCTGTATTCCTCTATGAATTTAGATGTTCCTTGTATGAATTATGATGTGAATTAACAAACATACACACATTCTACAGAAAATAATGACCATCAAAATACAAAAGTAATATATTACCGTCAAGCCCCAGCAACAATGCAACAAATGAGTATTTTTCCTTATCTGGTATTTGAGATGTTCTTTTATTTATTTATTTTTTTGACTGATCTCATTGAATGAAAATTCAAAAAAAAAATATTTTTATATTTAAAGCATCACAATATATAGAAAACCTAATAAACATTTTAAAAAGAAGCATGAGGTCAAAGTACGATATGACAGGGGAGCTGCAGCAAGATCAAAATGTGGTTAATAAAGCACACCTTATTCCTTTTAAACCAAGGATTTTTAGCATCCCCATAGATAAATATGTAACAACTCTTCCCACAGGATATAATACCAAGGAAAGCCACGCCACTGGTCTGACCTAAAAGCATTGCAAGCAAAACTTGTCATATAACGTAGAAGTGACATCTGCTAAGCACAAATGAGTGAATAGCTAAGCAAATGATGAACATGTTTACTTATGCATTTAACTGTGAATTTTAGTTTAGTTTGAAAAAAGTAAACTCCTCCTCAACTTACCACAAACCTAGCAACCTCAGTGGCATTGTGAACAGCTATACTTTTTGGAGTGATTTCCGTGAGGAGTAAAATGGCTACCTAGTATCATTAAGAAAAAGAAAAAGAAAAAGAAACGTATTCAATATCCAGTCTAGGAGAAACATATAATGAAGCAAAATTTAAATTTCCTTGACTGTGTGCATACATTGACCTGCCACATAGAGCCAACTTAACTATGTTACCATTTTAACATCCCACTTTTGCACTTAAACAAGATTTGACATGCAAAACAGAAACCTACTCAATTAATCTTGAACAAAACGACCTTGATTGCTTCATATGAGATCTAAATAAATGTCCCAATTTTCTATAAGAGAACCCAAAATCATTAATAAGCGTATTAACAGAGCACAAATTCCAATGCTAAGACAGAAGCCATCTGTATTTCTGTTGGACAATAGTGTTTAAACAGAGTCACAGTCGAACACAAGAAAAGGATAAGAATGGATAAAGGGGAAAACTTGAAAGATATAAAGGGATAGAAGGAAGTTTTTTAAAGAAATCAATAGCTACAGTCTAATACATATATATTACAAAATATCAAGTAAATTCTTCTTTCTCTTTTTTTTTTCTTCATTACAAAATTTAATTTGCACCTTTCCAAATGCCTCTACCATTCCTAAGTTAGCAAGTCTATAAAGCAAGTATTGATATAATCAGGAAACAAAAGATGATCATTAACAAGCTAATAGGTTTGGATTTGCATGACATTGTATTATTCAGCCTTAAGCATTAACAGTATGTTTCAAGTTCAGGTCTTCAAGCCATTTATTCTAACTCAAACTCTTAACCTTTATACTACATTTCTCCTGTTTATTAAAAATGGATATCAGGACATACAGTCATTACTCCAGTTGCTGCACTAACACCAGCTTCACCGAATATTGTCGTCGCGGCTTCTGTGACTAAGGCAGTTGCTCCAATATTGACGACACTGAGTACATCAATAGAGTCCAAAACGATAAGGAATTGTTTCAATTTAAGCTAAGATAATTGAATCCTTAATACTGAGAACCATGAAAAGGTCAGTACGTTGTGCCAATAAGTATAGTAGTTAGAAACCGGGTGACATCACTGCGAAGTGTTTTGAAGACGCCATTTTCAGAGTCCTTTTCAGCCAATTCACGCACCTGATACAGATTGACATCAAACGACCAATTACACTTCAAGATTATAAAAGGCTAGATTATTTATGGAAAATTAAAATAGAACATCAACCTCTGTACTCTAAAATTAACCTTTCAAATGGGAATCACAGGTAGCTTCAAAATCAAAGAATTTTGTATTTCATATACAGAAAAGAAGGCAACTATTAGCCATTGAGTTTCTTACAAAATGAAATAAGCAGTTGTGAGCAATGAAGTAGTAAAGCCACATTGCAGAAGAAAAATTAGAGTCAATTTGCACATGTCATCATAAAATCTACCAACCAGAAGCATAACTCCACTCTTGGTCACTTCCACACAAACTGGATATCAAACTACATAGCATCCAGCATAATACACAATCATATAAATAATACAGTTCTTGCCTTACTAATAAGAGAATTTTCCTACTATAAAGACTATGCTTGTTAACTTCTTAAAGAGAATATGAAAATCGCATCAGCTCAACATGTTGCTTATTCACAATCTTAATTCTATCATAGAGCAAAATTCCTTAATTGTTACAATAGTGACTAGCATCCACAGAACCTATAATTACTTTTTCTTTTTCTTTTTTATAAGTAAGAAGTTTTATTCAAGAAAGCTATAATTACTCAGTATCAGAGAATAAAATATGCACCTTCCAAGGCCAAAGCGTGGTGATTGAAGTCTCTGCCATGGAAAAAAATGCCGAGAGACCCAAAAGCGCCGCAAGAATAAGACCCTGGTCTTTGAAAACCTGAAGAACCTGTAACGTCTTCGGCCACGCATTCCTCAATAACAAAATGCTCTGCCCAATAACCCCATAACCAGCATTCACCACACCTTCCATTGCAAACACTCTCCTACACCCAAACACCAAAACCCCACAAACCATTGCTGCCAAAACAATCCCACGCTTCACCAACTCTCTTACAAACTTTAAATTCACACCCGAAACCGCATTTTCATCACTCGAACTCTCACTATCTTCACCTACAAACATTCAAACCAGCTCTACCAACAAACAAGTTGTTTCCTTTTCCACAATATCTAGCATTGAAATAGCTCCGAAAACCGCAGGGACCTATGCAATTCGACACTAGCCGAAATGGGTACCGATTATTTCTTTGCAAAATCTTCATCGACATTCTCATTTGCCGATTGGAAGGCAACAAATACAGCGACTTTGTGCCGGAAACGAAAGTGGGTACATTGAAAATCGACGATTCCAGGAACATATCCATAATTTAAACCAAAAACAAAACCCAAAACCCAAAATTGAACACTAAAAAACTAATGGGTAGCTATAACAAAACTGAATTAAGAATAAATTCTAGTGCTTTCATAGTTGACAACTATAAAGTAATACCAAAGCAACAAAAGCACAAAAAAAGGGGGCTAGGTATGTAATAAGGATTGTGACTTTTGTTTTTAATGGGGGTTAAGATAAAATTGGAGATTGAGATGTTTGAGAGGGTGAGAGAGAGAATTTGAAGAACATGTTGGTTGTTGATAGAAAGGGAATAAGAGAAAGCTGAGTTTGGAAAATTGGTTGTTGTGTTGTTGGACCTTGGTTTTCCGGAATTGTAAGTGTATCCACTGCCTATAAAAGAGTCCAAAGTCCAACCCAGCTCATTGCATTTTTTTTTTTTTTTTTTAACTTATGTTTTGATGGAAAATATTTTCCTGAGAAAAACATTTTTCAGTGGAAACTATTTGTTAAAAAAAGTAGTTATTTTGTTGGGTTTAGTTATAGCTTAAAAAATAAGCTCAAACATTCGGTACATAAAAAATAATTAATATTTCATGTAAGTATTGTGAAAATGGTAGTGAAGGTGATTTGGCAACAACAATGGAAGTAGTAGTGGTTGCCAACCTCAAATGTGATGTGGTAGAGGTAATATTAATGTTATAGCAATGGAGATGGTAGTGGTTGCAGGTTGCAACCATGATTTTAAAAACCAAACTAGATAGAGAATAAAAAAGAGGAGTGATTTTTGGTTTTTGATCTGATCGGGATGAAGTCATATATAGTTTAATCAATAATTAATTAAATTTACATGTATTTATATTTATTTTGGATTATTCCAAAATATTTAAAGATATTTTGTGTTTTTTAACCCCAAACAACTACAGACAATAGTAGGATTAAAACAAAATGTTGATATCAAAGAGAGAATTTTTTAATTTTTTTTTTTTTTTAAGTGTTAAAAATAGAGACAAGAAAAGTAACTAAAATGGTCTAAATGTCATGCAGCAACCTCTTTTGGCCAGCTAACAGTAACTAAAAAGATTTTTTGTTTTTAAAAAGAGAGTGTTATAACTTAATTATATGTTCTAAACGTAAATTAAAATAAAAAATAAAAACAAAAGAGGTATAAGTCTTGGAGGAATTTTTTTTTTTTCGATTGATGGATATTTGTTTTCTTAACATTCACAATGCTAAGGATATATATGCTTTAAGCTATCTTAACGTAACTATTTTTTATTTTTAAAAAATGTATGAAAAAAAAATGAAAACTAATTGAATTTAACCAAACTTCACCAAGAATAAAAATAAGGTGAAAGAGAAACTTGTTGTTTTGTAACAAAGACTATTTGAAAGTCACAAATTGGAAAAATGAAAGTGTTCTATACTCTCTCCTCTATAGATATTACTTTTTTGACTATAGATATTACTGAAGAATTCAAACATTAATGTGTATGGGCTATATATATTGTGGGCCTACAATTCATTAGTTTAATGTTGGGCTACTTTTTATGCAAATCTAATATTTTTAGTTTAATTAATGTTGGGTTAGCTTTTATAGGCCTAAATATAAATTGATTTTTTAAGTAAATTTTGTTTAGCATAAAATTTGCGTGACACCATCAACTTTCATAAAACACTATTACTCTTAGGGTCCATTTGTTTCAACGTAAAATAATTTTAAGAAAATAATTTATGGAAATTGTTTTACGGAATAGAACGAGCATAAAGCAATTTTACGCTTTAGGAGGAGGTGTGATTTTAAAATATGTTATTTTCAGTCTGACCATATTTTCAAGTAAAACCTTACCTAAAAATATGAAAAAAAAAATTATGTCCAAATGGGAGCCTTATGATGGTTTCTTCTATTTATGTTTTTCTGTTTCTTTTAATGATTTATTATATAGGCACAAATGGTTATTGAACCCACAATTACTCATCTTCAACTCATTCTTACGAAGAAATAAAACACCATTTGAGTTCGAAATATTGACTATTTTGAACTTTCTTGAAGTTGTGGGAGGAGAGTATTTGGCCTTCTTTTAATTTCTTTTTTATTATTAGGCATTTAGGCCAATGTAATTTAATCTATTTTGGTAAACAGCATAAAATTGTAAACTAACAACATACTTCCATCAACTTCACGCATAATTAGCCATATAGGAAAAAAAAAAGGGTTACAGGGCCTTTCATCAATTGAAAAATTTCAAGTGCCATGTAATTTAAGGTTGTTGAAAACATTTTTTTAATAGGATATTAGAAAATTATAAAATACTCTAGGAGTATATTAAATAAATACTCCCTACTCTATAGTACCATGTCATTGTATTCCAATATTTAATAAATTTCCCCTACTTACAATGACTTATGGAAAAATAAAACCCATTGAATGTATTTTCTTTTTCAATTTTATGAATTCTTGTTTTATGATTTACCATTAAAAATATTCTATTTCAGCATTTTAATTTTTTTATTGACCAAAAGAGAAATCTAGAAGTTCAAGAAAGCACACAAGACCGATCTTAGAACTAAATACAACATGCCACACAATCTCACAAAGAAATAAACAAACGAAATACCCTCAAATACACAAACATAAAATAGAAGTTCAACTAAGCAAGAGACTATCCCAGATTTATGACCAACATGTCAAACTATCTCTTGACAAACAAACAGACATTGAACATTTTTATTCTAGGAAGAAGGAAATAGCACCGTAATTCTTACAAACATGATCCACTCCTCAATAGCTGCCATTCTAATGCTTTTATGTAGTTAAAAGGCTCACAATCTTTTCTGACTCTTAGTAGAGAAGAGGGTACTCATCACTTTCAATGTACCTTGCAAGTAAAGCAGAAAAATTATAGAATATACAAACTAGTAATATTTTTGCTAATTCTAAGACAAGTTTATATAAAACCACAATATTAATTTAAAAAGAAGTTTGTCAAGCTCACCTAAAGGCACCCTTAAATGCATTAACTTCTTCTTCGCCTAGGTCTTTGATTATTCGGCCAGCCCGTCTTTCCATTTCCTCCGTCAAAGAACCTTACAAGCCATTGAGGTTTTTCTGTTTTAAACCAAAAGACATATCCCACAGCTAATCCAAACACAAAGCCACATCCATAGCCCATTAACACGGCCTTCCAACCAAATCCACTTGCAAACATTGAATCATTATCTTCTTGGAATATTGATGGAGATGGCAGTGGTGATGCATCTGTTCTACATTTGATAGACAATGGAAGTCCACACAATCCCAAGTTCCCATAATATGAGTCATTTTCAAATGTATCAAATTGTTTGCCTTGAGGTATGGGTCCAATGAGTTGGTTTTGGGAAAGATTTAACATGGCCAAAAATGTTAGACTTGTCAATTGCATCGGAATTTCTCCAGTGAGCTTATTTGAAGAAAGGTCTATGGATTCAAGTGCTGACAAATTTGCCAATGATAATGGGATATGACCAGTTAGGCTATTATGGGAAAGGTTGAGCAATCGTAGAATTGTAAGCCTTCCAAGTACCTCTGGAATCTCTCCTTCAAATTTGTTACACGACAAATCAATTGTAGTGAAGATGCTTAGGATTCTCTCTAGTTCAATCTTCGTCCCTTTCATTGTCACCACTACCGAATCTTGATAATAATCACTTCCACCCAAATATTGCAGAGTTTTACCTTGAATAGTCATCATAGCATTCAAGTTTTGAAAGTAATTTCTCGGTAGAAGACCAGTAAACTCATTGTGAGAGAGGTCGAGAATTTGTAGTTTAGAGAAAGATTTTCCACTAGTCTTATGATTTCCAATAGGACCATGAAATCTATTGGAATTCAAGACAAGAACCTTTAGCTCTGGAAGAGCTTCCAACCAACTGGGAAAGAAATCACTTATCTTGTTATTTCCAACGTCTAGAACTTCTAGTTTAGTACAGTTGACCAAAGATTTTCCACTAGTCTTATGATTTCCAATAGGACCGTGAAATCTATTGGAATTCAAGACAAGAACCTTTAGCTCTGGAAGAGCTTCCAACCAACTGGGGAAGAAATCACTTATCTTGTTATTTCCAACGTCTAGAACTTCCAGAGTTGTACAGTTAACCAAAGATTTTGGTAATGGCCCTTCTAATTGATTACCATTAAAGACAAGAGTTGTCAACCGATTCACCTTGACAAATGTATCAGGGATGGTTCCGTGGAAGTTATTCATCCGCAAATCCATCACAACGAGATCGTTACTGAAGTTTCCCAAACATTGTGGAACCGTACCGCCCAAACTGTTATGAGAGATATCCAACACAGTAAGGGAACTTGCATTACAAATCATAGATGGGATACCACCAATTAGGCTATTGTTTGAGATCAAAAAGAATTCAATACAACTTGGTGGAACAGGAAGCTTTCCTTGCAGTAGATTGGCACTAAGGTCAAGATTCCATAGATTCTTCCATGGAAGTTGGTCTATACTAGATAAAAAGTTATGAGATAGATTTAGGTTTCTCAAATTCTCTCCAACTTCAAACATCCATTCCGGGACTTGATTGTAAATCTTATTATTAGATAGGTCTAAACTTTCTAAATTTTTTGAAGATTTTAAGAACTTTGGGAATTCAATTATGTTGCAAGAAACTAAGTTCAAATATCCAAGAGCAGGGAAGGAATCATTAAAATTGCTTTTGATACTCAATAATGGACTGTTATATGAAAGATCAAGAAAATGAAGTTCACTGGGCATTGAGGACTTATCAAATTCCACAATTCCACTCAAGTCATTTGATGAAATATCAAGCTCTGTAAGATTCACAAGATTAGAGATTGATTTTGGAATAGAGCCATAAAGCCTATTATTTTTCAATCTAAGAATTTGTAGTGAATTGCTAGGTTGAAATTCACCAATTTGAGTGAGTTGGTTATAAGACAAGTCAACTTGGGTGAGTTTTGTAAGGTTGGTAAAAAAATCTGGAATCCTACCTTCAAAGTTGTTGTTACTGAGGTCAATCAGAGTAAGATCCTTTAGATTTGAAAGTGATGATGGAATCTGGCCAATGAGGTTGTTAGATTGGAGGAAAAATTGAGTAACTTTTGTGACGTTTCCAATTGATGCTGGTATTGATCCTGCAAAATTGAAATTTTTATGAGATTCAAGAGATTTCCAATTACTTTGCATTGCCAACTAAAAGTAATGATGATATCTTACCATTGAGATTGTTGGATTGTAGATCGAAGAAATTAAGTGCCTTGATGTTTGAAACTGATGATGGTATCTCACCACTAAAACTGTTATATGATAAATCAAAGAAGGTGAGTTGTGTGAGGTTACCAAGCGTTGCTGGTAGTGACTTGCTGAAATTGCAGCCACTTAGTCCCAAGTACCTCAAGAATTTTAAATTGCCAATTGATTTTGGTAATTCTCCTGAGAAAAGCGTGTGCGAGACATCCAAAAATCTTAGAGGATTGGTCCAATTTACCATTGGAAAAAACCCCATGAGCTCAGAATTATCATTTAGACTGAGCTCGCGTAGGTTTGGTAGGCGGAAAATGCTATCTGGTAGTGTCCCGCTCAAATGACAATCTTCGAGAGCAAGGGATGTTAAAGAAGATGACAAATTCATGAAAGAACTAAGAAAAACAGAGGACATATTAATACGATGAAGATGAAGTTCTCTTAGCTTGGTCAGATTTTGAAGAAGACTCTCCAGAACAGATGTTTGGAGCATTATAAGTGAGACTTTAGGAAAGGTGTAAGGCCAATTGGGAGAGGTGTGATAATACCCATGATATGTAGAGAGATCATGATATGTAGAGAGATCTAGTGAGGCCAATTGGGAGAGGTGTGATAATTCAATTGGGACTTGCCCAAAAGAGTAGGAGTGAGAGAGGTTAAGATATCTCAACCTAGAAAATTGCCCAAACCCGGATGAAATCGGCGAAGATTCAAAGTTGTTGAAAGCGAGGTTAATTCGTTGCAAGTGATGAAGAAGAAAGAGGCTACTATTGGAAGGAATGGTGCCGTAAAGCCAGCTACAACTGAGGTCAAGGCCAATAACGTCCCCCCTTACCTTATCACACGTGACCCCATCCCATGAACAGCAATCAGTGCCCTCCTTCCAATTCTCCATCTTTGGATAAGAATGTTGACCAACTTCCACACAATCGAAAGAAGCAAATTGTATTAAAGAAAACAAGTGCTTAAATTGGAGCAACAAAGAGCTCTGGTATTGGGAGCAGATAAATGTAGGTGGAGAGGAGAAAGATGATGATGATGAAGTAAGTTGGGAATACAAGAGCAGCAAAAGGTAAAAGAGTTGAGAGAGCCATATGAACCACCTCATCTTTCCTAATGAGTTGATAAGCACATATGTTAATTGAGCTTGGAGGTTTGTATTTTTATAGGAAAAAGTGAGGGACAAGTATGCACCATAAGATCACTTTCTACACGACATACCAAAATCAGGGGTCCCAGAATGGTGAAAAAGGGCCAATGTGAATATGGAAAAGGGGGATAGGATGGTTGTTGAAGTCTTGAAGACTAAAACAGGGAATCAGGGATTTCAACATAGTGAAAATGGGCCATGTCATTTACCAAGTCTTCTTATTCCTTTAAGAAAAGACTGAGGGGTCTCAAAATAAAGAAAAAGGACCATGTGATTTCAGAAACTTGACTCTAACCGTGTTAACTTGCATCTAGTGACGCGTGTCTAAATCAAGTAGCCCCCATTCAGTCATGAAATTAGTCAGATTAGATAGTAATAAAAAATCATTACAAAGACTTAGTCGTGTTTGGTAAAAATAAAATAATCTGCATGGTCATGCTTTTCAATAAAGTTTCTATCTTTTCCTAACAAAAAAGAGCTAAAAAGTAAAAACCCACTACTGAATATATGCTGTACATGTGTGTGAAAACTAAGGAAAGGAAAAGGGGTGGAAAATATGAGTTTCCCATTGTTTGGTTTGGAAGGAAAAAGTGTGAGAAAAAGTGGGGGTGAGGGTGTTTCCTATTCGGACCCACCAAAATCCTTTCCCCCAAATATGGGAGAAAATGGAGTGAAAATTTGCTCATTGCGGTGATTACTTATTTGCCCCCTTACCAACTTTACTTTTCAATAACACTTTCTTCTAATCTTCTTCTTGATTTCCATTAAAGGCAAGAGTCCTCAATCTATTTACCCTCTACAAATGTTTCAAGCAAAGAAAATGGAATTAATATGATAATTTCTTTTACTCCATCAAGTCTTGGGAAAGAAAATGGAATTAATGACACTTACTATTTGTAGAGCTTTTGGCAAAATAATACTATTTCACGTACTTTTTGGGTTTTTACTTTTTGCTCGCTTTTTTCCCCCCCTAAAAAAAAGGGAAATACCGAAAAGTAACAAATTAGTGTGAAATCCGTAATGCTATTACCAATTTCTTAATTAAAATATTATTTTTCCTTTATGAAATTATTTCTTAATTTAATTGAAATTTTAATTGGCTATTTCTTAATAATTTTTTTCTTCTTATAATGGCATTCATAATACAGATTTCTTAATTTTTAAAATTTATTTTTTCAAACCACAGAAAGAGAGTGATGAACTAAAGAAGCAGTAAACTATCTTAAACAATTTGAGTGGTAGTTAAATACAAGTCAAAGGATCTACGTTGCTTTCCCATTATAAACATCATTTGCACCTAGTAAAATGTTAAACTTAGTAAGTACCCGTAACTATTAGAAGGAAACCATTTTCTTTTACGATCAGTTAAAATTATCAGAAAGTATTTCCAAAAATATATATATAATTACTAAATTAGATACTCACTAGTTCATGAGTCTCAATCAAACCTATTATTGATAACTAGTGACGATTGTCTAAATCAAATTGTCTCCATTCACTCATGAAATCCACGTTGATAGTAATTAAAGATTATAAGAGAGACTTATTCATGTTTGTAAAAAATAAAATAATCTCCATGGTCATGTTTTTCATTAAAATTATATCTTTTCCTAACTAAAAAAGAGCTAAAAAGTAAAAACTCACTACTGAGTATGTGCTGTGTGTCTCTATGATTTTTCCATTATTTGGTTTGCAAGGAAAAAGTGGGAGAAAAACTGGCGGTAAGATTGTTTTCTATCCAGCTCCACCAAAATCCTGTCCCCCGAATATGGAGAAAATGGAATGAAAAATTGCTCATTGCCTTGAGTCCTCAACCTATTAATTATCCTCTACAAATGTTTCAAGCAAAGAAAATGGAATTAATTAATATGATAATTTCATTTTACTCCATCAGGTCTTGGGAAAGTTAATGACACTTTTCAAAATATATAAGAGTAATTTGTAGAGCTTTTGGGAACATAATAGTGTTTCACGTACTTTATGGGGTTTTGCCGACTTGTTCAAAAAAAGAAAAACGAAACAGTAACAAATTAGTGCCCATTTCTTAATTAAAATATTATTTTCCTTTTTGAATTTGGCAATCTTATTGCCGATTTCTTAACTTAATCTTTTGTTTTTTGAAATTGGAAATTTTAATTGGCGATTTCTTAATAATATTTTTTTCTTCTGATAATGGCATTCATAATACAGATTTCTTAATTTTTAAAATTTATTTTTTCAAACCACAGAAAGAGAGTGATGAACTAAAGAAGCAGTAAACTATCTTAAACCATTTGAGTGGTAGTTTAACACAAGTCAAAGGGACTACGTTGTTTATTTCCCACTTGCTTTTGTGAGATTCAATTATCAAAATTGATACAACTTGAGGCAATTATCGAAATGGAGAGACTTATATTCCTCAAATGATTTCCGAAGCACATCCAAATTTATTTTGTGCATACTCTTTTAGTTACAAGACTACGTACACACTTAATCGTATTCAGCTACTAGCAATGTTCTACAAACGGAATACCCTCATATATGAAATATACATACGTCAAATCTAAACAGGGTTATTTTACAAAGAAGCAAACAACACTGTAATACATATAAACAAGATCCAGTCCCGTAAGAAAGTTGTTGGAAAAGTGTCTCAAATTGCTATTATAACTTGAAAACTAATTGAGTTTACTTGAAGTAGAAAAACTAATTAGGTTACTTTTGTATTTTCTTGGTATGGAAGAAAAAACTAATCCTTAGTATGTAAAGGAAATACTATTCCTTCGTGTGTAAAGACTATTCCTTATTTCACATAAAACTAATAGTTCTTTCAACAAGTGGTATCAAAGCTTTCGTTGTCCCAACAAAAGTTATGACAACTACCTCATTGTGTTATTTTATTTTTTTCTTTTTTCTTTCCCTTTTATCTTGTTAAGAAAGCCAACATAGTTTGCATTCTTCGATAATAGATCATTAATTAGATTTTTTTGGGTGTTGGCTGACGACTCACGAAGCACTAACCAATGGCTGTCTCTTCCATTTTCCATTTATAAATTCAAGCAAAGACAACAGAATTCTTAATTCTAAGAACCAAGACCAATATGTTCTGTTAATAATAGTATAATTGTTAGGATTGCAGGACATATGAATGGTAAGCATTTTGAAGACGCCATAGTTCAAACTACTTTTCAGCCAATTCAGTCACCTGTCATAATGATATATACCAGATGACCAGTTTCACGTGCATGGTAAACTTAGGTAGTTTCGTGTATGATAAAAGTGAGTTAGTAGACATAAAGGCCTAACTAGTCATTGAAAACCAACCACAAACTTGATATTAAAAGCAATGGAGTTGGGAGCTCGCCTTTACTGAGTTGATTGGAAATTCAAAGTGTACTCCTTGCAAGACTTTCACGCGTCTCCCTCACCCATTTTTTAATAAGTCTCCCACTATTTTATGTCCTTTAATAAAGCAATGGAGTTGGGAGCTCGCCTTTACTGAGTTCATTGGAAATTCAAAGCGTCCTCCTTGCAAGACTTTCACGCGTCTCCCTCACCCTTTTTTTTTAATAAGTCTCCCACCATTTTATGTCCTTTAATAAAGCTGGGAGCTCGCCTTTACTGAGTTCATTGGAAATTCAAAGTGTCCTCCTTGCAAGACTTTCATGCGTCTCCCTTTTTTTAATAAGTCTCCCACTATTTTATGTACTTTAATATAGCAATGGAGTTGGGAGCTCGCCTTTACTCAGTTCATTGGAAATTCAAAGTGTCCTCCTTGCAAGACTTTCACGCGTCTCCCACTATTTTATGTCCTTTAATATAGCAATGGAGTTGGGAGCTCGCCTTTACTGAGTTCATTGGAAATTCAAAGTGTCCTCCTTGCAAGACTTTCACGCGTCTCCCACTATTTTATGTCCTTTAATATAGCAATGGAGTTGGGAGCTCGCCTTTACTGAGTTCATTGGAAATTCAAAGTGTCCTCCTTGCAAGACTTTCACGCGTCTCCCTTTTTTTAATAAGTCTCCCACTATTTTATGTCCTTTAATATAGCAATGGAGTTGGGAGCTCGCCTTTACTGAGTTCATTGGAAATTCAAAGTGTCCTCCTTGCAAGACTTTCACGCGTCTCCCTTTTTTTAATAAGTCCCCCACTATTTTAACTTTCACGCGTCTCCCTTTTTTTAATAAGTCTCCCACTATTTTATATCCTTTAATATAGCAATGGAGTTGGGAGCTCGCCTTTACTGAGTTCATTGGAAATTCAAAGTGTCCTCCTTGCAAGACTTTTCACGCGTCTCCCTTTTTTTAATAAGTCTCCCACTATTTTATGTCCTTTAATATATAGCAATGGAGTTGGGAGCTCGCCTTTACTGAGTTCATTGGAAATTCAAAGTGTCCTCCTTGCAAGACTTTCACGCGTCTCCCTTTTTTTAATAAGTCTCCCACTATTTTATGTCCTTTAATATATAGCAATGGAGTTGGGAGCTCGCCTTTACTGAGTTCATTGGAAATTCAAAGTGTCCTCCTTGCAAGACTTTCACGCGTCTCCCTTTTTTTAATAAGTCTCCCACTATTTTATGTCCTTTAATATAGCAATGGAGTTGGGAGCTCGCCTTTACTGAGTTCATTGGAAATTAAAAGTGTCCTCCTTGCAAGACTTTCACGCGTCTCCCACTATTTTATGTCCTTTAATATAGCAATGGAGTTGGGAGCTCGTCTTTACTGAGTTCATTGGAAATTCAAAGTGTCCTCCTTGCAAGACTTTCACGCGTCTCCCACTATTTTATGTCCTTTAATATAGCAATGGAGTTGGGAGCTTGCCTTTACTGAGTTCATTGGAAATTCAAAGTGTCCTCCTTGCAAGACTTTCACGCGTCTCCCTTTTTTTAATAAGTCTCCCACTATTTTATGTCCTTTAATATAGCAATGGAGTTGGGAGCTCGCCTTTACTGAGTTCATTGGAAATTCAAAGTGTCCTCCTTGCAAGACTTTCACACGTCTCTCTTTTTTTAATAAGTCCCCCACTATTTTAACTTTCACGCGTCTCCCTTTTTTTAATAAGTCTCCCACTATTTTATATCCTTTAATATAGCAATGGAGTTGGGAGCTCGCCTTTACTGAGTTCATTGGAAATTCAAAGTGTCCTCCTTGCAAGACTTTTCACGCGTCTCCCTTTTTTTAATAAGTCTCCCACTATTTTATGTCCTTTAATATATAGCAATGGAGTTGGGAGCTCGCCTTTACTGAGTTCATTGGAAATTCAAAGTGTCCTCCTTGCAAGACTTTCACGCGTCTCCCACTATTTTATGTCCTTTAATATAGCAATGGAGTTGGGAGCTCGCCTTTACTGAGTTCATTGGAAATTCAAAGTGTCCTCCTTGCAAGACTTTCACGCGTCTCCCACTATTTTATGTCCTTTAATATAGCAATGGAGTTGGGAGCTCGCCTTTACTGAGTTCATTGGAAATTCAAAGTGTCCTCCCTGCAAGACTTTCACGCGTATCCCTTTTTTTAATAAGTCCCCCACTATTTTATGTCCTTTTATATAGCAATGGAGTTGGGAGCTCGCCTTTACTGAGTTCATTGGAAATTCAAAGTGTCCTCCTTGCAAGACTTTCACGCGTCTCCCTTTTTTTAATAAGTCTCCCACTATTTTATATCCTTTAATATAGCAATGGAGTTGGGAGCTCGCCTTTACTGAGTTCATTGGAAATTCAAAGTGTCCTCCTTGCAAGACTTTTCACGCGTCTCCCTTTTTTTAATAAGTCTCCCACTATTTTATGTCCTTTAATATATAGCAATGGAGTTGGGAGCTCGCCTTTACTGAGTTCATTGGAAATTCAAAGTGTCCTCCTTGCAAGACTTTCACGCGTCTCCCTTTTTTTAATAAGTCTCCCACTATTTTATGTCCTTTAATATAGCAATGGAGTTGGGAGCTCGCCTTTACTGAGTTCATTGGAAATTCAAAGTGTCCTCCTTGCAAGACTTTCACGCGTCTCCCTTTTTTTAATAAGTCTCCCACTATTTTATGTCCTTTATATATAGCAATGGAGTTGGGAGCTCGCCTTTACTGAGTTCATTGGAAATTCAAAGTGTCCTCCTTGCAAGACTTTCACGCGTCTCCCTTTTTTTAATAAGTCTCCCACTATTTTATGTCCTTTAATATAGCAATGGAGTTGGGAGCTCGCCTTTACTGAGTTCATTGGAAATTCAAAGTGTCCTCCTTGCAAGACTTTCACGCGTCTCCCTTTTTTTAATAAGTCCCCCACTATTTTATGTCCTTTTATATAGCAATGGAGTTGGGAGCTCGCTTTTACTGAGTTTATTGGAAATTCAAAGTGTCCTCCTTGCAAGACTTTCACGCGTCTCCCTTTTTTTAATAAGTCTCCCACTATTTTATATCCTTTAATATAGCAATGGAGTTGGGAGCTCGCCTTTACTGAGTTCATTGGAAATTCAAAGTGTCCTCCTTGCAAGACTTTTCATGCGTCTCCCTTTTTTTAATAAGTCTCCCACTATTTTATGTCCTTTAATATATAGCAATGGAGTTGGGAGCTCGCTTTTACTGAGTTCATTGGAAATTCAAAGTGTCCTCCTTGCAAGACTTTCACGCGTCTCCCTTTTTTTAATAAGTCTCCCACTATTTTATGTCCTTTAATATATAGCAATGGAGTTGGGAGCTCGCCTTTACTGAGTTCATTGGAAATTCAAAGTGTCCTCCTTGCAAGACTTTCACGCGTCTCCTTTTTTTGAATAAGTCTCCCACTATTTTATGTCCTTTAATATAGCAATGGAGTTGGGAGCTCGCCTTTACTGAGTTCATTGGAAATTCAAAGTGTCCTCCTTGCAAGACTTTCATGCGTCTCCCTTTTTTTAATAAGTCTCCCACTATTTTATGTCCTTTAATATATAGCAATGGAGTTGGGAGCTCGCCTTTACTGAGTTCATTGGAAATTCAAAGTGTCCTCCTTGCAAGACTTTCACGCGTCTCCCTTTTTTTGAATAAGTCTCCCACTATTTTATGTCCTTTAATATAGCAATGGAGTTGGGAGCTCGCCTTTACTGAGTTCATTGGAAATTCAAAGTGTCCTCCTTGCAAGACTTTCATGCGTCTCCCTTTTTTTAATAAGTCTCCCACTATTTTATGTCCTTTAATATAGAAATGGAGTTGGGAGCTCGCCTTTACTGAGTTCATTGGAAATTCAAAGTGTCCTCCTTGCAAGACTTTCATGCGTCTCCCTTTTTTTGAATAAGTCTCCCACTATTTTATGTCCTTTAATATAGCAATGGAGTTGGGAGCTCGCCTTTATTGAGTTCATTGGAAATTCAAAACGTCCTCCTTTTTTTTTATAGGTGAAAATCATAATTGAATACTCAAGAAATCATATGTTGAGTGAAGTTGTGGCACGCAAAATTTTAAGGCCAATCTGTTTCAGTCTCAAACAATGATCGTGCATAATGTGTGCATCAGAGCAGTGGCACATATATAAGCATCCACAAGTAAATCTTAAGCAAAAATAAACCTATCAAATGATATGAGGATATGAAAATAAACTTTTATCTGGGTTTCACGTGGTAAACTATTAGGTAGTTTCGTGTATGATAAAGTGGGTTAGTAGACTTAATGGCCTAACTAGTCATTGAAAACCAACCACTAACTTGATATTAAAAATTAAACGCAATGGACTTGGGAGCTCGCCTTTACTGAGTTCATTGGAAATTCAAGGCGTCTTCCTTACACGACTTTCACGCTCCTCCCATTAACCTTCTTTTTTTCCTCTAACTGAGATGCAACACGAGATGCATGTGTGTCACTACCAAATTGAGTTATTTTGCAGACAAAAGAAATTTCACAGCATTTTAATAATCGGTTGAGGACTTGAGGTGTCAGTTTGTCGTGAAAGTATTATGAGATTTTGATATGGTCATAGACTTTTTAGTAACAAAATAGACAACACTACAACTCATGTGTAGCATGTAAGCCTCCATAATTATAAATAAATAAAAAAATGTAAGCCAGTATATCTTCTTATGCCTGGTACAGTTCACATAGCCAATAAAATTTGGACATTAACACATTGTTTGGATTGGAGAGATAAAAAAGAAGAAAAAGGAAAGATGAGGAGGGGAAAGATTGCGTTTCCTTTGTTTGGTTGGCATGAGAGAAAAGAAAGTGGGTTAACAGGAGAGAACCATTTTCTGTGGGGCCTGCCCTTTTGCAATCAGCCCATATTTGGGGGGAAAGAGAGGGGAAAGGAGGGAGATTGAATTGATTTTGAATTTTATATTATAAAATTTTTAATACACACTTAATTTTTCTCACAATTCACAAATATTTAGTATATACTTTTGTCAATGATATATAAGAGCACAAAGGTAAAAACATATATTTTTCCTTTCCGTTCCTTTTGCAAAATTATTTTCTTTTCTCTTTTCTTTCCTTCCTCTATCCAAACACATTCAAGGATTTTATTTATTTATTTTTTGTCTTTTCCATTCTCTTCCCTTCCCAGAGCTACAAGCGTACATCTAAACAATTACGGTTTTTTTCTTCAAGCAGAAAGGATTTTAAACGTAAATATTTGTGTTCTTGTGTGTGATTAGTATCTTAATAATTGATTAAAATTGTTTGTGAAATTCCTTAATTCATATATATAAGACAAGATTGTGGTCCGAACAAGTGGTATGAGAGCTTTTTTTGTCCCAACAAAAGTGATGACAACTACCTCATCGTGTTTTTTCCTTTTTTTCTTCCCTTTTTTATCTTGTCAACAAAGCCATCATAGTTTTCATTCTTCAATAATAGATCATTAGATTTCTTTTGGGGCGTTGGCTGACGACTCACGAAGCACTCACTAATGGGTGTCTCTTCCATTCTCCATTTTTAAATTCAAGCAAAGACAACAAAAATCTTAATTCTAAGAACCAAGATCAATATGTTCTGTTAATAGGTATAACTGTCAGCAATTGCAGGACATATGAATGGGAAGGATTTTGAAGACGCCATATTCCAAACTATTTTTCAGCCAACTCAGTCACCTGTTCAGAATGATATATATACCAGATGACCAGTTACACTCAAGATTCCTATAGGCTAGATTATTTATTGGAAAATGAAAAGAGAACATCACATATATAAGCATCCACAAGTAAATCTTAAGCAAAAATAAACCTATCAAATGATATGAGGATATGAAAATAAACTTTTAACTGGGTTTCACGTGTTAAACTATTAGGTAGTTTCGTGTATGATAAAGTGGGTTAGTAGACTTAATGGCCTAACTAGTCATTGAAAACCAACCCCTAACTTGATATTAAAATCAATGGAGTTGGGAGCTCGCCTTTTTTGAGTTCATTGGAAATGCAAGGCGTCTTCCTTAGTCCTTACACGACTTTCACAGTTTCACGCGTCTCCCACTAACTGAGATGCAACACGAGATGCATGTGTGTCACTACCAAATTGAGTTATTTTATAGATAAAAGAAATTTCACAGCATTTTAATGTAAGTTTTTATCTATTAAAAATACGATACCCACATGGGTACTATAGAATTACCCTATTCACACAATCAACAAATAAGGAAAAATACCAGAATACCCTCTTTTTCTCTCTCCATCATGGTTGTGTGAATATTGATGAATCATTAATTTAACATACGTGACGTTTAATTATTTAAATGATAGATAGATGATGTGGTTGATATGGTGGACTGAATAATTTCTCCTGTATTTCACTCTCTCTCACATGTTCCATCTAAATCACACGCCTCCTCCATCAGTTTTATCTAACGCTCTCTCTCTCTCTCTCTCTCGCCTCCTCATCTCCCTCTCCGTTTTTTCCCCTTCCTCCTCAGCCATAACTGTTACTATTCGGCTCCCAATCATTCCTTTTGCTCAGGTCAGCACTGATTCACCCTTTTAAATTCTTCAGTTATGAATTCTTCAGCTTCAATGCTGTTAATTTTCCCTCGCTCTTGAGCTTGGCTTCCTTTTGCCCTTTAGGATTGCTAATGTATACACTTTCAGTTACTTTGCCTCCGGCTCTCTCTCTCCTTTTTTTTTTGTTGACTCTTCCTCTACTTCAGTTTCAAATGTTTGTAATATATTTGTAATAGATGTCCTTTCATTCCATTGTTTTGCTTGCAGGAACGCAGGTGAGTTTTTTTTCTCTATTTTTCTCCACGATTTTTTTTATTCTTCACTAGATTTGTGATTGTTTCTGACTAATTGGCCTTCCATAGGTTCGTTTGGTTGTATGATTTGGTTTTGTTTGAGGTGCACCCAAGAAAATAAAAAAGACCCAGAGGTAGACCAAGCCCAAATTTGCTTACAATCAAATTTGAAAGTTAGCTCTTGAACAAGATTTGAGGCATAGAAAAATTCTAGAGACACAGAGAGAGAGAGAGAGAGAGGAAAGTATAACTTCTCAGTTTGTTCTTTTCTTTATCCTTTGCTTTGTTCTATCCCTCTAAACACTTCTTTGCAGGCAAGGGAAGTTGAACTTGAACACAAGTGAAAATTGCAAGGGGACAATAGACAACAACGGAAAGAATAGACATCTTTTAACCAAGGGGAAAAAAAAAAAAGTACAACTGGATAAGTATTAAGCACTACTTGATTCTTGGGAGATATCAAGAACTTATTACACTTCAAAGAGGTAAATGTTTGATCTTTCATAGTTTTTTATCCCAAGGGTAAGATTTATATGTGGCTTGCTTATGATGTGTTTGATATATTGTATAAGAGAAAGTAGGAGAGGCAGACCATGAAAGTTATTAGTTTATATAATTTTCTCATATTTTATGCATTTTAATTTTTTAGTATACGGCAACAAAAAGGAAGAGTGAAGAGAGCCAAACTTTAAATTTGATGAATGTAAGATAGTTTGCAAAAGTGAAAAAAAAAAAAATAATAATTATCTTCCTTTCCCTGACAACAATATTGGTGTTGTAAGAATTCATAGACAGGGTCAATTCTATTACTTATCTTCCATTAGAATGTGTTATAAGGAGAGTGTTCAAAAGTTCTCAGGGGGATGAATGCATGTATTAAATGTTGCTTCAACGTTTGCAATATATGCAGAAAACTATTCAGAGTATATTACTTTCTTCTTGATATTTAGTACGTTGATAATTGCTGCATACATATATTAAAGATCACAAACGTTGAAAGATGCCCAGTTGTATGCTTATTCTTCCACCTTAAATTTTTAGTTTAGTTTTTATTTATTTTGACTTGATCTGAACATTGACAGTGCATCTTTAGTTTAGCTTTAACGTGGAAACATTTTCTGGATGTATTAGTATAATAATAGTGACATTTTTGGTATAGAGCTTACGTCCTTTTACGTGGCTTTCTTATCTATTTACAAGAAGCCCGCACTTTTGAATAAGTTGTCACTTTGAAATTTCATTTTGACAAGTTAATCTATTATCTATTTACAAGAAGCTTGTAGGCACTCTGCCATGTGTCCCTCTCCACCATCTAATGTGGCATTACTTTAGATTGAGAAGGATGATGAAAGCCATTCTCATTTGACTTTTATTTTGGTTAATTTTTTTTCCCTTCTATCATTTTGTATTTATACTGTTTTTTATCTCGATAAATTGGAACTTGAATAAATCTTTTTTTTTTTTCAAGGGCTTCAACAAAATCACTGACAGAAGATTTTGGGCCAAGTAGAAATTTATCAAGGAGTTGGGATATGATAAACAAAATGTAATAATAAGCTATGGAGAACCAGAGAAGCTCTACTAAGGAGTGGTTTCATGCATCAGCTTACGGATCATCATTGTGAGAGACTATGTGGTAGTGTTGGTAATTGAATGAAAAAGTTTAGCATGTACTATTGGCTTGGGCGGTTGTATTTAGATTCGTGTTACTCTTTCAAAATCAAAAGAGAGAAACCATTGGAAAATCAATGGAAGCCGTTACATATCTTTTAGTATACTTAATCTTATGCTCCTTGTTAAGAACCTCCATTACACTTGACACTATTGCTCCAACCCAATCATTCAGAGACGGTGACACTTTAGTTTCAGCTGGTGGAAGATATCAAATGGGATTCTTCAGCCCAGGTAATTCAAAAGGCAGATACTTGGGGATATGGTACACGGTATCTTCTGGGACAGTTTTATGGGTAGCCAACAGAGACACACCGGTTAATGATCACTCTGGAGTTTTAAAGGTTACTGATAAAGTTCTTATCATTCTCAATAGCACAAATAGTATTGTTTGGTCATCTAGTAATTCATCAAGAACTGCAAAGAATCCAGTTTTACAGCTCTTGGATAACGGAAATCTTGTTGTGAAAGATGAAAATGTTTATGACCCAGTGAAGTTTTTGTGGCAGAGTTTTGATTATCCTTGTGACACATTGTTATCGGATATGAAGCTTGGAAGGAACTTAGTGACCGGGTTAGATAGGTTTATAACATCATGGAAGAGCACAGATGATCCTGGTCAAGGTGAGTTTTCAATGCGGTTAGATACTCGTGGGCTTCCACAAGTGTTTGTTATGAAAGGTGACACTATAAAGGCTAGAGTAGGGTCATGGAATGGGGTTCGTCTTTCGGGTTATACTACTGCTTCACTGAATCCAATATTTGGGTATGAATTCGTGTTGAATGAGACCGAGGTCTATTATGAGTACAAATTAAAAAACAGTTTGGCTCTCACAAGATACGTTATAAACCCATCAGGAATTGTACAACGGTTCACATGGATGAGTAGAACACACCTTTGGGAGCTATTCTCTACATTCCCGGCTGATCAGTGTGCAAATTATGCCTCTTGTGGTGCAGACGCTAGCTGCAATGTTAACAAGTCCCCAGTATGTGGATGTTTGGAAAGATTCTTACCCAAGTCTCCCAAAAAGTGGGATTCAATGGATTGGACCGACGGGTGTGTTCGAAGGACTCCATTGAATTGCAGTGGTGGAGATGGGTTTTTGAAGTACGTGGGGTTGAAATTGCCTGATACATCTTCTTCATGGTTTGATAAGACTATGAGCCGCAAGGAATGTGAAGGATTGTGTTTGAAAAACTGCTCTTGCACAGCCTATGCAAATTTAGATACCAGGGGGGAAGGAAGTGGCTGCTTGGTTTGGTTTGGTAACTTAGTAGATATAATTGTATTGGATGGTGGGCAAGATCTCTATGTAAGGATGGCTGCTTCAGAACTTGGTACCATTTTAGTTTTACTTTTATCTCTTTTAGGATTTATTTATTTATTTATTTTTTCTCTCTCTCTCTCTTAATGTTGAATGAGATGACATATGGTAGTTTTTATTAGAATAATATTTAATGATTAAATTCACAATTGCTTAATGGTTTACAATTTTGGGACAAATGGTAGTTTATCATGGCATAAGAGCATGTGATCCTAAATTCGAATCGTGTCCTTTCAGGAAAAGTGGTAGTTATGAGCTTTCACTTTTCAATTGGCAAGGAAACTAGGAAGTGGTGGTGTTGAGCTCTGCTACTTTATCCACCTCATCTGCACCTATTTCCTGTCCAAAATTAGCTTTGCTTGATAAACTGCTTTTACTTCTTCAAGTTATGTATAATTTGAGGTGTCATACTAAGTCACCTGCTATTTTATCTTTCAGATCATGTTGAGAAAAAGAATCACTCCAGCAAGATGAAACAGGCAAGAATTATAGTTGGTTCGGTATTATTTGTCCTGGGAATGATCATACTTGGAT
This sequence comes from Fagus sylvatica, assembly GCA_907173295.1. Classification (NCBI taxonomy): domain Eukaryota; kingdom Viridiplantae; phylum Streptophyta; class Magnoliopsida; order Fagales; family Fagaceae; genus Fagus; species Fagus sylvatica. The sequence goes on from OU015765.1 coordinate 42,017,799, forward strand.
TGGTCTCATACATAAGGAAGAAGAAACTCAGAAACCAAGGTCATATTATAAAACAAGGACTTCGATATATACTGATGCATGATTGTAGACTTATAGCTAAGAAATTTAACTGATAACAAAATAGGAAGTAGCAGAATGCTTTTAATAAAAGAACTGTTAAAGTTTTTTCATGTCCAACCATCTACTACTATTTCAGGGATGACAAAAAGAAATCCCGGGAAGGAATACGACATTGGAGGTGGGAAGGAAGACATTGAGTTACCAATATTTGATCTGATGTCCGTAGTCAATGCCACTGATAACTTTTCAAGAAACAACAAGCTGGGAGAGGGTGGCTTTGGACCTGTCTACAAGGTAAGAAGAACCTAAGTAGACTAAGTAGTTGAGCTATTTTCTTTTTCCGAAATATATTAACTCTTTTTTCTTTTTTCAGGGTATATTGCTGGAGGGGAAAGAGATAGCAGTAAAGAGGCTATCAAAGAATTCTGGACAAGGACTCAATGAGTTCAAAAATGAAGTTATTTTTATTGCCAAACTTCAGCACTGAAATCTCGTGAAACTTCTGGGTTGTTGCATTCAAGAAAATGAAAACATGCTAATCTATGAATACTTGCCCAACAAAAGCTTGGATTCTTTTATTTTTGGTTTGAACTCTAACTCGGACTAAATCCAAGACATTCATGTTTAGTCTTATCATCTTTCATTAATAAAATAGTTTATTGGGAATTCGACTGGATTTTTACTGACACAAATGTGAAATTCCTCAGATCAAACAAAGAGTAAATTGCTGGACTGGCAAAAGCGCATCAACATAATTGGTGGCTTCTCTATCTTCATCAAGACTCTAGACTTAGAATTATTCATAGAGATCTCAAAGCTAGCAATATCCTACTAGATAATGATATGAATCCAAAAATTTCAGACTTTGGCCTAGCTAAATCATTTGGGGAAGATCAATGTGATGCCAGGACCAATAGGATTATTGGAACATAGTAAGTACACTTAAATTCCTTTTATATGTTATGCTGAGTTGTTTTTTAACTTCTTTTTCCTTGCAATGACATTTTCTAGTGGTTATATGTCTCCTGAGTACGTGGTGCATGGACAATACTCAATAAAATCCGATGTCTTTAGCTTTGGAGTTTTGATATTAGAGATAGTGAGTGGGAAGAAGAATAGGGGATTTCATCATCCAGAGCACCACCTTAATCTTCTTGGACATGTAAGCATGAAACATAGCATTCTACCAATTTATGTTGTTAAACAAGACTTTTGATTAATAGTAATGATCAATGACTTTGATTTGTTTCAGGCATGGAGACTATGGATTGAAGATAGAACAATTGAGCTGATCAATGACTCAATAGGTGACTTCACTGTATCTGAAGTGTTACGATGTATTCATGTGGGTCTGTTATGTGTGCAAAAAAGACAGGAAGATAGGCCAAACATGTCGTCTATGGTTCAAATGTTAAGTAGTGAGAATTTATTGCCTAAACCAAGGCAGCCAGGTTTCTATATAGGTTCACCCGAAGCATATTCTTCATCTAGCACACATTGTTCAGAAAATGAAATCACATTTACATTGTTTGAGGCAAGGTAAAATATCAATCACTTAAGAGCAAAAGGGGAGAGGTTTCTTATGAAATTTATGTAAGAATGAATTCAATATGTTTAGCTAAACAAAAAAGCTCTCAAGCTATTATTTTTCAGGATAAGAAGGCTACTCATATGATGTGTTCAAACTATATATGCTTCTTTGATTAATTTTTAGAATCAATTCCCCTTTTAATGCATGCTATAAAGTTACATAAATGCAAGTAAAGGATGAAATTGAAAGTTTTGCTTAAGCATATCCCAAACATGTACTCCAAAACACTGTTAGCCTTTGAACCTGTATTCCCAAACATAATCAATGCTTTAAACTTGTTTATACTAAGTGATGCTTTAATGTGGTTGAGTTTTATTAAAATCCTAGGGTCCACAGCTGTCTGATCAGCTTGGCCACCACTTTTGCCAAAGCATGCCTTCAACATTCACTGGAACTGGACTAAAAAAAAAATCATAATTTGGCTGCTACACCTCAAAGCATACGTTCAACATTCATTTTTTTTTTTAATTGATGATAGAAATACACATATACACACACATTACACTAACTTTGTATAAGTGGGGGATCGAACCCACGCCCTTTAGGGGTGGGGATCGAGGGACAAGGGAGGGGGGCTGCACTACTAGGCCAAATGCCTATTGCGCGTTCAACATTCATTGAAACATAGAATGAGCACAGTTTAGGTCGGCTGTATAGTTCTGTAAATGGCTTCGGCTTTGGGCTTGGCTGGTGGGCCTGCTGGCCCAATTTTACATTTTGTGAACAAGTATGAATATGAATAAGCTGCTGTCCAGATGTCCCATGTTTTATGTTGTGAATCTGGTCTCTATCAAATGCCGTAGGATTTGAAATGCGGACAAAGAGAAATGAAAATCAAATTCGTTACTTAGTGGATTATATAGTTGTCTGCTTTATTTAGAAAGAAATTAAAAGCATTTTGCTTTGAAATGGAGACAGAGATGTGCCTTGTCTCACATATTAGTGTGACTCAGGATTTTGTCTTTTATTCCCTTTTTTGTCAAAGAAGGAAAAGTATTTGTGGTGCTGGGCTAGTAACTATGGTAGTCAGAGAGATCTAGTGAGGCCAAATGGGAGAGGTGGGATAATTCAAGTGGGACTTGGCTAGAAAACACGGAGTTAGAAAGGTTAAGGTGTTTCAACCCAACAAACCTACCAAACCCAGATGAAATTGGAGAAGAATTAAAGTAGTTGGAAGCGAGGCTGAGCCGTTGCAAGTGAGGGAGAAGAAATAGGGTACTATTGGAAGGGATGGTGCTGTTAAGCCAGCTACAATTGAGATCAAGGCCAATCACGTTCCCCCTCACCTTATCACATGTGACCCCATCCCATGAGCAGCAATTAGTGCCCTCCTTCCAAGTCTCCATTTTTGGATAAGAATGTTGACCAACTGCCTCACAATCGAAAAATGACAATTGTGTAAAAGAAAACAAGTGCTTAAATTGGAGCAATGCAGAGCTTTGGTATTGTGAGCAGAGAAGTGTAGATGAGGAGGAGAAAGAAGATGATGATGAAGTAAGTTGAGAATAGAAGAGAAGCAAGAGTTGAGAGAGCCACATTTGTGACCTCATCATTCCAAATGAGATCATAAGCACATATGACTGTGGTGAATGGAGAACTGGAAGGTAGAGTATTTAATAGGAAAAAAAGAATTAACGTAAATGAAGATAAAGATTATCAAAATCATTGAGTTGTGTTATACTCAAATACTATGTATTATACTCACTTTAACCCCACTTTCATAGTAAGAAACCAAAGTGAAATTAAAAGAGAAAAAGCCAGTATGGTTAAAACATGCATAAAACATTTGACATTAATTTTTTGTTCTTTTCTTAAAATCATGCC
>OU015765.1:42021373-42038079 GCA_907173295.1 Fagus sylvatica
ACATCCCACTTTTGCACTTAAACAAGATTTGACATGCAAAACAGAAACCTACTCAATTAATCTTGAACAAAACGACCTTGATTGCTTCATATGATATCTAAATAAATGTCCCAATTTTCTATAAGAGAACCCAAAATCATTAATAAGCGTATTAACAGAGCACAAATTCCAATGCTAAGACAGAAGCCATCTGTATTTCTGTTGGACAATAGTGACAGAAGCCATTTATTTCTGTTGGAAATAGTGTTTAAACAGAGTCACAGTCGAACACAAGAAAAGGATAAGAATGGATAAAGGGGAAAACTTGAAAGATATAAAGGGATAGAAGGAAGTTTTTTAAAGAAATCAATAGCTACAGTCTAATACATATATATTACAAAATATCAAGTAAATTCTTCTTTCTCTTTTTTTTTTCTTCATTACAAAATTTAATTTGCACCTTTCCAAATGCCTCTACCATTCCTAAGTTAGCAAGTCTATAAAGCAAGTATTGATATAATCAGGAAACAAAAGATGATCATTAACAAGCTAATAGGTTTGGATTTGCATGACATTGTATTATTCAGCCTTAAGCATTAACAGTATGTTTCAAGTTCAGGTCTTCAAGCCATTTATTCTAACTCAAACTCTTAACCTTTATACTACATTTCTCCTGTTTATTAAAAATGGATATCAGGACATACAGTCATTACTCCAGTTGCTGCACTAACACCAGCTTCACCGAATATTGTCGTCGCGGCTTCTGTGACTAAGGCAGTTGCTCCAATATTGACGACACTGAGTACATCAATAGAGTCCAAAACGATAAGGAATTGTTTCAATTTAAGCTAAGATAATTGAATCCTTAATACTGAGAACCATGAAAAGGTCAGTACGTTGTGCCAATAAGTATAGTAGTTAGAAACCGGGTGACATCACTGCGAAGTGTTTTGAAGACGCCATTTTCAGAGTCCTTTTCAGCCAATTCACGCACCTGATACAGATTGACATCAAACGACCAATTACACTTCAAGATTATAAAAGGCTAGATTATTTATGGAAAATTAAAATAGAACATCAACCTCTGTACTCTAAAATTAACCTTTCAAATGGGAATCACAGGTAGCTTCAAAATCAAAGAATTTTGTATTTCATATACAGAAAAGAAGGCAACTATTAGCCATTGAGTTTCTTACAAAATGAAATAAGCAGTTGTGAGCAATGAAGTAGTAAAGCCACATTGCAGAAGAAAAATTAGAGTCAATTTGCACATGTCATCATAAAATCTACCAACCAGAAGCATAACTCCACTCTTGGTCACTTCCACACAAACTGGATATCAAACTACATAGCATCCAGCATAATACACAATCATATAAATAATACAGTTCTTGCCTTACTAATAAGAGAATTTTCCTACTATAAAGACTATGCTTGTTAACTTCTTAAAGAGAATATGAAAATCGCATCAGCTCAACATGTTGCTTATTCACAATCTTAATTCTATCATAGAGCAAAATTCCTTAATTGTTACAATAGTGACTAGCATCCACAGAACCTATAATTACTTTTTCTTTTTCTTTTTTATAAGTAAGAAGTTTTATTCAAGAAAGCTATAATTAGTCAGTATCAGAGAATAAATATGCACTCTTCAGAGAATAAAATATGCACCTTCCAAGGCCAAAGCGTGGTGATTGAAGTCTCTGCCATGGAAAAAAATGCCGAGAGACCCAAAAGCGCCGCAAGAATAAGACCCTGGTCTTTGAAAACCTGAAGAACCTGTAACGTCTTCGGCCACGCATTCCTCAATAACAAAATGCTCTGCCCAATAACCCCATAACCAGCATTCACCACACCTTCCATTGCAAACACTCTCCTACACCCAAACACCAAAACCCCACAAACCATTGCTGCCAAAACAATCCCACGCTTCACCAACTCTCTTACAAACTTTAAATTCACACCCGAAACCGCATTTTCATCACTCGAACTCTCACTATCTTCACCTACAAACATCAAACCAGCTCTACCAACAAACAAGTCTGTTTCCTTTTTCCACAATATCTAGCATTGAAATAGCTCCTAAAACCGCAGGGACCCATGCAATTCGACGCTAGCCGAAATGGGTACCGATTATTTCTTTGCAAAATCTTCATCGACATTCTCATTTGCCGATTGGAAGGCAACAAATACAGCGACTTTGTGCCGGAAACGAAAGTGGGTACATTGAAAATCGACGATTCCAGGAACATATCCATAATTTAAACCAAAAACAAAACCCAAAACCCAAAATTGAACACTAAAAAACTAATGGGTAGCTATAACAAAACTGAATTAAGAATAAATTCTAGTGCTTTCATAGTTGACAACTATAAAGTAATACCAAAGCAACAAAAGCACAAAAAAAGGGGGCTAGGTATGTAATAAGGATTGTGACTTTTGTTTTTAATGGGGGTTAAGATAAAATTGGAGATTGAGATGTTTGAGAGGGTGAGAGAGAGAATTTGAAGAACATGTTGGTTGTTGGAGAAGGATGTTGATACAAAGGGAATAAGAGAAAGCTGAGTTTGGAAAATTGGTTGTTGTGTTGTTGGACCTTGGTTTTCCGGAATTGTAAGTGTATCCACTGCCTATAAAAGAGTCCAAAGTCCAACCCAGCTCATTGCATTTTTTTTTTTTTGAACTTATGTTTTGATGGAAAATATTTTCCTGAGAAAAACATTTTTCAGTGGAAACTATTTGTTAAAAAAAGTAGTTATTTTGTTGGGTTTAGTTATAGCTTAAAAAATAAGCTGTTAAAAAATAATTAATATTTCATGTAAGTATTGTGAAAATGGTAGTGAAGGTGATTTGGCAACAACAATGGAAGTAGTAGTGGTTGCCAACCTCAAATGTGATGTGGTAGAGGTAATATTAATGTTATCTAAATGTTGCAGGTGCAACCATGATTTTAAAAACAACTAGATAGAGAATAAAAAAGAGGAGTGATTTTTGGTTTTTGATCCGATCTTAATTTAATCAATAATTAATTAAATTTATATGTATTTATATTTATTTTGGATTATTCCAAATATTTAAAGCTAACAATAGTAACAAAATAAAAAGATTTTTTGTTTTTAAAAAGTGTTAAAAATAGAGTAACTAAAATGGTTAAATGTCATGCAGCAACCTTTTTGGCCAGCTAACAGTAACTAAAAAGATTTTTTGTTTTTAAAAAGAGAGTGTTATAACTTAATTATATGTTCTTATTTCTTAACGTAAATTAAAATAAAAAATAAAAACAAAAGAGGTATAAGTCTTGGAGGATTTTTTTTTTTTCGATTGATGGATATTTGTTTTCTTAACATTCACAATGCTAAGGATATATATGCTTTAAGCTATCTTAACGTAACTATTTTTTATTTTTAAAAAATGTATGAAAAAAAAATGAAAACTAATTGAATTTAACCAAACTTCACCAAGAATAAAAATAAGGTGAAAGAGAAACTTGTTGTTTTGTAACAAAGACTATTTGAAAGTCACAAATTGGAAAAATGAAAGTGTTCTATACTCTCTCCTCTATAGATATTACTTTTTTGATAACTTCCTCTATAGATATTACACTGAACTAAAGAATTCAAACATTAATGTGTATGGGCTATATATATTGTGGGCCTACAATTCATTAGTTTAATGTTGGACTACTTTTTATGCAAATCTAATATTTTTAGTTTAATTAATGTTGGGTTAGCTTTTATAGGCCTAAATATAAATTGAATTTTTTAAGTAAATTTTGTTTAGCATAAAATTTGCGTGACACCATCAACTTTCATAAAACACTATTACTCTTAGGATCCATTTGTTTCAACGTAAAATAATTTTAAGAAAATAATTTATGGAAATTGTTTTATGGAATAGGAATGGGCATAAAGTAATTTACGCTTTAAGAGGAGGTGTGATTTTAAAATATGTTATTTTCAGTCTAACCATATTTTCAAGTAAAACCAAACACCTAAAAATATGAAAAAAAAAATTATGTCCAAATGGGAGCCTTATCATAGTTTCTTCTATTTATGTTTTTCTGTTTCTTTTAATGATTTATTATATAGGCACAAATGGTTATTGAACCCACAATTACTCATCTTCAACTCATTCTTACGAAGAAATAAAACACAATTTGAGTTCGAAATACGGACTACTTTGAACTTTCTTGAAGTTGTGGGAGGAGAGTATTTGGCCTTCTTTTAATTTCTTTTTTATTATTAGGCATTTAGGCCAATGTAATTTAATCTATTTTGGTAAACAGCATAAAATTGTAAACTAACAACATACTCCCATCAACTTCACGCATAATTAGCCAAAAAAAAAAAAAAGGGTTACAGGGCCTTTCATCAATTGAAAAATTTCAAGTGCCATGTAATTTAAGGTTGTTGAAAACATTTTTTTTATAGGATATCAGAAAATTATAAAATACTCCAGGAGTATATTAAATAAGTATTCCCTACTCTATCGTACCATGTCATTGTATTCCAATATTTAATAAATTTCCCCTTCTTCTTACAATTACTTACGGGAAAATAAAACCCATTGAATGTATTTTCTTTTTCAATTTTATGAATTCTTGTTTTATGATTTACCATTAAAAATATTCTTTTTCAGCATTTTAATTTTTTTATTGACCAAAAGAGAAATCTAGAAGTTCAAGAAAGCACACGAAGACCGATCTTAGAACTAAATACAACATGCCACATAATCTCACAAAGAAATAAACAAACGAAATACCCTCAAATACACAAACATAAAATAGAAGTTCAACTGAGCAAGAGACTATCCCAGATTTATGACCAACATGTCAAACAATCTCTTGACAAACAAACAAACACTGAACATTTTTATTCTAGGAAGAAGGAAATAGCACCGTAATTCTTACAAACATGATCCACTCCTCAATAGCTGCCATTCTAATGCTTTTATGTAGTTAAAAGGCTCACAATCTTTTCTGACTCTTAGTAGAGAAGAGGGTACTCATCACTTTCAATGTACCTTGCAAGTAAAGCAGAAAAATTATAGAATATACAAACTAGTAATATTTTTGCTAATTCTAAGACAAGTTTATATAAAACCACAATATTAATTTAAAAAGAAGTTTGTCAAGCTCACCTAAAGGCACCCTTAAATGCATTAACTTCTTCTTCGCCTAGGTCTTTGATTATTCGGCCAGCCTCGTCTTTCCATTTCCTCCGTTAAAGAACCTTACAAGCCATTGAGGTTTTTCTGTTTTAAACCAAAAGACATATCCCACAGCTAATCCAAACACAAAGCCACATCCATAGCCCATTAACACGGCCTTCCAACCAAATCCACTTGCAAACATTGAATCATTATCTTCTTGGAATATTGATGGAGATGGCAGTGGTGATGCATCTGTTCTACATTTGATAGACAATGGAGGCCCACACAATCCCAAGTTCCCATAATATGAGTCGTTTTCAAATGTATCAAATTGTTTGCCTCGAGGTATGGGTCCAATGAGTTGGTTTTGGGAAAGATTTAACTTGGCTAAAAATGTTAGACTTGTCAATTGCGTTGGAATTTCTCCAGTGAGCTTATTTGAAGAAAGGTCTATGGATTCAAGTTCTGACAAATTTTCCAATGATAATGGGATATGACCAGTTAGGCTATTATGGGAAAGGTTGAGCAATATTAGAATTGTAAGCCTTCCAAGTTCCTCTGGAATCTTTCCTTCAAATTTGTTACACGACAAATCAATTGTAGTGAAGATGGTTAGGATTTTCTCTAGTTCAATCTTCGTCCCTTTCATTGTCACCGCTACCGAATCTTGATAATAATCACTTCCACCCAAATATTGCAGAGTTTTACCTTGAATAGTCATCATAGCATTCAAGTTTTGAAAGTAATTTCTCGGTAGAAGACGAGTAAACTCATTGTGAGAGAGGTCAAGAATTCGTAGTTTAGAGAAAGATTTTCCACTAGTCTTATGATTTCCAATAGGACCATGAAATCTATTGGAATTCAAGACAAGAACCTTTAGCTCTGGAAGAGCTTCCAACCAACTGGGGAAGAAATCACTTATCTTGTTATTTCCAAGGTCTAGAACTTCTAGTTTAGTACAGTTGACCAAAGATTTTGGTAATTGCCCTTCTAACTGATTACCATTAAAGACAAGAGTTGTCAACTGATTATCCTTGACAAATGTATCAGGGATGGTGCCGTGGAAGTTATTCATCCGCAAATCCATCACAACGAGATCGTTACTGAAGTTTCCCAAACATTGGGGAACCGTACCACCCAATCTGTTACGAGAGATATCCAAGATACGAAGGGAACTTGCATTACAAATCATAGATGGGATATTCCAGTTAGATTATTTTAGGATAAAATATTGTTTGAGATCAAAAAGATTTCAATAGAATATGGTGGAGCAGGAAGCTTTCCTTGCAATAGATTGGCACGAAGGTCAAGAATCTGTAGATTCTTCCATGGAAGTTGGTCTATACTAGATAAAAAGTTATGAGATAGATTTAGGGAATACAAATGCTCTCCAACTTCAAACATCCATTCCGGGACTTGATTGTGGATCTGATTGTTAGATAGGTCTAAGTCTGTAACTGAGGTTAATCTGAGTTTTGATCCTTTAGGTTTGAAAGTGATGATGGAATTTGGCCAATGAGGTTGTTAGATTGGAGGAATTTTGGTAACTTTTGTGACGTTTCCATTCATTGATGTGGTATTGAAGAAATTTTTATGAGATCCAGAGATTTCCAATTAGATACCAATTTGAGCTGGTGGGATTTGGTGTATAAGAAAATTGCTTTTGAATGTAGGCGAGTTTTGTATCGAGGTTATATGAAATTATCTTTTTTTTTTTTTTTTTTTTTTTTTTTTTTTTTTTTTTTTTTTTTTTTTTTTTTTAAATCTGGAATTCTACCTCTAAAGTTGTTGTAACTGAGGTCAATCGAAGTGAGTCATCCTTTAGATTTGAAAGTGATGATGGAATCTGGTAAGATTCAAAAGATTAAAAATCGATTTTTTCGTGAATTTCCAAGTGATGCTGTTGTATTGATCCTGCAATTTGTAATTGAAATTTTTATGAGATTCAAGAGATTTCCAGTATTACTTTGCAAACATTGCCAACTAAGTCTGTAAATCTTTTGTAATTAAGATGTATTATGTAAGAAACTTAAAGTAGTATCAAAATTGCTTTTGAGATGTGAAGATTCACTATCAAATTCACTAAGTAGATCAAGTTGTAGATTGATTAGGTCAAGTGTTATTGTTCAATGAGTAAGCAAGGTTGAAATTCACTTTAGTTTGAAAGAAAGTGAGAGTTTTGTAAGGTTGTTCAAAAAATCTGGAATTCTACCACTAAAGTTGTTGTGATTGAGGTCAATCAGAGTAAGATCCTTTAGATTTGAAAGTGATGATGGAATCTGGCCAATGAGGTTGTTAGATTGGAGGAAAAATTGAGTAACTTTTGTGACGTTTCCAATTGATGCTGGTATTGATCCTGCAAAATTGAAATTTTTATGAGATCCAAGATTTAGGGATAGCAAATAATCTCCATTTCCAAACTTGTATTCTGGGATTCGACCATAGATCCTATTATTAGATAGGTCCAATATTGTAAATGACGTATTAAAGAAATTTGGAAATTCAGTTATGTTGCAAGAAGCTAATTCTAGGCTATCAAGTTTGGGGAAGGTGTGGTTAAATTTTTTGTTGATGCTCAATGATAGACTATTGTGTGAAAGAGCAAGAATTCTTAAATTTTGGAACTTTGTGAACAATTCAAATTTCACAATACCACTCAGGTTATTTGATGAAATATCAAGCTCAATAAGATTCACGAGATTGGAGATTGACTTCGGAATAGAACCATAAAGCCTGTTATTGTCTAAGAGAAGAGACTCTAGTGAACTGCCAGGTTGGAATTCACAAATTTGACTAGTAAGTTGGTTATAACACAAGTAGACATTGGTGAGTTTTGTGAGGTTGGTCAGAAAATCCGTACCTCCAAAGTTGTTGTTACTGAAATCAATAATTGTGAGATCCTTTAGATTTGAAAGTGATGATGGAATCTGGCCAGTGAAATTGTTATAATTGAGGTAAAATTCAGTAACTTTCGTGAGGTTTCCAAGTGATGCTAGTATTGATCCTGCAAAATTAAAAATTTTATGAGATTCAAAATATTTCCAAGGACTATGCATTGCCAACTAAAAGTAATGATGATATCTTACCACTGAGATTGTTGTAATGTAGATCAAAGTAAGCGAGCTCCTTGAGATTTGAAAGTGATGATGGTATCTCACCAATGAAATGGTTATTTGATAAACCTAAAGCAGTGAGTTGTGTAAGGTTACCAAGTGATGAAGGTATTGGGCCGCTAAAATTGCAGCTACTTAGTCCCAAGTAACTTAAGAATTTTAAATTGCCAATTGATTTTGGTAATTCTCCTGAGAAAAGCGTGTGTGAGACATCCAAAAATCTTAGAGGATTGGTCCAATTTACCATTGGAAAAAGCCCCTTGAGTTCAGAATTATCTTTTAGATTGAGCTCACGTAGGTTTGGTAGGCGGAAAATGCTATCTGGTAGTGTCCCACGCAATTGACAATCTTTGAGAGCAAGGGATGTTAAAGAAGATGACAAATTCATGAAAGAACTAAGTAAAACAGAGGACATATCAATTTGATCAAGATGAAGTTCTCTTAGCTTGGTCAGATTTTGAAGAAGACTCTTCACGAACAGATGTGTTAGGAGCATAACAAGTGGGGCTTTTACAAAATACGAAGTGGCTGGGTGGTTTGTTGGGTCACTGTCTCTTGGCTCCAATCTGAGCTAGAGAGATCTAGTGAGGCCAATTGGGAGAGGTGTGATAATTCAATTGGGACTTGCCCAAAGAAATTAGAGTGAAGAAAGGTTAAGATATCTCAACCTAGCAAATTGACCCAAACCGGGATGAAATCGGCGAAGATTCAAAGGAGTTGAAAGCGAGGTTAAGTTCGTTGCAAGTGATGAAGAAGAAAGAGGCTACTATCGGAAGGAATGGTGCCTACAAGACAGTTACAACTGAGGTCAAGGCCAATAACGTCCCCCCTTACCCTATCACACGTGACCCCATCCCATGAGCAGTAATCAGTGCCCTCTTTCCAAGTCTCCATCTTTGGATAAGAATGCTGATCACAATAATTGGATGAAGGAAATTTTGAAAAAGAAAACAATTTCTTAAATTGGAGCAATGCAGCGCTCTGGTTCTTGGGAGCACAGTAGTGCTGAAGAAGAGGAGAAAGGTGATGATAATGAAAATGATGAAGTAAATTGAAAATACAAGAGCAACAAGAGGTAAAAGAGTTGAGAGAGCCATATGAACCACCTCATCATTCCTAATGAGTTGATAAGCACATATGTTATGAGCATGGAGGTTAGTATTTTTATAGGAAAAAGTGAGGGACAAGTATGCACCATAAGATCACTTTCTACACGACATACCAAAATCAGGGGTCCCAAAATGGTGAAAAAGGGCCAATGTGAATATGGAAAAGGGGGATAGGATGGTTGTTGAAGTCTTGAAGACTAAAACAGGGAATCAGGGATCTCAACATAGTGAAAATGGGCCATGTCATTTACCAAGTCTTCTTATTCCTTTAAGAAAAGACTGAGGGGTCTCAAAATAAAGAAAATGAGCCATGTGATTTCAGAAACTTGACTCTAACAGTGTAACTTGCATATACCTATTATTGATAACTAGTGACGATTGTCTAAATCAAATTGTCTCCATTCACTCATGAAATCCACGTTGATAGTAATTAAAGATTATAAGAGAGACTTATTCATGTTTGTAAAAAATAAAATAATCTCCATGGTCATGTTTTTCATTAAAATTATATCTTTTCCTAACTAAAAAAGAGTTAAAAAGTAAAAACTCACTACTGAGTATGTGCTGTGTGTCTCTATGATTTTTCCATTATTTGGTTTGCAAGGAAAAAGTGGGAGAAAAACTGGCGGTAAGATTGTTTTCTATCCAGCTCCACCAAAATCCTGTCCCCCGATATGGAGAAAATGGAATGAAAAATTGCTCATTGCCTTGAGTCCTCAACCTATTACCCTCTATAAATGTTTCAAGCAAAGAAAATGGAATTAATATGATAATTTCATTTTACTCCATCAGGTCTTGGGAAAGTTAATGACACTTTTCAAAATATATAAGAGTAATTTGTAGAGCTTTTGGGAACATAATAGTGTTTCACGTACTTTATGGGGTTTTGCCGACTTTTCAAAAAAAGAAAAAGGAAACAGTAACAAATTAGTGCCCATTTCTTAATTAAAATATTATTTTCCTTTTTGAATTTGGCAATTTATTGCCGAATTTCTTAACTTAATCTTTTGTTTTTTGAAATTGGAAATTTTAATTGGCGATTTCTTAATAATATTTTTTTCTTCTGATAATGGCATTCATAATACAGATTTCTTAATTTTTAAAATTTATTTTTTCAAACCACAGAAAGAGAGTGATGAACTAAAGAAGCAGTAAACTATCTTAAACCATTTGAGTGGTAGTTTAACACAAGTCAAAGGGACTACGTTGTTTATTTCCCACTTGCTTTTGTGAGATTCAATTATCAAAATTGATACAACTTGAGGCAATTATCGAAATGGAGAGACTTATATTCCTCAAATGATTTCCGAAGCACATCCAAATTTATTTTGTGCATACTCTTTTAGTTACTAGACTACGTACACACTTAATCGTATTCAGCTACTAGCAATGTTCTACAAACGGAATACCCTCATATATGAAATATACATACGTCAAATCTAAACAGGGTTATTTTACAAAGAAGCAAACACCACTGTAATACATATAAACAAGATCCAGTCCCGTAAGAAAGTTGTTGGAAAAGTGTCTCAAATTGCTATTATAACTTGAAAACTAATTGAGTTTACTTGAAGTAGAAAAACTAATTAGGTTACTTTTGTATTTTCTTGGTATCGAAGAAAAAACTAATCCTTGGTGTGTAAAGGAAATACTATTCCTTGGTGTGTAAAGACTATTCCTTATTTCACATAAAACTAATTGTTGTTCCAACAAGTGGTATCAGAGCTTCGGTTGTCCCAACAAAAGTAATGACAACTACCTCATCGTGTTATTTTATTTTTTTCTTTTTTCTTTCCCTTTTATCTTGTTAAGAAAGCCAACATAGTTTGCATAATCTGTTTTAGGAGTACTCTTTTAGTAAAAAGGTATTGATTGGTGAACAATCACCTAAAATATCATTTGGTGAACAGACATACTCATTGATAGAAGAAAGATAAATAGAGCACGTTAAATTGAAGGTTTCTCATTCTTGCATAATCTGTTTACGTAACAACTAAACAATGGTAATTAATCTGGTACAAGTTTTTTTTTCTTCTACTTCTTTTTCTTTTTTATTTATTTATTTTTCTATCATGATTTATTTTTATTTTTGTGTTATATGACTGCAAGGGGCTTTAAACAATAATAATCTGGTACAAGTTTTGTTCTTCTACTTCTTTTTCTTTTTTATTTTTATTTTTTCAAACATGATTTTTTTCTTTCTTTTTTTTTTTTTTTTTTTTTTTTTTTTTGTATGTACATTTATATGACTGCAAGGGGATCTAAGAGGCAATTGAACTAAGGTAATCTTTTATTTTTTGCTTGATTCTAACTTATTTTCTGTTTTATCAATTAAAGATAACCATTTTTTCTCAATTATTATACACTATCTAATTCCTTTTATTTTTCTGTTGTTGGTGCAATTCCATCTATTTGTTATTATCAGTTTTATTTTTTTTTTTTTTTTTTTATGAAACATATTTTCCATAAAATAATTCTAAATATAATATATATTTTGATCATATATATACACATTATGTGTTTATATAGAGTTTTTTCTATGTAATGCACGAGTTAAATGCTAGTAAGAGTAATTTGCAGAGTTTTTGGCAAAATAATACTATTTCACGTACTTTTTGGGTTTTTACTTTTTGCTAACTTCTTTTTTTTTTTCCCTCTCCTCCTTTAAAAAAGGGAAATATAGAACAGTAACAAATTATTGTGAGATCTGTAATATTATTACCAATTTCTTAATTTAATTTTTTGACTAAAGTCAACTTTTGACCCTTGACTTAGGAGGTGTGAAAGAAAAAGCTAAATATTCTTGATGTGTAAAAGAAAGACCATTCCTTATTTCACATAAAACTAAATTGTGGTCCCAATAAGTGTTATTAAAGCTTTTATTGTCCCAACAAAAGTAATGACAACTACCTCATCGTGTTCTTTTCTCTCTTTTTTCTTCCCTTTTTATCTTGTCAACAAACCTAACATAGTTTGAATTCTTCAATAATAGATCATTAGATTTCGTTTAGGGTGTTGGCTGACGATTCACAAAGCACTAACTAATGGCTGTCTGTTCCATTTTCCATTTATAAATTCAAGCAAAGACAACAGAATTCTTAATTCTAAGAACCAAGACCAATATGTTCTGTTAATAATAGTATAACTGTCAGGAATTGCAGGACATATGAATGGTAAGCATTTTGAAGACGCCATATTTCAAACTATTTTTCAACCAATTCAGTCACCTGTCATAATGATGTATAATAGATGACCAGTTTCACGTGCATGGTAAACTTAGGTAGTTTCGTGTATGATAAAAGTGAGTTAGTAGACTTAAAGGCCTAACTAGTCATTGAAAACCAACCACAAACTTGATATTAAAAGCAATGGAGTTGGGAGCTCGCCTTTACTGAGTTCATTGGAAATTCAAATCGTCCTCCTTGCAAGACTTTGACGCGTCTCCCTCACACTTTTTTTTTTAATAAGTCTCCCACTATTTTATGTCCTTTAATAAAGCAATGGAGTTGGGAGCTCGCCTTTACTGAATTCATTGGAAATTCAAAGCGTCCTCCTTGCAAGACTTTCACGCGTCTCCCTCACCCTTTTTTTTTTTTTTTTTTTTTAAATAAAGCGTCTCCCACTATTTCATGTCCTTTAATAAAGCAATGGAGTTTGGAGCTCGCCTTTACTGAGTTGGGACCTGCATATGTGTCGCTACCAGTTCTTTTACAAACAATTTTGATAATTAATCAGTTGAGGTATCAGCAAATATCTTACGCGGTTTAACATCAAAACAAATAAGGAAGAAGTTTAAAACAAAGATGAAAGAGAGTGTTTTTAGAACAAACCTGAAGGAAAGCAAAGAACGAAGAGAAGGATCCGGTCGGGAAAGCAAGAGAATGCTTAAAAAATTACTCTTTTTTATTTATTAAATAGAGAGTGAATGCAATGAGCAAAAAAATATGAGGTTTGAGATTAATTTTTTCGGGTCTTTTGAATTTAATTCAGTTTTTGGTTGAACAGATAGAGAGAGAAAAGAGAGATTTTTCAGCTTCTTTATGTGTGTGGGAAATTATGAGTTCTATCCTCTAAAACCCTCACTTAAAGAGGAAAGAAATAGTCAGAGAGCACAATCCATGAAGAGACTTAAATTTTTATCTTTTATGTATTTGCTAATAAATGATTTTTTTTTTTTTTAAATATTTGAGACTTAACTAATTATTATTTTTTTAAATAAAGCACCTAATTGATTAAAATTTGAAGGCCTTCTTATATTTGGGAGCCTTAGGCTATTACGTAACTTGAATATGGCTTGATCAAGCCTGCTTTGAGTGTCAATTAATAATAATAATTATATCAGACTTGCCACAACTCACAATAAACTACTTTAGTTTGTGGTGAAAATATTATGAGATTTTGTTATACTAATAAACCTTTTGCTAACCAAATAGAAAACACTACAAGTCTACCATTCAAATGTAGCATGTAAGCCTCCATAGTTAAAAAAAAAATAAAAATGTAAGCCAGTACATCTTCTTATGCCTAGCAGTCTGGCACATTCCCATTGCCAATAAATTTGAACATTAGCACATTGATTGGATGGAGAGATAAAGGAGAAAAAGGAAAGGTGAGGAGGGAAAAGATTGCATTTCCTTTGTTTGGTTGGCATGAGAAAAAAAAGGTGTGGTTTTAGAGAGAGAGAGAGAGAGAGAGAGAGAGAGAGAGAGAGAAACGAAGGTGGGTTAATAGGAGATAAAATCATAACTATGAAATGGATAGAGATCTCCAAATGGAGAGTATCCTATTTCATTCTACGGGACCTGTCATTTTGCCATTAATCCAAATTTGGGCGGAAAGAGATGGGGAAAAGAGAGAGATTGAAATGATTTTGAATTTTATATTATAAATTTATTAATATACCCTTAAATTTTCTCACAATTCACAAATATTTAGTGTTTACTTTTTTCAATCATATATAAGGGCATAAAAAGGTAAAAACACATTTTTTCTTTCGGTTACTTTTGCAAACCAAACAAAGAATTTATAAATTCTTTTCTTTTCTTCTTTCCTTTCCTTCATATATCCAAACAAATCAAAGGAAATTATTTTATTTTCTCATTCCTTTCCCTTTCTCTTCCATTCCTCTTTTCTATTCTCTTCCCAAGCCCGAGTTACAACCAAACATTATAGCGTAATTTATAATGTATATTCTCCTCCATTTCTTCTATAAAAGGAAACGAAAGCTTTTAATTGAAAAACTAGAAAAATAGTGGTGATAGAATCCATGTCTTGTACCCGTGGTTTTTTGCTTGCTTAAATATTCAATGAGGATTTTCCACGTAGAGTGATTTTGATGTGCATGCGCTTCTACATGAGGATTCCATACACTTCTTCATTCCCCTTTCTTTGAAATATCCGTCATTAAATGAGCAACCACATACACTTTGTGTCTAATCCCCAAGCCATCAAATGATTAGGCACGTAACAATGGGCGCATACCTATAAAATTTTCACCTTACAAGCACACGAAGCCTTACTGAAGAGCAATCTCAAAGAAATATATAATCAACGTAAGAAAAAGAAAAAAAAAAATTAGCCACGAGAAATGGTGTGCTCAAGTTAGAGTAGGATATGGTCGACAGCTTGCCATTGGACGGCGATGAATAATCTGTATTTTTCTATTTTTGCCAAGAGCCACTGTAGATCTATAAATAAAAAAATTGCTAACTGAACATATTATTCTTTTATCTCTTTCTCTCTCAAACCCCATCTGCTCTCACCCATTTTGTTATCATCTACTACTTTCAGTTCATTGGTACTGGATCCTACCTGTTGGTTTCGTTTACATAAAAAACTTCTACTTTCCGTTTCATTAAAATGTATGTGTTTTCAACTTTTCATAATAACTAAAAAAGTGCTGAAAAACCCATGACTATTGAGTACATAAATATTGAATAGAGTCCCAAACCACAAGGATTTATTTAAATTCAAGCAAAGTTTAATGGAATTAATATGATAATTTTATTTTACTTGTTCTTTTTTGGTGATTAATTCATTTTATAAGTGAAGAGTTTATTTACAAAACAATTTGTAACAATCTTGCTACAACATACTACGCGACAATTTAAATGACTATATATCCACATGTATAATCACATGACCTATTTAATGAGTTATGTGACTTGTTTAAATAATACACGTGAATATTCTTTTGAATGATAACAGAGTGAGTAGTAGCAACACATTGTTTTATAGCTAAACTATGTTCTTAATAAGTATCCGAAACTATTAGATCAAGGAAATTAACCATTTTCTTTTAAGATCCATTTATCTAGCAGAAAATATTTCCCAATATTTGTAATTACGAAATCAGATACTCACCAACAAGTGAATCATAAACCCACCACTCGTCTTTCATCCATTCTTATGAAGATGCTACTTAACCATATATGTATGAGGCTCTTCTTTCAAAAAATTAAATAATTTTTAAAGTCCTACGTTATTAAATTAAGGTGTCATCAACAACCTCGAACAACAATTAACAATAGATCATGTTCCATAGTCAAGTGGTTAATATGTTTTAATCTTTAATGACCTTGGGGGTTTTGGGCTAAGCCGAGCGTTTCTTTACCATATTTTTCCTCACTTGTCATCATCGGTATCATAGTTTGCACGCTTTAATAATAAGAGTAGAGACAAAAAAAGGGTGCTGAAGACTAACCTTCTAATCAATCCTTCACAGGTGCCCAAAATATTGAAAATGGGGCATGTGATTAATTTAAGTCTTCTAATTCTTTAATGTGTCTCATTACCTTATGAGGTCTAGAGATTTAATTAATTAAGTTCACTTTTGAACATCTAGATCAAGATAGTCCTCATTAATTATCCACTCAATAAAAAATCATAAGAGAGACAGGCTAATATGTTTATCAATTTTATTTTTTTAAATCTCCATGATGAGTGAAAAAGAAAGCAAGATTTCCATTTCATTAAAATTTGTATGTCTTCACAATGAAATGTCATATTTAGTACTTCTCAATCATTTTTATTCGTATAGTCAAATAGTATAGTAATTTTAGAAAATTCTTTATACACCTAACAATGAATATTCTAATACCCGAATTATAACAATTTTATATGAAAAAATAATTTAAAAGAAAATATAGAAAATTAAAAAAAAAAAAGCAAAAACTGGATACAAAATAATGCAAGTTGAGCTTATAAAAAATTAATAATTATCTATTGAGAAAAATAATCTAGAAATTCAGAACATGACTGACCATTTTATAGGATTCGAACCCAAATTTATGTGGTGCAGCTATTAAAGAAACATCAGACCTCCAGAACCACCAAAAAAAAAAAAAAAACTGTG
>OU015765.1:42045367-42093323 GCA_907173295.1 Fagus sylvatica
GGAAAGGATTTTGGTGGGTCCGAAAAGGAAACACCCTCACCCCCACTTTTTCTCACACTTTTTCCTTCCAAACCAAACAATGGGAAACTCATATTTTCCACTCCTTTTCCTTTCCTTAGTTTTCACACACAGCATATATTCAGTAGTTGGTTTTTTTACTTTTCAGCACTTTTTTGTTAGGAAAAGATATAAACTTTATTGAAAAACATGACCATGCAGATTATTTTATTTTTACCAAACACGACTAAGTCTGTGCTATGATTTTTTATTCATTTCAACTTGACTAATTTGATGACTAATGGGGGCTACTTTGATTTAGACAAGCGTCACTAGATTCAAGTTACACGGTTAGAGTCAAGTTTCTGAAATCACATGGTCCTTTTTTCTTTATTTTGAGACCCCTTGATACTTTTTGTTAAAGGAATGAGAAGACTTGGTAAATTGCCCCTTTTTATTCATTTCTTTATTTTGAGACCCCTTGATTCTCAGTTTTAGTCTTCAACAATCCCCTCTGCCCCTTTTTCCATTATTCCAAAGAAAAGAAATCAACCAACTTATTCCCTAAAGCAAGTTATAGAGTCAAGTCTTGGTGTTCACTGGTTACACTATTAGAGTCAAGTCTCTGAAATCACATGGCATTTTCTCTATTTTGGGACCCCTGATTCTTTCGTTGAATGAATAAGGAGACTTACATGCAAGTTACTAGGCTCAAGTCTTGGTAATTACATGGCCCATTTTCACTATGTTGGGATCCCTGATTCTAAGTTTTAGTCTTCAACAATCCCCTCTGCCCCTTTTTCCATTATTCCAAAGAAAAGAAATCAACCAACTTGTCCCCTAAAGCAAGCTATAGAGTCAAGTCTTGGTGATCACATGGCCATTTTTCACCATTGTAGGATCCCTTATTTTGGTATGTCGTGCAGAAATTGATCTAAGTGTGCAAACCAAGGAAAAAGAAATAGACTTTCCTTTTACATCAAGGAATAATCTTTCTTTTCACATCAAGGATTAGCCTTTTCTTCCACACCAAAGAAACCCAAAAGTAACCTAAATAGTTTTCATACTTCATCAAGGAAACTCAATATTCAAGTCAGAATAGGAATTTGAGACACTTTCCCAACAACTTTCCTACTGCAGTGGATCTTGGTTATATGTGTTACAGTGTTGATTGCTTCTTTGTGAAATAACCCTGTTTAGATTTGACATATATATTTCATATAGGAGGGTATTCTGTGTGTAGAACATTGCTAGTAGCTGAATACGATTAAGTGTGTACCTAGTCTAATAACTAAAAGACTATGCACCAAAATAAATTTGGACGTGCTTCAGACATCATTTTAGGAATAAAACTCTCTCCGTTTGCTTAATTGCTTCAAGTTGTTTCAATTTTGAAATAGAATATTTCTAACAAGAACTGCAAAAACACATGATTAATTCTGAAATTTTTGAAACAATACTACATTTAGTAGGTTATATTTTTTACAAAGTACATTTAATTAAGAAGCGAAAAAGGGATTGATGAGGTCAATAATAAACTCCTAATAAGACCATCCTTAACCATATATTCTTAATTTTAAGATGACTTAGACACGTAGAAACAATGATCCATTCACCCTCCTAAACAATAAAGCATAAGAAGACTTAATCAAAGCAATTTACAGAGTCAATTCTTCATGATCACATGGCCCGTCTTCACTATTTTGGGAGGACCCCTGGCCTAATTTTCCACAAATTTTTGCCCATTCTCACTACTTTGGGTGTGTTTGTCTCTGTGTGTATATATGCTCCATCAACACCTTCAAATGTGAAAACAAGAAAACGAAAGAGACATCCATTATTGCTTTATTGACATCAAATGTGAAAAAGAGAAAAACCACAATAAGGAATCAACCAAACCTGTCCTGAGAAAATGATCTATTATATGATAGCTCATAGCTTTGTTGACAACACAAAAAAACATAAGAAAAATGAAAGCAAGACGATGAGGTAGTGATCATCACGTTTTCCTATAAAAATATACACCTTCCAATAATTTTCTCAAAAGACTCCAAGACAGTCGTATATGTGCCTTGATCTAATTAGGAAAGATGATGTGGTTAATATGACTCTCTCAACTCTTCTACCTTTTACTGCTCTTGCATTCACGTAGGACTTAAAAAGTTTTTAATCGATGAAGGAGCCTCAAACGTACATGGTTAAGCAGCATATCTTAGTCATCTAAAGATCAAGATTAATTATGATTTTGAGAGAGAAAAGAGATAAAAGAATAATATATTCAGTTAGCAAATTTTTTTTATAGATCTACAGTGGCTCTTGGCAAAAATAGAAAAATAGAGATCCTGCATCGCGGTCCAATGTTAAGCTGTCGACCATATCCTACGCTAACTTGAGCACATATTTCTCATGGCTAATCTATTATTTCCTACGTTGATTATATATTTCTTTGAGATTAGTTATTGCTCTTCAGTAAGGCCTCGTGTGCTTGTAAGGTGAAAATTTATAGGTATGCGTCCATTGTTATGTGCCTAATCATTCGATGGATTGGGGATTAGACACGAAGTATATGAGGTAGCTTATTTAATGACATATATTTCAAAGAAAGGGGAATGAGGAAGTGTATGGAAACCTCATGTGAAAAGTGCGCACACACAAAATCACTCTATTTTTAAGTGGAAAATCCTCCTTGAATATTTAAGCGAAAAACCACGGGTACAAACCATTGATTCTATATAACCACTATTTTTTCTAGTTTTTCAATTACAAGCTTTCGTTTCCTTTTATAGAAGAAATGGAGGAGAATATACATTATATATTAGTATTTTACACTATGTTTGGTTGTAGGCTTGTAGCTCGGGAGGGAAGAGAATGGAAAAAAAAAAAATCCTTTGATGTGTTTGGATAAAGAAAGGAAATGAAATAGAAAAGAAAATAGGTTTGCAAAAGGAACCGAAAGGAAAAATATATGTTTTTACCTTTGTGCCCTTATATATCATTAAAAAAAGTAAATACTAAATATTTGTGAATTGTGAGAAAAATTAAGTGTATATTATTAATTTTGTGTAAGGAGGAGGCCTTGAATTTCCAATGAACTCAATAAAGGCGAGGTCCCAAGTCCATTGCTTTTAAATATCAAGTTAGTGGTTGGTTTTCGATGACTAGTTAGGCCATTAAGTCTACTAACCCACCTTATCATACACGAAACTATCTAATAGATTAACACGTGAAACCCAGATAAAAGTTTATTTTCATATCCTCATATCATTTGATAGGTTTATTTTTGCTTAAGATTTACTTGTGGATGCTTATATATGTGATGATCTCTGTTCATTTTCTAATGATAGTTTACTGCTTCTTTAGTTCATCACTCAATTTCTGTGGTTTGGAAAAAAGAATGAAAATATTATATTCCACTTTTTATAAACAAATTAAAAAAATAATTATGAAATCTGTATCATGAATGCCATTATCAGAAAAAAAAAAAAAAAACTATTAAGAAATCACCAATTAAAATTTCAATTTCAAAAAAACAAAAAATTAAATTAAGAAATTGGCAGTAAAATTGCCAATTTCATAAAGTAAAAATAATATTTTAATTAAGAAATTGGTAATAGTATTACGGATTTCACACTAATTTGTTACTATTTTGTATTTCCCCTATTTTAGAAGAAAAAAAAAAAGGGTGGCAAAACCCCATAAAGTACGTGTGAAACACTATTATGTTCCCAAAAGCTCTACAAATTACTCTGAAATAGTATATTTTGAAAAGTGTCATTAACATTAACTTTCCCAAGACCTGATGGAGTAAAATGAAATTATCATATTAATTCCATTTTCTTTGCTTGAAACATTTATAGAGGGTAATAGGTTGAGGACTCAAGGCAATGAGCAATTTTTCATTCCATTTTCTCCATATTCGGGGGACAGGATTTTGGTGGAGCTGGATAGAAAACAATCTTACCGCCAGTTTTTCTCCCACTTTTTCCTTGCAAACCAAATAATGGAAAAATCATAGAGACACACAGCACATACTCAGTAGTGAGTTTTTGCTATTTAGCTCTTTTTTAGTTAGGAAAAGATATAATTTTAATGAAAAATAACATGACCATGGAGATTATTTTATTTTTTACAAACATGAATAAGTCTCTCTTATAATCTTTAATTACTATCAACGTGGATTTCATGAGTGAATGGAGACAATTTGATTTAGACAATCGTCACTAGTTATCAATAATAGGTATATGCAAGTTACACTGTTAGAGTCAAGTTTCTGAAATCACATGACCCATTTTCTTTATTTTGAGACCCCTCAGTCTTTTCTTAAAGGAATAAGAAGACTTGGTAAATGACATGGCCCATTTTCACTATGTTGAGATCCCTGATTCCCTGTTTTAGTCTTCAAGACTTCAACAACCATCCTATCCCCCTTTTCCATATTCACATTGGCCCTTTTTCACCATTTTGGGACCCCTGATTTTGGTATGTCGTGTAGAAAGTGATCTTATGGTGCATACATGTCCCTCATTTTTTCCTATAAAAATACTAACCTCCATGCTCATAACATATGTGCTTATCAACTCATTAGGAATGATGAGGTGGTTCATATGGCTCTCTCAACTCTTTTACCTCTTGTTGCTCTTGCATTTTCAATTTACTTCATCATTTTCATTATCATCACCTTTCTCCTCTTCTTCAGCACTACTGTGCTCCCAAGAACAGAGCATTGCATTGCTCCAATTTAAGGGGTTGTTTTCTTTTTCGTATTCTGCATCATTCAATTGTGATGATTCTCGTTCAAAGATGGAGACCTGGAAGGAGGGCACTGATTGGATGGGATGGGGAGGGTAGTGATTGCTGCTCATGGGATGGGGTCACGTGTGATAGGGTAAGGGGGGACGTTATTGGCCTTGACCTTAGTTGTAGCTGGCTTAAAGGCACCATTCCTTCCAATAGTAGCCTCTTTCTTCTTCATCACTTGCAACGAATTAACCTCGCTTTCAACAACTTTGAATCTTCGCCGATTTCATCCGGGTTTGGGCAATTTGCTAGGTTGAGATATCTTAACCTTTCTTCCTCCTACTTTTTTGGGCAAGTCCCAATTGAATTATCACACCTCTCCCAATTGGCCTCACTAGATCTCTCTATCCCATATAGGATACGTAAATTTTTCTTTCGGGATGGTGAAAATGTCCCACTTGTAATGCTCCAAACATCTGTTGTGAAGAGTCTTCTTCAAAATCTGACCAAGCTAAGAGAACTTCATCTTGATCATATTGATATGTCCTCTGTTTCTCTTAGTTCTTTCATGAATTTGTCATCTTCTTTAACATCCCTTGCTCTCAAAGATTGTCAATTGAATGGGACACTACCAGATAGCATTTTTGCCTACCAAACCTACGCGAGCTCAATCTAAATGGTAATAATGAACTCATGGGGTTTTTTCCAATGGTAAATTGGACCAATCCTCTAAGATTTTTGGATGTTTCGTACATGCTTTTCGCAGGAGAATTACCAAAATCAATTGGCAATTTAAAATTCTTGAGGTACTTGGGACTAAGTGGCTGCAATTTCAGCAAGTCACTAACCCCAACGCTTGGTAACCTCACACAACTCACCTTCTTTGATTTATCATATAATAGTTTTAGTGGTGAGATACCATCATCAGTTTCAAACATCAAGGCACTTGATTACTTCGATCTAAATTACAACAATCTTAATGGTAAGATATCATCATTACTTTTAGTTGGCAATGCAAAGTAATTGGAAATCTCTTGAATCTCATAAAAATTCAATTTGGCAGGATCAATACCATCATCACTTTCAAATCTAAAGGATCTTACTCTGATGGACCTCAGTTTCAACAACTTTGAAGGTAGAATTCCAGATTTTTTGACCTACCTTACAAAACTCACCCAAGTTGACTTGTCTTAGAATACATTTGAATCTCATAATATTGCAATTTTATAGGAGCATTACCCATGTGGCTTGGTAACCTTTCACAACTCACCGATTTGGATTTATCAATTAACAATTTTAGTGGTGAGATGCCATCATCACTTACAAATCTCAATGTACTCTCCTACTTGCATCTAGGGGGGAATCATCTTAGCGGTAAGATCTCATCATCACTTTTAGTTAGCGACAAATAGTCCTAAGAAATATTTTGAATCTCATATTATTGCAATTTTACAGGAGCATTACCAATGTGGCTTGGGAATCTCACTAGAGTTACTAGTCTTTCACTTCACAATAACAACTTCACGGGCCAAATCCCATCATCACTTTCAAACCTAAGGGATCTCACTTACGTTAGCCTCAGTTATAACAACTTTGAAGGAAGGATTCCTGATTTTTTGACCAACCTCACAAAACTCACGTCAATTTACTTGTCTTTTAACCAACTCACTGGTCAATTTGATAAATTTCAATTTAGCAAATCCCTAAATATTCTAGCATTAGGTAATAACAAGCTTTATGGCTCTATGCCAAAGTCTATCTCTAATCTTGTGAATCTTACATATCTTGATATTTCATCAAATGACTTGACTGGCATTGTGGACCTTGATATGTTCAAAAATCTCAAAAAGCTTTACACAATTGACTTTCATGCCAATCTACTACATGGCAAGCTTCCTATTCTACCATCTTTTGTGAGCTTCTTTTTTATCTCAAACAATAGCTTCAGTGGGGAGATCCCATCTACAATTTGCAATGTACCTTCCCTTCGACTCTTGGATATTTCTTATAACAATTTGAGTGGTAAGATTCCGCCATGTTTGGGAAACTTCAGTTCTCTCTCTGTGATGGATTTGCGGATGAATAACTTCCACGGCACCATGCCTGATACATTTGCAGAGGGTAATTGGTTTGGAACTCTTGCCTTTAATGGCAATCAGTTAGAAGGATTATTACCAAAATCTTTGGTCAACTGTAAATATCTGGAAGTTCTAGATATTGGAAATAACAAGATAAATGATTCATTCCCCTATTGGTTGGAAGCTCTTCCAAAGTTACAAGTTCTTATCTTGAGGTCCAACAAATTTAATGGTCCAATAGACAATTTGAAGACCAAGTCATCTTTCCCTATGCTGCGAATCATCGACCTTTCTCACAATGAGTTCACTGGTATTTTGCCTACCAAATTTTTTGAAGGATTGAAAGCAATAAAATCAATCAATGAAAGCGACACCGAATTGAAGTATATGGAACACTACAATTACCTGGACTCAATCAAGGTAGAAATGAAGGGAAATGAACTTTTCCTAGAGAAAATCTTAACCATCTTCACTACCCTCGATTTGTCGAGCAACAAGTTCCATGGAAAAATTCCAGAAGTACTTGGAACGCTTAAGTTTCTTCGAGTGCTCAACCTTTCCCATAATAGCCTAATTGGTCATATCCCATCCTCGTTGGCCAATTTGTCAGCACTTGAATCCTTGGACCTCTCTTCAAATAAGCTCAATGGAGAGATTCCAATGCAATTGACAAGTTTAACATTTTTGTCCGTGTTAAACGTTTCGCAAAACCACCTTGTGGGACCCATACCTCAAGGTAAACAATTTGCTACATTTGAAAACAACTCATACGGTGAGAACTTGGGATTGTGTGGACTTCCTTTGTCAAAGAAATGTAGCATCGATGAGCGGCCACCACCATCATTGCCACCTATATTCCAAGAGGACAACGATTCAATGTTTACAAGTGGATTCGGTTGGAAGGCTGTGTTATTAGGGTATGGATGTGGATTGGTTTTTGGATCAGCTATGGGGTATCTTGTTTTTAAAAGTGGAAAACCTCAATGTCTTTTAAGGTTGATTGAAGAAAAAGGGCACAGAAAGGGGAGAAGGCCTAACAATCAAAGATCTAGACGAGGAAGAAATTACTGCATTTAAAGAATGCTTCTAGGTGAGTGTGACAAACATCTCTTTATAATAATATTATGCTATTGTTTTATATAAACTTGTTTTAGAATATGCAACATTATAATTTATTCAATTTTTGCTATATATTCTTTAATTATTCTCTCTATCACCTCTCACCAGCAAGCTATTGGACAGGGGATGGGGATTATGCTCTCTACTAAGAGTCAAAGAAAATTGTGAGCCTTAACTTACAGCAGAGAATTTATTAACGGCAGTTGCAGGGAGTGGATCTTGTTTGTGTGTATTAAAGTGGATCTTGGTTCATTGTAAAATAACCTTGTTTAGATTTTATGTATGTATATTTGAGGTATTCCAGATGTAAATAGAACATTGCTGGTTGCTTAATATGATTAAGTGTGTACCTAGTCAAGTAACTAAAAGAGTTAGCACCAAAATAAATTTGGATGTGCTTCAGACATCTTTTGAGTAATAAAAGTCTCTCTGTTTGCTTAATTGTTTCAATTTTAATAATGAATCTCACAAAAGCAAGTGGTACGACTCCTAAGCCATAGTTTAAGGGATTTCATGCTTGCTTCCCATCTTGAGTCTTTCTCAGAATAACCGAACTAAAACATCATTAGAAAAATGTTACTAAACAACCTGAATTCACGTGGGACTTAAAAAGTTTTGGTTTTTAATTGATGAAGGAGCCTCAAACGTACATAGTTAAGCAGCATCTTAGTCATCAAAAGATCAAGATTAATTATGATTTTGACGGGATTATAGTGTAAAATGTGATTGTTTATGAGTGATCCTTAAGCCAAACAATATCAACCCTGGCTTCCAAAAAAGCTAAATATAAAATTGGCAGACAAAGACTAAAAACCCAGGTCATAACCCTTTTTTTTAATAGCTCCCTGGACTTTCAAACTTCGAAGTAACCAATGAGCTCTCGCTTGTAATTTTAGTTTTTATTAAATTAAAATTCATATTAATTAAAAATTAATGTTTTATAATAAAGTGATCACGTGTCATGTAAGTCACCCCTTTCCGACAATCAAAATTGACAGAAGTGAGATGGATTTAGACAAGTATTCACTGGTTACACTGTTAGAGTCAAGTCTCTGAAATCACATGGCATTTTCTCTATTTTGGTACCCCTGATTCTTTTGTTGAATGAATAAGGAGACTTACATGCAAGTTACTAGGCTCAAGTCTTGGTAATTACATGGCCCATTTTCACTATGTTGGGATCCCTGATTCTCAGTTTTAGTCTTCAACAATCCCCTCTGCCCCTTTTTCCATTATTCCAAAGAAAAGAAATCAACCAACTTGTCCCCTAAAGCAAGTTATAGAGTCAAGTCTTGGTGATCACATGGCCATTTTTCACCATTGTGGGATCCCTGATTTTGGTATGTCGTGCAGAAATTGATCTAAGCGTGCAAACCAAGGAATAAGAAATAGACTTTCTTTTCACACCAAGAAATAATCTTTCTTTCCACATCAAGGATTAACCTTTTCTTCCACACCAAAGAAACCCAAAAGTAACCTAAATAGTTTTCATACTTCATCAAGGAAACTCAATATTCAAGTCAGAATAGGAATTTGAGATACTTTCCCAACAACTTTCCTACTGCAGTGGATCTGACATATGTGTTACAGTGTTGATTGCTTCTTTGTAAAATAACCCTGTTTAGATTTGACATATGTATATTTCATATAAGAGGGTATTCTGTGTGTAGAACATTGCTAGTAGCTGAATACGATTAAGTGTGTACCTAGTCAAATAACTAAAAGACTAAGCACCAAAATAAATTTGGACGTGCTTCAGACATCATTTGAGGAATAAAACTCTCTCCGTTTGCTTAATTGCTTCAAGTTGTTTCAATTTTGATAATTGAATCTCAGAAAAGCAAGTGGTACGGCCACTAAGCCATAGCTTATGTGAAGGGATTTCATTCTCTTCCCTTTTGGCTCTTTCTTAGAATAATCGAACTAAAACATCATTAGAAAAACAGCCTTGTGCTCAGTTGTACGTAGTTTAGAAGTGAGACAGCCTTGTGCTCAGTTGGACAATCTTTTCTTTTGGTCGAAAAACATTTATGAAATAGAATATTTCTAACGAGAACTGCAAAAACACATGATTAATTCTGAAATTTTTGAAACAATACTACATTTAGTAGGTTATATTTTTTACAAAGTACATTTAATTAAGAAGCGAAAAAGGGATTGATGAGGTCAATAATAAACTCCTAATAAGACCATCCTTAACCATATATTCTTACTTTTAAGATGACTTAGACACGTAGAAACAATGATCCATTCACCCTCCTAAACAATAAAGCATAAGAAGACTTAATCAAAGCAATTTACAGAGTCAATTCTTCATGATCACATGGCCCGTCTTCACTATTTTGGGAGGACCCCTGGCCTAATTTTCCACAAATTTTTGCCCATTCTCACTACTTTGGGTGTGTTTGTCTCTGTGTGTATATATGCTCCATCAACACCTTCAAATGTGAAAACAAGAAAACGAAAGAGACATCCATTATTGCTTTATTGACATCAAATGTGAAAAAGAGAAAAACCACAATAAGGAATCAACCAAACCTGTCCTGAGAAAATGATCTATTATATGATAGCTCATAGCTTTGTTGACAACACAAAAAAACATAAGAAAAATGAAAGCAAGACGATGAGGTAGTGATCATCACGTTTTCCTATAAAAATATACACCTTCCAATAATTTTCTCAAAAGACTCCAAGACAGTCGTATATGTGCCTTGATCTAATTAGGAAAGATGATGTGGTTAATATGACTCTCTCAACTCTTCTACCTTTTACTGCTCTTGCATTCACGTAGGACTTAAAAAGTTTTTAATCGATGAAGGAGCCTCAAACGTACATGGTTAAGCAGCATATCTTAGTCATCTAAAGATCAAGATTAATTATGATTTTGAGAGAGAAAAGAGATAGAAGAATAATATATTCGATCAGTTAGCAAATTTTGTTTATAGATCTATAGTGGCTCTTGGCAAAAATAGAAAAATAGAGATCCTGCATCGCGGTCCAATGTTAAGCTGTCGACCATATCCTACGCTAACTTGAGCACATATTTCTCATGGCTAATCTATTATTTCCTACGTTGATTATATATTTCTTTGAGATTAGTTATTGCTCTTCAGTAAGGCCTCGTGTGCTTGTAAGGTGAAACCTTTATAGGTATATATAAGCCCATTGTTATGTGCCTAATCATTCGATGGATTGGGGATTAGATACGAAGTATATGAGGTAGCTTATTTAATGACACTAGTCGCAAACCCGCGCGATGCACGAAAACGTCTTAATTTTATATGTAAATATATAAGAAATTTATTTATAATGTAGACCTGTGAACACCTATAGCATCAATTTCTTGAATAGTTTCAATTATTATCAAATTTATGCAATGATATATATATATATAAAAGAACCCATACCACAAAACAAAATAAATCAGATTTGACCATAACACAAAACACACAACTCTAATAAGAAAACCAAGGGAAAAAAAAAATACCAACCACCACAAAACTACAACCAAGGTTCAGAACCCACAAATCCAATAAAAAAATAAAAATAAAAACTACAAACCTAGTAATAACACATATCACAAAATCCACAAATCGAATAAAAAAACAAAAGGGGAAAAATATTGCATCTTTCATACACAAACCACCACATAAGCACAGGGGCAAAAAAAAAATTTGAGCGCAACATCACCAATTGTTGGGGCATCAGAAAACCAAGGGAAAAAAAATACCAACCACCACAAAACTACAACCCAAGGTTCAGAACCCACAAATCCAATAAAAAAATAAAAATAAAAACTACAAACCTAGTAATAACACATACCACAAAATCCACAAATCGAATCAAAGAGCAAAAGGGGAAAAAAATTGCATCTTTCATACACAAACCACCACAGAAGCACAGGGGCAAAAAAAAAATTTGAGCGCAGCATCACCAATTGTTGGGGCAGTTGGTAGTGGAGAGTTTAAATAAGAGATTGAGGGTGCAATAAATTGGGGAAATGAAGAGGTGGGGGAAAGATCCATGGGAGATGAAGAGGTGAGGGAGATGAACAGGCAAGGGGCAAAAACCCATGGGAGATGAAAAGGTTAATTGGGGAGATGAAGAGGTGAGGGAAAAACCCATGAGAGATAAAGAGGTGAGGGAGATGAAGAGGCATGGGGGAAAAACCCATGGGAGATGAAGAGGCGAGGGAGAGAGAGTGTGGGAGATGAAGAGGTAAGGGGGAGAGAGAGTGGGATATGAAGAGATGAAAGATGAGATGTGAGAGAGAGAGAGAGTGAAAAAGAGGGTAGGATGACATGGACGTTTGTGGGTGCAGGAATTATGACGTGGCGGTACTTGAAGGAGAAAAAAAAAATTCTCTCTGCTTCAGCTTTTAATTTATACTAGTCGTGTACCCGCGC
This sequence comes from Fagus sylvatica, assembly GCA_907173295.1. Classification (NCBI taxonomy): domain Eukaryota; kingdom Viridiplantae; phylum Streptophyta; class Magnoliopsida; order Fagales; family Fagaceae; genus Fagus; species Fagus sylvatica. Next base: position 42,057,705 of record OU015765.1, read on the forward strand.
GATGCGCGTAATAGAAATGGCTTCCATCATATTTATGTCATAAAAAATTTTCATGTCTATAATGGGTATTGCATTCAGCTGAAATTTTTCATGACTATAATGGGTATAGATTCAGCTAACTCAATACATATTCCTTAGTTTGCCCTATTTGTAAATAGAACAAATACCCAAAAACAGATATTTTGGAATCTTTCAAGTTTGGATACAATGCATCTCTCTATTAACTTCGGATACAAACGGAAACCCATTAAAATTGGACGTTAAGCCCAAAATATTCATTTAAAACAAAAATATATAGAGGCAATATGCTTCAGGTTGTTCACCATAATTCTATCAACAACAAAAAAATAAAAAATAAAAAATACTGCCTATAATTCACTCTGTTGTGACCATTGGCTAAAGCAACCATTTTAATTAGAAGTTAGAACCACAAAAACATAGACATGAAAGGGAAAAATTACAAAAACAGACCCAATATGGAAAGTTTGGGTATTGGTGGAACAAATGCCCATCCCAGATGATTCTATTTTGCAACCATTCCGGCTCACCATTGCGCACAGCCCTCCAACTGATTCATTAAGCCTGACTGAAACCTGGTGGGCATGGTTTATCAAGTAGAGGGTTGCCCATCCATCTACATAAAATTCAAATTCATATAACTGTTTTTTTTTTTTTTTTGATAGGTCAAATTCATATAACTGTTATTTATATGGATATAGATTAATAATCTACAAAGACCCCAAGAAACTACTATGAAATAAAAATCAAATCTCATAAACAGCAACTCCATTCAACTTAATAAAACGTGAAATTAAAATTGTAAAACATGAATAGAGGTTATTTTGGTCTTGGTCTGAGATAAGCATTTTGATATATCAGAATTTGCTTGTAACTGAGATGAAAAACCATTGTGAATGTTTTAGCAAAAAAAAAAACCATTGTGAATGGTGTTTAAGGGTTGTAGGTTATTACAAGCGGTTTAGTCAAACTTAATTTAAGTGAAAGCAGATTATGTTCTTAATTTGCAGAAATTGAATCGGAAGATGGTATATCATGTCATTTAAATTACAGCACAACAGAAATAGGCTAATATACATTGCAAATGCTTGAGTGACTTTCTTATCAAATAATAAATGATTACTAAAAGAATAATCTTTCAAGTGCACAATTTGTTAATGTACATTTTTTATATAAGAACCACTTGTGTAAAAGCAAAAAAAAGTGTACTTGATATAGATTGAGCCCTTGATCTTTAATGGTTCTTGCCTTTTATCTTTTTTTCTAAGAAAATTTGAACCCTGTTTGGAGTATCCTATCTTATATATATATATTTTTTTGGAGTATCCTATCTTATATTATGGATGATCGTTAAAGAATATTAAGGGTTACTTATATTAAAAAAAAAAATGTTAAGGGGGAATCGTGAAGAAGTCTTTTATTATTCCCTATTGTCTATTTCTGTCAATTTATAAATATCAAACTGCTTTTCAAAACAAAAATGAACAGGCCTCAAGTCCTTGTGACTAATGGTCTCAGCTAATGTAATTGTCTCCTAGTCTGATTTAATTAGGAGGAATAACCATAAACATTAGTATGCCATCCATATACATTTTACGTTGGGGTCCTTGTTAGTTAGGAACAACATGGTTTTCACCTATTTCCATTTTCCACATATTAAGGTCTCTCTGATAAAAGTTTTGTCAGTTCAGGAAAAAAAAAGAAAAAGAAAGGAAAAAAGTCCAAAAAGATCAAATATGCTAATTATTTGTACTTACAGTTGATATCTTGATCAATTTCATGATTCCCTGCACCTAAAGAGAAATCAGAAAGATAAAAATAAAAGATAAAACATGAGAATACGAATACAGCATTGAAACATTATATGATTAAAAGCCGTAAAAAGCTTGCAATCTTTTATTGATGAAAAGAAACTAAAAACAAAACACACACAGGAAAATCTATGCAACCTTTGCTGCTCTAGTTGAGTATTTTTTGCCAAAACCTTACGTATATCAGCTACAATAATCTGCACACAGAGAATAGATTTCCAAGTTGCTCATAAAGTTGAGTAATATATTATTTTATTGACCATATGTAAACTTCAAAACGACATCTATTTGAATTCTATATAGTCAACATTATACACGTGGCAACTAAGTAATGCATTTTCAATAAATAAAATCTGTTTGCATAATTATATGAAAGTTTTCATCATTATGATGATCAAAGTTTATTCTCAAATAGTTTTATGGAGATGAACATTTTTTTTTACCAAAGCAAGACAAATGCATAAAATAAACTATAAAAAGGCAAAATGTTAGTGGTTCTTGGTAACACCAAGAGAAGCCTCAATGGGGGGCCATAGAGCTTTTCGAAATGTCTATTATTCACTGGAATGCAGCTGAACCCTCCAAACAAACACCACAAACCCCCTACAAATTTACGAACACCCTTCTAAAATTAACTCAGACAAACAGCACAAACCCCCTACAAATTACTAACATCCTTCTAAAATTGACAGTTACAAATGAATGGTACGTATTGAGAATCAAAGCTAATATATATATATATATATATTAGATACATATTGAGAATTATCTCAACACATGTTTCAATGGAATTTCACCAAACACATGGCATGCGGCTATAACCAAAATAATAAAATAAATATGCCCAGATTTGAACAATCTGCCACTAAAAAAAAACTTAAAGAACAGAGAAAACGATAGATTAAGAACTCACCTTGGGTTATTTAAAACAATTGAAACTGAGTTTGATAACTTCATACTTGAACAATCTGCCAATAAAAAAAAACAGGGGAAAAGATAGAGTAAGAAATAACCTTGGGTATTTCTGCTCTTGGTAGACCATCCATTTAGACAATATATCAAACACATCAAAGGCATGCCAAGGGTGCACCTCAAACCAAAGAGAAGGAAAGCAAAACAAATGAGCCACAAACAATCACAAAGCCACGTGAAAAGAAAAATCACAGATCCACCGGAAAGAACAAACAAATTCAGGGAAAAAATTATGGAAGAAACTCACATTGGAGAGCTGGTTTCAGCGGACGGGCAGCCAAAGGAGATGGACATGACAAAAAGAACAGAAATAACACTCGGGAAAGCTGTTCCTTTGAAGGCCATGCCGATCAATCAGTGGTTTGGTGGAGGGAGAGAAATTGAAAATTTATATACATATGAAAAAAAAAAAAGAGGAGAGAGAACTGAAGGTTCTGAAGGAGTTAGGTTTGAAGAAGAGAAAAGGTCTCAATAAATGTCCACTGATACCGTTTCACTCCGAACTGTAACCACCATACGTGCCTGTTCAGTTTCAGCTGGTTGTGGTGAATGAAGGAAGGAGAATGGTTGTAGAGAGTTGATCTTTTTGGACGTTTTGGTGAAAAAGAGAAACGTCAGAAATTTCTTACGTTTTGGTTGGGATAAACTCATCAATGTAACTTTGGAGAAACTCCCGACGGTAATTAAATGGTAAAGATAATAATAATAATAATAATAATAATAATAAAAGCCCAACCCAAAAAAATAGAGAGTGGGCCGGATCTGAAATGTTATGAGAGAGTTGAGAGGCATGAGATTTGGATTGATGTGAGAAAAGTAAATCTGACGTGGCAGGTTTTGGAGAAGACAAAAAAAAATCTCTCAACTTCACCTATTAGTTTATATAATAGATTATAGATATAGATATATTTCAAAGAAAGGGGAATGAGGAAGTGTATGGAAACCTCATGTGAAAAGTGCGCACACACAAAATCACTCTATTTTTAAGTGGAAAATCCTCCTTGAATATTTAAGCGAAAAACCACGGGTACAAACCATTGATTCTATATAACCACTATTTTTTCTAGTTTTTCAATTACAAGCTTTCGTTTCCTTTTATAGAAGAAATGGAGGAGAATATACATTATATATTAGTATTTTACACTATGTTTGGTTGTAGGCTTGTAGCTCGGGGAGGGGGAAGAGAAAAGAATGGAAAAAAAAAAAAAAAAAAATCCTTTGATGTGTTTGGATAAAGAAAGGAAATGAAATAGAAAAGAAAATAGGTTTGCAAAAGGAACCGAAAGGAAAAATATATGTTTTTACCTTTGTGCCCTTATATATCATTAAAAAAAATTAAATACTAAATATTTGTGAATTGTGAGAAAAATTAAGTGTGTATTATTAATTTTGTGTAAGGAGGAGGCCTTGAATTTCCAATGAACTCAGTAAAGGCGAGCTCCCAAGTCCATTGCTTTTAAATATCAAGTCAGTGGTTGGTTTTCAAGGACTAGTTAGGCCATTAAGTCTACTAACCCACTTTATCATACACGAAACCACCCCAACTTGTCTAGTAGACTTGAGCCTAGTGGTTGGTTACTAGGCTCAAGTCTTGGTAATTACATGGCCCGTTTTCACTATTTTAGGATCCTTGATTCTCGGTTTTAGTCTTCAACAACCCTCTCTGCCCATTTTTCCATTATTCCAAAGAAAAGAAATCAACCAACTTGTCCCCTAAAGCAAGTTATAGAGTCAAGTCTTGGTAATCACATGGCCCTTTTTCACCATTGTAGGACCCCTGATTTTGGCATGTCATGCAGAAATTGATCTAAGCGTGCAAACTTGTCCCTTACTTTTTCCAAGAAATCAACCAAGAGGTGATCATGGACGTGTGTTAGACTTTCCTACTTTTTCCTAATAACTTTAAGAATTGATAAATATGTAATTTTCTCTCTCTCCTTATCAACGTGGGATTCAGTTTTTTTTTTTTTCCAAAACAATAACTCTTTACTATAAAACTCATTATCACATGAAATTTCCATATCTTCACATTTAATTCTTTAATTTAAATTAATATTAAAATGTTCCAATATCAGGTTATTTCTTTGATCATGTGCTTAGGGAGAGACTCACATTTTATTTTGGCTACTCTTTAATTTCTATGTGCATAGAGTATATATACTTTACAATTACATATCTATCTATCAATTTTGTAATCAGGTTCCAAAGTGCAATCTACAGCAAGAAAAAGAAACATGTGCATGCATGATGCACTACAAAAAACTTGGTCTATTTCAACGCATTTATTTCGAGGGTTCATTAAAAATGGTTGCAATAGCATATAATTTTGTGAGGGAAACTGAGGGGCTGAAATATACAATTAATCTATTTCGACGGTCATTAATAGAACCGTTGAAATAAACTTATATTACTCACCTCTTTTGACGGTGACCTTCGGAATATGTATTTTTTTAACCAAGCTATTTCAACGGCCATAAAAACCTTCGAAATAAGCATGAAAAAGTGCGTCCCACGATTTCTGAAAATGAAAACCCCTAAATCGTAATTAATCTATTTCGACGGTCAGTAATAGAACCGTTGAAATAAATTTATACTACTCAGCTCTTTTGACGGTGACCTTCGGAATATGCAATTTTTTTAACGGAGATATTTCGACGGTCATAAAAACCTTCGAAATAAGCATGAAAAAAATAATAACTTCAGTGACTTCGCACGCGACTACTCATTTCTGAAAAACCCATAACTTCGAAATCGTGAATAGAAAATTTGAATTTTCGCATAACTTCAAGTTTCAATCGTCAAACATGTGAAGTTGGTGAAGCTATTAGTGTCCAAAACCCCCAAATCTTCAAAACCCCTAAATCATCAAAACCCCCAAATCTTCAAAACCCCCAAATCTTCAAAACCCTTAAATTCTCGCACCAGACCTTGTCCTCGCTCCACGGCTCCACCCCTCATCACTCACTCCAATCAATTTCCAACAAAATGTAAGTTCCAACTTCGAACTCTTTTGATTTTCGTTCAGATTTTTTAGAGAGAGAGAGAGAGAGGGTTTGAGATTATGAATAGATCTCTGATTGTTTTGAACTTCAAGCCTTCGACGCTCCCATTTTCAGGCTACCGGAGAACTGTGAGATCGACGGCTAGCAAAGACGAGGTCATCGAAAGAGTCCTCTCCATCATCAAGAGCTTCCCCAAAGTCGATCCTTCATTTCTACAAAAAGACAAGGTCCGCCTGTCATTTTCTCTTCGATTCCATTTCTTTCCTTTGCTAATTATCATTTGATGTTATTAGTTTTGGATTTTATTGTTCGTTTTGATGTTATTAGTTTTGGATGCAGTTAAATCACTCAAGTGATACACCGATCATCATATTCATAGCTGGTTGATTTGACTCTCTGTTTTTGCCGAGTTGTATTCATATAGCAACAGTTATACTTTGACTCTCTGTTTTTCTTTTTCCAATGAAACACCATATGTGTATTTTTCGTATCTGCTTTTAATTGTTGATTTGTATTGATTGCCTGCTGTTAGTACTTTTGGGGTTATGCATTTCCTTTATTGACTGCATATTGTTGCTGACATAAGTCGATTTTTTGTGGCTTATTTTGATATGGATTTTTTTAATTTTATTTTTCGTTTCCTTTTTATTAACCAGTGTCCTTCCCGGCTTGGTCAGTTCCTAATGAGGATGATCCCGTACATGGGATCCGTTGAAAAGAGATCTTTCGTTATGGTAACTTCTTTTGAGGATCTAGGATTTAGGGAGAACAGTACCACCAGTTTTATTGATGTGAGTTGACTGTAGGATGACCGCCTAAGTCAAACTACAAGATGTTCGTATGAGCCGATATTTTTTATGCATTAAATATTTAAGACATTGGATTGCTTGACAACTTTCCATAATATAAATTTTATTATAAATATTTTTCAATAAGTAAGCCATTCAAGTTGGGAATTAGTTCAAGCAATTCCTTTGCATTCTAAATATATCATTTAAATATTTATATATATTTTTTCAATTTGACTTTTTTTCCTCTTCTTGATGATACATTATAATGGAAAGTAATTTCCTAAATGTTAGTGATATCATATACCATTGAATGAGTATTGCACATGGGCCACATGGAAATATTTTGCAAATAGTTTCGAAGTGAACTACATGTACTCACACATAGCATAAGTCATCACCTTGTTATCCATAAAACATAAGTTTATGGATTGAAAATTAAAAAAAAAGTAATGTGTTAATGACACGTTGGCTGTCTAATATCCATGAATGCCTTATTATTTGTGCATAATTGGAAGTGACTACTGATTTCATATGGCTGGTTATGACATGTTTCAAGTATTTACAAGAAAAAGAAAGCATATGCAGCAGCCATGGTTATTAAATAGGCTTTGAAAGTATCATGTTTCATTATTTGCTTGCTTGCAGATTTGTTTCCAACAAGTGGTTTGGTGCTATTATTTTCAGTGGGATCTTATTTGGAAGACTTTCATCATAGTGGTATATAAACTTCAAATCTAAGTATTCCTTGCTTATGTCACCTTGATTTATGATGACTGCATTAATCAATATCCCATTTGGGTCTTTACTTGTGAATGCATCTCTCTTTTTGCCTTTATCCCTTATAAAATAGCATAGTTATTTTTTCTTGTCCATTTGGGTCTTTACTTGTGAATACATCTCTCTTTTTGCTGTAGTGCCTATGAATTTTTTTTGCCCTCTTCATCTTTTATGTCTATTCTATTTCCTTTTGTCATATGCTATATAAAAAATTATATTAGATTTATAAATGGTTTTTATTTATTCATATTGCAGCAATATTGAGACATTGGTTGTTCTGTATATAAGATGGAACACAATTGGGTAAAAATTAGGAACAGAGCCCTTCCCGAGTATAGACAAGGAGTTAAGGAGTTTCTAGATTTTGCATTTGAGCATACAACAATGGAGGATAAGATTTTATGTCCGTGCAAGCGATGCAATCATTACTTCGCAAAGAGTCGAGATGATGTTGAGGCAGATTTGATTACTATTGGCATTGTCCCAACTTATACTCGATGGTTTAGACATGGTGAGGAGACACATTCTGAAACATGTGATAATTTGGTTAGTGATGATGAGTCAGATGGGAATGACTTGCATGAGATGGTAGAAGATTATTTTGGAGCTTCTAATGCAGCTAGTTGGCTAGCTGGAGAACCGAGTGGCAATGGTACTCCTGAAGAGCCTAACGATGATGCAACTAAATTTTTTCGTTTGTTGGGAGATAACGAACAAAAACTTTATCCTAATTGCAAGTATACAAAATTGTCTTTCATTGTAAAGTTACTTCACATAAAATGCCTTGGTGGTTGGACAAACAAATCGTTTACTATGTTGCTTCAACTGTTGAATGAGGTACTTCCTAAATGTGACGTAGAGTTGCCAAACTCATTCTATGAGGCAAAGAAGACAATTCGGGATTTAGGTCTTGATTACAAGAAGATAGATGCATGTGTTAATGATTGTATGCTATATTGGAAGGAAAACTCTAAAAAGAAAAAATGCCTAATTTGTGGTGTCTCAAGATGGAAAGTAGGTAAAAAGAATGTGAGTGGTAAAAAAGTTCCTCACAAGATATTGCGTTATTTTCCAATAACACCAAGGCTGCAAAGGTTCTTCATGTCAACAAAGACGGCTTCTTACATGACTTGGCATCATGATAAGCGAGTTGATGATGGGCTATTAAGACATCCAGCTGACTCTAAGGCATGGAAAACTTTTGACGAGATTCATGAGTCATTTTCCTTAGAGACACGTAATGTTAGGTTGGGTCTGGCAACTGATGGATTTAATCCATTTGGAAATATGAGCCTCAGTTATAGTATATGGCCGGTTGTTCTTGTTCCGTATAATTTACCACCATGGATGTGTATGAAGCAGCCTAATTTTATGTTATCATTGCTCATTCCGGGACAGAAGGGTCCAGGAAATGACATTGATGTCTATTTGCAACCGTTAGTTGATGAGCTAAAACAGTTATGGGAAGTTGGTGTTCCTACTTTTGACTCTTTTAGAAAACAAAATTTCAATATGCGTGCAGCAGTTTTATGGACAATTAATGACTTCCCAGCATATAGGAATCTTTCTGGATGGAATACTATGGGTGCTTTGGCTTGTCCTTCTTGTCATGATGAAACCCATTCTTCTTATTTGAAAAGTGGAAAAAAGTATTGTTTCATGGGACATCGACGCTTTTTGCCAATTAAGCATAGATGGAGATTGCAGTCAAGATTATTTGATGGTAAGAAAGAGACGAGTTCATCCCCTAAACAATTATCCGGAGATGATGTGGTTCATCAAGTACATAATCTTGAAGGCTTAATATTTGGGAAAGGAGTAAAGAGAAAACGTGATGAGTCAACTAATTGGTTGAAGAAAAGTATCTTTTTCGAATTACCATATTGGAGAACCTTATTATTGAGGCATAATTTAGATGCTATGCACATTGAGAAGAATGTGTGTGATAGTGTAATCGGGACATTGATGAATATTAAAGGGAAAACAAAAGATAATTTTAGGTCTCGTCTTGATCTACAAGCTAGAGGTATAAGGGAGGAACTCCATCCAATACCACATGGGGAAAAAATGTTGTTGCCATCTGCATGTTACACATTATCTACTGAGGAGAAGAGAGTTTTTTGTGAATTCTTAACGGAGGTTAAGTTTCCCGATGGATATTCTTCAAATATTGCAAGATTGGTGAATCTTAAAGATCGCAAGATATTTGGACTTAAGAGCCATGATTGCCATATCCTATTGGAGACCTTACTTCCTATGGCAATAGATGGATTGTTGCCAAAAAATGTGTCTGCTCCACTAATTGAGCTAAGTAATTTCTTTAAAACATTGTGCTCAAAGGTGCTAAATGTGGATGACTTGAAAAAAATTGAATCCCGAATTGTAATAGTACTTTGTCAATTGGAAATGATATTCCCTCCATCATTCTTTGATGTTATGATGCATTTACCTATTCACTTAGCTAGTGAGGCTATGATTGCTGGACCAGTGCAATATCGATGGATGTATCCAATAGAAAGATACTTGCACACGCTAAAGAATTACGTTCGTAACCGTGCCCATCCAGAGGGTTCTATTGCTGAAGGCTATGTGGCAGATGAATGCTTGACATTTTGTTCAAGATACCTTCATGGTATTGAGACTCGATTCAATCGAGTTGAACGAAATTGGGATGGAGATCATTTGCAGTCATATGAAGGATTGCCCATTTTTTTTCAAACTGGTCGTGCTATAGGTAGGGGAGGAATTGTCTCACGTCAACTTAGTCGAGAAGAGTGGATGCAAGCACATCAATATGTCTTGAAAAATTGTGATGAAGTGCACCGATTTATCGAGTAAGTTGAAATGTAGTTAATATAAATTTCTCACAAAGTTAGTTTATTTATAAAAAAAAATTAAGTTGTTTATAATGTAACTATGTTAATATTATTATTATTATTATTTTTTATCTAGAGAGCACAAGTACATGATCCGACAAGCAAGTGCTAGGAATGTAGAGATTCGACATACTAAACAGTTCATAGAGTGGTTTGAAAGTCATGTAAGTTCTATATATACGGTAATTATTTTAATTGTGGTATATTCTTGATTTGAGTCCATTACAACTATGTATTGATTTTGAACTTGTTTTGAATAGATTACAAAATTGTATGATGAAAAGAATGCGCAAGTGAGCAAGCAACTCTTAGATCTAGCTCGAGGACCATCACAAGAAGCCACATGTTATAATGGATATATTGTTAATGGTTTTAGATTCCGCAAAAATGAAGGCGATTGTCAAAGAAAAACTCAAAGTTGTGGAGTCTTGGTAAAAGGAGATTCATATACGGGCAATTGTGACTATTATGGTGTCTTAACTGATATCATTGAATTACGTTACATGGGAGGCAATAAGATTGTAATGTTTAAGTGTGAATGGTGGGATGTTAACAATCCTGGTAGAGGGATTATGGTAGACGAGTATGGTCGAACTCTTGTGAATGTAACACGCAAATTAAAGAGTAATGAACCTTTCGTGTTAGCATGTCAAGTAGAGCAAGTTTTTTATATGAAGGATATAAAGAATCCTCTTTGGCAGTTTGTTGTGAAGACTGAGCCTCGAAATTATTACAATATGCCGCCTCCAGAAGATGAAAAGGATGATGAAGAAGAAGATGTTATTCAAGAACCATACCAACAGAATGCTTCACACGGTCATCAATTGGGTTCTACAAGTGATTTGGACAATAACGATGATATAATTTCATGGAATAGGAATGACATACCCGGCAGAATTGTTGATATGGATGATGTTGACAAAGATTAATGTGATTAAATGTTTCCTTTGATTGATATTGTTAGATGGGAATAGGCACACTTTTTAATGCTTAGAATATTTTCTTCATATTTTTACTGTCCAACATTGAAATTTCATGCACCTTTTGGTTTGACTTGATTCTTAGCTTGCTAATTAAGTTTGTATGAGCTTAAAATATGAAAATATGTATTTGTCTTGTTCGAATAGTTTCTTGTTCATTTGGTTTGAAACTTTATAGTTATTTATTTGTCTTATTCGAATATGCATATTACTAACATTTGTTCAAATATACTTAATTCTATATTTTTGTTAAAGTGTATTGGAATCAAAGCAGATAATTCTACTTATGGTTAAAGGAAGTAGAGATAGAGGAGTTAGCACAAGTGAAGACGTTAATAGAAGCAGAAAACCTGGTAACTCAATATTGCTCGTGTTTTTATATTCTACTTTGCAAATATTATTGTCTTGGTGGATTTGACTATAATGTTTTTATATTCTACTTAATTTTATATTTGTCTTGGTGGTTTTTATATTCTACTTTGCAAAACCACCAAGCAGATTAGCAATGTTTTTATATTCTACTTAATTCTATATTTGTCTTGGTGGTTTTGACTATAATGTGGAATAGTAGAACTTAATCTTTGATTAGTTAATATGTCGGCATGGCTTTTATCTTTTTAGCATTCATCTCATGCACTTGATCATGATGGAAAGAGTATTAAAGGCATTGCAGGGGCAAAGCATATAGGATGAGTATCAAATGCAATGTGTTGTTGGGCTTTTGGCTTTGCTTGATCATTGTAGGAGAAGTTGTTAGGTTTGGAGGTTTGTGCATACTTGTTGTTTATTGAGCTGAAGCTGCAACCAAACTTGAGGATTGTATGTCTGGTAAATTTGGAATGGAGCGAGGTTGATTGTATGGTAAAGTTAAACTTTTTTGTTTTGTTTTGTGTTTTATGATTGTCGTGCTTACTTTTTGTCCATGTATGTATCGAATATATTATGTTCAAATAGAAATTCTAATTGATTTTTTTCCATGTATAGAGAAGAAGCAAGGGCGAGGATCTACTCGGAATCTTAAATTGGCCAAAGAGTTCAAGGGGAAAAGGTTTCCAATCACTTGGTTAAACGGAAGAGCTGTTGGAGAACATGCACGTTCATTGATAAATGAATGTACAAAACTTGTTAGGGAAGAGCATAATGTACCTTTAAAGGTCAAAACTTGGAGAGATGTACCTTATGAGAAGAAAAGAAAGCTTTTTGACAATATATTGGTGCGTAGTATAACATATCCAAATATCTCCATTACTTCATATTATATCTATGCATTCATTAGTTGTCTAATTCTTTTGTTCATTATATTTTTAGGAGTTTTTCGAAGTTGAGGGTCGAGAGGAAGATGTTTGGCGACAAATGGGTAGTTCTTTAAAAAATTATCGTGACTCTCTAAAGAGAAAATGGTTAAAGCCATATGGTGATGCAATAGAAGAAGCAAGAGCAAATGTACCACCCGGAATAGCGAAGGATGATTGGAATGATCTTGTTGATTGGTGGACTAACGAAGATTATATGGTACCATTACATATAATTATTCTTTGCATTGGATATTGTCATTCTTGACCATTTCATGCACTTTTTAAACCTCATTTGATATATATATATATATCCTTAGTTGGATTGTTTGTAGTTTATACATACTCATATCATTCTTAAATGTAGGAAATGTGTTTAATAAACAAGAAGAATCGTGGTGAAAATAAAATTGTCCACACTTCCGGATCAAAGAGCTTTCAACAACGGAATGTGGAAGAGGTAATCTTCATTTGTTCATTTGTGGGTATTTGGTAAGCTTCTGAATTCAACTGGGTACTGTGTTTTTCTATGTTTTTAGCTTGTTTATTGGTTGGTACTTTTGTGGGTATTTGTTCATTTGTGTAATTTGAGCTGACCCTATGTGTGCTTTCATGCTCATTTTGGTGTGAATGTTGTTTGATTGCTGAGATATTGGGTTTATGGGGCTTGATTGTTGGTGCAAAAGTTGGTGTCTTTGGTGCTGACTTTGGTGAATTGGGTTTTTGGAGTGGTTACTTGAATGGTGGTGGGTGTGTTCTGGGTTTAGCTTGAGTTGAATGTGTGTGCATGCTGAGATTGATGTGATTTGGTTGTTGAATTTCAGCGTTGTTATTCTATTTTGTGCTGTTTGTAGTCATTTATTTTTTATCTATTTCTTTTATCTATTATTGACTTTTCTAGAAGATGATATCTCTGCAATCAGCCCTTTATTTAGTTAAAGCTGGTCTTGTGAATATATTGCTTAGATCAGTATCACATAAGGTTCCAACACATGACTAAACTTATAATCTACCGATTCTGTTTTTAGTGTCATTTGCCAAGCTATTTTTTAGATCCTATATGTGAGTATGCTGCATAATTCCAAGATGGTATTTCTTTGTATTGTTTTCTTTTTTCCTCCCTTCAAAGCTTCTATATAATGAGATATTGTGATATTTTAAATTTTGCTTATATATCAAGGTAAAGAGCTTTCATATTTGATTGATGGTCTAGTACATTAGTATTATTTTTCAAATTTTCCTCTATATCACTCTGTTGTTACTCTCTGCCTCTGTTACTGAAATGACTGGTACTCATTCCCCAGGCTATGTATTGCCAATAATTAGTCAAGGTTCCTGTTGTTCCTATTGGTTACTTGACAATATTTAGTCACTTGAGGAATGTGTTTGAAATATAACTTCTCAGAAGAGTTTTCTAACAATAGTTAGGGAATCACCTTTTGGATATATTTGGATTAGCAACCTATAATGGAGAGGATTATGGTTTTGAGTTTTTACTATTTGGTTTGTTAGTAACCTATTCATAACTTTACTTGTCTTGTGGCATTGTGTTCTGCACTCTGTACCATAACCTTGAGCTTTATTTTAGAAAAGCCATTTCTGAGATTTAGTTTGTATACCCTTTGATCTTTTAAACTTCATAAGATCTTCTACCCCAGCCCTATGTTGGCCTGGAGCCAAAACCAAGTCAAACCTTGATTCCGCCAATTTGGAAATAGGAAAATAACATGAATTGTGACAATAAAAAGTACAAGAGAGTAAATTGCATTGTCCAAATCAAGGTAGATTGCCAAAGTTCATCAGATAGGAGACAAATTTCCTTAGTTTCAAGCGTATGACTGTTCATAATTGACTTTAGAGCATATCAATGCTGGTTGAACTTTATCTCATACAACCTTTTTAGGGCTGGCCTCTTTGATGCCATGGACTAATTGGGACTATTTGCAAGGTGAATAGTCAAATCAATGATCTATAATAGACCTGAATCGATATGTGCTTGTCGGCAGACTTAAATGTATAAGGTATAAACTTCCTAGCTGCCCATATTTTTACAACACTTCGAAGATTTTGCTCTTGAAGTCTCATTTCTTGAGGAATCTATGTCTCATTATTTTTTCCAATTATCTTTTTTTTTTTTAGGAACATATGGGTTTCAAATCATACCTACTAGTCGATCTAGAATTTCTTTGTGATCTCTTTGGGAAAAACTTGATGTGTATTGTTTGTTGTAGATCTGTAATAATAATAATTATACAAATAAAAATATACATGCTTTTGATCTTGATTGTTGTAGATCTGTAATAATAATTATTGGACAGAGTATGTTGTTATGGGACATACTAATTTGGGAATTTGGTTTTCAATATTAGTAGGATCAGTAGAGTGGAAGTTGTAAATCATGTTATGGCATTAATTTTCACTTACAAAACTTAAATTATTGGACAGAGTATCTATTCTTATTCTAGTTAACTTTCTTTATTGTGCATATATGCTCTGTTGTTGCCTTAAACATAAGAGGCTGCCAAGAAAATTGAATGAGGCTGAAAACATTCATTGTAATCAATAGGTCCTTGGATTCTTATATATGATCATATTCTCTACTCTAGGGAAATTATTGTCATACATATAATTGGAATGGTAGTGCAATTGCTCAAAACTAGAACTCCCACAATTGTGAATTACCACTTGACTGATCAAGAAAACTACTGCACCAATCTTCTGTTAATGTTAAGGAACCATCTATTGGTTCTGCTATGTTCAAAAATTTGTACTTGTTTGGTTCTTTTAATTGGTTTATTCTAGTTTCTCATAAGCTCTTAAGTAGAATCAATATGGTTTATTTTTCCTTACATTTGTGTTTTGCCAAATGGTAGATAGAGAAGACAGGTCATCAAATTACTAGAGTCCAATTATTTGAGATCACCCATGTGCAATCTGATGGGCTAGCAGTAAATAAAGAAACACAAGATTCATTGGTATGGAGTATTCTAATCATAATGATATAACTAAGTTTACTGGTATGGTTTTGTTGTATGTGATATAAGTGCTTTTGTTTTTAGATGACGTTGAGGAGTCTTACTACTCAAGTGAATGAGGGGTCATTGCAAATGTCTGAAGACCAAATGTTTGTGGAGGTATTTGGGCCTGAGCGTCATGGACGAGTTCGAGGCTATGGGGCAGGTGTCACTGCTACAAAATTATGGGGTTCCTCCTCATCCAAAATTAATGATCTTGAGAAGCGACTGCAGGAGTCTGAGCAAATGCGTTTGGAGGCTAATGCAAAGGCCAATGCTAAAGTCGAATTATTGGAGGAACAAGTCATTCAGCTCAAGGATTTGTTAGAAGAACGATCTACTCAAATGGAGCAACAAGCTATTCGTGTTGAAGCTCTCATGGCGCAAATGATGGCTTATATGACCCTACGAGAAACCGGCAAAAAGAAGAAGACCGCATGAGTAGCTTGACTAGATTTACATATTTGGACTTGATTGGATTTATTGGATTTGTTGTAGTAGAATTAGACTTGGACTTACATTACTTGGACTTGCATTACTTGAGATTTATTTGGACTTGATTGGATTTGTTGTAGTAGAAATTAAACATACCATTTAAATATTTGGACTTGCATTACTTGCATTCTTGAGATTTTTGGTACAAATGTGGTATATTGCTTGTATATTTGGTGTAGGTTTCTACTCAATGAAAAAAAAAAAAACTACTTATTTCGAGGGTTGTGACCCTCGATACAAGTAATATTTGTGAAGTATCCAACACTCTTTATCGAGGGTTATAACCCTTTTTATCGAGGGTTATGACCGTCGATAAAGATAAAATACTTTCTTCGACCTTTGTGTAGGCCGTCGAAACATCTTTTTCGACGGTGTTTCTATCGACGCCTTTCGACGGTCATCTTGACTGTCGAAATAACCTTTTTCGAAGGTTTTTAATACCTATTTCGAGGGTTTTGACCCTCGTAAAAAGTCGTTTTTTTTGTAGTGATGACTCAGTCTAATTTTAAGCACAACGAATAGGATATATCATTTGTAGGTGTCCTTGATCATATAATCTAGCTCCATGAGTGTGGAGGTCCTTGAGTAGGTGACCATGCATGTCACTGCAAGCATGATGTATATATTGGAATCTTTGTAGTAATTAATCATTAGAATTGGTTGTGATAATTTTAATCAGAAACTAAGGGTAGAGATTGCTTCTCTCACGTACGTATACGATGTACACTTAAGAAACTAAGGATATGATTAATTGTTCAATGGGTGGAGAACAATGGTAGCCACCATTTTGATAATGAATCTCACATAAACTGATTCTACCCCCGTCATAGCTCACTAGAGGGGCTTTCATGCTTTTCCTTTAGGCCTTTGTCGTGACCATTGAACTAAACAGAATTTCATTGTTTAAAAATGTTTTCTTCCTGAAATTACATGTTCTGAAAATCCTAGATTCGTTTAGGCCTTATAGATCTAGAGTAATTATTAGGTACACCTAGAGTATAGCAAGGTGGTACTCTGTTCTGAACATCCTAGATTCGTTTCCCTCGGTATATATGTTTAATAATCACACTAATGAAGAGGCACTACAAGAAATTTGGTCTTTAGCGACGACACAAAGTTGTCGCTGATACTCTAAAAGTTGTCGCTAATTATCATTAGCGATGACAAAATCGTTGCTAATCGTCATTGCTATTGCTCCGTCACTAGTAGAAATTCAACAACGACATTTTGTCGTTGCTATTATAATACCATCAGCGACGACATTTTCGTCGCTAATAGTAACAATCGTCGTTGCAAATAACTTAAAACCATTAATAAATAAATCGTCGCTAATACGTCACTATTTACGACGACAAATATGTCGTTGCTGATTGTAGTATAACAGTGACGACATATTGTCGTTGCTAATATGTAAATATCAGCGATGACATTGTGTCATCGCTATTTACTTTTTTCATTTTTTAGATTTTTTTATTTTTCATTCTGCTTTTTACATTAATATTGAAAACACATTCATACATCATCATACAACAATTCAATAAACAAATAGTCATAAATTCATTACATCTATTAAATCAACGCATAGAATAAAAGAAAAACAATACTCAAGTCCAATTTATTGTATACAAAGTTTAAATTCCACACTATTCCCAATCACATTAAAACATAGTCTTATCAACTAACTAATTAAATGTCCTCATGAGAAATATATAGACTTGAAACTTGTTGCATTGGGATGGATCTCCCCTCGATATGTGGGTCATGACACGAAACATTTCTTCCTCCTGAAATAAAAAACAAAACCCAATATAAAGGTTACCAAAATAGATGACAATGCTTACTAAATAACTTCTAAAAAGCAAACACAAATACAAAGATCATAAAAAGATAGACAAACACCTGTTGCATGAGAAGACTACAACCCAAACACCTGTAAATTTTTCTCTAACCATTACATAAATATACGTCAACCCAGAATATCAGAAAGTCCATTTTAAAAGTTCCAGTACACTAATCCATAAGGTTCATACATTAAGCTATTTACATATATGTGTATGTCCCCAAAATAAGTCAGAGCTCTATAACTATCACTTTGACCACTGACCACAAAAGAATGGAGGTCTGTGCATAATTACATATAATTACATATCAATATTTCTATACAAAAATATCTCTTAGGATGTGTAACCCTAGCAACAACTCTGGGTCTAACACATCTAAGATTGACACATCTAAGTGTCATGATACCCAATATTGTACAAAACATGCTATAATTTGAGATATACCCATTGAATTTTTCAAAGATCTTGCATGAAGTCAGTATCAATAAATAGATTGATAGACAAACATTCAAGGTTAGTAGGCTAAATTGCATATGTATGCTTCATGTGATCCCTGAACTAGCTAATATTAGTGGACTTGGTAATGAACTAGCTAAAGTAACATATGTATGTTTCATGTGTACTTCAGAAGCTTACCAACTGATATATGAATTCCAATTGTATTATGGGTTTCACCAGCCTTCCTCAGATAGTTGATTGCTACAGCCATGAAAACATCTCTAGTTACTCAAGAGATTGTAGGTACAAGAAGAGATTTGGAAAACAAAAAGTGACATGCTTAAAAACTAAGTGCATGTTATATGTAAAATGAATATCAACGGCCTTATCAATGAACTCTCTCTCTCTCTCTCTCTCTCTCTCTCTCTCTCTCTCTCTCTCTCTCATATCATTGAAAACATCCTTTTAAAAAGATTACCTTTCTTGAGGTTTTTATAAGACTTCATTGCACGTAAGAGTAGACAAATCATGATTAGCGTTGTTCTTTAGTGAGGGGTTTGGTGAAACCGAGCTACAACTCTATACCAAGAGGGACAAAATGACTGATTGCCTTTGGTTAAAAGGAAAAAACTATATAATTAATATATATGCATAGTGAAGGATCTAAATCAAGGTCAAGAGCTTGCATTGGAAATCAAGGTCAAGAGCTTGCATTGGAGAGCTAGCTAGCCGCAACTGTGATATGCACTGTTATGCACCTAACCAAGGTCAAATACCAACTCAGATAGAATAATCTTTTTGTAGTTTTCTAATTAATTATAGGCATACAAACACGTATACCATATATGCACTAACCAAACTTTGAAACTTTATTCAAATGGTCCCTGCACTAAGTACATATATGCACTAACCAAACTTTGAAACTTTATTCAAATGGTCCCTGCACTACTACTTATCCTGAAACATTTAATGGGCATCACTTATTTGCAAAAGGCATAGACTAATTAACACTAAAAATTCCACCGTCTACCCACCATCAATTTTGAAAAATATATATGAGCCATATATATTTACATTGACATCTATTTTTTCTGTTGCTTGGCAACTCTATATTGTAAGTCTCAAGGAGTCAAGGTACCTTAGAAGCCAATGTAAAACCAAGGCATGATAAAATTCACCCAAGTAGTATACATGACAAACAATACTCACACCAAATTACAACTCAAATCAATGAATCAAATTCAATAATTAATTCCCCAAAGTTCCAGTATTTTCAGCTTAACATTAAGCAGATTTCTGCAGATCAGTCATTTTATAAATTTTATTTGGAACACTTAAAGTTATCAAAGTAACTTGAAATTTTACAGGGATGACCTCATATATATGTACAAGCTACCACAGAAAATTCAGATCATTATAACATCTCTAGAATTTATTAAAATTCTCGTCATATGGTAAACACAAATCTGTCCTGACAGATTTAGTGTCTCATAAAAAAATTAATAACTCTTTCAATATCAATCCAAATACTATAATTCTTGATTCTAAACTCAAGCCCTGTGTGTTAGCTTTCATTATATTCATCTTTTGTATCCATATTCCACATATATAAATTACTATGAATATTTAATCACTCAAACACGGACACTGTCCATTTGACAGATTTGCAGGATTTTCTTATAAATTCTCAAAAGGTATTCAAATAACCATATTTTCAAATGAGATTTTAAACACTTATACTAGACATATAATAAATCAATCTTCAACAAACCGTTTCCCAAATTACCTTTTACAAAAATCCCAGAATTTCATACAACTTTCTGCTCACTGCAGAAAACAGAAACAGAGGGTATTCTTCATCAAAAACTTAAAAATCACCCATGGTCACACATATACTCATGAACCAAGAAGAATATCAAATCCATAAGCAAAACCACATATAAACATAAAAACCTAGCAACTTCCATTAACAAAACTCAAAGATTAAACCCCCAATATCAAAACCCTAACTAAATTTCATCAATCAAACAATCTCAATCATACCCACTTTTAAACCTTGATTAAAATCATAAGCTCTTACCTTAATTGATTATCAATCTTGTTCTTGCTGTGAGAATGGTGATTTCCATGAAGGAACTAAGATATTTTAGAGAGCAATTTGAGCAAGGAAATTTGGATGAGACGGTGTGAGAGTGTGAGAGAGAATCGGGTGAGAGAGAGCTAGAGAGAACCAAGTGAGAGATTGAGATTGAGGGAGCAGAAAATATAAGTTTGATACAGAAAATATAAGATTGGGGTTGGGGTTTTAGTTTAGGGATTTTTGAAATGGTGATTTTTGGTAAATTACAATTGCCTCCATTATTTGGTAAAAAAAAAAAAAAGGTTTGATACAGAAATGTTGTTCTCAGAAATGTTTCAACACGTAGCTTTATAAAAACAACATAAAAGATCAATGCAAAATGGTGTGACATAGCAAGTGACACGTAGTATGTGGTTGACATAAAATATCATTTTGCATTCACAAGTCTATGTTTCAACACGTAACAAGTCTATTTTGCAAACCAAATGGAATATATGAGTCCAAGTTTTCTTTATAACAAGGTTGGGTCCATTTCAATACGTAGTATGTGGTTTAGTACGCAAACACCAGCCCAGGTCCTTTTTTTTTTTTTTTTACAAAGACTACGGATTTTATCATTTTTTTTTTTTTTTTTTTAAAAATGAACCTCTTTATAATGCTTTAAACTATGATTAAAATCGCTAAATACTAAATATTAAATCTTATTGTTATTATTATTTGGTCACATATCAGCGACGACACACAATATCGTCGCTATAAAGTACTTATAGCGACGATCCAAAATGTCGTCGCTAAACGGTTAATAACTTAATATAAAATCCTATATGTTATTATTATTTTGGTCACATATTCAGCGACGACACACAATATCGTCGCTATAAAGTACTTATAGCGACGATCCAAAATGTCATCGCTAAACGATTAATAGCTTAATATTAAATCTTATATGTTATTATTATTTAGTCACGTATCAGCGACGACACACAATATCGTCGCTATAAAGTACTTATAGCGACGATCCAAAATGTCGTCGCTAAACGGTTAATAACTTAATATAAAATCCTATATGTTATTATTATTTTGGTCACGTATTAGCGACGACACACAATATCGTTCGCTATAAAGTACTTATAGCGACGATCCAAAATGTCATCGCTAAATGATTAATAACTTAATATTAAATCCTATATGTTATTATTATTTGGTCACGTATCAGCGACGACACACAATATCGTCGCTATAAAGTACTTATAGCGACGATCCAAAATGTCGTCGCTAAACGGTTAATAACTTAATATAAAATTTTATAAGTTATTATTATTTTGGCCAAATATCAACGACGACACACAAAATCATCGCTAAATAAAGTATATTAGCGACGAAAATAATCGTCGCTAATATAAAATCATATTTGTTATTATTATTTTTGCCACATTTTTGCGACAACACACATTGTCATCACAAATAAATAACAATTAACGACGACTATTGTCGTCGCTAATATAAAAAATTAATTTGCAACGCCAATCTTGTCACTAAAAAGTAATTAGTTGTCGCAAATAGATCTTCCATTTTAACATCTATTGTATTAACAACGACCTATAGCGACAACTTAAAAAGTCGTCGCTATTGTTAATTTGTTTTGAAAATTAGCGATGACAATAATTTGTCGTCGCTAATGCTTACTTATTAGTAACGATTTTTAGGTCGTCGCTGAAATTTTGGTCGCTAAAGGCTAAATTTCTTGTAGTGAGGGAGGTAAAATGAGCAGTAAAGATTAGCAAAGAAATAAAATTAAAAGATGGTTACAGATTTTCTTATTGGGACTTATACTGTGTTAATTAAACATGGCAAAAGATGAATGCAATTCAATAGATAATTGGAATTTTAATACATGATAATTGACAAGCAAGAGGTCTACTCGAATTTATGAGGATTATGAACCTTAACTTGCAGCAGAGAATTTGCAACGCGGTTAGGTTACCGTAGGGTGGATATTGCTTTTTTGTAAAATGAATCTCACAATAGAATGCACAGCCACACCTTATGACCATCCCTGAAAAATTGCATAAGTAGGGCTTAACGGCAAATATATTAATCTAAAAATGGCCTCTTCAAAATGCTTCTCACTGATGTCATACTTACTCATCCGCGGCGCAATGGGGTCTAAAATAGGCTGTTTTGAAACTTTCGAAGGCAGCAAGCAGTAGATTTCTTGGTTCTTAGTATTATGAATTCCGTCATCTTTGCTTGAATTTAAATCATTCTCATCATATTGGTTTTTAGTTTTATTTTTACAGAGCTTAATTAAGTATCTCTTATGATTTTTTATTATTATCAATCTGAATTTCACGAGTGAATGGGGACTGCTGGATTTAGTTGTTCGTAAGTAGAACTTAAAAGGTCCTCTTTCTTTATGTTGGGACCCCTAATTGTTTTGTTCAAGGAATAAGAAGACTTGATGCAAGTTGCAAAGTCTAAGTCTTCGTAATTAATCACATGGCCCATTCATTTTCATTATGTTGGGACTCCTGATTTTGATATGCCGTGAACCACATCAGTCTTCAAACCCTCCCACACGTTTTGGAAGCCCAAAAATCAACCCACTTATACTCAGAAAGTGATCTATATTGTTTTGTTCAAGGAATAAGAAGACTTGATGCAAGTTGCAAAGTCTAAGTCTTCGTAATTAATCACATGGCCCATTCATTTTCATTATGTTGGGACTCCTGATTTTGATATGCCGTGAACCACATCAGTCTCCAAACCCTCCCACACGTTTTGGAAGCCCAAAAATCAACCCACTTATCCTCAGAAAGTGATCTATATTGTTTTGTTCAAAGAATAAGAAAACTTGATGCAAGTTGCAAAGTCTAAGTCTTCGTAATTAATCACATGGCCCATTCATTTTCATTATGTTGGGACTCCTGATTTTGATATGCCGTGAACCACATCAGTCTCCAAACCTCCTCCCACAAGTTTTGGAAGTCCAAAAATCAACCCACTTGTCTTCAGAAAGTGATCTATCTATCTCATAGTCTCCAAACCCTCCCACACGTTTTGGAAGCCCAAAAATCAACCCACTTGTCCTCAGAAAGTGATCTATCTATCTCATAGTCTCCAAACCCTCCCACACGTTTTGGAAGTCCAAAAATCAACCAACTTGTCCTCATAAAGTGATCTATCATTGAAGTGTGTCAAAATACAATGCCTCTGTAGACAGGAAATGAGGTAGTTATCATCAACTAATCATTTTTTGTTTTTCATAGCTTATGTGAAGGGATTTCATGCTCTTCCTTTTGTGTCTTTCTCAAAATAATCGAATTAACACATCATTAGAATGAATGAAACTGAAAGACGAGTGGTGGGTTTAAGACTCACTTAGTGAGTATCTAGTTTAGTAATTATAAATATTATTTTGGGTTAATGAGTATCAAATTTAGTAATCATTAAAAAAATATATGGGAAATATTTTCTGTTTGTTAAAGCATCAAACCTAAAAGTTTAAGGTCAGAGATGGAGAGGCCAAACAAGTTCATATAACCATACTCACTACAACTCTTTTCAATACGAGATTAATAATCTCTAACATTGCTAAAATAAACTAATCGTAAAAGGTGGTTTCCTTCTAATAGTTACAGGTACTTAGTAAGTTTAACATTTTACTAGGTGTAAAGGTCTCTCTGTTTGCTTAATTGTTTCAATTTTAATAAAGAATCTCACAAAAGCAAGTGGTACGGCTCCTAAGCCATAGCTTAAGAGATTTCATGCTTTGCTTCCCGTTTTAAGTCTTTCTCAGAATAACCGAACTAAAACATCATTAGAAAAATGTTACTAAACAACCTGAATTCACGTGGGGCTTAAAAAGTTTTGGTTTTTAATTGATGAAGGAGCCTCAAACGTAGAAAGTAATGAGTCAGAAGAAATTTTGAGCCTTTTAAGTTTTAACTACATTAAAGCTTTACAATGGCAGCTATTGAGGAGTGGATAATGTTTATAAGAATTACAGTGCTATTTCCTTCTTCCTAGAATAAAAATGATCAGTGTCCGTTTGTTTGTCCGTTTGTTTACAAGCATTACAACTCCTAACAATTATACTTCCTGATCATTTCATGGTTCTTAGTATTATGAATTCCGTTGTCTTTACTTGAATTTAAATAATTCCTTGTCACTTTCGACTCTTTTTATGTACTCGGTGACTGCTCTACTTCAAAGTCTGCACTGGTTATTTTTTAATTTTTGATAGAGACACACAGCATATACTCTGATACTCAGTAGTGGGTATTTGGTATTTTTTTAGTTATGAATAGAAAAAAATATGCCTACTCTAATTCACTGCATATCATGAAGAATTTTTTTTTTTATTTTTTACAAACATCAATTAAGCCTCTCTTATGATTTTTTTATTACTGTCAACCTGAATTTCACGAGTGAATGGGGACTGCTGGATTTAGTTGTTGGAAAGTAGAACTTAAATGGTCCTCTTGGCATCACTAAGTTATCAATTACCAAATAACTTTTGTGCAACTTTCTTCCCCCCTCCCCCCCCCCCCCCCCCCCCCCCCCCCCCCCCCCCCCCCCCCCAAAAAAAAAAAAACAAAACAAAAAAGAATAAGAAGACTTGATGTGAGTGACACTGTAAAGACTTAAGAGTCAAGTATCTGTTATCACTTGGCCCATTTTCTTTATATTGGGACCCCTGATTCTTGTGTTAAAGGAATAAGAAGACTTGATGCAAGTTGAACAGTCTAAGTCTTCGTAATCTCATGGCCCATTTTCGTTATGTTTGGACCCCTGATCTTGATATGTTGTGAACCACGTCATAGTATCCAAACCCTCCCACAAGTTTTGGAAGTCCAAAAATCAACCAACTTGTCCTCAAAAAGTGATTTATCATAGAATCGTGCACAATACGTTGGCCCTGTAGACACAAAACAAGGTAGTTATCATCAACTAATCATTTTTTTTTTTCATAGCTTATGTGAAGGGATTTCATGCTCTTCCTTTTGGGTCTTTCTCAAAATAATCGAATTAACACATCATTAGAATGAATGAAACTGAAAGACGAGTGGTGGGTTTAAGACTCACTTAGTGAGTATCTAGTTTAGTAATTATAAATATATATTATATATATATGGGAAATATTTTCTACTTGTTAAAGCATCATACCTAAAAGTTTAAGGTCACATAGGTGGAGAGGCTAAACAAGTTCATATACCTATTACTCACTACAACTCTTTTCAATATGAGATTAATAATCTCTAACATTGCTAAAATAAACTAAATGTAAAAGTGGTTTCCTTCTAATAATTACGGGTACTTAGTAAGTTTAACATTTTACTAGGTGTAAAGGTCTCTCTATTTGCTTAATTGTTTCAATTTTAATAATGAATCTCACAAAAGCAAGTGGTACGGCTCCTAAGCCATAGCATTAGAAAAATGTTACTAAACAACCTGAATTCACGTGGGACTTAAAAAGTTTTGGTTTTTAATTGATGAAGGAGCCTCAAACGTACATGGTTAAGCAGCATCTTAGTCATCGAAAGATCAAGATTAATTATGATTTTGACGGGATTATAGTGTAAAATGTGATTGTTTATGAGTGATCCTTAAGTCAACCAATATCAACCCTGGCTTCCAAAAAAGCTAAAATTAAAATTGGCAGATGAAGACCAAAAACCCAGGACATTCAAACTTCAAAGTAACCAATGAGCTCACGCTGGTAATTTTAGTTTTTATTAAATTAAAATTCATATTAATTAAAAATTAATGTTACATAATAAAGTGAAAAGAAATCAACCAACTTGTCCCCTTTTTCCATTATTCCAAAGAAAAGAAATCAACCAACTTGTCCCCTAAAGCAAGTTAAAGAGTCAAGTCTTGGTAATCACATGGCCCTTTTTCACCATTGTAGGACCCCTGATTTTGGCATGTCACGCAGAAATTGATCTAAGCGTGCAAACTTGTCCCTTACTTTTTCCTATAAAATACTAACCACCCAGCTCATAACATATGTGCTTATCAACTCATTAGGAAAGATGAGGTGGTTCATATGGCTCTCTCAACTCTTTTACCTTTTGCTGCTCTTGTTTTCCCAACTTACTTCATCATCATCATCATCTTTCTCCTCTCCATCTACACTTATCTGCTCCCAATACCAGAGCTCTGCGTTGCTCCAATTTAAGCACTTGTTTTCTTTTACACAATTTGCTTCTTATTTCAATTGTGATTTTAATGGTCAACATTCTTATCCAAAGATGGAGAATTGGAAGGAGGGCACTGATTGCTGTTCATGGGATGGGGTCACATGTGATAGGGTGAGGGGAGATGTGATTGGCCTTGACCTCAGTTGTAGTTGGCTTAACGGGACCATCCCTTATAACAGTAGCCTCTTTCTTCTCACTCGCTTGCAACTGCTCAACCTTGCTTCCAATGACTTTTATTCTTCTCCAATTTCATCTGGGTTTGGTCAATTTCCTAGGTTGAGATATCTTAACCTTTCTAATTCCTACTTTTTTGGCCAAGTCCCACTGGAATTATCCCACCTCTCCCAATTGGCCTCACTAGATCTCTCTGGCTATTCTGTTAGTCTTCAAACATCCGTTGTGAAGAGACTCTTTCAAAATCTGACCAAGCTAACGGAACTTCATCTTGATTATGTTAACATGTCCTCTGTTTCACTTACTTCTTTCGTGAATTTGTCTTCTTCTTTGACATCCCTTACTCTTGAATATTGTGAATTGCGTGGGAGGCTACCAGATACCATTTTCCGCCTACCAAACCTACTTAAGCTTAGTCTATCTGGTAATTCTGAACTCATGATGGGGCTTTTTCCAATGGTAAATTGGACCAATCCCTTAAGATATTTGGATCTCTCTGGATGCAATGTTAGCGGGCCAGTGCCTGCATCGCTTGATAACCTTACACAACTCACTGTTTTAGATTTATCATACAACAATTTCAGTGGTAAGTTCTCATCATCACTTTCAGTTGGCAATGCATAGTCCTTGGAAATATTTTGAATCTCATAAAATTTTTAATTTTGCAGGATCAATACCAGCATCACTTGGAAACCTCACGAAAGTTACTCAATTTTACCTCAATTCTAACAATTTCAGTGGTAAGTTCTCATCATCACTTTCAGTTGGCAATGCATAGTCCTTGGAAATATTTTGAATCTCATAAAATTTTTAATTTTGCAGGATCAATACCAGCATCACTTGGAAACCTCACGAAACTCACCGAAGTTGACTTGTCTTATAACAATTTCACTGGCGAGATTCCATCATCACTTTCAAATCTAAAGGATCTCACATTTATTGATTTCAGTTACAACAGCTTTGGAGGTAGAATTCCGGATTTTCTGACCAACCTCACAAAACTCACCACTGTCTACTTGTCTTCTAACTATTTCAGTCAAATTTGTGAATTCCAACCTGGCAATTCACTAGAGTCTCTTTTCTTAGACAATAACTGGCTTTATGGTTCTATTCCGAAGTCAATCTCCAATCTTGTGAATCTTATTGAGCTTGATATTTCATCAAATAACTTGAGTGGTATTGTGAAATTTGAATTGTTCCAAAATTTGATATCCCTAAATCTTTCTTATAACTTCTTATCAAGCATAGAGCAACTTCCATGGGAGAATTTAATGTATCTTGACCTTCGTGCAAATCTACTGCAAGGTCAGCTTCCCATTCTACCATCTTTGGTGGAAGAATTTTTTATCTCAAATAACAGACTGACTGGGGAAATCCCATCTACGATTTGCAATGTAAGTACCCTCAAAATATTGGATATCTCTAATAATAACTTGAGTGGTATGATTCCACGGTGTTTAGGAAACTTGAGTTATGTGTCGGTGATAGATATCCGGATGAATAGTTTCCAAGGAACCATCCCTGAAACACTTGCAAAGTGCACAGAATTGAAAGGTATTGTCTTTAATGGCAATCAGTTGGAAGGGCTATTACCACCATCTTTGGTCAACTGTACAAAATTGGAAGTTCTAGACCTTGGAAATAACAACATAAATGATTCATTTCCCTATTGGTTGGAAGCTCTTTTGGAGCTACATATTCTTGTCTTGAGATCCAATAGATTTCATGGTCCTATAGGAAATCATAAAACTAGAGGGACGTTTTTCTCTAAACTCCAAATTCTTGACCTCTCTCACAATGAGTTTAGTGGTCGTTTACCAGTACATTATTTTGGAAATATGAAAGCCATGATGAGTAATGATGAGGGTAAACATGGACTTCAATATTTGGGTGCACGTTATATTCTGAATATGAGCGGTCCAACTTCTTATCCATATACGGTAGGGGTGACAGTGAAAGGTTCGGAGACTCAACCATTTGGAATCTCAACCATCTTCACAACCATCGATTTATCAGGTAACAAATTCCAAGGAGAGATTCCAGAAGTACTTGCAAGGCTGAAATTTCTCCGATTGCTCAACCTTTCCCATAATAGCCTAACTGGTCATATCCCATTATCATTGGCAAATTTGTCAGCACTTGAATCCATGGACCTTTCTTCAAATAAGCTCACTGGAGAAATTCCGACGCAATTGACAAGTCTAACATTTTTAGCCAAGTTAAATCTTTCCCAAAACCAACTCATTGGACCCATACCTCAAGGCAAACAATTTGATACATTTGAAAATGACTCATATTATGGGAACTTGGGATTGTGTGGACTTCCATTGTCAATCAAATGTAGAACAGATGCATCACCACTGCCATCTCCATCAATATTCCAAGAAAATAATGATTCAATGTTTGCAAGTGGATTTGGTTGGAAGGCCGTGTTAATGGGCTATGGATGTGGCTTTGTGTTTGGATTAGCTGTGGGATATGTCTTTTGGTTTAAAACAGAAAAACCTCAATGGCTTGTAAGGTTCTTTGACGGAGGAAATGGAAAGACGGGCTGGCCGAATAATCAAAGACCTAGGCGAAGAAGAAGTTAATGCATTTAAGGGTGCCTTTAGGTGAGCTTGACAAACTTCTTTTTAAATTAATATTGTGGTTTTATATAAACTTGTCTTAGAATTAGCAAAAATATTACTAGTTTGTATATTCTATAATTTTTCTGCTTTACTTGCAAGGTACATTGAAAGTGATGAGTACCCTCTTCTCTACTAAGAGTCAAAAAAGATTGTGAGCCTTTTAACTACATAAAAGCATTAGAATGGCAGCTATTGAGGAGTGGATCATGTTTGTAAGAATTATGGTGCTATTTCCTTCTTCCTAGAATAAAAATGTCCAGTGTCTGTGTGTTTGTCAAGAGATTGTTTGACATGTTGGTCATAAATATGGGATAGTCTCTTGCTCATTTGAACTTCTATTTTTTGTTTGTGTATTTGAGGGTATTTCGTTTGTTTATTTCTTTGTGAGAGTGTGTGGCATGTTGTATTTAGTTCTAAAGTCGGTCTTGTGTGCTTTCTTGAACTTCTAGATTTCTCTTTTGGTCAATAAAAAAATTAAAATGCTGAAATAGAATATTTTTAATGGTAAATCATAAAACAAGAATTCATAAAATTGAAAAAGAAAATACATTCAATGGGTTTTATTTTTCCGTAAGTAATTGTAAGAAGAAGGGGAAATTTATTAAATATTGGAATACAATGACATGGTACTATAGAGGAGGGAGTACTTATTTAATATATTCCTAGAGTATTTTATAATTTTCTAATATCCTATTAAAAAAATGTTTTCAACAACCTTAAATTACATGGCACTTGAAAATTTTCAATTGATGAAAGGCCCTGTAACCTTTTTTTTTCTTTCTTTTCTATATGGCTAATTATGCGTGAAGTTGATGGGAGTATGTTGTTAATTTACAATTTTATGTTGTTTACCAAAACAGATTAAATTACATTGGCCTAAATGCCTAATAATAAAAAAGAAATTAAAAGAAGGCCAAATACTCTCCTCCCACAACTTCAAGAAAGTTCAAAGTAGTCAGTATTTCGAACTCAAATGGTGTTTTATTTCTTCGTAAGAATGAGTTGAAGATGAGTAATTGTGGGTTCAATAACCATTTGTGCCTATATAAATCATTAAAAGAAACAAAAAAAACATAAATAGAAGAAACTATGATAAGGCTCCCATTTGGACATAATTTTTTTTTTCATATTTTTAGGTGTTTGGTTTTACTTGAAAATATGGTTAGACTGAAAATAACATATTTTAAAATCACACCTCCTCTTAAAGCGTAAATTGCTTTATACCCGTTCCATTCCGTAAAACAATTTCCATAAATTATTTTCTTAAAATTATTTTACGTTGAAACAAATGGACCCTAAGAGTAATAGTGTTTTATGAAAGTTGATGGTGTCACGCAAATTTTATGCTAAACAAAATTTACTTAAAAAATCAATTTATATTTAGGCCTATAAAAGCTAACCCAACATTAATTAAACTAAAAATATTAGATTTGCATAAAAAGTAGTCCAACATTAAACTAATGAATTGTAGGCCCACAATATATATAGCCCATACACATTAATGTTTGAATTCTTTCAGTATAGTGTAATATCTATAGAGGAAGTTATCAAAAAAGTAATATCTATAGAGGAGAGAGTATAGAACACTTTCATTTTTCCAATTTGTGACTTTCAAATAGTCTTTGTTACAAAACAACAAGTTTCTCTTTCACCTTATTCTTTATTCTTGGTGAAGTTTGGTTAAATTCAATTAGTTTTCATTTTTTTTTCATACATTTTTTAAAAATAAAAAATAGTTACGTTAAGATAGCTTAAAGCATATATATCCTTAGCATTGTGAATGTTAAGAAAACAAATATCCATCAATCGAAAAAAAAAAAATTCCTCCAAGACTTATACCTCTTTTGTTTTTATTTTTTATTTTAATTTACGTTAAGAAATAAGAACATATAATTAAGTTATAACACTCTCTTTTTAAAAACAAAAAATCTTTTTAGTTACTGTTAGCTGGCCAAAAGAGGTTGCTGCATGACATTTAGACCATTTTAGTTACTTTTCTTGTCTCTATTTTTAACACTTAGACTTTAAAAACAAAAAAAATTAAAAAATTCTCTCTTTGATATCAACATTTTGTGTTAATCCTACTATTGTCTGTAGTTGTTTGGGGTTAAAAAACACAAAATATCTTTAAATATTTCGGAATAATCCAAAATAAATATAAATACATATAAATTTAATTAATTATTGATTAAATTATTTATGACTTCATCCCGATCGGATCAAAAACCAAAAATCACTCCTCTTTTTTATTCTCTATCTAGTTTGGTTTTTAAAATCATGGTTGCAACCTGCAACCACTACCATCTCCATTGCTATAACATTAATATTACCTCTACCACATCACATTTGAGGTTGGCAACCACTACTACTTCCATTGTTGTTGCCAAATCACCTTCACTACCATTTTCACAATACTTACATGAAATATTAATTATTTTTTTGTATACCGAATGTTCGAGCTTATTTTTTAAGCTATAACTAAACCCAACAAAATAACTACTTTTTTTAACAAATAGTTTCCACTGAAAAATGTTTTTCTCAGGAAAATATTTTCCATCAAAACATAAGTTAAAAAAAAAAAAAAAAAAAAATGCAATGAGCTGGGTTGGACTTTGGACTCTTTTATAGGCAGTGGATACACTTACAATTCCGGAAAACCAAGGTCCAACAACACAACAACCAATTTTCCAAACTCAGCTTTCTCTTATTCCCTTTGTATCAACAACCTTCTCCAACAACCAACATGTTCTTCAAATTCTCTCTCTCACCCTCTCAAACATCTCAATCTCCAATTTTATCTTAACCCCCATTAAAAACAAAAGTCACAATCCTTATTACATACCTAGCCCCCTTTTTTTGTGCTTTTGTTGCTTTGGTATTACTTTATAGTTGTCAACTATGAAAGCACTAGAATTTATTCTTAATTCAGTTTTGTTATAGCTACCCATTAGTTTTTTAGTGTTCAATTTTGGGTTTTGGGTTTTGTTTTTGGTTTAAATTATGGATATGTTCCTGGAATCGTCGATTTTCAATGTACCCACTTTCGTTTCCGGCACAAAGTCGCTGTATTTGTTGCCTTCCAATCGGCAAATGAGAATGTCGATGAAGATTTTGCAAAGAAATAATCGGTACCCATTTCGGCTAGCGTCGAATTGCATGGGTCCCTGCGGTTTTAGGAGCTATTTCAATGCTAGATATTGTGGAAAAGGAAACAACTTGTTTGTTGGTAGAGCTGGTTTGATGTTTGTAGGTGAAGATAGTGAGAGTTCGAGTGATGAAAATGCGGTTTCGGGTGTGAATTTAAAGTTTGTAAGAGAGTTGGTGAAGCGTGGGATTGTTTTGGCAGCAATGGTTTGTGGGGTTTTGGTGTTTGGGTGTAGGAGAGTGTTTGCAATGGAAGGTGTGGTGAATGCTGGTTATGGGGTTATTGGGCAGAGCATTTTGTTATTGAGGAATGCGTGGCCGAAGACGTTACAGGTTCTTCAGGTTTTCAAAGACCAGGGTCTTATTCTTGCGGCGCTTTTGGGTCTCTCGGCATTTTTTTCCATGGCAGAGACTTCAATCACCACACTTTGGCCTTGGAAGGTGCATATTTATTCTCTGATACTGACTAATTATAGCTTTCTTGAATAAAACTTCTTACTTATAAAAAAGAAAAAGAAAAAGTAATTATAGGTTCTGTGGATGCTAGTCACTATTGTAACAATTAAGGAATTTTGCTCTATGATAGAATTAAGATTGTGAATAAGCAACATGTTGAGCTGATGCGATTTTCATATTCTCTTTAAGAAGTTAACAAGCATAGTCTTTATAGTAGGAAAATTCTCTTATTAGTAAGGCAAGAACTGTATTATTTATATGATTGTGTATTATGCTGGATGCTATGTAGTTTGATATCCAGTTTGTGTGGAAGTGACCAAGAGTGGAGTTATGCTTCTGGTTGGTAGATTTTATGATGACATGTGCAAATTGACTCTAATTTTTCTTCTGCAATGTGGCTTTACTACTTCATTGCTCACAACTGCTTATTTCATTTTGTAAGAAACTCAATGGCTAATAGTTGCCTTCTTTTCTGTATATGAAATACAAAATTCTTTGATTTTGAAGCTACCTGTGATTCCCATTTGAAAGGTTAATTTTAGAGTACAGAGGTTGATGTTCTATTTTAATTTTCCATAAATAATCTAGCCTTTTATAATCTTGAAGTGTAATTGGTCGTTTGATGTCAATCTGTATCAGGTGCGTGAATTGGCTGAAAAGGACTCTGAAAATGGCGTCTTCAAAACACTTCGCAGTGATGTCACCCGGTTTCTAACTACTATACTTATTGGCACAACGTACTGACCTTTTCATGGTTCTCAGTATTAAGGATTCAATTATCTTAGCTTAAATTGAAACAATTCCTTATCGTTTTGGACTCTATTGATGTACTCAGTGTCGTCAATATTGGAGCAACTGCCTTAGTCACAGAAGCCGCGACGACAATATTCGGTGAAGCTGGTGTTAGTGCAGCAACTGGAGTAATGACTGTATGTCCTGATATCCATTTTTAATAAACAGGAGAAATGTAGTATAAAGGTTAAGAGTTTGAGTTAGAATAAATGGCTTGAAGACCTGAACTTGAAACATACTGTTAATGCTTAAGAATAATACAATGCTGAATAATACTTGTTAATGAATGTCATGCAAATCCAAACCTATTAGCTTGTTAATGATCATCTTTTGTTTCCTGATTATATCAATACTTGCTTTATAGTCTCCCCCTTTATTTTTTTTCTTCTTTCTTTCTCAGCGTCTCCCCCTTGTCTCCCCCTTCATTTTTTTTCTTCTTTCTTTCTAGCGTCTCCCCCTTCATTTTCTTTCTTTCTTTCTTAGGAATTTTTTTTTTTCGTTTTGCCTCCATCGTAGAGGCATTTGGAAAGGTATTTTTCTTTCTCATTTTTTTTTTCTTTTTTCTTTTATTGCATTTTTTTTTTTGGGTATTGAAATTAACTGTGTTTTTGTTTTTGTTGTTTGTTGTTGTTGTTGTTGTTGTTGTTGTTGTTTTTTCCGTTATTTTGTAATGAAGAAAAAAAAAAGAGAAAGAAGAATTTACTTATTTTGTGTTGTTTTGATATTTTGTAATATATATGTATTAGACTGTAGCTATTGATTTCTTTAAAAAACTTCCTTCTATCCCTTTATATCTTTCAAGTTTTCCCCTTTATCCATTCTTATCCTTTTCTTGTGTTCGACTGTGACTCTGTTTAAACACTATTGTCCAACAGAAATACAGATGGCTTCTGTCTTAGCATTGGAATTTGTGCTCTGTTAATACGCTTATTAATGATTTTGGGTTCTCTTATAGAAAATTGGGACATTTATTTAGATCTCATATGAAGCAATCAAGGTCGTTTTGTTCAAGATTAATTGAGTAGGTTTCTGTTTTGCATGTCAAATCTTGTTTAAGTGCAAAAGTGGGATGTTAAAATGGTAACATAGTTAAGTTGGCTCTATGTGGCAGGTCAATGTATGCACACAGTCAAGGAAATTTAAATTTTGCTTCATTATATGTTTCTCCTAGACTGGATATTGAATACGTTTCTTTTTCTTTTTCTTTTTCTTAATGATACTAGGTAGCCATTTTACTCCTCATGGAAATCACTCCAAAAAGTATAGCTGTTCACAATGCCACTGAGGTTGCTAGGTTTGTGGTAAGTTGAGGAGGAGTTTACTTTTTTCAAACTAAACTAAAATTCACAGTTAAATGCATAAGTAAACATGTTCATCATTTGCTTAGCTATTCACTCATTTGTGCTTAGCAGATGTCACTTCTACGTTATATGACAAGTTTTGCTTGCAATGCTTTTAGGTCAGACCAGTGGCGTGGCTTTCCTTGGTATTATATCCTGTGGGAAGAGTTGTTACATATTTATCTATGGGGATGCTAAAAATCCTTGGTTTAAAAGGAATAAGGTGTGCTTTATTAACCACATTTTGATCTTGCTGCAGCTCCCCTGTCATATCGTACTTTGACCTCATGCTTCTTTTTAAAATATTTATTAGGTTTTCTATATATTGTGATGCTTTAAATATAAAAATATATTTTTTTGAATTTTCATTCAATGAGATCAGTCAAAAAAATAAATAAATAAAAGAACATCTCAAATACCAGATAAGGAAAAATACTCATTTGTTGCGTTGTTGCTGGGGCTTGACGGTAATATATTACTTTTGTATTTT
>OU015765.1:42093423-42229558 GCA_907173295.1 Fagus sylvatica
TATTGGTTTCAAATTCTAGCATCTAAGCCATTTTATTTAGGTCCCTGAGGTTCAATGTCAAACAGCAGATTCAATACCAATTTGTTAGATTCAGAGATGAGTGTGTGTACATACTCCCACAGTTCCACCATATTCATTAAGTACAACAGCCATGTGAACCTTCCTGATTCGGAACTCCCTAAGAAGATTCCAGACTGACATTGAATCTGTAAAACCAATAAATATGATTTGAATTATTGAAACTTTATAGCTTAGACACACACATATCAAAATATAATTGACAGGCTGCTAAAAATATGCGGTGCACACCGATAAAAACTAACAACTGAATTAAACCAATTGAAAAGGAGAGTCACACTGCTTGAACGGTCAACTAAACAGAATATTGATAAAACTATTTGACCCATGGAACAGGACAGTCAACAGTTTGATCAACCAAATCGGACAATTCATGCGAACTGTAAGAGAATGGCAATTCAAGTGATGTAGTAACTGTTTGGTTGATTTTAAAGATGCTTTCATTAGAGAGTGTGAAATCCTTTGGCTGTTGACTACAAGTTCTAGCCAACTCTAAGGGCTTTTTAAAAAATAAATAAATAAAAATTGAGGCTTAGTTGCCAATGACCTTTAGGTAAAATAATGAGACATCCAGGGTTTGAATACCCCCTCCCCCACTTACAATGTATAAAAAAAGAAAGAAAGAAGAGAAGCTTAGTTGAGTCAAATTCACTTTTGGATAAGTTGGCATCTATAGCATAAAATTCCAAAGAGGTAGCACCACCCTATTGCACTGAAAGATCAGATAGAGGTAGGGACACACCTTAAAGTATTTAAGTAAGATAAATAAACACTTCTTTTCAAGTTTGTGTTGGTTAAACTTGGGAGAAAGATAACATGTTCTACCTAAGCCCTCTATACATCTTTATTCTGTTCTTTCACTCTACTATGCACATGATTCCCACCACAAGTTGACATAAAAATTAGAGATTACCAGGCACAAAGTATGCAGGTTTGTGAGCCATATCTCCGACAGTCGTAGTTTCTAGTAGCTCACCCTTCAAAATCAAACAGATTTTAATTCTGCACACTATGAGATCGTGGCATAAATCAATAAAGAAAGAAATTGAAACTCATAGCAGGAGAAACAGGAGTAGAAACTGGCTGACCTTTTGAGCATAATCCAGCAGATCCATTGCATATGCAATACCCACTATGTTATCAACACGCTGCTCAAAAACAGGCACTCTAGGAGGAAAAATAAATTATTAGCATATTGGCATATTACAGATAAAGAGAAGAAAAAAAATTACAAGTACATCCAAAAAGGTGTCAATGTACCTTGAATATTGGTGAGTCACCCACAAGGTATGAAAATCTATAAGTATAGCACTGGCATCAATTGCAACTACATCTACAAGAGGTGTCATCACCTCTCTAACATGGGTATCTTTAATCTCCAACACATTTTCAATCATATCCTACAAAGGAATTTAGAATAAGATCTTAGCCAGAAAACAAAGAAAGAAAGTTCATTGAAAAGGATTTCTGGAGCATAGTGAAGTAGTGTAATGATAAACAGCAGGCACATTAATTTTTTCCCCCTCTTTTGATGGTTAGAAGGCACATCAATATGTAATTACACAGATAAAAAAAATGTGGCGTAACATGTGCACTTCAAGCACAATATTCTTCCAAATGAGACCACTAAAAAGAAGTTGATGCAGAACAATGAGCTTGATATCAAAACTGATGCAGCAAAACATTCTTCAGAGAAATTATATAAACCTAGGAATCAACACCTAAAGGTTGCTTGGAATCAGCACCAAGTGGGATAGAAAACCTAGGAATCAACACCTATGGTTAGGCTGAACTTTGAAGTCAGCACCAAGCCATTGGAAAAATTATTATCATAAACTTGTCTCCATAAGAGCACAATAGCATACTTATATAGACAACTAGAAATAAACCCTAATCCTAATTGACGTGTGTCAAGGCCCAATTATTGAATTACAAAAATAACCTTAGCTCTAGGAAATTAAATATAATACTAATAATCTAATTATCTAATAAAACCTAATTACCTGTTCTTCCTCCTCTATTGCTCCACTCAATTCAGCCCCTCGCAACATTAGTTTCAACTCGTCTTCAGTTACATATGGTTCACTGATACAACAGAAATTAACAAATGTTAAAGCAATGACAAAAAGTTAGTAAGAAAACATTCACTAAGAAACCGATCAACAAGAATTTCACACAAAAAACCAAGAAATGATCACAACAAATGTGACATTTGCTTTAAGTTGAACACCCATTGACATTATGACATACTAGCTTCCCATACTGAACTTGGGGGAGGGGGAAGAAGCAGAATAATAATGAAGTTACTCAAGAGATAAACCTTTTCAATAAAAAATGCTAGGTAAACTGAGGTTCCTGTTGCTAACCACATACGATTGGAAAAAGGCACAAAGGATTATTTTGCTTGTTTACATTGATGTTACCTGGAAAGATAATACAAAAAAACAAAGCTGTAAAACTTTGTCTTGTTGCACCATTGACCCTCTCAAAACCTAGTCCTATTGTACTCTCCAACTTATAAACCCAAACATTTAATAATATTCAAGATGAGAAATAAACAGGCTTCCAACCTCCCCTAGATCAACACTATCCACATTCTGATCCTGTATTCCTCTATGAATTTAGATGTTCCTTGTATGAATTATGATGTGAATTAACAAACATACACACATTCTACAGAAAATAATGACCATCAAAATACAAAAGTAATATATTACCGTCAAGCCCCAGCAACAATGCAACAAATGAGTATTTTTCCTTATCTGGTATTTGAGATGTTCTTTTATTTATTTATTTTTTTGACTGATCTCATTGAATGAAAATTCAAAAAAATATATTTTTATATTTAAAGCATCACAATATATAGAAAACCTAATAAACATTTTAAAAAGAAGCATGAGGTCAAAGTACGATATGACAGGGGAGCTGCAGCAAGATCAAAATGTGGTTAATAAAGCACACCTTATTCCTTTTAAACCAAGGATTTTTAGCATCCCCATAGATAAATATGTAACAACTCTTCCCACAGGATATAATACCAAGGAAAGCCACGCCACTGGTCTGACCTAAAAGCATTGCAAGCAAAACTTGTCATATAACGTAGAAGTGACATCTGCTAAGCACAAATGAGTGAATAGCTAAGCAAATGATGAACATGTTTACTTATGCATTTAACTGTGAATTTTAGTTTAGTTTGAAAAAAGTAAACTCCTCCTCAACTTACCACAAACCTAGCAACCTCAGTGGCATTGTGAACAGCTATACTTTTTGGAGTGATTTCCGTGAGGAGTAAAATGGCTACCTAGTATCATTAAGAAAAAAAAAAGAAAAAGAAACGTATTCAATATCCAGTCTAGGAGAAACATATAATGAAGCAAAATTTAAATTTCCTTGACTGTGTGCATACATTGACCTGCCACATAGAGCCAACTTAACTATGTTACCATTTTAACATCCCACTTTTGCACTTAAACAAGATTTGACATGCAAAACAGAAACCTACTCAATTAATCTTGAACAAAACGACCTTGATTGCTTCATATGAGATCTAAATAAATGTCCCAATTTTCTATAAGAGAACCCAAAATCATTAATAAGCGTATTAACAGAGCACAAATTCCAATGCTAAGACAGAAGCCATCTGTATTTCTGTTGGACAATAGTGTTTAAACAGAGTCACAGTCGAACACAAGAAAAGGATAAGAATGGATAAAGGGGAAAACTTGAAAGATATAAAGGGATAGAAGGAAGTTTTTTAAAGAAATCAATAGCTACAGTCTAATACATATATATTACAAAATATCAAGTAAATTCTTCTTTCTCTTTTTTTTTTCTTCATTACAAAATTTAATTTGCACCTTTCCAAATGCCTCTACCATTCCTAAGTTAGCAAGTCTATAAAGCAAGTATTGATATAATCAGGAAACAAAAGATGATCATTAACAAGCTAATAGGTTTGGATTTGCATGACATTGTATTATTCAGCCTTAAGCATTAACAGTATGTTTCAAGTTCAGGTCTTCAAGCCATTTATTCTAACTCAAACTCTTAACCTTTATACTACATTTCTCCTGTTTATTAAAAATGGATATCAGGACATACAGTCATTACTCCAGTTGCTGCACTAACACCAGCTTCACCGAATATTGTCCGTCGCGGCTTCTGTGACTAAGGCAGTTGCTCCAATATTGACGACACTGAGTACATCAATAGAGTCCAAAACGATAAGGAATTGTTTCAATTTAAGCTAAGATAATTGAATCCTTAATACTGAGAACCATGAAAAGGTCAGTACGTTGTGCCAATAAGTATAGTAGTTAGAAACCGGGTGACATCACTGCGAAGTGTTTTGAAGACGCCATTTTCAGAGTCCTTTTCAGCCAATTCACGCACCTGATACAGATTGACATCAAACGACCAATTACACTTCAAGATTATAAAAGGCTAGATTATTTATGGAAAATTAAAATAGAACATCAACCTCTGTACTCTAAAATTAACCTTTCAAATGGGAATCACAGGTAGCTTCAAAATCAAAGAATTTTGTATTTCATATACAGAAAAGAAGGCAACTATTAGCCATTGAGTTTCTTACAAAATGAAATAAGCAGTTGTGAGCAATGAAGTAGTAAAGCCACATTGCAGAAGAAAAATTAGAGTCAATTTGCACATGTCATCATAAAATCTACCAACCAGAAGCATAACTCCACTCTTGGTCACTTCCACACAAACTGGATATCAAACTACATAGCATCCAGCATAATACACAATCATATAAATAATACAGTTCTTGCCTTACTAATAAGAGAATTTTCCTACTATAAAGACTATGCTTGTTAACTTCTTAAAGAGAATATGAAAATCGCATCAGCTCAACATGTTGCTTATTCACAATCTTAATTCTATCATAGAGCAAAATTCCTTAATTGTTACAATAGTGATTAGCATCCACAGAACCTATAATTACTTTTTCTTTTTCTTTTTTATAAGTAAGAAGTTTTATTCAAGAAAGCTATAATTATAAAAAAAAAAGTTTTATTCAATCAGAGAATAAAAAAAATAAAAAGTTTTATTCAAGAAATCTATAATTACTCAGTATCAGAGAATAAAATATGCACCTTCCAAGGCCAAAGCGTGGTGATTGAAGTCTCTGCCATGGAAAAAAATGCCGAGAGACCCAAAAGCGCCGCAAGAATAAGACCCTGGTCTTTGAAAACCTGAAGAACCTGTAACGTCTTCGGCCACGCATTCCTCAATAACAAAATGCTCTGCCCAATAACCCCATAACCAGCATTCACCACACCTTCCATTGCAAACACTCTCCTACACCCAAACACCAAAACCCCACAAACCATTGCTGCCAAAACAATCCCACGCTTCACCAACTCTCTTACAAACTTTAAATTCACACCCGAAACCGCATTTTCATCACTCGAACTCTCACTATCTTCACCTACAAACTTCAAACCAGCTCTACCAACAAACAAGTCTGTTTCCTTTTTCCACAATATCTAGCATTGAAATAGCTCCTAAAACCGCAGGGACCTATGCAATTCGACGCTAGCCGAAATGGGTACCGATTATTTCTTTGCAAAATCTTCATCGACATTCTCATTTGCCGATTGGAAGGCAACAAATACAGCGACTTTGTGCCGGAAACGAAAGTGGGTACATTGAAAA
Source organism: Fagus sylvatica (assembly GCA_907173295.1). Taxonomy (NCBI): domain Eukaryota; kingdom Viridiplantae; phylum Streptophyta; class Magnoliopsida; order Fagales; family Fagaceae; genus Fagus; species Fagus sylvatica. The sequence goes on from OU015765.1 coordinate 42,099,181, forward strand.
TCGACGATTCCAGGAACATATCCATAATCCATTAAACCAAAAACAAAACCCAAAACCCAAAATTGAACACTAAAAAACTAATGGGTAGCTATAACAAAACTGAATTAAGAATAAATTCTAGTGCTTTCATAGTTGACAACTATAAAGTAATACCAAAGCAACAAAAGCACAAAAAAAGGGGGCTAGGTATGTAATAAGGATTGTGACTTTTGTTTTTAATGGGGGTTAAGATAAAATTGGAGATTGAGATGTTTGAGAGGGTGAGAGAGAGAATTTGAAGAACATGTTGGTTGTTGGAGAAGGATGTTGATACAAAGGGAATAAGAGAAAGCTGAGTTTGGAAAATTGGTTGTTGTGTTGTTGGACCTTGGTTTTCCGGAATTGTAAGTGTATCCACTGCCTATAAAAGAGTCCAAAGTCCAACCCAGCTCATTGCATTTTTTTTTTTTTTTTTTTTTTTAAAAATATTTTCCTGTTTTTCTAAACTATTTGTTAAAAAAAGTTATTTTGTTGGGTTTAGTTATAGCTTAAAAAATAAGCTCGAGGTACAAAAAAATAATTAATATTTCATGAAGTATTGTGAAAATGTAGTGAAGGTGATTTGGCAACAACAATGGAAGTAGTAGTGGTTGCCAACCTCAAATGTGATGTGGTAGAGGTAATATTAATGTTATCATGCAGGTTGCAACCTGATTTTAAAAACTAGATAGAGAATAAAAAAGAGGAGTGATTTTTGGTTTTTGATCCGAGCTAAATAATTTAATCAATAATTAATTAAATTTATATGTATTTATATTTATTTTGGATTATTCTAAAAATATTTTGTGTTTTTTAACCCCAAACAACTACAGACAATTTTTACAAAATGTTTTTAAAAAGAGAGTGTTATAACTTAATTATATGTTCTAAACGTAAATTAAAATAAAAAATAAAAACAAAAGAGGTATAAGTCTTGGAGGAATTTTTTTTTTTTCGATTGATGGATATTAGTTTTCTTAACATTCACAATGCTAAGGATATATATGCTTTAAGCTATCTTAACGTAACTATTTTTTATTTTTAAAAAATGTATGAAAAAAAAATGAAAACTAATTGAATTTAACCAAACTTCACCAAGAATAAAAATAAGGTGAAAGAGAAACTTGTTGTTTTGTAACAAAGACTATTTGAAAGTCACAAATTGGAAAAATGAAAGTGTTCTATACTCTCTCCTCTATAGATATTACACTATACTGAAGAATTCAAACATTAATGTGTATGGGCTATATATATTGTGGGCCTACAATTCATTAGTTTAATGTTGGACTACTTTTTATGCAAATCTAATATTTTTAGTTTAATTAATGTTGGGTTAGCTTTTATAGGCCTAAATATAAATTGAATTTTTTAAGTAAATTTTGTTTAGCATAAAAGTTTGCGTGACACCATCAACTTTCATAAAACACTATTACTCTTAGGGTCCATTTGTTTCAACGTAAAATAATTTTAAGAAAATAATTTATGGAAATTGTTTTATGGAATAGAATGGGCATAAAGTAATTTACGCTTTAAGAGGAGGTGTGATTTTAAAATATGTTATTTTCAGTCTAACCATATTTTCAAGTAAAACCAAACACCTAAAAATATGAAAAAAAAAATTATGTCCAAATGGGAGCCTTATCATAGTTTCTTCTATTTATGTTTTTCTGTTTCTTTTAATGATTTATTATATAGGCACAAATGGTTATTGAACCCACAATTACTCATCTTCAACTCATTCTTACGAAGAAATAAAACACCATTTGAGTTCGAAATACGGACTACTTTGAACTTTCTTGAAGTTGTGGGAGGAGAGTATTTGGCCTTCTTTTAATTTCTTTTTTATTATTAGGCATTTAGGCCAATGTAATTTAATCTATTTTGGTAAACAGCATAAAATTGTAAACTAACAACATACTCCCATCAACTTCACGCATAATTAGCCATATAGAAAAAAAAAAGAAAGGTTACAGGGCCTTTCATCAATTGAAAATTTTCAAGTGCCATGTAATTTAAGGTTGTTGAAAACATTTTTTTTAATAGGATATCAAAAAATTATAAAATACTCTAGGAGTATATTAAATAAGTACTCCCTACTCTATAGTACCATGTCATTGTATTCCAATATTTAATAAATTTCCCCTTCTTCTTACAATTACTTACGGAAAAATAAAACCCATTGAATGTATTTTCTTTTTCAATTTTATGAATTCTTGTTTTATGATTTACCATTAAAAATATTCTATTTCAGCATTTTAATTTTTTTATTGACCAAAAGAGAAATCTAGAAGTTCAAGAAAGCACACGAAGACCGATCTTAGAACTAAATACAACATGCCACATAATCTCACAAAGAAATAAACAAACGAAATACCCTCAAATACACAAACATAAAATAGAAGTTCAACTGAGCAAGAGACTATCCCAGATTTATGACCAACATGTCAAACAATCTCTGGACAAACAAACAAACACTGAACATTTTTATTCTAGGAAGAAGGAAATAACACCGTAATTCTTACAAACATGATCCACTCCTCAATAGCTGCCATTCTAATGCTTTTATGTAGTTAAAAGGCTCACAATCTTTTCTGAATCTTAGTAGAGAAGAGGGTACTCATCACTTTCAATGTACCTTGCAAGTAAAGCAGAAAAATTATAGAATATACAAACTAGTAATATTTTTGCTAATTCTAAGACAAGTTTATATAAAACCACAATATTAATTTAAAAAGAAGTTTGTCAAGCTCACCTAAAGGCACCCTTAAATGCATTAACTTCTTCTTCGCCTAGGTCTTTGATTATTCGGCCAGCTCGTCTTTCCATTTCCTCCGTCAAAGAACCTTACAAGCCATTGAGGTTTTTCTGTTTTAAACCAAAAGACATATCCCACAGCTAATCCAAACACAAAGCCACATCCATAGCCCATTAACACGGCCTTCCAACCAAATCCACTTGCAAACATTGAATCATTATCTTCTTGGAATATTGATGGAGATGGCAGTGGTGATGCATCTGTTCTACATTTGATAGACAATGGAGGCCCACACAATCCCAAGTTCCCATAATATGAGTCGTTTTCAAATGTATCAAATTGTTTGCCTCGAGGTATGGGTCCAATGAGTTGGTTTTGGGAAAGATTTAACTTGGCTAAAAATGTTGGGTCCAATGAGTTGGTTTTGGGAAAGATTTAACTTGGCCAAAAATGTTAGATTTGTCAATTGCGTCGGAATTTCTCCAGTGAGCTTATTTGAAGAAAGGTCTATGGATTCAAGTGCTGACAAATTTGCCAATGATAATGGGATATGACCAGTTAGGCTATTATGGGAAAGGTTGAGCAATATTAGAATTGTAAGCCTTCCAAGTACCTCTGGAATCTTTCCTTCAAATTTGTTACACGACAAATCAATTGTAGTGAAGATGGTTAGGATTTTCTCTAGTTCAATCTTCGTCCCTTTCATTGTCACCGCTACCGAATCTTGATAATAATCACTTTCACCCAAATATTGCGGAGTTTCACCTTGAATAGTCATCATAGCATTCAAGTTTTGAAAGTAATTTCTCGGTAGAAGACCAGTAAACTCATTGTGAGAGAGGTCGAGAATTCGTAGTTTAGAGAAAGATTTTCCACTAGTCTTATGATTTCCAATAGGACCATGAAATCTATTGGAATTCAAGACAAGAACCTTTAGCTCTGGAAGAGCTTCCAACCAACTGGGGAAGAAATCACTTATCTTGTTATTTCCAAGGTCTAGAACTTCTAGTTTAGTACAGTTGACCAAAGATTTTGGTAATTGCCCTTCTAACTGATTACCATTAAAGACAAGAGTTGTCAACTGATTATCCTTGACAAATGTATCAGGGATGGTGCCGTGGAAGTTATTCATCCGCAAATCCATCACAACGAGATCGTTACTGAAGTTTCCCAAACATTGGGGAACCGTACCACCCAATCTGTTACGAGAGATATCCAAGATACGAAGGGAACTTGCATTACAAATCATAGATGGGATACCACCAATTAGGCTATTGTTTGAGATCAAAAAGATTTCAATAGAATATGGTGGAGCAGGAAGCTTTCCTTGCAATAGATTGGCACGAAGGTCAAGAATCTGTAGATTCTTCCATGGAAGTTGGTCTATACTAGATAAAAAGTTATGAGATAGATTTAGGGAATACAAATGCTCTCCAACTTCAAACATCCATTCCGGGACTTGATTGTGGATCTGATTGTTAGATAGGTCTAAGTCTCGTAAATCTTTTGATGATATTAAGAAATTTGGGAATTCAGTTATGTTGCAAGAAACTAAGATCAAAGATAGAAGAGCAGGGAAGGTATCGTTAAAATTGCTTTTGATACCTAATAATCGACTGTTATATGAGAGATCAAGAAATTGAAGTTCACTGGGCTTTGTGGGCTTATCAAATTCCACAATTCCTCTCAAGTCATTTGATGAAATATCAAGTCTGGTAAGATTCACAAGATTAGAGATTGATTTTGGAATAGAGCCAAGCTTGTTATTGTTCAATGTAAGAATTTGTAGTGAATTGCAAGGTTGAAATTCACCAATTTGAGTAAGTTGGTTATAAGACAAGTCAACTCTGTAGAGTTTTGTAAGGTTGTTAAAAAAATCTGGAATTCTACCACTAAAGTTGTTGTGATTGAGGTCAATCAGAGTAAGATCCTTTAGATTTGAAAGTGATGATGGAATCTGGCCAATGAGGTTGTTAGATTGGAGGAAAAATTGAGTAACTTTTGTGACGTTTCCAATTGATGCTGGTATTGATCCTGCAAAATTGAAATTTTTATGAGATCCAAGATTTAGGGATAGCAAATAATCTCCATTTCCAAACTTGTATTCTGGGATTCGACCATAGATCCTATTATTAGATAGGTCCAATATTGTAAATGACGTATTAAAGAAATTTGGAAATTCAGTTATGTTGCAAGAAGCTAATTCTAGGCTATCAAGTTTGGGGAAGGTGTGGTTAAATTTTTTGTTGATGCTCAATGATAGACTATTGTGTGAAAGAGCAAGAATTCTTAAATTTTGGAACTTTGTGAACAATTCAAATTTCACAATACCACTCAGGTTATTTGATGAAATATCAAGCTCAATAAGATTCACGAGATTGGAGATTGACTTCGGAATAGAACCATAAAGCCTGTTATTGTCTAAGAGAAGAGACTCTAGTGAACTGCCAGGTTGGAATTCACAAATTTGACTAGTAAGTTGGTTATAACACAAGTAGACATTGGTGAGTTTTGTGAGGTTGGTCAGAAAATCCGTACCTCCAAAGTTGTTGTTACTGAAATCAATAATTGTGAGATCCTTTAGATTTGAAAGTGATGATGGAATCTGGCCAGTGAAATTGTTATAATTGAGGTAAAATTCAGTAACTTTCGTGAGGTTTCCAAGTGATGCTGGTATTGATCCTGCAAAATTAAAAATTTTATGAGATTCAAAATATTTCCAAGGACTATGCATTGCCAACTAAAAGTAATGATGATATCTTACCACTGAGATTGTTGTAATGTAGATCAAAGTAAGCGAGCTCCTTGAGATTTGAAAGTGATGATGGTATCTCACCAATGAAATGGTTATTTGATAAACCTAAAGCAGTGAGTTGTGTAAGGTTACCAAGTGATGAAGGTATTGGGCCGCTAAAATTGCAGCTACTTAGTCCCAAGTAACTTAAGAATTTTAAATTGCCAATTGATTTTGGTAATTCTCCTGAGAAAAGCGTGTGTGAGACATCCAAAAATCTTAGAGGATTGGTCCAATTTACCATTGGAAAAAGCGCCTTGAGTTCAAAATTATCATTTAGACTGAGCTTGCGTAGGTTTGGTAGGCGAAAAATGACATCTGGTAGTGTCCCACGCAATTGACAATCTTGGAGAGAAAGGGATGTTAAAGAAGAAGACAAATTCATGAAAGAACTAAGAGAAACAGATGACATATCAACATGATCAAGATGAAGTTCTCTTAGCTTGGTCAGATTTTGAAGAAGACTCTTCACGACAGATGTGTTAGGCATAACAAGTGGGGCTTTTACAAAATACGAAGTGGCTGGGTGGTTTGTTGGGTCACTGTCTCTTCTCCAATCTGAGCTAGAGAGATCTAGTGAGGCCAATTGGGAGAGGTGTGATAATTCAATTGGGACTTGCCCAAAGAAATTAGAGTGAGAAAGGTTAAGATATCTCAACCTAGCAAATTGACCAAACCGGGATGAAATCGGCAAAGATTCAAAGGAGTTGAAAGCGAGGTTAAGTCGTTGCAAGTGATGAAGAAGAAAGAGGCTACTATTGGAAGGAATGGTGCCTTCAAGCCAGCTACAACTGAGGTCAAGGCCAATAACGTCCCCCCTTACCTTATCACATGTGACCCCATCCCATGAGCAGTAATCACTGCCGTCCTTCCAAGTCTCCATCTTTGGATAAGAATGCTGATCACATTTGGATGAAGCAAATTTTGAAAAAGAAAATAATTTCTTAAATTGGAGCAATGCAGCGCTCTGGTCTTGGGAGCACAGTAGTGCTGAAGAAGAGGAGAAAGGTGATGATAATGAAGATGATGAAGTAAATTGAAAATACAAGAGCAACAAGAGGTAAAAGAGTTGACAGAGCCATATGAACCACCTCATCATTCCTAATGAGTTGATAAAGACATATGTTATGAGCATGGAGGTTAGTATTTTTATAGGAAAAAGTGAGGGACAAGTATGCACCATAAGATCACTTTCTACACGACATACCAAAATCAGGGGTCCCAAAATGGTGAAAAAGGGCCAATGTGAATATGGAAAAGGGGGATAGGATGGTTGTTGAAGTCTTGAAGACTAAAACAGGGAATCAGGGATCTCAACATAGTGAAAATGGGCCATGTCATTTACCAAGTCTTCTTATTCCTTTAAGAAAAGACTGAGGGGTCTCAAAATAAAGAAAATGGGTCATGTGATTTCAGAAACTTGACTCTAACAGTGTAACTTGCATATACCTATTATTGATAACTAGTGACGATTGTCTAAATCAAATTGTCTCCATTCACTCATGAAATCCACGTTGATAGTAATTAAAGATTATAAGAGAGACTTATTCATGTTTGTAAAAAATAAAATAATCTCCATGGTCATGTTTTTCATTAAAATTATATCTTTTCCTAACTAAAAAAGAGTTAAAAAGTAAAAACTCACTACTGAGTATGTGCTGTGTGTCTCTATGATTTTTCCATTATTTGGTTTGCAAGGAAAAAGTGGGAGAAAAACTGGCGGTAAGATTGTTTTCTATCCAGCTCCACCAAAATCCTGTCCCCCGAATATGGAGAAAATGGAATGAAAAATTGCTCATTGCCTTGAGTCCTCAACCTATTACCCTCTATAAATGTTTCAAGCAAAGAAAATGGAATTAATATGATAATTTCATTTTACTCCATCAGGTCTTGGGAAAGTTAATGACACTTTTCAAAATATATAAGAGTAATTTGTAGAGCTTTTGGGAACATAATAGTGTTTCACGTACTTTATGGGGTTTTGCCGACTTGTTCAAAAAAAGAAAAAGGAAACAGTAACAAATTAGTGCCCATTTCTTAATTAAAATATTATTTTCCTTTTTGAATTTGGCTATCTTATTGCCAATTTCTTAACTTAATCTTTTGTTTTTTGAAATTGGAAATTTTAATTGGCGATTTCTTAATAATATTTTTTTATTCTGATAATGGCATTCATAATACAGATTTCTTAATTTTTAAAATTTATTTTTTCAAACCACAGAAAGAGAATGATGAACTAGAGAAGCAGTAAACCATCTTAAAGACTTAAACCATTTGAGTGGTAGTTTAACACAAGTCAAAGGGACTACGTTGTTTATTTCCCACTTGCTTTTGTGAGATTCAATCATCAAAATTGATACAACTTGAGGCAATTATCGAAATGGAGAGACTTATATTCCTCAAATGATTTCCGATTTATTTCCCACTTGCTTTTGTGAGATTCAATTATCAAAATTGATACAACTTGAGGCAATTATCGAAATGGAGAGACTTAGGGTATGTTTGGTGACTATTTTTTGTTTTATGTTTTCTAAAATTTGTATTTGGGTGTTTTGAGAATTGTAATAAAAAATAATATTATAATAGATTTGAGAACAAAAAATTTGTTTGGTATGTGTTTTCCACATAGTTTCCAGTTTTGTTTTTATTAATTATTTTATTATTATTATTATTATTATTATTAGTGTTTTTGTTTGCAATAAAGAAACAGTAATCACAGCCACCCATCACCACCGGAATCGACCAAAACCCCCCACCACCACCGAGAGCCACCTCACAAACCCACCGAGAGCCACCCCCCACCGAGAGCCACCCCGTAACCCACCCCGACCCACCACAACGCAAACCCCCACCGGAATCCACCAAAAATCCACCCCACAACCCACCCCGATCCACTGCACAAAATCCACAAGCAAACTCAAAATCAACCAAACCCATCAAATGACCCACCGGCAACACCTAAAAATCAAGTAGATCTGGCAAATCGAGAAAAAAAAAAACCGATAAAAAACTGGGTTGTGGTAGTGACTGGTCGAGAGAGAGAGAGCCACCCCGCAACCCAAACCCACGACCCACCGCGAGCCCACGCCACGTCGCCCCACCGCGACCCACTGCGACCCACCTCGAACCACCCCGAAAGCCATCGAAAGCCAACGTGGCTAACAGCCAGATCTGAGAAATCTATAAAAAAAGATAATAAGCAAAAACCCAGCTCGGTGGGTCGCCCACCTCGCGACGCCACGCCGCACATCGCCTCTTCGTCGGCGCTGGTGCTCTTGGTTGCTTCGTCTGCGATTCAGGCGGGTGGTGCTTCGTCTGCGATAGTCCAGCGAGAATCCGAGAGAAAGTGAGCAGAACGTTTAATAAAAAGAAAATTAAAAATGAGAACAGAAAATGAAAACAACTATTTGCTGTTCTAAAAAATGTGGATTTGAGTATCATTTGCACAGTAATTGGATTTGGGTTCAAAAACAGAATACAGTTGCCAAACGAAAAAAATGATGGTGGGACCCACAAAAAATTGGATTCAAATACAGAAAACTGTATTTGAGTTCAGGAACCAAACATACTGTTATATTCCTCAAATGATTTCCAAAGCACATCGAAATTTATTTTGTGCATACTCTTTTAGTTACTAGACTACGTACACACTTAATCGTATTCAGCTACTAGCAATGTTCTACAAACGAAATACCCTCATATATGAAATATACAGGAGCATATCAGCTGCAATGGTTGAATATGCAATCCCTACAATGTGTAATATGTGGCCCGATAAAAATAAGACATCTCAATAAAAAAATATGAGCTAGCAATTTAAAGCCAACTCAGCAGTTATAATTCCTGTAAAACCAAATGGATCTTACATTCTTCTTGTGGCCAAACAGTCCCTCTCACACCAGTTAGATCTAGCCACAACCACATTAAACCTCAGACAACCCATTTTAGTTCGACCTTGGAGTGGATTTGAAGATGATGTGGAAGGTGAAGTAAGTGTGATGGATGCGAACAGAACCAGAACAACAAATCTCTTTGCAAACACAAAACCCATTTGTATCACATCAGCGCAGAGCACGATGGTGAAGGCATTGATACTGGTTCCAGCGATGAGGGGCCAATGTTGGTGATCGGGTGTGAGGATTAACAATCTTGAGGGGGATTTGGTCCTCAAGGTGGACAGGAGCGACGGCTTCGACGGCGACACATCTCTCTCTCTGCGCATGGATTTGTGGGTTGTTGACACCACTTCACGGTGGCACTTGACGCGATGATGTAAGTTTGGTAGGGAAAAGAGAGGCAGTGGTAATGGTGGCTGGTGGCGACGCTAGTTTGTGACTTTTCAATTGCTTGGGACTGTTTGGGCATAAGAAGAGGAAATAAATATGTGGCTTGTTTAGCGATTGTTGAGTTGGTGATGATGTGGTGTTTTTATTTAGTTGGCATTCTTTTATTAATTGGACCAATTCATCACATTGCAGGGATTGCATATTCAACCATTGCAACTGATATGTTCCCAGAAATATACATACGTCAAATCTAAATAGGGTTATTTTACAAAGAAGCAAACAACACTGTAATACATATAAACAAGATCCAGTCCCGTAAAAAAGTTGTTGGAAAAGTGTCTCAAATTGCTATTATAACTTGAAAACTAATTGAGTTTATTTGAAGTAGAAAAACTAATTAGGTTACTTTTGTATTTTATTGGTATGGAAGAAAAAACTAATCCTTGGTGTGTAAAGGAAATACTATTCCTTGGTGTGTAAAGACTATTCCTTATTTCACATAAAACTAATTGTTGTTTCAACAAGTAGTATTAGAGCTTCCGTTGTCTCAACAAAAGTAATGACAACTACCTCATTTTTTATTTTTTATTTTTTAAGAAAGCCAACATAGTTTGCATTCTTCAATAATAGATCATTAATTAGATTTTTTTGGGTGTTGGCTGACAACTCACGAAGCACTAACTAATGGCTGCCTCTTCCATTTTCCATTTTTAAATTCAAGCAAAGACAACAGAATTCTTAATTCTAAGAACCAAGACCAATATGTTCTGTTAATAATAGTATAATTGTCAGGAATTGCAGGACATATGAATGGTAAGCATTTTGAAGACGCCATATTTCAAACTACTTTTCAGCCAATTCAGTCACCTGTCATAATGATATATACTAGATGACCAGCTTCACGTGCATGGTAAACTTAGGTAGTTTCGTGTATGATAAAAGTGAGTTAGTAGACTTAAAGGCCTAACTAGTCATTGAAAACCAACCACAAACTTGATATTAAAAGCAATGGAGTTGGGAGCTCGCCTTTACTGAGTTCATTGGAAATTCAAAGCATCCTCCTTGCAAGACTTTCACGCGTCTCCCTCACCTTTTTTTTTTTTAATAAGTCTCCCACTATTTTATGTCCTTTAATAAAGCAATGGAGTTGGGAGCTCGCCTTTACTGAATTCATTGGAAATTCAAAGCGTCCTCCTTGCAAGACTTTCACGCGTCTCCCTCACCCTTTTTTTTTATAGGTGAAAATCATAATTGAATACTCAAGAAATCATATGTTGAGTGAAGTTGTGGCACGCAAAATTTTAAGACCAATCTGTTTCAGTCTCAAACAATGATCGTGCATAATGTGTGCATCAGAGCAGTGACACGCAACAATCAACATGCAGGTAGCCGGATACGTTAGAGTGAAGCTGCCAGTGTAGTGCACAAGATAGCTCAAACATATTCGAGTGGACCTCTTGCTTGTCAATTATCATGTATTAGAATTCCAATTATCTATTGAATTGCATTCATCTTTTGCCATGTTTAATTAGCACAGTATAAGTCCCAATTAGAATTTCTTTGGTAATCTTTACTGCTCATTTTACCTCCCTCTTCATTATTGTGATTATTAAACATATACAGGGAATCAGTGATCTCATCATAGTGAGAATGGCCCATGCAATTTACCAAGTCTTCTTATTCCTTTAACAAAAGCATCAGGGGGTCTCAAAATAGAGAAAAAGGACCATGTGATCTCAGAAACTTGACTCGAACAGTGTAACTTGAATCTAGTGACGCTTGTCTAATCTACATGGTCATGTTTTTCAATAAAGTTTCTATCTTTTCCTAACAAAAAAGTGTTGAAAAGTTAAAAACCCACTGCTGAATATATGCAGTGTGTGAAAACTAAGGAAAGGAAAAGGGGTGGAAAATATGAGTTTCCCATTGTTTGGTTTGGAAGGAAAAAGTGTGAGAAAAAGTGGGGGTGAGGGTGTTTCCTACTCGGACCCACCAAAATCCTTTCCTCCCGAATATGGGAGAAAATGGAGTGAAAATTTCCTCATTGCGGTGATGACTTATTTGCCCCCTTACCAACTTTACTTTTCAACAACCGATTTTTTTTTTTTAATAATATTATTTTTAATACTATTTTGCAAGATAATACTTTCAAAACAATTGAGGGATCTAGCCTATCTTCTAGTAAAGACGAGTTTCAAAGATTAGCCTCCGTCTTAGGAAGACGAGTTTCAGTTGAAACTCGTCTCTCCTAGTGACGAGTTGCTTAAAATTTTGCAAAAACAAGTTCCAGCTGGAACTCGTCTCTCCTAGAGAAGAGTTCCCTCTTTTGCCACAATTTTGCCACGTCTGCACAACTTTCACTTAAAATGAAAAAAAAAAATATCATCTCCCAAAACGCCTGAAACTCTCAAAACTCTCAAAAACTTTGTATCTCTCTTACTCTCTCGGTCTCAATTCTTGGTCTCAATCTCTCGGTCTCAAAAGCTGAAACTCTCTTGGTCTGAAACTCATTCTCCTACAGACGAGTTCCAGCCTAGTTTTTTTTTTTTTTTTTTTACTCCATCAATGGAACTCTTCTACAAGGGAAAGTTTTTTTTTTAATGTTCCACACTTATCAAAATATATAAGAGTAATTTGCAGAGCTTTTGGCAAAACTCGTCTCTTGTGGGTAATACTATTTCACGTACTTTTTGGGTTTTTGCCAATATTTTTTTGCACCCTTTTTTTTTTTTTTTTTTTTGATTTCCTAAAATAGGGGAAATACAAAATAGTAATGACAAATTAGTGTTTTAGAAATCCGTAATACTATTACCAATTTCTTAATTAAAATATTATTTTTACTTTATGAAATTGGCAATTTTACTGCCAATTTCTTAATTTAATTTTTTGTTTTTTTGAAATTGAAATTTTAATTGGTGATTTCTTAATAGTTTTTTTTTTTTTTTTTTTCTGATAATGGCATTCATGATACAGATTTCATAATTTTTTTTTTTTAATTTGTTTATAAAAAGTGGAATATAATATTTTCATTCTTTTTTCCAAACCACAGAAAGAGAGTGATGAACTAAAGAAGCAGTAAACTATCTTAGAAAGTGAACAGAGATCATCACATATATAAGCATCCACAAGTAAATCTTAAGCAAAAATAAACCTATCAAATGATATGAGGATATGAAAATAAACTTTTAACTGGGTTTCACGTGGTAAACTATTAGGTAGTTTCGTGTATGATAAAGTGGGTTAGTAGACTTAATGGCCTAACTAGTCCTTGAAAACCAACCACTAACTTGATATTTAAAAGCAATGGACTTGGGAGCTCGCCTTTACTGAGTTCATTGGAAATTCAAGGCCTCCTCCTTACACAAAATTAATAATACACACTTAATTTTTCTCACAATTCACAAATATTTAGTATTTACTTTTTTTTTAATGATATATAAGGGCACAAAGGTAAAAACATATATTTTTCCTTTCGGTTCCTTTTGCAAACCTATTTTCTTTTCTATTTCATTTCCTTTCTTTATCCAAACACATCAAAGGATTTTTTTTTTTTCCATTCTCTTCCCTCCCCGAGCTACAAGCCTACAACCAAACATAGTGTAAAATACTAATATATAATGTATATTCTCCTCCATTTCTTCTATAAAAGGAAACGAAAGCTTGTAATTGAAAAACTAGAAAAAATAGTGGTTATATAGAATCAATGGTTTGTACCCGTGGTTTTTCGCTTAAATATTCAAGGAGGATTTTCCACTTAAAAATAGAGTGATTTTGTGTGTGCGCACTTTTCACATGAGGTTTCCATACACTTCCTCATTCCCCTTTCTTTGAAATATATGTCATTAAATAAGCTACCTCATATACTTCGTGTCTAATCCCCAATCCATCAAATGATTAGGCACATAACAATGGGCTTATACCTATAAAGGTTTCACCTTACAAGCACACGAGGCCTTACTGAAGAGCAATAACTAATCTCAAAGAAATATATAATCAACGTAGGAAATAATAGATTAGCCATGAGAAATATGTGCTCAAGTTAGCGTAGGATATGGTCGACAGCTTAACATTGGACCGCGATGCAGGATCTCTATTTTTCTATTTTTGCCAAGAGCCACTGTAGATCTATAAAAAAAAAATTTGCTAACTGAATATATATTATTCTTTTATCTCTTTTCTCTCTCAAAATCATAATTAATCTTGATCTTTAGATGACTAAGATATGCTGCTTAACCATGTACGTTTGAGGCTCCTTCATCGATTAAAAACTTTTTAAGTCCTACGTGAATGCAAGAGCAGTAAAAGGTAGAAGAGTTGAGAGAGTCATATTAACCACATCATCTTTCCTAATTAGATCAAGGCACATATACGACTGTCTTGGAGTCTTTTGAGAAAATTATTGGAAGGTGTATATTTTTATAGGAAAACGTGATGATCACTACCTCATCGTCTTGCTTTCATTTTTCTTATGTTTTTTTGTGTTGTCAACAAAGCTATGAGCTATCATATAATAGATCATTTTCTCAGGACAGGTTTGGTTGATTCCTTATTGTGGTTTTTCTCTTTTTCACATTTGATGTCAATAAAGCAATAATGGATGTCTCTTCCGTTTTCTTGTTTTCACATTTGAAGGTGTTGATGGAGCATATATACACACAGAGACAAACACACCCAAAGTAGTGAGAATGGGCAAAAATTTGTGGAAAATTAGGCCAGGGGTCCTCCCAAAATAGTGAAGACGGGCCATGTGATCATGAAGAATTGACTCTGTAAATTGCTTTGATTAAGTCTTCTTATGTTTTATTTTACGGAGACTAAAGCAGAATTGACTCTGTAAAAGTGTTAACTTAGGCATCAGAAAGGTTTTGCGAAAACATGTGGGTGTAGCTGCATTCGTTTAGGAGGGTGAATGGATCATTGTTTCTGCGTGTCTAAGTCATCTTAAAAGTAAGAATATATGGTTAAGGATGGTCTTATTAGGAGTTTATTATTGACCTCATCAATCCCTTTTTCGCATCTTAATTAAATGTACTTAGTAAAAAATATAACCTACTAAATGTAGTATTGTTTCAAAAATTTCAGAATTAATCATGTGTTTTTGCAGTTCTTGTTAGAAATATTCTATTTCATAAATGTTTTTGTACCAAAAGAAAAGATTGTCCAACTGAGCACATGGCTGTCTTACTTCTAAACTACGTACAACATGCCACACAGTCTCCAACAAGTAACAACCAAACTAACAAACACAATACTCTTAAATGTAATATACTTAAAATAACTGGCTATACAATCTCAAAACAAATAAGCATATACTTAGAATACACTTAAATATAAATACATACATAGGAGTCAAATATGACTATTCTAGAAAGAAGAAAACAACACCATAATTCATACAACTATGATTAACCCTCTGACATACGACATTATAATGCTCTGCTGCAAGATAAAGACTCATGATCTTCCTCCAACGCTTAAAATAAATGATAATGACATCAGTGCCCACGTTATTTTCCCATAATGCAGCCATGATATATATTTTTAGTTAATGAATCAATCCCAAGATAAAGATTCATTCACTAATTAACAAATTAACATAATGCAGCCATATAAATGTATAAACACAAGTCAAAGGTACTGCGTTGTTTTCCCACTTTAAAACATCCTTTGCACTTTGTATAATGTTGGACTTAGTAATTAAGTATCAGTAACTATTGGAAACATTTTCTTTTAGGATCCGTTTATGTTAGCAGAAAATATTTCCAAAAAAATCTTTATAACTACTAATTAGATACTCACTAAGGTAAGTCTTAAACCCACTGCTCGTCTTTCCGTTTCATCCATTCTTATGAATATGCTGCTCAACCATGTATGTTTGACGCTGTACGTGCATTCAGTTTGTTTAGTGACATTTTTCTAATGATGTTTTAGTTCGATTATTCTAAGAAAGAGCCAAAAGGGAAGAGAATGAAATCCCTTCACATTGTTATGAGATGGAGGTTAGTATTTTTATAGGAAAAAGTGAGGGACAAGTGTGCACCATAAGATCACTTTCTACACGACATACCAAAATCAGGGGTCCCAAAATGGTGAAAAAGGGCCAATGTGAATATGGAAAAGGGGGAGGATGGTTGTTGAAGTCTTGAAGACTAAAACAGGGAATCAGGGATCTCAACATAGTGAAAATGGGCCATGTCATTTCAGAAACTTGACTCTAACAGTGTAACTTGCATATACCTATTATTGATAACTAGTGACGATTGTCTAAATCAAATTGTCTCCATTCACTCATGAAATCCACGTTGATAGTAATTAAAGATTATAAGAGAGACTTATTCATGTTTGTAAAAAATAAAATAATCTCCTTGCATCTTCCAAAAAAAAAAAAACGGAACAGTAACAAATTAGTGCCCATTTCTTAATTAAAATATTATTTTCCTTTTTGAAATTGGCAATCTTATTGCCGATTTCTTAACTTAATCTTTAGTTTTTTGAAATTGGAAATTTTAATTGGCGATTTCTTAATAATATTTTTTTTCTTCTGATAATGGCATTCATAATACAGATTTCTTAATTTTTAAAATTTATTTTTTCAAACCACAGAAAGAGAGTGATGAACTAAAGAAGCAGTAAACTATCTTAAACCATTAGACTGGTAGTTAAACACAAGTCAAAGGGACTACGTTGTTTATTTCCCACTTGCTTTTGTGAGATTCAATTATCAAAATTGATACAACTTGACGGCAATTATGGAAATGGAGAGACTTTTATTCCTCAAATGATTTCCAAAGCACATCCAAATTTATTTTGGTGCATACGACTACGTACACACTTAATCGTATTCAGCTACTAGCAATGTTCTACAAACGGAATACCCTCATATATGAAATATACATACGTCAAATCTAAACAGGGTTATTTTACAAAGAAGCAAACAACCACTGTAATACATATAAACAAGATCCAGTCCCGTAAGAAAGTTGTTGGAAAAGTGTCTCAAATTGCTATTATAACTTGAAAACTAATTGAGTTTACTTGAAGTAGAAAAACTAATTAGGTTACTTTTGTATTTTCTTGGTATGGAAGAAAAAACTAATCCTTGGTGTGTAAAGGAAATACTATTCCTTGGTGTGTAAAGACTATTCCTTATTTCACATAAAACTAATTGTTGTTCCAACAAGTGGTATCAGAGCTTCGGTTGTCCCAACAAAAGTAATGACAACTACCTCATCGTGTTATTTTTTTTTTTCTTTTTTCTTTCCCTTTTATCTTGTTAAGAAAGCCAACATAGTTTGCATTCTTCAATAATAGATTGGTGAACATTAATTAGATTTTTTTAGGGTGTTTCTCATTCTTGCATAATCTGCTAACAACTAAACAATGACGACTTTTTTTCACTTCTTTTTCTTTTTTATTTATTTATTTTTCTATCATGAATTTTTATTTTTGTGTTATATGACACTAACTAATGGCTGTCTCTTCCATTTTCCATTTATAAATTCAAGCAAAGACAACAGAATTCTTAATTCTAAGAACCAAGACCAATATGTTCTGTTAATAATAGTATAATTGTCAGGAATTGCAGGACATATGAATGGTAAGCATTTTGAAGACGCCATATTTCAAACTACTTTTCAGCCAATTCAGTCACCTGTCATAATGATATATACCAGATGACCAGTTTCACGTGCATGGTAAACTTAGGTAGTTTCGTGTATGATAAAAGTGAGTTAGTAGACTTAAAGGCCTAACTAGTCATTGAAAACCAACCACAAACTTGATATTAAAAGCAATGGAGTTGGGAGCTCGCCTTTACTGAGTTCATTGGAAATTCAAAGTCGTCCTCCTTGCAAGACTTTCACGCGTCTCCCTCACACTTTTTTTTTTAATAAGTCTCCCACTATTTTATGTCCTTTAATAAAGCAATGGAGTTGGGAGCTCGCCTTTACTGAATTCATTGGAAATTCAAAGCGTCCTCCTTGCAAGACTTTCACGCGTCTCCCTCACCCTTTTTTTTTTTTTAATAAAGCGTCTCCCACTATTTCATGTCCTTTAATAAAGCAATGGAGTTGGGAGCTCGCCTTTACTGAGTTGGGACCTGCATGTGTGTCGCTACCAGTTCTTTTACAGACAATTTTGATAATTAATCAGTTGAGGTATCAGCAAATATCTTACGCGGTTTAACATCAAAACAAATAAGGAAGAAGTTTAAAACAAAGATGAAAGAGAGTGTTTTTAGAACAAACCTGAAGGAAAGCAAAGAACGAAGAGAAGGATCCGGTCCGGCAAGCAAGAGAATGCTTAAAAAATTACTCTTTTTTATTTATTAAATAGAGAGTGAATGCAATGAGCAAAAAAATATGAGGTTTGAGATTAATTTTTTCGGGTCTTTTGAATTTAATTCAGTTTTTGGTTGAAGAGATAGAGAGAGAAAAGAGAGATTTTTCAGCTTTTTATGTGTGTGGGAAATTATGAGTTCTATCCTCTAAAACTCTCACTTAAAGAGGAAAGAAACAGTCAGAAAGCACAATCCATATTGAAGAGACTTAAATATTTATCTTTTATGTATTTGCTAATAAATTTTTTTTTTTTTTAAATATTTGAGACTTAACTAATTATTATTTTTTTAAATAGAGCACCTTGTTGATTAAAATTTGATGGCCTTCTTATATTTGGGAGCCTTAGGCTATTACCTAACTTGAATATGGCTTGATCGAGCCTGCTTTGAGTGTCAATAAATAATAATAATTATATCAAACATGCCACAACTCACAATAAACAACTTTAGTTTGTTGTGAAAATATTATGAGATTTTGTTATACTAATAGACCTTTTGCTAACGAAATAGAAAACACTACAAGTCTACCATTCAAGCATAGCATGTAAGCCTCCATAGTTAAAAATAAATAATAAAAAAAATGTAAGCAATCTGGCACATTCCCATTGCCAATAAATTTGAACATTAACACATTGTTTGGATGGAGAGATAAAGGAGAAAAAGGAAAGATGAGGAGGGAAAAGATTGCATTTCCTTTGTTTGGTTGGCATGAGAGAAAAGAGGTGTGGTTTTAGCAAGAAAAGAAGAAAAAGAAGAGAGAGAGAGAGAGAAATGAAGGTGGGTTAATAGAAGATAAAATCATAACTATGATATAGACAGAGATTTCCAAATTGAGAGTATCCTATTTCATTTTATGGGACCTGTCATTTTGCCATTAATCCAAATTTGGGCGGAAAGAGATGGGGAAAAGAGAGAGATTGAAATGATTTTGAATTTTATATTATAAATTTATTAATATACCCTTAAATTTTCTCACAATTCACAAATATTTAGTGTTTACTTTTTTCAATCATATATAAGGGCATAAAAAGGTAAAAACACATTTTTTCTTTCGGTTACTTTTGCAAACCAAACAAAGAATTTATAAATTCTTTTCTTTTCTTCTTTCCTTTCCTTCATATATCCAAACAAATCAAAGGAAATTATTTTATTTTCTCATTCCTTTCCCTTTCTCTTCCATTCCTCTTTTCTATTCTCTTCCCAAGCCCGAGTTACAACCAAACATTATAGCGTAATTTATAATGTATATTCTCCTCCATTTCTTCTATAAAAGGAAACGAAAGCTTTTAATTGAAAAACTAGAAAAATAGTGGTGATAGAATCCATGTCTTGTACCCGTGGTTTTTTGCTTGCTTAAATATTCAATGAGGATTTTCCACGTAGAGTGATTTTGATGTGCATGCGCTTCTACATGAGGATTCCATACACTTCTTCATTCCCCTTTCTTTGAAATATCCGTCATTAAATGAGCAACCACATACACTTTGTGTCTAATCCCCAAGCCATCAAATGATTAGGCACGTAACAATGGGCGCATACCTATAAAATTTTCACCTTACAAGCACACGAAGCCTTACTAATCTCAAAGAAATATATAATCAACGTAAGAAAAAGAAAAAAAAAAATTAGCCATGAGAAATGGTGTGCTCAAGTTAGAGTAGGATATGGTCGACAGCTTGCCATTGGACGGCGATGAATAATCTGTATTTTTCTATTTTTGCCAAGAGCCACTGTAGATCTATAAATAAAAAAATTGCTAACTGAACATATTATTCTTTTATCTCTTTTCTCTCTCAAACCCCATCTGCTCTCACCCATTTTGTTATCATCTACTACTTTCAGTTCATTGGTACTGGATCCTCCTGTTGGTTTCGTTTACATAAAAAACTTCTACTTTCCGTTTCATTAAAATGTATGTGTTTTCAACTTTTCATAATAACTAAAAAAGTGCTGAAAAACCCATGACTATTGAGTACATAAATATTGAATAGAGTCCCAAACCACAAGGATTTATTTAAATTCAAGCAAAGTTTAATGGAATTAATATGATAATTTTATTTTACTTGTTCTTTTTTGGTGATTAATTCATTTTATAAGTGAAGAGTTTATTTACAAAACAATTTGTAACAATCTTGCTACAACATACTACGCGACAATTTAAATGACTATATATCCACATGTATAATCACATGACCTATTTAATGAGTTATGTGACTTGTTTAAATAATACACGTGAATATTCTTTTGAATGATAACAGAGTGAGTAGTAGCAACACATTGTTTTATAGCTAAACTATGTTCTTAATAAGTATCCGAAACTATTAGATCAAGGAAATTAACCATTTTCTTTTAAGATCCATTTATCTAGCAGAAAATATTTCCCAATATTTGTAATTACGAAATCAGATACTCACCAACAAGTGAATCATAAACCCACCACTCGTCTTTCATCCATTCTTATGAAGATGCTACTTAACCATATATGTATGAGGCTCTTTCATCAATTAAATAATTTTTAAAGTCCTACGTGAATTAAGGTGTCATCAACAACCTCGTCAACAATAGATCATGTTCCATAGTCAAGTGAGTTAATATGTTTTAATCTTTAATGACCTTGGGGGTTTTGGGCTAAGCCGAGCGTTTCTTTAACATATTTTTCCTCACTTGTCATCATCGGTATCATAGTTTGCACGCTTTAATAATAGGAGTAGAAAATTTTCTCAGGACAATTTCTTGACTTTGGGAAAAAAAGTGGGGTGCTGAAGACTAACAAACGACTTTATCCATATCCTTCACAACACATCAAAATCAGGTGCCCAAAATATTGAAAATGGGGCATGTGATTAATTTAAGTCTTCTAATTCTTCTAATAGTGTCTCATTACCTTAGTGAGGTCTAGAGGACTTTAATTAATTAAGTTCTACTTTTGAACATCTAGATCAAGGATAGTCCTCATTAATTATCCACTCAATAAAAAATCATAAGAGAGACAGGCTAATATGTTTATCAATTTTATTTTTTTAAATCTCCATGATGAGTGAAAAAGAAAGCAAGATTTCCATTTCATTAAAATTTGTATGTCTTCACAATGAAATGTCATATTTAGTACTTCTCAATCATTTTTATTCGTATAGTCAAATAGTATAGTAATTTTAGAAAATTCTTTATACACCTAACAATGAATATTCTAATACCCGAATTATAACAATTTTATATGAAAAAATAATTTAAAAGAAAATATAGAAATTACAAAAAAAAAAAAAGCTGGATACAAAATAATGCAAGTTGAGCTTATAAAAAATTAATAATTATCTATTGAGAAAAATAATCTAGAAATTCAGAACATGACTGACCATTTTATAGGATTCGAACCCAAATTTATGTGGTGCAGCTATTAAAGAAACATCAGACCTCCAGAACCAGAACCAAAAAAAAAAAAAAAAAAACCTGTGGATGAATTGTTAATACACAGTAATACCAAATTTGTAAACTAACAAGTAACAACACACTCCCATTAACTTCATACATAATTTGATATTCTAATAAGTAAGATGTTACTTAGCCATATGGGAAAAAAATAATAATAATTAGGTTGGAGGGTTTTTATTCATTTCAAAAATTTCAAGTGCCATGTAATTTTAGGTTGTTGAAAAAAAATTTAAACGACAATGAAATTTTGTTTTAGTTTAATGAATCAAACTAAAAAGCATTAAAGCCCTTGAAGTGAGCTATGCCTTAGGGTAGAAAAATATCTTCAAGGTATTTGATGCAGTGCTTTCCGATTTGCAAACAAGGATTTAATTTGATATTCTGTAATGGCCTAAAGCAATTGGAAAATATCTTCAAGGTATTAGGCTTTTCAAAGATGTTATTCCATGATTACCAAAAATGTTTCTAAATAGGATATCAGTTCTAAGCACAAGAAATTTTATAGGTGAAAATCATAATTGAATACTGAAGAAAACAATTATCGTGCATAATGTGTGCATTAGAGCTCAAACATATATACTCTAGTAGACCTCTTAGTAGAGATAGGATCCTTCCTGGTTGTCATATATCAAAAATTCAATGATCTATTGAATTGCATTAAGCTTTAGCCATGTTTAACACCGTAAATCCCCATAAGAAAAATCTGACACTATCTAAATTTTATTTCTTTTGTAATTAATCTTTGTTTCTCATATGTCTCTATCTCTTCATTAATATGATTATTAATTATATATTGAGGTAAAAAATTCTAGGATGTTCAGAACATGTTAAACCATTATGTAAAAGGATTTAAACCTAAATTTAAAGGATCTAGCTAGGTTATCATAAAAGTAAGAATATATATTTTTTGGGATGGGATTATAGGAGTTTATTATTGACCTCATCAATCCCTCTTCCCCTTCTTACAATTACTTTGTAAAAAAAAAAACTACTAAACGTAGTCTTCTTTCTTAATATCGGAAGTCTTGTATTTTATCATTTACAGTTAGAAATATTCTATTTCAGCATTTTTTTTTACCAAAAATATAAAGAAACTAAGTCCAACATGCCACATAATCTCAAACAAACTAACAAACTCACAGAAAGCTCTCAAATATAACATACATTGAATAGAAGTTCAACTAAGCACAAGACCAACCCCATTAACTAAGCCTAACAGGGCCGTAAAATCTCAAAACAAACAAACAAATACACATAGTACTTAGTACCCTTATATATACATACATTGAAGTTCAATATTAACCCCTCCGACATACAAAATTATAATGCTCGGCTGCAAGACTAGGCTTATAATCTTCGTCTAAGGCTTAGTAGAGAACAAGATGCTCATCACTTTCAACAATACCTTGCATGCAAGACAGAGAGAAATTACAAAATAAATATTACAGAGTAGTTATATTGTTACTACTTCTAAGGCAAGCTTATATAAAAATATAACTCAAATTAATCTAAAGAGAAGTTTGTCAAACTCACCTAAGAGCACTCCTTAAATGAATTAATTTCTTCATTGTCTAGCTCTTTGATTATTAGGCCTTCTCGTCTTGTGACTTCGTTTTCCTTCAACGAACCTTACTAGCCATTGAGGTTTTACTATTTTAAACATAACATATCCCATAGCTAATCCAAACAACAATCCACATCCGTAGCCAATTAACACAGCCTTCCAACCAAATCCACTTGCAAACAATGAATCATAGTCTTCTTGGAATATTGATGGTAGTGGTGGTGGCGGTGACTCATTAGTGCCACATTTAAATGACAATGGAAATCCACACAATCCTAGGTTCCCATCATATGAATCATTTCCAAATGTACCAAATTGGTTGCCTTGAGGTATGGGTCCAGTAAGCTGGTTTTGTGAAAGATTTAACTTTGCCAAAAAGGTTAGACTTGTCAACTGCATAGGAATTTCTCCAGTGAGCCTATTTGAAGAAAGGTCTAAGGATTCAAGTGCTGACAAATTCGCCAATAACGATGGGATATGGCTAGTTAGGCTATTATGGGAAAGGTTGAGCAATCGGAGAATTGTAAGCCTTCCAAGTACTTCTGGAATCTCTCCTTCAAATTTGTTACTCGATAAATCAATTGTTGTGAAGATGGTTAGGATTCTCTGTAGTTCAATCACCAACCCTTTTATTGTCACCACCACCGAATCATGGTAATAATCAGTTTCACCCATATATTGCTGTTCTTGACCTTCATCATTAGTCATCATAGCATTCAAGTTTTGCAAGTAGTTTCTCGGTAAAAGACCAATAAACTCATTATGAGAGAGGTCGAGAATTCGTAGTTTAGTGAAAAACTTTCCACTAGTCTTATGATTTCCTATAGGACCATGAAATCTATTGGATTTCAAGATAAGAACCTTTAGGTTTGGAAGAGCTGCCAACCAAAACGGGAAGAAGTCATTTATCTTGTTATTTCCAAGGTCTAGAACTTCCAGATTTGTACAGTTGACCAAAGATTTTGGTAATAACCCTTCTAATTGATTACCATTAAAGACAAGAGTTGTCAATGGATTATCCTTAACAAATGTATCAGGGATGGCACCGTGGAAGTTATTGATCCGCAAATCCATCACTAAGATAGATTTACTGAAGTTTCCCAAACATTGTGGAACCGTACCACCCAAATTGTTATGAGAGATATCCAAGACTTCAAGGGAACTTACATTACAAATCATAGATGGTAAACTGCTTCCTTGCAGTAGATTGGCATGAAGGTCAAGATACCTAAGATTCTTCCACGGAAGTTGCTCTATACTTGATAAAAAGTTTTGAGATAGATCCAGGAGTATCAAATTTTCACCAATTTCAAACATCCATTCCGGAATTCGGCTATAGATCCTATTATTAGATAGATCTAAGATTTGTAAATTTGTTGATGATCGTAAAAAATTTGGGAATTCGGTTATATTGCAAGAAGCTAATTTTAAGTTCAAAAGAGAGGGGATGATATCGTCAAAATTGCTTTTGATGCTCGAGAATTGAGTATTATATGAAAGATCAAGACTCTCAAGTTTTTCGAGCTTTGTGAACTTATCAAATTCTACCATGCCACTCAAGTTATTTGATGAAATATCAAGCTTCGTAAGATTCAAAAGATTAGAGATCGACTTAGGAATAGAACCATAAAGCCTGTTATTATTTAACTCAAGAAACTCTAATGAATTGCCAAGTTGGAATTCACAGATTTGACTAGTAAGTTGGTTGTAAGACAAGGAAGCTTGGGTGAGTTTTGTGAGGTTGGTCAAGAAATTGGGAATGTTACCTTCAAAGTTATTGTAACTAAGGTCAATAAGAGTGAGATCCTTTAGGAATGAAAGTGATGATGGAATTTGGCCGGTGAAATTGTTATTTTTAAGAAAAATTGTAGTAACTCTCGTGAGGTTCCCAAGCCACATGCGCAATTCTCCTGTAAAATTGCAATCTTATGAGATTCAAAATATTTATGAGAATTGCATATTTCAAACTAAAGGCAATGATAGGCTCTTACCATTAAGATGATTTGATTGTAAATCCAAGGAGACGAGTGCATTGAGATTTGAAAGTGATGATGGCAACTCACCAACAAAATTGTTAGTTGATAAATCCAAAACAGTGAGTTCTGTAAGGTTACCAAGCCATGCTGGAATCGAGCCGTTGAAATTGCATACAATCAGAATTAGATGGCTTAAGAATTTTATCTTGCCAAATGATTCTGGTAATTCTCCTGTGTAAATGGTGTAGGAGAGATCCAAAAACCTTAGGGAATTGGTCCAATTTAACATTGGAAAAAACCACGTGAGTTCAAGATTATAGGCTAAACTGAGCTCACGGAGGTTTGGTAGGCGGAAAATGTTATTTGGTAGCCTCCCACGCAATTCACACTCTCCAAGAGTAAGGGATGTCAAAGAAGAAGACAAATTCTTCAAAGAACTCAACGGAACAGAGGACATGTTAACATGATTAAGATGAAGTTCCCTTAGCTTGGTCAAATTTTGAACAAGCCTCTTCATAACAGATGCTTCGAGGTTAACATATGTACCATAGTCAGAGAGATCTAGTGAGGCCAAATGGGAGAGGTGGGATAATTCAAGTGGGACTTGGCCAGAAAACGCGGAGTAAGAAAGGTTAAGGTGTTTCAACCTAGTAAACTGGCCAAACCTAGATGCAATCGGCGAAAAAAGAAAGTCATTGGAAGTGAGGTTGAGCCATTGCAAGTGAGAGAGAAGAAAGAGAGTACTATTGAATGGAATGGTGCCAGAAAGCCAGCTACAACTGAGGTCAAGGCCAATCACGTCTCCCCTCATGCTATCACATGTAACCCCATCCCATGAGCAGCAATCAGTGCCCTCCTTCCAAGTCTCCATCTTTGGATAAGATTGTTGACCAACTAAATCACAATCGAAAGAAGAAAATGGTGTAAAAGAAAACAAGTGCTTAAATTGGAGCAAGGCAGAGCTTTGGTGTTGAGAGCACAATAGTGCTGAAGAAGAATTGAAAGAAGATGATGGTGGAAGTTGAGAATAGAAGAGCAGCAAGAGATAGATGAGTTGAGAGAACCACATTTGCGACCTCATCATTACTAATGAGATCATAAGCACATATGAGTCCTTTCGTGAGTGAAGAGCTGGAAGGTAGTTTATTTTATAGGAAAAAAAGTTAGTTTATTAGTTGATCATAACTACCTCATGATTTCGTGTCTACAAAACCAACGTATTGTGCACACCAACGTATTGTGCACGCTTCTATGATAGATCACAAGTTGGTTGATTTTTGGAGTCCCAAAACATGTGGGACGGTTTGGAAACTATGATGTGGTTCACGAATCATGACATATCAAAATCAGGAGGAAAATGTGCCATGTGATTACAAAGACTTAGACTCTGCAACTTGCCAATGCATAACATCATTACATAGAAATGAAATACATTAATTAAATTGTAGTTTTATATAGATAGGATTTCAATAATACTTTCGAAGGTGCAACCACTCTATTTGTTGGTTTTCTTATGTCAGATTCCTCCCATTAAACATTCTAGCCATGCAAAAGTCCGATATTTTAATTGGTGTAAATCCCACTATCAAGTAAAAGATCTGTATGTACAATTTGGAGTCATGGGAAACCATCTAGCAATCTTGCATATTAAAGTGCTTAGACCAATCCCATACTTGACCTCTTGTTTGAATTGGAAAGTTTCTAGTTCAAGTACTGGTGATAATAATTTTCCCCTTCTTATAATTACTTACGGAAAAATAAAACCCTTGAACATATTTTCTTTTTCAATTTATGAATTCTTGTTTTATGATTTACCATTAAAAATATTCTCTTTCAGCATTTTTTTATAGACCGAAAGAGAAAACTAGAAGTCCGAGAAAGTACACAAGACCAACCTTAGAACTAAATCCAACATGCTTGAGGCCAGATAGTCTCACAAAAAATTAAACTCACCAAAAACCCTCAAATACACCTACATAAAATAGAAGTTCAACCGAGCACGAGACTATCCCAGATTTATGTCCAACATGTCACACAATCTCTCTTGACAAACAAATAGACACTGAACATTTTTATTCTAGGAAGAAGGAAATAGCACCGTAATCAAACATGATCCACCCCTCAATAGCTGCCATTCTAATGCTTTGATGTAGTTAAAAGGCTCACAATCTTTTCTGACTCTTAGTAGAGAAGAGGGTTCTCTTCACTTTCTACGTACCTTGCAAGTAACACAAAAAAATTACAGAATATACAAACTAAAAATATTGTTGCTAATTCTAAGACAAGTTTATATAAAACCACAATATTAATTTAAAAAGAAGTTTGTCAAGCTCACCTAAAGGCACCCTTAAATGCATTAACTTCTTCTTCACCTAGGTCTCTGATTATTTGGCCTGCTCGTCTTTCCATTTCCTCCATCAAAGAGTCTTACAAGCCATTGAGGTTTTTCTGTTTTAAACCAAAAAACATATCCCACAGCTAATCCAAAGCCAAAGCCACATCCATAGCTCATGAACACGGCCTTCCAACCAAATCCACTTGCAAACATTGAATCATTATCTTCTTGGAATATTGATGGAGATGGCAGTGGTGATGCATCTGTGCTACATTTAATAGACAATGGAAATCCACAATCCCAAATTCCCATTATATGAGTCGTTTTGAAATGTAGCAAATTTTTTGCCTTAAGGAATGGTTCGAGTGCCAAAAATGTTAAAACTTGTCAATTGCATTGGAATTTCCCCATGAGCTTATTTGAAGAGAGGTCCAATGATTCAAGCGATGACAAATCTGCCACCGATGGTGGGATATGGCCAGTTAAGCTATTATAGGAAAGGTTAAGCAATCGGAGAAATTTCAGCCTTGCAAGTTCTTTTGGAATCTCTCCTTGGAATTTGTTAGTCGATAAATTGATGGTTGTGAAGATGGTTGAAATTCCAAATGGTTGAGTCTCCCAACCTTTCACTGTCACCACGACCGTATATGGATAATAAGTTGAAAGCCCTATATACTGCAAATAATACTCTTCACCCAAATATTGAAGTTCATGTTTATCCTCATCATTAATCATCATGGCTTTCATATTTCCAAAATAATGTATTGGTAAACTACCACTAAGCTCATTGTGAAAGAGGTCGAGAATTTGTAGTTTAGGGAAAAACAAAGAAATTTTAGATTCAATTTGCACATGTCATCATAAAATCTACCAACCAGAAGCATAACTACACTCTTGGTCACTTCCACACAAATTGGATATCAAACTACATAGCATCCAGCATAATACACAATCATATAAATAATACAGTTCTTGCCTTACTAATAAGAGAATTTTCCTACTATAAAGACTATGCTTGTTAACTTCTTAAAGAGAATATGAAAATCGCATCAGCTCAACATGTTGCTTATTCACAATCTTAATTCTATCATAGAGCAAAATTCCTTAATTGTTACAATAGTATTACTCAGTATCAGAGAATAAAATATGCACCTTCCAAGGTCAAAGCGTGGTGATTGAAGTCTCTGCCATGGAAAAAAATGCCAAGAGACCCAAAAGCGCCGCAAGAATAAGACCCTGGTCTTTGAAAACCTGAAGAACCTGTAACGTCTTCGGCCACGCATTCCTCAATAACAAAATGCTCTGCCCAATAACCCCATAACCAGCATTCACCACACCTTCCATTGCAAACACTCTCCTACACCCAAACACCAAAACCCCACAAACCATTGCTGCCAAAATAATCCCACGCTAGCCGAAATGGGTACCGATTATTTCTTTGCAAAATCTTCATCGACATTCTCATTTGCCTATTGGGAGGCAACAAATACAGCAACTTTGTGCCGGAAACGAAAGTGGGTACATTGAAAAATGACGATTCAAGCAACATATCCATAATTTAAACCAAAAACAAAACCCAAAACCCAAAATTGAACAGTAAAAAACTAATGGGTAGCTATAACAAAACTGAATTAAGAATAAATTCTAGTGCTTTCATAGTTGACAACTCAAAAGTAATACCAAAGCAACAAAAGCACAAAAAAGGGGGCTGGGTATGTAATAAGGATTGTGATTTTTGTTTTTAATGGGGGTTAAGATAAAATTGGAGATTGAGATGTTTGAGAGGGTGAGAGAGAGAATTTGAAGAACATGTTGGTTGTTGGAGAAGGTTGTTGATACAAAGGGAATAAGAGAAAGCTGAGTTTGGAAAATTGGTTGTTGTGTTGTTGGACCTTGGTTTTCCGGAATTGTAAGTGTATCCACTGCCTATAAAAGAGTCCAAAGTCCAACCCAGCTCATTGCATTTTTTTTGTTTTTGAAGTTATGTTTTGATGGGAAATATTTTCCTGAGAAAAACATTTTTTAGTGGAAACTATTTGTTAAAAAAAGTAGTTAGGGTAAAACTTAGGTAGAGTTCTTTAGGTCAAGTACATTAGGTTCCTAGTTGAATTCAAATACATTGAATTTAAATATTCTTGGAAAAGATAACATTGTTTGTGTTTCATTGGTTAATGCAACCATGTGTTTGAATTCAATTAAAAAACCTAATATACCTAACCTAAGGAATTGTACCTAAGTTTTACCCGATTTTGTTGGGTTTAGTTACAGCTTAAAAACTAAGCTCGAACATTCGACACATAAAAAATAATTAATATGTCATGTAAGTATTGAGAAAATGGTAGTGAAGGTGATGTGGCAACAACAATGGAGGTGGTATTGTGGTTTGCCAATTTCAAATGTGATGTGGTAGAGGTAATATTAATGTTGTAGCAATGGAGATGGCAGTGGTTGCACCCATGATTTTAAAAACCAAACTAGATAGAGAATAAAAAAGAGGAGTGATTTTTGGTTTTTGATCCGATCGGGATGAAGTCATAAATAATTTAATCAATAATTAATTAAATTTATATGTATTTATATTTATTTTGGATTATTCCGAAAATATTTAAAGATATTTTGTGTTTTTTAACCCCAAACAACTACAGACAATAGTAGGATTAATACAAAATGTTGATATCAAAGAGAGAATTTTTTATTTATTTTTTTTGTTTTTAAAGTCTAAGTGTTAAAAATAGAGACAAGAAAAGTAACTAAAATGGTCTAAATGTCATGCAGCAACCTCTTTTGGCCAGCTAACAGTAACTAAAAAGATTTTTTGTTTTTAAAAAGAGAGTGTTATAACTTAATTATATGTTCTTAAACGTAAATTAAAATAAAAAATAAAAACAAAAGAGGTATAAGTCTTGGAGGATTTTTTTTTTTTCGATTGATGGATATTTGTTTTCTTAACATTCACAATGCTAAGGATATATATGCTTTAAGCTATCTTAACGTAACTATTTTTTATTTTTAAAAAATGTATGAAAAAAAAATGAAAACTAATTGAATTTAACCAAACTTCACCAAGAATTAAAGATAAGGTGAAAGAGAAACTTGTTGTTTTGTAACAAAGACTTCTTGAAAGTCACAAATTGGAAAAATGAAAAAGTGTTCTATACTCTCTCCTCTATAGATATTACACTATACTGAAGAATTCAAACATGAATGTGTATGGGCTATACATATTGTGCACCAAAAATTTATTAGTTTAATGTTGGGCTACTTTTTATGATTTGAATTATTGAAACTTTATAGCTTAGACACACACATATTAAAATATAATTGACAGGCTGCTAAAAATATGCGGTGCACACCAATAAAAACTAACAACTGATTTAAACCAATTGAAAAGGAGAGTCACACTGCTTGAATGGTCAACTAAACAGAATATTGATAAAACTATTTGACCCATGGAACAGGACAGTCAACAGTTTGATCAACCAAATCGGACAATTCATTGTAAGAGAATGGCAATTCAAGTGATGTAGTAACTGTTTGGTTGATTTTAAAGATGCTTTCATTAGAGGGTGTGAAATCCTTTGGCTGTTGGCTACAAGTTCTAGCCAACTCTAAGGGCTTTTTAAAAAATAAATAAATAAAAATTGAGGCTTAGTTGCCAATGACCTTTAGGTAAAATAATGAGACATCCAGGGTTTGAATACCCCCTCCCCCACTTACAATGTATAAAAAAAGAAAGAAAGAAGAGAAGCTTAGTTGAGTCAAATTCACTTTTGGATAAGTTGGCATCTATAGCATAAAATTCCAAAGAGGTAGCACCACCCTATTGCACTGAAAGATCAGATAGAGGTAGGGACACACCTTAAAGTATTTAAGTAAGATAAATAAACACTTCTTTTCAAGTTTGTGTTGGTTAAACTTGGGAGAAAGATAACATGTTCTACCTAAGCCCTCTATACATCTTTATTCTGTTCTTTCACTCTACTATGCACATGATTCCCACCACAAGTTGACATAAAAATTAGAGATTACCAGGCACAAAGTATGCAGGTTTGTGAGCCATATCTCCGACAGTCGTAGTTTCTAGTAGCTCACCCTTCAAAATCAAACAGATTTTAATTCTGCACACTATGAGATCGTGGCATAAATCAATAAAGAAAGAAATTGAAACTCATAGCAGGAGAAACAGGAGTAGAAACTGGCTGACCTTTTGAGCATAATCCAGCAGATCCATTGCATATGCAATACCCACTATGTTATCAACACGCTGCTCAAAAACAGGCACTCTAGGAGGAAAAATAAATTATTAGCATATTGGCATATTACAGATAAACAGAAGAAAAAAAATTACAAGTACATCCAAAAAGGTGTCAATGTACCTTGAATATTGGTGAGTCACCCACAAGGTATGAAAATCTATAAGTATAGCACTGGCATCAATTGCAACTACATCTACAAGAGGTGTCATCACCTCTCAAACATGGGTATCTTTAATCTCCAACACATTTTCAATCATATCCTACAAAGGAATTTAGAATAAGATCTTAGCCAGAAAACAAAGAAAGAAAGTTCATTGAAAAGGATTTCTGGAGCATAGTGAAGTAGTGTAATGATAAACAGCAGGCACATTAATTTTTTCCCCCTCTTTTGATGGTTAGAAGGCACATCAATATGTAATTACACAGATAAAAAAAAATGTGGCGTAACATGTGCACTTCAAGCACAATATTCTTCCAAATGAGACCACTAAAAAGAAGTGGATGCAGAACAATGAGCTTGATATCAAAACTGATGCAGCAAAACATTCTTCAGAGAAATTATATAAACCTAGGAATCAACACCTAAGGTTGCTTGGAATCAGCACCAAGTGGGATAGAAAACCTAAGGAATCAACACCTATGGTTGGCTGAACTTTGAAGTCAGCACCAAGCCATTGGAAAAATTATTATCATAAACTTGTCTCCATAAGAGCACAATAGCATACTTATATAGACAACTAGAAATAAACCCTAATCCTAATTGACGTGTGTCAAGGCCCAATTATTGAATTACAAAAATAACCTTAGCTCTAGGAAATTAAATATAATACTAATAATCTAATTATCTAATAAAACCTAATCACCTGTTCTTCCTCCTCTATTGCTCCACTCAATTCAGCCCCTCGCAACATTAGTTTCAACTCGTCTTCAGTTACATATGGTTCACTGATACAACAGAAATTAACAAATGTTAAAGCAATGACAAAAAGTTAGTAAGAAAACATTCAGTAAGAAACCGATCAACAAGAATTTCACACAAAAAACCAAGAAATGATCACAACAATGTGACATTTGCTTTAAGTTGAACACCCATTGACATTATGACATACTAGCTTCCCATACTGAACTTGGGGGAGGGGGAAGAAGCAGAATAATAATGAAGTTACTCAAGAGATAAACCTTTTCAATAAAAAATGCTAGGTAAACTGAGGTTCCTGTTGCTAACCACATACGAATGGAAAAAGGCACAAAGGATTATTTTGCTTGTTTACATTGATGTTACCTGGAAAGATAATACAAAAAAACAAAGCTGTAAAACTGTCTTGTTGCACCATTGACCCTCTCAAAACCTAGTCCTATTGTACTCTCCAACTTATAAACCCAAACATTTAATAATATTCAAGATGAGAAATAAACAGGCTTCCAACCTCCCCTAGATCAACACTATCCACATTCTGATCCTGTATTCCTCTATGAATTTAGATGTTCCTTGTATGAATTATGATGTGAATTAACAAACATACACACATTCTACAGAAAATAATGACCATCAAAATACAAAAGTAATATATTACCGTCAAGCCCCAGCAACAACGCAACAAATGAGTATTTTTCCTTATCTGGTATTTGAGATGTTCTTTTATTTATTTATATTTTTTTGACTGATCTCATTGAATGAAAATTCAAAAAAATATATTTTTATATTTAAAGCATCACAATATATAGAAAACCTAATAAACATTTTAAAAAGAAGCATGAGGTCAAAGTACGATATGACAGGGGAGCTGCAGCAAGATCAAAATGTGGTTAATAAAGCACACCTTATTCCTTTTAAACCAAGGATTTTTAGCATCCCCATAGATAAATATGTAACAACTCTTCCCACAGGATATAATACCAAGGAAAGCCACGCCACTGGTCTGACCTAAAAGCATTGCAAGCAAAACTTGTCATATAACGTAGAAGTGACATCTGCTAAGCACAAATGAGTGAATAGCTAAGCAAATGATGAACATGTTTACTTATGCATTTAACTGTGAATTTTAGTTTAGTTTGAAAAAAGTAAACTCCTCCTCAACTTACCACAAACCTAGCAACCTCAGTGGCATTGTGAACAGCTATACTTTTTGGAGTGATTTCCGTGAGGAGTAAAATGGCTACCTAGTATCATTAAGAAAAAGAAAAAGAAAAAGAAACGTATTCAATATCCAGTCTAGGAGAAACATATAATGAAGCAAAATTTAAATTTCCTTGACTGTGTGCATACATTGACCTGCCACATAGAGCCAACTTAACTATGTTACCATTTTAACATCCCACTTTTGCACTTAAACAAGATTCGACATGCAAAACAGAAACCTACTCAATTAATCTTGAACAAAACGACCTTGATTGCTTCATATGATATCTAAATAAATGTCCCAATTTTCTATAAGAGAACCCAAAATCATTAATAAGCGTATTAACAGAGCACAAATTCCAATGCTAAGACAGAAGCCATCTGTATTTCTGTTGGACAATAGTGTTTAAACAGAGTCACAGTCGAACACAAGAAAAGGATAAGAATGGATAAAGGGGAAAACTTGAAAGATATAAAGGGATAGAAGGAAGTTTTTTAAAGAAATCAATAGCTACAGTCTAATACATATATATTACAAAATATCAAGTAAATTCTTCTTTCTCTTTTTTTTTTCTTCATTACAAAATTTAATTTGCACCTTTCCAAATGCCTCTACCATTCCTAAGTTAGCAAGTCTATAAAGCAAGTATTGATATAATCAGGAAACGAAAAGATGATCATTAACAAGCTAATAGGTTTGGATTTGCATGACATTGTATTATTCAGCCTTAAGCATTAACAGTATGTTTCAAGTTCAGGTCTACAAGCCATTTATTCTAACTCAAACTCTTAACCTTTATACTACATTTCTCCTGTTTATTAAAAATGGATATCAGGACATACAGTCATCACTCCAGTTGCTGCACTAACACCAGCTTCACCGAATATTGCCGTCGCAGCTTCTGTGAGGCAGTTGCTCCAATATTGATGACACTGAGTACATCAATAGAGTTCAAAACTATAAGGAATTGTTTCAATTTAAGCTAAGATAATTGAATCCTTAATACTGAGAACCATGAAAAGGTCAGTACGTTGTGCCAATAAGTATAGTAGTTAGAAACCGGGTGACATCACTGCGAAGTGTTTTGAAGACGCCATTTTCAGAGTCCTTTTCAGCCAATTCACGCACCTGATACAGATTGACATCAAACGACCAATTACACTTCACGATTATAAAAGGCTAGATTATTTATGGAAAATTAAAATAGAACATCAACCTCTGTACTCTAAAATTAACCTTTCAAATGGGAATCACAGGTAGCTTCAAAATCAAAGAATTTTGTATTTCATATACAGAAAAGAAGGCAACTATTAGCCATTGAGTTTCTTACAAAATGAAATAAGCAGTTGTGAGCAATGAAGTAGTAAAGCCACATTGCAGAAGAAAAATTAGAGTCAATTTGCACATGTCATCATAAAATCTACCAACCAGAAGCATAACTCCACTCTTGGTCACTTCCACACAAACTGGATATCAAACTACATAGCATCCAGCATAATACACAATCATATAAATAATACAGTTCTTGCCTTACTAATAAGAGAATTTTCCTACTATAAAGACTATGCTTGTTAACTTCTTAAAGAGAATATGAAAATCGCATCAGCTCAACATGTTGCTTATTCACAATCTTAATTCTATCATAGAGCAAAATTCCTTAATTGTTACAATAGTATTACTCAGTATCAGAGAATAAAATATGCACCTTCCAAGGTCAAAGCGTGGTGATTGAAGTCTCTGCCATGGAAAAAAAATGCCAAGAGACCCAAAAGCGCCGCAAGAATAAGACCCTGGTCTTTGAAAACCTGAAGAACCTGTAACGTCTTCGGCCACGCATTCCTCAATAACAAAATGCTCTGCCCAATAACCCCATAACCAGCATTCACCACACCTTCCATTGCAAACACTCTCCTACACCCAAACACCAAAACCCCACAAACCATTGCTGCCAAAACAATCCCACGCTTCACCAACTCTCTTACAAACTTTAAATTCACACCCGAAACCGCATTTTCATCACCCAAACTCTCACTATCTTCACCTACAAACTTCAAACCAGCTCTACCAACAAACAAGTCTTTTCCTTTTTCACAATATCTAGCATTGAAATAGCTCCTAAAACCGCAGGGACCTATGCAATTCGACGCTAGCCGAAATGGGTACCGATTATTTCTTTGCAAAATCTTCATCGACATTCTCATTTGCCGATTGGAAGGCAACAAATACAGCGACTTTGTGCCGGAAACGAAAGTGGGTACATTGAAAATCGACGATTCCAGCAACATATCCATAATTCAAACCAAAAACAAAACCCAAAACCCAAAATTGAACACTAAAAAACTAATGGGTAGCTATAACAAAACTGAATTAAGAATAAATTCTAGTGCTTTCATAGTTGACAACTATAAAGTAATACCAAAGCAACAAAAGCACAAAAAAAAGGGGGCTAGGTATGTAATAAGGATTGTGACTTTTGTTTTTAATGGGGGTTAAGATAAAATTGGAGATTGAGATGTTTGAGAGGGTGAGAGAGAGAATTTGAAGAACATGTTGGTTGTTGGAGAAGGATGTTGATACAAAGGGAATAAGAGAAAGCTGAGTTTGGAAAATTGGTTGTTGTGTTGTTGGACCTTGGTTTTCCGGAATTGTAAGTGTATCCACTGCCTATAAAGAGTCCAAAGTCCAACCCAGCTCATTGCATTTTTTTTTTTTTTAAGTTTTGATGGAAAATATTTTCTAAAAAACATTTTTCAGTGGAAACTTTTGTTAAAAAAAGTAGATTTTGTTGGGTTTAGTTATAGCAAAAAATAAGCTCGAAAAGTAAGTATTGTGAAAATGGTAGTGAAGGTGATTTGGCAACAACAATGGAAGTAGTATGGTCCAACCTAAATGTGATGTGGTAGAGGTAATATTAATGTTATAGCATGCAGCAACCTGATTTTAAAAACTTAGAGAATAAAAAAGAGGAGTGATTTTTGGTTTTTGATCCAGCTAAATAATTTAATCAATAATTAATTAAATTTATATGTAATATTTATTTTGGATTATTCTAAAAAGTGTTTTTTAACCCCAAACAACTACAGACAATTTTTACAAAATGTTTTCAAAGAGAGAATAAAAAGAGAGTAACTAAAATGTTAAATGTCATGCACAACCTTTTTGGCCAGCTAACAGTAACTAAAAAGATTTTTTGTTTTTAAAAAGAGAGTGTTATAACTTAATTATATGTTCGTAAATTAAAATAAAAAATAAAAACAAAAGAGGTATAAGTCTTGGAGGATTTTTTTTTTTTTTCGATTGATGGATATTTGTTTTCTTAACATTCACAATGCTAAGGATATATATGCTTTAAGCTATCTTAACGTAACTATTTTTTATTTTTAAAAAATGTATGAAAAAAAAATGAAAACTAATTGAATTTAACCAAACTTCACCATGAATAAAAATAAGGTGAAAGAGAAACTTGTTGTTTTGTAACAAAGACTATTTGAAAGTCACAAATTGGAAAAATGAAAGTGTTCTATACTCTCTCCTCTATAGATATTACACTATACTGAAGAATTCAAACATTAATGTGTATGGGCTATATATATTGTGGGCCTACAATTCATTAGTTTAATGTTGGACTACTTTTTATGCAAATCTAATATTTTTAGTTTAATTAATGTTGGGTTAGCTTTTATAGGCCTAAATATAAATTGAATTTTTAAGTAAATTTTGTTTAGCATAAAAGTTGTGTGACACCATCAACTTTCATAAAACACTATTACTCTTAGGATCCATTTGTTTCAACGTAAAATAATTTTAAGAAAATAATTTATGGAAATTGTTTTATGGAATAGAATGGGCATAAAGTAATTTACGCTTTAAGAGGAGGTGTGATTTTAAAATATGTTATTTTCAGTCTAACCATATTTTCAAGTAAAACCAAACACCTAAAAATATGAAAAAAAAAATTATGTCCAAATGGGAGCCTTATCATAGTTTCTTCTATTTATGTTTTTCTGTTTCTTTTAATGATTTATTATATAGGCACAAATGGTTATTGAACCCACAATTACTCATCTTCAACTCATTCTTACGAAGAAATAAAACACCATTTGAGTTCGAAATACGGACTACTTTGAACTTTCTTGAAGTTGTGGGAGGAGAGTATTTGGCCTTCTTTTAATTTCTTTTTTATTATTAGGCATTTAGGCCAATGTAATTTAATCTATTTTGGTAAACAGCATAAAATTGTAAACTAACAACATACTCCCATCAACTTCACGCATAATTAGCCATATAGGGGAAAAAAAAAATTAGGTTACAGGGCCTTTCATCAATTGAAAAATTTTCAAGTGCCATGTAATTTAAGGTTGTTGAAAACATTTTTTTTAATAGGATATCAGAAAATTATAAAATACTCCAGGAGTATATTAAATAAGTACTCCCTACTCTATAGTACCATGTCATTGTATTCCAATATTTAATAAATTTCCCCTTCTTCTTACAATTACTTACGGAAAAATAAAACCCATTGAATGTATTTTCTTTTTCAATTTTATGAATTCTTGTTTTATGATTTACCATTAAAAATATTCTATTTCAGCATTTTAATTTTTTTATTGACCAAAAGAGAAATCTAGAAGTTCAAGAAAGCACACGAAGACCGATCTTAGAACTAAATACAACATGCCACATAATCTCACAAAGAAATAAACAAACGAAATACCCTCAAATACACAAACATAAAAATAGAAGTTCAACTGAGCAAGAGACTATCCCAGATTTATGACCAACATATCAAACAATCTCTTGACAAACAAACAAACACTGAACATTTTTATTCTAGGAAGAAGGAAATAACACCGTAATTCTTACAAACATGATCCACTCCTCAATAGCTGCCATTCTAATGCTTTTATGTAGTTAAAAGGCTCACAATCTTTTCTGACTCTTAGTAGAGAAGAGGGTACTCATCACTTTCAATGTACCTTGCAAGTAAAGCAGAAAAATTATAGAATATACAAACTAGTAATATTTTTGCTAATTCTAAGACAAGTTTATATAAAACCACAATATTAATTTAAAAAGAAGTTTGTCAAGCTCACCTAAAGGCACCCTTAAATGCATTAACTTCTTCTTCGCCTAGGTCTCTGATTATTTGGCCAGCTCGTCTTTCCATTTCCTCCGTCAAAGAGTCTTACAAGCCATTGAGGTTTTTCTGTTTTAAACCAAAAAACATATCCCACAGCTAATCCAAACACAAAGCCACATCCATAGCCCATTAACACGGCCTTCCAACCAAATCCACTTGCAAACATTGAATCATTATCTTCTTGGAATATTGATGGAGATGGTAGTGGTGATGCATCTGGGCTACATTTGATAGACAATGGAAGTCCACACAATCCCAAGTTCCCATAATATGAGTCGTTTTGAAATGTATCAAATTGTTTGCCTTGAGGAATGGGTCCAGTGAGTTGGTTTTGCGACAGGTTTAACACGGCCAAAAATGTTAAACTTGTCAATTGCATAGGAATTTCCCCCACAAGCCTATTTGAAGAGAGGTCCAATGATTCAAGTGATAACAAATTTGCCAACAATGGTGGGATATGGCCTGTTAAGCTATTATAGGAAAGGTTAAGCAATCGGAGAAATTTCAGCCTTGCAAGTATTTCTGGAATCTCTCCTTGGAATTTGTTACTTGATAAATCGATGGTTGTGAAGATGTTTGAGATTCCAAATGGTGGAGTCTCTGAACCTTTCACTGTCACCCCTACCATATATATATAATAAGTTGAACCCTGCCCGTAATACCAATTACTATAAGGTTCACCCAAATATTGAAGCCCATGTTTACCCTCATCATTACTCATCATGGCTTTCATATTTCCAAAATAATGTACTGGTAAACCACCACTAAACTCATTGTGAGAGAGGTCGAGATTCGAGAATTTGGAGTTTAGAGAAAAACGTCCCTCTAGTTTTATGATTTCCTATGGGACCATGAAACCTATTGGATCTCAAGACAAGAATATGTAGCTCCAAAAGAGCTTCCAACCAATAGGGGAAAGAATCATTTATGTTGTTATTTCCAAGGTCTAGAACTTCCAATTTTGTACAGTTGACCAAAGATGGTGGTAATAGCCCTTCCAACTGATTGCCATTAAAGACAATACCTTTCAATTCTGTGCACTTTGCAAGTGTTTCAGGGATGGTTCCTTGGAAACTATTCATCCGCATATTTATCTCTGACACAAAACTCAAGTTTCCTAAACACCGTGGAATCATACCACTCAAGTTATTATAAGAGAGATCCAATATTTGGAGGTTACTTACATTGCAAATCGTAGATGGGATTTCCCCAGTAAATCTATTATTTGAGATCCAAAAGGCGTTCACCGAAGATGGTAGAATGGGAAGCTGACCTTGCAGTTGATTTGCACGAAGGTCAAGATACTCTAAATTCTCCCATGGAAGTTGCTCTATGCTTGATAAGAAGTTATAAGAAAGATTTAGGTAACTCAAATTTTTCCCATCTCCAAGCTTGTATTTTGGGATTCGACCATAGATCTTATTATTAGATAGGTCTAATATAAAAAATGACGTATTAAAGAAATTTGGAAATTCAGTTATGTTGCAAGAAGCTAATTCCAGAATCTCAAGTTTGGGGAAGGTGTGGTTGAAATTTTTGTTGATGCTCAATGACAGACTATTGTGTGAAAGAACAAGAGAGCGTATATTTTGGAACTTTGTGAACAATTCAAATTTCACAATACCACTCAAGTTATTTGATGAAATATCAAGCTCAAAAAGATTCACAAGATTGAAGATTGACTTCGGAATAGAACCATAAAGCCTGTTAGAAGACAAGCTAACTTTAAAGAGTTTTGTGAGGTTGGTCAGAAAATCCGGAATTCTACTTCCAAAGCTGTTGTAACTGAAATCAATAAATGTGAGATCCTTTAGATTTGAAAGTGATGATGGAATCTGGCCAGTGAAATTGTTATAAGACAAGTAAACTTTGGTGAGTTTTGTGAGGTTTCCAAGTGATGCTGGTATTGATCCTGCAAAATTAAAAATTTTATGAGATT
This sequence comes from Fagus sylvatica, assembly GCA_907173295.1. NCBI lineage: Eukaryota > Viridiplantae > Streptophyta > Magnoliopsida > Fagales > Fagaceae > Fagus > Fagus sylvatica. The sequence goes on from OU015765.1 coordinate 42,140,131, forward strand.
CAAAATATTTCCAAGGACTATGCATTGCCAACTGAAAGTGATGATGAGAACTTACCACTGAAATTGTTGTATGATAAATCCAAGTAAGAGAGCTCCTTGAGATTTGAAAGTGATGATGGTATCTCACCAATGAAATGGTTATGTGATAACAATAAAGCAGTGAGTTGTGTAAGGTTTCCAAGTGATGCTGGTATTGATCCTGCAAAATTAAAAATTTTATGAGATTCAAAATATTTCCAAGGACTATGCATTGCCAACTGAAAGTGATGATGAGAACTTACCACTGAAATTGTTGTCTGATAAATCCAAGTAAGAGAGCTCCTTGAGATTTGAAAGTGATGATGGTATCTCACCAATGAAATGGTTATGTGATAAATATAATTCAGTGAGTTGTGTAAGGTTACCAAGCGATGCAGGTACTGGTCCGCTAAAATTGCATCCTGCCACTCCCAAATACCTTAAGAATTTCAGATTTCCAATTGATTTCAATAATTCTCCTGAAAAATGTGTGTTAGAGACATCCAAATATCTTAAGAATTTCAGATTTCCAATTGATTTCGATAATTCTCCTGAAAAATGTGTGTGAGAGACATCCAAATATCTTAAGGGATTGGTCCAATTTACCATTGGAAAAAACCCCGTGAGTTCAGAATTACCAATTAGACTAAGCTTAAGTAGGTTTGGTAGGCGAAAAATGGTATCTGGTAGCCTCCCACATAATTCACAATATTCAAGAGTAAGTGATGTCAAAGAAGAAGACAGATTCATGAAAGAACTAAGCGAAACAGAGGACATGTTAACAGAATCAAGATGAAGTTCCCTTAGCTTGGTCAGATTTTGAAAGAGTCTCTTCACAACAGATGTTTGAAGACTAACTTGCAAAGTTATGGCCAAAGAAATCTAGATAGCCATAGCGAGAGAGATCTAGTGAGGCCAATTGGGAGAGGTGTGATAATTCCAGTGGGACTTGGCCAGAAAAAAAGGAGTTAGAAAGGTTAAGGTGTTTCAACCCCGCAAATCGGCCAAACCCAGATGAAATCAACGAATAATTAAAGTCATTGAAAGCAAGGTTGAGCCGTTGCAAATGAGGGAGAAGAAAGAGGGTACTATTGGAAGGGATGGTGCCGTCAAGCCAGCTACAACTGAGGTCAAGGCCAATCACGTCTCCCCTCACCCTATCACACGTGACTCCATCCCATGAACAGCAATCAGTGCCCTCCTTCCAATTCTCCATCTTTGGATAAGAATGTTGACCAAAATAATCACAAAGGGAAGAAGAAAATGATTGTGTAAAAGAAAACAAGTGCTTAAATTGGAGCAACGCAGAGCTCTGGTATTGGGAGCAGATAAGTGTAGATGGAGAGAAGAAAGATGATGATGATGATGAAGTAAGTTGGGAATACAAGAGCAGCAAAAGGTAAAAGAGTTGAGAGAGCCATATGAACCACCTCATCTTTCCTAATGAGTTGATAAGCACATATGTTATGAGCTGGGTGGTTAGTATTTTATAGGAAAAAGTAAGGGACAAGTTTGCATGCTTAGATCAATTTCTGCGTGACATGCCAAAATCAGGGGTCCTACAATGGTGAAAAAGGGCCATGTGATTACCAAGACTTGACTCTTTAACTTGCTTTAGGGGACAAGTTGGTTGATTTCTTTTCTTTGGAATAATGGAAAAAGGGGAGAGGGGGTTGTTGAAGACAAAACTGAGAATCAGGGATCCTAACATAGGAAAATGGGCCATGATTACCAAGACTTGAGCTTTTCATATAACTTTATTTGTTATTCCTTTAATGAAAGAATAAGGTCATAGAGAAAATGGGCCATGTGATTTCAGAGACTTAATTAATAAAAGCAGTGAATTTTAATTTACTTCTATAATTTTGATTGTCGGAAAGGGATGACTAAACGTGATTATTATGCCATTAATTTTTAATTAATATGAATTTTAATTTAATAAAAACTAAAATTACCAGTGAGCTCATTGGTTACTTTGAAGTTTGAATGTCCTGGGTTTTTGGTCTTCATCTGCCAATTTTAATTTAAGCTTTTTTGGAAGCCAGGGTTGATATTGGTTGACTTAAGGATCACTCATAAACAATCACATTTTACACTATAATCCCGTCAAAATCATAATTAATCTTGATCTTTCGATGACTAAGATGCTGCTTAACCATGTACGTTTGAGGCTCCTTCATCAATTAAAAACCAAAACTTTTTAAGTCCCACGTGAATTCAGGTTGTTTAGTAACATTTTTCTAATGCTATGGCTTAGGAGCCGTACCACTTGCTTTTGTGAGATTCATTATTAAAATTGAAACAATTAAGCAAACAGAGAGACTTTTATTACTCAAAAGATGTCTGAAGCACATCCAAATTTATTTTGGTGCTTACTCTTTTAGTTACTAGACTAGGTACACACTTAATCATATTAAGCAACCAGCAATATCCTATTTACATCTGGAATACCTCAAATATACATACATAAAATCTAAACAAGGTTATTTTACAATGAACCAAGAGCCACTTTAATACACACAAACAAGATCCACTCCCTGCAACTGCCGTTAATAAATTCTCTGCTATCAGTTAAAAAATTAGTAACATGATTATCTATCCCGTGTAATTCAAAATTCATTGTGAAATATTTTGTAAGAAATTATAACACATTTATAATACATATCATGTGTTATAATACTTGGGGAACCAATTTCAATTATATAACATGTCATTAAAAAGAGGATTAATGACAAACAGTAATTAAGGTTATAATTAAGAAATGATGAAAATTAATTTTCTGAAATAAGGGAAAAAGGAAAAAAATAAAAATAAATAATAATATAGGACATGGCTTAAGGAAACGATGATAAATCTAATAAAATAGTTAGAATGAATTTCTATTAACATATAACATTTTTTTTTTCTTTTCTTTTTCCTCCAAAATTAATTATTCATTCATATTTTTATTGGAGGCCTTTTTTTTATTGGGGTCTTAGGCCAAGGCCTAAATTGTGGTTGATTTATTTTGGTCTTTCATGACTTCGGGGTATTGGCAGACGACTCATGAAGCACTAACTAATGGGTGTCTCTTTCGTTTTCCTTCTCTAAAATTCCTCGTCAACAAATTAAGCCATCGTAGTCTACACTTAAGATAATAGAGTTCTATTGTTTGTCTCACGAAGACTAACAAAAGAGACTAAGGAGTGAAAGTGCAATTGTGAAGACCTTTTAAGTATTCTCATTTAGTTATTTATTCTTTTTAAATTATGTTCAAATATTTACATAATAATGTTACAGACACAATATTTTTCATAATCGTTGACTGAGTTAACTTATTATTATTAATTCTTATATGGACTTAACACTGACACCATATTATTGATTATCATTAACAACAAGTTATCTCACCAGTTGTGAAAAAAAAAAAAAATGTGTGAAAAATTGTGACTCTAAACTTATTAATATTTAATACATTTATTTAAATTCAAGAAAAAAAAAAACAAATAGAATATTTCTAATACTTGCATTCACTTCACCTTCCCAAATCCTAACTGATAAAATTAAATAAGAATATTTCTAATACTTTATAGTTGACAACTATAAATAAATAGTGAAAAACACACACACATACATATACACACAAAAAGACATAATATTGTCTTGGTGTGGTATGGTATGTAGAAGGATTGTGATTTTCTTTATCTGTGGATCAAGTAAAAATCGGAATGAGAAAAGGAGGTTAGGGACGTAGAGAAAATTTGTGAGAGAGAGAGAGAGGAGGTGTGACTTGTGAGTAGGAGGTGGTGCCATGGTGATTGAAGAGAAGCCTCATGTTGTGCAAAGTGGGAAATTAAGTAGCAAAGTTGACAAAAATTGGTTGATTTATTTTGGTCTTTCATGACTTTGGGATATTGGCAGATGACTCATGAAGCACTAACTAATGGGTGTCTCTTTCGTTTTCCTTCTCTAAAATTCCTCGTCAACAAATTAAGCCATTGTAGTCTACACTTAAGATAATAGATCTAGTTCTATTGTTTGTCTCATGAAGACTAACAAAAGAGACTAAGGAGTGAAAATGCGATTGTGAAGGCTTTTTAAGTAGTCTCATTTAGTTATTTATTCTTTTTCAATTATGTTCAAATATTTACATGATAATGTTACAGACACAATATTTTTCATAACTGTTGATTGAGTTAACTTATTATATTAATTCTTATATGGACTTAACACTGACACCATTTTATTGATTATCATTAACAACTAGTTATCTCACCAGTTGTGAAAAAAAAAAAAAAAATTGTGTGAAAAATTGTGACTCTAAACTTGTTAATATTTAATACATTTATTTAAATTCAAGAAAAAAAAAATAGAATATTTCTAATACTTGCATTCACTTCACCTTCCCAAATCCTAATTGATAAAATTAAATAAGAATATCTCTAATACTTTATAGTTGACAACTATAAAGAAATAGTTAAAAACACACACATACGTATACACACCTATACACACAAAAAGCCATAATGTTGTCTTGGTGTGGTATGGTATGTAGAAGGATGGTGATTTTCTTTATCTGTGGATCAAGTAAAAATCGGAATGAGAAATGGAGGTTAGGGACGTAGAGAAAATTTGTGAGAGAGAGAGAGAGGAGGTGTGACTTGTGAGTAGGAGGTGGTGCCATGGTGATTGAAGAAAAGCCTCATGTTGTGCAAAGTGGGAAATTAAGTAGCAAAGTTGACAAAAATTGGTTGATTTATTTTGGTCTTTCATGACTTTGGGATATTGGCAGATGACTCATGAAGCACTAACTAATGGGTGTCTCTTTCGTTTTCCTTCTCTAAAATTCCTCGTCAACAAATTAAGCCATTGTAGTCTACACTTAAGATAATAGATCTAGTTCTATTGTTTGTCTCACGAAGACTAACAAAAGAGACTAAGGAGTGAAAATGCGATTGTGAAGACTTTTTAAGTATTCTCATTTAGTTATTTATTCTTTTTCAATTATGTTCAAATATTTACATAATAATGTTACGGACACAACATTTTTCATAATCGTTGACTGAGTTAACTTATTATTATTAATTCTTATATGGACTTAACATTGACACCATATTATTGATTATCATTAACAACAAGTTATCTCACCAGTTGTGAACAGAAAAAAAAAAATGTGTGAAAAATTGTGACTCTAAACTTATTAACATTTAATACATTTATTTAAATTCAAGAAAAAAGAAAAACAAATAGAATATTTCTAATACTTGCATTCACTTCACCTTCCCAAATCCTAACTGATAAAATTAAATAAGAATATTTCTAATACTTTATAGTTGACAACTATAAATAAATAGTTAAAAACACACACACATACATATACACACCTATACACACAAAAAGCCATAATGTTGTCTTGGTGTGGTATGGTATGTAGAAGGATTGTGATTTTCTTTATCTGTGGATCAAGTAAAAATCGGAATGAGAAAAGGAGGTTAGGGACGTAGAGAAAATTTGAGAGAGAGAGAGAGAGAGAGAGAGAGAGAGAGAGAGAGGAGGTGTGACTTGTGAGTAGGAGGTGGTGCCATGGTGATTGAAGAGAAGCCTCATGTTGTGCAAAGTGGGAAATTAAGTAGCAAAGTTGACAAAAATTGGTTGATTTATTTTGGTCTTTCATGACTTTGGGATATTGGCAGATGACTCATGAAGCACTAACTAATGGGTGTCTCTTTCGTTTTCCTTCTCTAAAATTCCTCGTCAACAAATTAAGCCATTGTAGTCTACACTTAAGATAATAGATCTAGTTCTATTGTTTGTCTCACAAAGACTAACAAAAGAGACTAAGGAGTGAAAATGCAATTATGAAGACTTTTTAAGAATTCTCATTTAGTTATTTATTCTATTTCAATTATGTTCAAATATTTACATGATAATGTTACAGACACAATATTTTTCATAACTGTTGATTGAGTTAACTTATTATATTAATTCTTATATGGACTTAACACTGACACTATTTTATTGATTATCATTAACAACTAGTTATCTCACCAGTTGTGAAAAAAAAAAAAAAAATTGTGTGAAAAATTGTGACTCTAAACTTGTTAATATTTAATACATTTATTTAAATTCAAGAAAAAAAAAATAGAATATTTCTAATACTTGCATTCACTTCACCTTCCCAAATCCTAACTGATAAAATTAAATAAGAATATCTCTAATACTTTATAGTTGACAACTATAAAGAAATAGTTAAAAACACACATACGTATACACACCTATACACACAAAAAGCCATAATGTTGTCTTGGTGTGGTATGGTATGTAGAAGGATTGTGATTTTCTTTATCTGTGGGTCAAGTAAAAATTGGAATGAGAAAATGAGGTTAGGGACGTAGAGAAAATTTGAGAGAGAGAGAGAGAGGAGGTGTGAGTAGGAGGTGGTGCCATGGTGGTTGAAGAGACGCCTCATGTTGTGCAAGTGGGAAACTAATAAGTGGCAAAGTTGACAAAGATTGGCCCTTGGGTTTTTGAAATTGTATATTTTTGGCCCGAGGCATGAAAACCCAAGGAGCCCATGAGCCCATGGTTCAGGTTGTTGCCCTTTTTTTCGTTGTTGTTATCTGTTTTAATTTTGGGCTGCATGAAATATAGCTCTAAAAAAACAAAGCTGCTTTTCAAAGACAGAGCTGGTGTCCATTTAGAATCCCATTTGAAAAGCGAAAAGCACATTTTGAATATGTAAAATCAAAATTTTGTATTTGGTAAAAAGAAAAAATCATGGTTTGTAAAAAATTTTACCTTCAAAAATCATGTTTTGGGAATAAAACTCAAAACTTCATTTTCAAAACATGATTTTGGCAAAAAGCATGATAAGAAAATGAGTTACCAAATGGATCCCTGGTCTAATGTCTTTACTTATGAGAACTTATGCCTCATTGAGGGTCCAACTAATGGTTAAATTTTAGGTTTTAAGCGAAATTTGCAAATCAAATAGATGAACGTCAATTGGAATGGAAAATATGACAATTTCATTTTATTCCAAACCATATCAGAGATGTAATTTCAATATATATACCAAGCTTTAAAGGACAGAAAATACTGTATATATATAATTATTTCCATTCTCCATAACTAGATCTCTATAATTCCTAAGCTCATTTATTTATTAATAAATTTATTGATCCTACCGAGCCATCTTAAATTTTGATTTTCTTTTTCTTTTTTAATTAATTTCCTTTACGTATTTCTTTTTCGATTTATATCATAACTATTAGATTTTTATTTTCTATATGTCAAACTTTAGTTCAAAAGGAAAAAAGAAAACCATTCATATTTTATCCATGTCTTTTAAAGGTTCAGTACCAGTAGAAGGAAAACAAAAGTATTTGAAAAAAAAAAAAAAAAAAAAAAAAAGAAAAAAGAAGAGGAAAGAAGCAAGAGTTTTAATGGAAAAGAGGAAAATAAAAAGACATTAGTATTTCCTTTCAAAAATGATAAAAAAGAAACTCAAATTCTTAATATAATATTTATACTTCTTTATGAAAATCTGTGTATAAGTAATATAATGTAAGGATAATTATATAATAAACTCTAAAATTTAATATTATTTTCAAGTTAAATTCTGAAATTTCATGTGTATATATGTTCATAGTATAGTTTTAAAAATATTACAATTTTATCATTTTATAAGTATATATTAACTGGAATATCAAAATCCACATAAGTTATACTTAAGATTTGTCTAGCTGCTAAAAACCACAAAATGGTATTCAATGCCCATAATCACCTTTCTTGTTGTCTATCTTCCAATACGAATGGTAGTTGCTGGCTTTGCCATTATAGGCTTATAGCTCAAAATAGCTACATGCAATTCACTTCAATTTCTATCGTATGTACCTACTAGATATATTCAACTCAACCTTCTGAAATTGCCTAGAGTAGCTGCAAAAATATCTTCAAGGAAGATCAATGTGGAAAGGTGGGAGGTTAGTTCTCCATCATGATCTCTCATGTCTAACCAAAACCCTAAATAGTTAAATTTTCGAAGGGCATCCTGATTCTATTGACAAAATTAGGATAGTGCAATATGGAAGAAGTCAGGCAAAACTTGTTTTTTTCCCACCTAGATACCATTACTTGCTATCAAACAAGTCATTCCATTATAATAACAAATAATGTTTCAAATAGGAGATCACCTTCAAGCACACAAAAAAAAATTCCATAGGTGAAAATCACAATGGAATACTCAAGAAATCTTATGAAGAGACAAAGCCAGTTTGTACAAATCTCAAACACACAGCATAACAACTTCATAATACATACAAATTATAGTGCAGCTTCTTACACAAACATATATTAAAGAACAGCAAAATATTATTATTCTAGAGAAAAGTTCGTCAAACACATCTAAGACCACCATTTAAATGCATTAATTTCATCTTCATCTATCTCAATATTTGAATATTACACCATTCTCATCTTTTGGTACTATTCTCCTTTAATCAAGCTTACAACCCATTGAGGTTTTCCTGTTCTCAAAACAAGATATCCCATAACTAATCCAAACATGAATCCACATCCATATCCCATCACCACAGCCTTCCAACCAAATCCACTTGTAAACATTAAATCGTTGTTCTCTTGGAATATTGATGGTGGGGGTTGCTCACTGATCATACATTTCATTGTCAATGGAGATCCACACAATCCAATGTTCCCAATGTATGAGTTGTTTTCAAATGTACTAAATTGTGAGCCTTGGGGTATGGGGCCTGTAAGTAGGTTTTGTGAAAGGTTTAAAATTTCTAAAAATGTCAGACTTGTCAATTGCATTGGAATAGAGCCATTGAGCATATTTGAAGAGATGTCTAAGGATTCAAGTACTGACAAATTTGCCAACGATGATGGGATATAGCCAGTTAGGCTATTATGGGAGAGGTTGAGGTCTCGAAGAAACTTAAGCGTTCCAAGTACTTTTGGAATTTGCCCATGGAACTTGTTGCTCGAGAGGTCGATGGTAGTGAAGATAGTTAAGATTCTTTGTAGCTCAAAGTCATGCCCTTTCAACGATACCATGACTGAGTCTTGGTAATAGTCTTCCCCGATATATTTCGATTTAACTTCACTTTCATTGACTGTTATTATAGCTTCCAATCCTTCAAAAAATTTGGAAGGTAAAAGACCAGTAAAGTTATTGTGAGAAAGGTCAATTATTCGCAACATAGCAAAAGATGAATTTGCCTTGAAATGATCAATTTGACCATAAAATCTGTTGGACCTCAAGATAAGAACTTGTAGCTTCGGAAGTGCTTCCAACCAATAGGGGAATGAATCATTTATATTGTTATTTCCAAGGTCTAGAACTTCCAGCTTCGTACAGTTGACCAAAGATTGTGGTAATAGCCCTTCCAATTGATTGTGATTGAAGACAAGAGTTCTCAAGCTATTGCACTTTGCAAATGATTCAGGGATGGTTCCTTGGAATCTATTCATTCGCAAATCCATGACCGAGAGATAATCACTAAAGTTTCCCAAACATCGTGGAATCATACCACTCAAATTGTTATAAGAGACATCAAGGATTTGGAGGGATGCTAGATTGCAAATTGAAGAAGGGATCTCCCCAGTCAAGTTATTGTTTGAGATAAAAAAGAAAACCACAGATGATGGTGGAACAGGAAAAGTTCCTTTGAGCAAGTTGGCATGAAGGTCAAGATATTCTAGATTCTTCCCTGGAATATGATCTATTCTTGACAAAGAGTTATGAGAAAGATTTAGGAATTTCAAATTCTCCACCACTTTAAACATCCATTGTGGGATTTGGCCTTTGATCCTATTGTTGGATAAGTCTAAGGTGTTCAATTCCTCTAAGGTTCTTAAAAAATATGGAAATTTGGTTATGTTACAAGATGCTAGTTCCAAGTGCTGAAGTTTAGGGAAGGTATACTTTAAATTGTTGTTGATGCTCAAAGATAGACTGTTATATGAAAGATCTAGAACCTCGATTTCTATGAGCTTTGAGAACATATCAAATTCTATAGTGCCATTGAAGTTATTTGAAGAAATATCAAACTTTTGAAGGCTCACAAGATTTGAGATGGACTTTGGAATTGAGCCATTTAGCTTGTTATTATATAAAGAAAGAGTCTCAAGGGACTTGGTACCTTGGAATTCACCAATTTGACCAATAAGGTTGTTAGAATTTAAGTCTACATATGTGAGTTTTGTGAGATTGGTCAAAAAATGGGGAAATGTACCTTCAAAGTTGTTGCATCCGAAGTCCACAAAGGTGAGATCCTTTAGGTTTGAAAGTGATGATGGAATATGGCCAGTGAAGTTGTTAGATGAAAGGTAAAAGTAAGTAACTTTCGTGAGGTTTCCAAATGAGTCGGGTATTGATCCTGTAAAATTGCAATTCAATGAGATTCAAAAGAGATTAGAAATTAGTAATTACCCACTTTCAAGTAATGATGGGATCTTACCGCTAAACATGTTGGATTGGAGAGTCAAGTAAGAGAGCGCCTTGAGGTTTGAAAGTGATGATGGCAACTCACCACCAAAATTGTTGTTTGATAAATCTAAAAAAGTAATTTGTGTAAGGTTACCCAGTGATGCAGGTACCAATCCACTGAAATTGCATTGGCACAATCCCAAATGCTCTAAGAATTTTAGATTGCCAATTGAGTTTGGCAATGCTCCTGAGAAACGTGTGGTAGAGATATCCAAAAACATCAAGGGATTACTCCAATTTGTCATTGGGAAAAACCCTGTGAGTTCAGGATTACTAACTAAACTGAGTACATGTAGGTTTGGTAGGCGAAAAATGTTATATGGTAAGGTGCCATGCAATTCACAACCATTGAGAGTGAGGGATGTCAAAGAAGAGGACAAATTCATCAAAGAATCAAGTGAAACAAGTGACATGTTAACATGATCAAGATGAAGTTCTCTTAGCTTGGACAGGTTTTGAACAAGGCTCTTAAGAACAAAATTTTTTAGACCAATATTATTGCCAGAGAGATCTAGTGAGACCAAGTTGGAGAGGTTGGATAGTTCAAGTGGGACTTGGCCTAAACAATGAGAGTCTGAGAGTAAGAAAGATTAAGGTATTTCAACCTAGCAAACCAACCAAACCCAGATGAAATCTCTGAAAGAGAGAAGTTGTTGAAAGCAAGGTTTAGTTGTTGCAAGTGAGGGAGAAGAAAAAGGCTACTGTTGGAAGGAATGGTTCCTTGAAGCCTACTACAACTAAGGTCAAGGCCAATCACATATCTCCTGGTTTTATCACATTTAACCCCATCCCATGAGCAAAAATCGATGCTCTCCTTCCAAGACTCTATCTTTGGGTAAGAATCATTTGGGCAATTGGAAAGAGAAGATGTTGGATAGGAAAGCTGTTGCTTAAATTGGAGCAATGCTAAGCTTTGCTCTTGGGAGCACAGTAGTGTAGAACAAGAGGTGAAAGATGAAGATGAAGTAAGTTGAGAATGCAAGAAAAACATGAGGCACACGAGTTGAGAGAGACATATTAACCACCCCATATTCCTAATGAGATGGTAAGAATGTATATGACTGCTTATGTGGAGAACTGGAATGTGAATATTTATAGAAAAATGTTTGGCCTAGTCCCACCAGCTAAGTAATGAAAAGGAAAAATGGATGCAAATGTCACAATTGCATTTTTCCATTTGCCGTCATCTGTACTTCAAATTGTGAGCAGAAATGCACCATCATGGTCAGCTTCGCCGCCATTAAAGTTTGGTACATATCAAAATGATAATGACATTTTAAAAGTCTACCATCATTTTCATATGTACCAAACTTTTATTTTATTTTATAAAACAAGAGTGTCATTTTGATATGTGAAATGCTATAGACACAATAAATTTCACAGCTATTGAAGTGACGGATTTTGATTAATGCAACATTACTTTTATATGGGATCACCACTAGGCCATAACATTACTTTTTTTATATATCATTCATGATCTACCATCTTAACAGTTTGTGAAATTTGTTATGAAATTTATTGTGGCTTTAGTTTTACTCGTTTGACATAGACAAAACTTGAATGGGGGCCGGCTAATTGTCCGGGAAGACTTGACTTTGAAACTTTCTTTAATTGTTGTTGAGATGAAAGTTGCAAAGATTTCGGCCCAACTTCTAATAGTGCACCTTGACTACTTGATGTCTAGAAGACTAGTTTGTTGTTTTTTTTTTCCCCATCTAGATCCGATAGTCCCCATCCACTCATGAAATTCTAGTTGGTAGCAATAAAATTCTAATAGACTGACTTGAGGTAACACTAACACCTCATTTTCCATACCCATTCTTTTGCCAAAATAAAAATAAAAAATCTGCTGATGAGTGATACAGAAGGCAAGTTTTGCACTTCATTAAAATTCTTATGTCATAATTAAAAAAGTGCTAATACCCATTGCTGAGTAAAGGGTGCTTAAATATCTCTCTGAGCAATAAGATTATTGCATTCCAAACACATTTAGAAGGAGGGTAGATAATGAAGAAAAAAACCATTGTAGTTTCTGTGACCAAAGCAGCCCTAACAAACAACCATGAAATGGCCAATATAAATTTCAAACAAGCTCTACGCACCAACAAATAATTTTCTCACTAAGTCTCATAACTCAATTGGTACCTTTACCTCTCCCCAATGGAGATAGTGCAGATTTGATCGTTTTCTCAATATCTTGCACCGGAATTAATGGTTGTTATAATGGCAAGCACCTAAGTAATTTGTTGCTAACCGAATTAGGTATCGATCTATTTTTTTTGTTGTTATGAATTTCCAAGAGGTAGGGGGAGCGGTATTTTTTTTTGTTGATAAATTATACATGCATCTAGGGGATCTTGAGTTCACGAGCTTTCTTTCATCCCACACTCCAATACTTCATTCTTATGGAATTTGTGGGGAAAAGTTTTAACGAGGCCTTTTGTCATTTATTTCTTGTATATAGTTTGTTTTGTATATATTATTTGTTAGGAATTTTCTCAAATTCTTATTTTGACTTCATTAATTTGAGTTTTATTGGTGTGGAACACAAAGTCTTTTCTTTGTTCAAAAATTTATATTGTTTGTCCAACAAATAATGAATTATTCCTTGTTTATGATGGAATAAGAGTTGGAGACTTATATATATGTAGCACTAAAGAGTTCGAAAGATGTAGCCCAAGAAGTCTTCCCATATAGGGAAAGGAGAATAGTACTCTTAAAAGAGCTGGAGAAGAGCATCATTGAGTGTATGCATGGCGCCTCAGGTTGCGGGAGAGTCTCTTAAAAAAGGGTTCCTCCATTTATAAGTAAGATCAATCAGTCTAGCCTGATGGGCTAAACAAATATTTGCATTGATTCCAGTACACGATCCACTTATAAACCTTACATTTGCTTCTTACAAGAATATTGATTGGTCCTCTGCATGACTGCATCACTAAATTTGCTATAGCTTGATTATAAAAAAGAAAAAGGGTAATATTAAGTATTGCATCATCCCAACATGTTTACAAGGACTTACACATTCGAATAATGCTTTGATGTGAGTCATGTGACAATATGCCATTAGCATTCATGGAATACAAAACAACTTGGTTTTAAAGAAAAAACCTTATACCTTCCCCAAACAATGTCGAAGTGCGGTTATGGAGCGAACGTCAAATGAGAAAATGATGTGTTAGGCAATAAATATCGGCAAATTTCATGTGACAACCATGTATCAATAGGTTATAATTTATTAATATGCCAAATTACACATTACGCCCTTTATATTTGGTTAAAATTCAATTCAATTCTCTAAGTTTTTACCGTTTCAATTTCTTGTAATTAAGTATAGATGTGTAGTGCAAATGATGATCAAAGAGCTAATTGAAGATCTGAAAAAGCTGGCATTTCGGTCGATAGAAAGTTGGACTTACTCGAGCAAAACACTTGCATGTAGAAATTTTGTGCGACACTCATTCAACCCATACTCGTGCAAGATTGTGAAAACCTAATTCCGAAATATTTGTTAAAAGTTTGATTTCTGCCAAGCTTTAAACCTACCCATATAAATCCTCTTAAGCACGTTTTTCAAATTAGAAAGAAACTTATGGAAATTGTAAAGGATGAAAATTGATCATTGCACTGCACTTAACCATTTTATTCTAAAAAATTCATCTGAAACGAAGTCACTATTCACTACAGTGCACGTGACTATCATTCATTACAATTGACAGAAAATAAGACAGAATTATCAGTTTTTTCATTACAGATAGTTCAAGGTCAATAACACAAATTTGAAAGTACAGGGAATAGTTGCAAGTGTTCTACAATTTGAGCTACAAATATACATATATGCATCAAATCTGAGCCAGGTTATTCTAGGAGGAAACATCACCATAATACATGCAAGCAAGATCCACACCTTATACAGTCGACATTCTAATGATCTACTGCAACATAAAGGCTCACAATCTTCTCTGAATCGTAGTGAAGAACATAGTCCTTGATTAGGTTTCACCTTGTCCAAGACCATGCTGGTAAGTGGTCACAGAGAAAGAGATTACAAAATATATACTACAAATAAATTTAGTTGTTGCAACTTCTAAGACAAGTTTATAAGTATAAAACAATAGCATAATATTATTTTAAAGAAAAGTTTGTCACACTCACCTATGAACACCCTTTAAATGCATTCATTTCTTCTTGGTCTGGTTCCTTGATTATTAGGTCTTCTCACCTTTCCATGCCATTCTCCTTCAATCAACCTTATAAGCAATTCAGGTTTTCCAATTTTAAGCATAAGATATCCCATAGTTGATCCAAACATGAATCCAAATCCATACCCCATCAACACAGCCTTCCAACCAAAGCCACTTGTAAATATTGAATCATTGTCCTCTTTGACAATTGATGGTGGTGGTGGCAGGCTCATCGGTCGTTACATTTCTTTGACAATGGAAATCCACACAATCCTATGTTCCCAATGTATGAGTCGTTTCGAAACGTATTAAATTGTGAGCCTTGAGGTACAGGTCCTATAAGTTGGTTTTGTGAAAGGTTTAAAACAGCCAAAAATGTTAGACTTGTCAATTGCTTTGGAATAGAACCATTGAGCATATTTGAAGAGAGGTCTAAGGATTCAAGTACTGACAAATTTGCCAACGATGATGGGATATGACTAGTTAGGCTATTATGGGAGAGGTTGAGCTCTCGAAGAAACTTTAGCATTCCAATTACTTGTGGAATCTGTCCATAGAACTTGTTACTCGAGAGGTCCATGGTAGTGAAGATAGTTAAGATTCTCTCAAGCTTCAAGTCGTTCCCTTTCCATGCCACCACAATTGAGTCTTGGTAATTTTCTTCCCCCATATATTTTGGTTTGACTTCACTTTCCTTGGCTGTTTTTATAGCTTTCAAATGTTCAAAAAATTTGGTGGGTAAAACACCAATAAACTCATTGTGTGAAAGGTCAATGATGTGTAACATAGGAAAAGATGAATTGGTCTTGAAACCGCCTATTCGACCAGAAAATCTGTTGGACCTCAAGACAAGAACTTGTAACTTTGGTAGAGCTTCCAACCAGTAGGGGAAAGAGTCATTTAACTTGTTATTTCCGAGGTCTAGAACTTCCAACTTTGTACAGTTTACTAAAGATTGTGGTAATAGCCCTTCTAATTGATTGCCATTGAAGACAAGAGTTCTCAAGCTATTGCACTTTGCAAATTTTTTAGGAATGGTTCCATGGAAGTTGTTCTTTCGAAAATCTACCACCGAGAGAGAATCACTCAAGTTTCCTAAACACTGTGGAATCATACCACTCAAATTATTGTAGGAGAGATCAAGAACCTGGAGGGAACTCAGATTGCAAATTGAGGAAGGGATCTCTCCAATCAAATAATTGTTTGAGATCACAAATACACCAATGGAAGGTGGTGGAACAAGAAGTCTTCCTTGGAGCATGTTGGCATGAAGGTTAAGGTACACTAGATTCTTCCGCGGAAGACTCTCTATACTCGACAAAGAATTGTGAGAAAGATTTAGAAATCTTAAATCCTCCATTTCAAACATCCAGTCTGGTATTTGGCCATAAATCCTATTGTTAGATAAGTCTAAGGTTTGTAAGACTTTTGACATTCTTAAAAAATCTGGGAATTTAGTTAGGTTGCAAGAAGCTAGGTTCAAGTACTGAAGGGTGGGGAAGGTATACTTTAAATTGTTGGTGATGCTCAATGACAAATTGTTATATGACAGATCTAGAAACCCAAGTTGATTGAGCTTTGAGAACATATCAAATTCAACCATGCCACTCAAGTTATTTGATGAAATATCAAGAGTGTTAAGGCTCACAAGATTTGAGATTGACTTTGGAATAGAGCCATATAGCCTGTTATTATATAGAGAAAGAATCTCGAAGTGAATTGGTATGTTGGAATTCACCAATTTGACCGGTAAGCTGGTTAGAATTTAAGTCCACATGTGTGAGTTTTGTTAAATTCATGACAAAATTTGGAAATGTACCTACAAAGTTGTTGTTTGCAAGATCCAAGTAAGTGAGATCCTCCAGCTTTGAAAGTGATGATGGAATTTGACCCGTGAAGTTGTTAGATGAAAGGCAAAAGTACATAACTTTTGTGAGGCCACCAAATGACACCGGTATTGTTCCTGTAAAATTGCAATTCTAATGAGATTCAAAAGATTTTCATTAAGGATTATACAATATTACCCACTAAAGCAATGATGAAAACTTACCGCTTAGATTGTTGGATTGGAAATCCATGTAAGAGAGTGCCTTGAGACTTGAAAGTGATGGCGGGAGCTTACCCCGAAGATTATTGGATTTGAGATTTAAGAAAGAAAGCACCTTGAGGTTTGAAAGTGATGATGGAATCTCATCACGAAAATTGTTAAATGATAAATCCAAAAAAGTGAGTTGTGTGAGGTTACCAAGTGATGCAGGTATTGGCCCATTGAAATTGCAATTAACAAGTCCCAAATGCGTTAAGTATCTTAGATTTCCAATTGATTTTGGTAATTCACCTAAGAAATGCATGTGACAGATACCTAAAACTCTTAAGGGACTGCTCCAATTTGCCGTTGGAAAAACCCCTATGAGTTTAGAATTACCATTTAAAGTGAGCACACGTAGGTTTGGTAGACGGAAAATGTTATCCGGTAGCCTCCCTTGCAATCCACAACCAAAGAGAGTAAGGGATGTCAAAGAAGAAGATAGATTCATCAAGGAGCTAGGCAAAACAGTGGACATTTTAACTTTATCAAGATGAAGTTCTCTTAGCTTGGTCAGATTTTGAACTAGCCTATCCATAACAGATTTTCCAATACTAACTTCAGTATTTCCAGAGAGATCTAGTGAGGTCAATTTGGAGAGGTAGGATAATTCAAGTGGGACTTGACCAGAAAACTGGGAGCGAGATAGGTTAAGGTATTTCAACTTACCAAACTGACCAAACCCAGATGAAATAGGTGAAGGACTAAAGTTGTTGAAACTAAGGTTGAGCCATTGTAAGTGAGAGAGATGAAAGAGGCTACTATTAGAAGGAATAGTGCCTTGAAGCCCACTATCACTAAGGTCAAGGCCAATCACATCTCTCCCCATCCTATCACACGTAACCCCAGCCCATGAACAACAATCAATGCCCTCCTCCCAAGACTCCATCTTTGGGTGAGGAAACAGTTGCTTAAATTGGAGCAATGCAAAGCTTTGGTCTTGGGAGCACAATAGTGCAGAAGAAGAGAAGGAAGATGATGGTAATGATAATGATGAAGTTAGTTGAGAACACAAGATCAACACGAGGCAAAAGAGTTTAAATAGATATATTGACCACCTCATCTTTCCTAATGAGATCATAAAAATGTGTATGAAACTATGAATGTTTAGAGCAGAAAGTTGGAAGGTGAATATTTATAGGAAAATGTTTGGCATACTCCCACCAGCTTGGTAATGAGAAGGAAAAAATTGATGCAAATCGGTGTCATTTCTCTTTTTCTCATTTGCCGTCATCTAGTAGTACGTAAACAATGTCTCCATCATTTTGATATGGACCAAACTTTAAGGACAGCTAAGCTCACCATGAAGACTTGACTGTGAAACTTATTATAGATTTTCTTATTCTATATTGGAGGAATGTTGAACAAATAGATGAGAGATTTTCCTTTGTTTGGTCAAGAAGAAAACCGGGTGGAACAAAAGTGGGGGGCGGGGGGAAGGAGTATTTTCTCCCTGGCCCCCAAATTCTTATCCATCCGAAACAGAGGGGAAACTTGGTAGAAATTGTGGAGGGAGGATAAATTTATTAATTTTCCCTCAAGAAGAGACACTGGACTTTCTATTTGGAAAAGACTGGTCCGAGGTCTCTGTCATTGAAGCATTGGTGTGGATGACACAGTGGACTATATAAATAAGAAATCCTCAATGTTCTTCCTTGACAGCAATAGAGGACTGTCCAACTGTTTTGACTGTTAAAATTTAACCTACCATTTGACAGCATATCCTTAAACATATGACATTCTTGCACACTAAGAGAAAATTGTATGGAGGAATAAAATTCCATCAATCAAGTCCAGCATGTAGTATTATTTTCAAGCATGAAAGTTACAACTTACTTACTCTATCACTATTTATTATCATCTGAAATGTACACCACTTGTTCTTACAAGGGTAAAACTTAGGTACAGTTCCTTAGGTCAAGTAAATTAGGTTCTTAGTTGAATTCAAATACATTGAATTTAAATATTCTTGGAAAAGATAACATTGTTTGTGTTTCATTGGTTAATGCAACCATGTGTTTGAATTCAATTAGGGAACCTAATGTACTTGACCTAAGAAATTGTACCTAAGTTTTACCCTTCTTACAATATGCCTAAAACACACAGCAACCACTAGCTAGATCAACAAAATCCCATTAATATCGTTTACCAAGTTCAAGATCACAAAGCCACTGAATTTTTGTCATTGTCAATAAACATGCATGCCCGAGTCAAATAAGCCCTAACTTAGTCACCTAACTACCCGAAACTGGAATTTGACCTCACGGTGTACTCTGCTACAAGTTGAGCAAAAGATGATGACTTGTTTTCTAGCAATTGTGTTGGAGAATCACATTCCTCAATAAGCCCTGCACCAGGATTAAGAGAAATTTGATAAGCCATAGGATTACATTGAATTCATTCTAACAATGAAAGAACTATAGGAGCAGAAGCTATACGGGTAAGATAAACCATGTGGTCATACTTAGTACATACCATTATCTAGTAGCACAACCATGTCACTATCAAGAACAGAAGTTATCCGATGTGCAATGGTAATGACCAAACAGTTGGAAAAATGATGCCCGAGGGTTTGCTGAATCAGATTATCTGTAGCTGTATCAACAGATGCAGTAGCTTCATCAAGCACCAATACCTTACTTTTCTTGAGCAGCACACGGCCAAGGCAGACCAGCTGCCTCTGACCAACACTCCAATT
This sequence comes from Fagus sylvatica, assembly GCA_907173295.1. NCBI lineage: Eukaryota > Viridiplantae > Streptophyta > Magnoliopsida > Fagales > Fagaceae > Fagus > Fagus sylvatica. Next base: position 42,159,603 of record OU015765.1, read on the forward strand.
CTCTCCATTCTCACTAACTGCAGCATCCATAAGAATATAATCAATAAATTTCCATTACATGATTATGAAATATTCCACAGAACAAGCTGAAAAGACAAACCTGTGGAATCTAGTTTTCCTTCTTTCTCCCTAACTTTATCTCCAAGTTGACACTTATCCAAAGCCTAAATCAATTAGAGGGGAAAAAATTACAGGGAAAATATAGCAAAGAGAACATTCTTTCAATCACCAAAGAAGAAACCAACTCACCTCCCAAATTTGTTCATCTGAATACTCATCAAGTGGATCCAGGTTGCTTCTTATAGTCCCTTCAAACATGGTTGGATCTTGAGGGATAATGCTTAGTCTAGATTGCAAATCGTGCAATCCAATAAAGGAGATGTTGATGCCATCAATCATTATCTGACCAGCAGTAGGTTCAACAATCGGGGAAAGTGCTTGTATGAGAGTTGATTTACCACTGCCTGTTCTACCTACAATGCCAGTTTTCTTTCCTCCAGGGAATGTACATGTGAGACCTCGCAATACAAGTGGCATGTGTGAGGCATACCGTAACTACATTGCACCCGTTATCATTAATTAAGGTATATCACATAAAAATCATAGTCATGAGCAAAATTATATATAAGACCGCGGTTGTTTGGTAATAAATAACCAAGTACAAAAATTACCTGCAGATCACGAAGATCAACTTCTCCATATGGAGGCCAAGAATGATCTGGCCGGTTTTCTTCTATCACAAGAGGTGGTTCACTTGAGATACAAGTGTGTTGAAGTATCCTCTCAACTGATATAATTTTGTTCTCCATCTGGCAAAGAGTCCATATTACCGAGGCTTGTACCATGTCTAGATTAAGTCCATATGTCACAGCTAAGCCCGTGATGCCTTCAGGAAAAAGAAAAAGAAAAGGTCAATTAGAGAGGTATTACTGAGGTTCCTTTACTAAATTAAATAAACAGCAAGGAGGATTGTTAGTTAGACACTAGATGGGAATTACTTACCCGGATCAATGACTCCCTCTGGAATAGAGATCAAGAAAATCAAGGAGAAGGCAAATGTGATAGAAGACAACATATCCAAGCGAAAGCACAACCATTCCCTAGCACCAGCAGTATGGAACTTTGGCCAAGAATATGCATCCGATAGTTGCATATTTGCGTCCCTAAATCTTGATTCTTCATCAAAGCTCCTAATAGTTGTTGAGCCTGAAATTGTTTCTGCAAAATGTTGTATCACTGGAGCTTTGCACACACCAACTAATCTTGCTAGTTCTCGTGCTGACGGTATGTAATATTGCTGCATAATTATATGTTTGTGAGAATAGCTCTCTCCACATAAAAATGATAATAATACATTCAAATATTACAATGGGAGTAAACTTTGATGAATTCTTATCATTAGTAGCTCTTTGCATAGTTGTACCCCAGAATTTCAGAAAATTAAAGGGCAAAAAGGGCACAACAAAATACACTACATTCACCTAGCAACTTCTATCTGAAGTAAAAACATTGTTCATCAAGTATTCATTTATCTAGCAGCATGGTGTAATTTTATATCCATTAGACAAATAAGCTCTGTATACAAGTTTGAAATTTAATCAAGGAGAGGGTGTAGCATGTGCACAGCCTGAAATGTAAGAAGGCAGTATGATAAACATATAGTTATATCATTTATGTCATCTGATTAAGCCTTGTTTCAGGATAGATGAAAGACAACATTGTGACAAAAGTCAGATTGTATACCTGATACCAGATACCGGTTGCAATCACTGGGATAAAAATGATGAAAACCTGCCATGCAACCTGAGACATTACTGCAATAATTCCAAGGAGCTGGATCATTGAGAAGGCAAATGCCCCAACTTGATACGGAATATTGAAATCCACTGCACTTTGGTCTGTAGAAGCCTGCAAGGAAACATACAGCTAATTCATTAAAAAAATTTACACCCATCATGTTTATATAAAAAAAAATATGTCTCTGTGTGTGTACAAAAGCTATATAAATGCCTCATTTGAAGCACCCAATATAGAAGTAACATTTTCCACTTACTCTGTTTAGAAAACCTGCCATGCAACCTGAGACATCACTGCAATAAATCCAAGGAGCCGGATCATTGAGAAGGCAAATTCCCCAACCTGATATGGAATATCAAGTTCCACTGTACTTTGGTCCATAGAAGTCTGCAAGCAAACATACAGCTAATTCAATACAAAAATTTACACCCATCATGTTTATCTAAAAGAAAGTGTGTGTGTGTGTGTGTGTGTTGTGTGTTTGTGTATGTGTACAAAAGCTATATAAAATTGTAACTTATGCCTCTTTTGAAGCACTCAATATTAAAGTAACATTTTCCACTTACTCTGTTTAGGATTCTTCCACTTGGAGTGGCAATGAAGAATGACATGGGGGCACGGAAAATGCAGTGGTGCATCTTATTGAAGAGTAGATTGGCTGTCTTGAACCCAGCAGTAAAAAGAAGCAGGGTTCTCACAAGGATGCAAAACGAACTTCCAATGGATAAAACGAATAAACAATTATAAGAGTAGAGCTAGAAACTGCAGGTTTCACATCCTGTGAGATAGGAGTTGCCAAAGCCATCCAATAATTGCTTCCAATTTGAAAGACCTGATAGAGAACCTCTGCCAGCAATATGAAGGGCACAAGAACTCCTCTGTATGCCATAGAGATATATTCCCAATACACAGAAAACCCAACTTTACCTTTCTCTCTCTCTTCTTCTTGGATAATCTGTCCTTTTGAGCCAGCTACATTGTCCGTTTGACCATTTTGAAAATCTTTATTTTCTTGTTTTTGCACAACCCCATCAGTAATAGCCATATCTCTGGCTTCCTTGCTCATATTTGAACTTTCTGAAACAGATCCTGCCTCTGCAGAATCGAGTGCAGACAAAGATTTCTTATGCGCTCCCACGAGTTCCATAAAAGCAGTTCCTGAATTAAGAATTTCATTGTACTTTCCAGCTTGAGTAATTCTTCCATCTTTCATGACCTAACAACAATGTTAAAAGTTGATTTCACAGATAGAAAAGAGGGGAACCATCAGTCCATAAGTTGAGATCATAAAGAAAAATCAGCAAAGAAACTTATTGTGAATGGCTCACCAATATAAGGTCAGCAGCAGGTAAGAACTCTACTTGATGAGTAACATAAATAACTACTTTTGAACTCAAGAGGCCTAGCAAACATTCCTGCCATATAGGTATCAAGTAAATACGCTTCAAAAGAGCTAAGCAGCAACCACGGACACCAAAAACAGATCAAAGTACAAGAATATTCAAGTACCTCAACTCACAACAAGAAACTATCTTCAAATTTGTACACCAAGAATATAATGACATTAGATTAGGAAAAGAAATTACCCTAAAGAGGTGGAATCCTGTATGAGCATCCACAGCACTAAAAGGATCATCAAACAAATAGATATCAGAATCTTGGTATAGAGCACGTGCAATTTGGATTCTTTGCTTCTGCCCGCCACTCAAATTGATTCCTCTCTCACCTATAACGGTCTGATCCCCAAAGGAGAGAATTTCCAGGTCCTTCTTCAAGGAACATGCTTCAAGGACCATCTCCTTACCAAACAATATGTTCTCTTCTATCTTGCCACTTTGTATCCACGGTGACTGAGCAACATAGGCCTTTGTCCCACACAACTTAACTGTCCCAGATATCCGGGGTATTTCTCCAAGGATACAGGAAAGCAAACTTGACTTGCCTGAACCAACAGTTCCACAAACAGCAACCCTCATTCCATGTTGCACTTTCAAATTTATATCTTTCAATGTTGGATTAGAGGAACATAAATCCCAAGAGAAATTACCATCAATAATCTCTATTGCTGTTTCAGAACTACTCCTTGGAAGCTTCTCTATTGCGTCAAACTGCAAGTCATCAAGGCGAAGGAATGATACAATTCGATCAAGTGACACTTTAGTTTGAGCAATCATTGCAATTGTATCGGGAAGATTAAAGATAGGCTGCTGAAGAATCCTAAATGTTGCAAGTGCAGATAAGATCTTCCCCGACTCAAGTGGGATTCCCATTAGAATACAAGCACCAAAAGTGATCGCAGACACAAATGTGGGGGCACCGCAAAAGACAAATGTTGTCATTGCCATAGAGTAAACATACCTTTTCAACCATCCTGCCTCGGTCTCCCTGAGCTTTATAATTTTAGATAGAAACTTCATCTCCCATCCTTGAAGCTTGAGAATTCTCATGTTCCTCAAAATCTCAGAGGTTTCCTTCATCCTTTTGTCTTTTGAGTCCATTATCTTGTCCTGAAACTTCTCTTCTAATTTTCCCAAAGGATAATAAGCCAACATAACTAGTACTGTTGTAACTAATGCCACAATGGAAGCAAGCCCAAGATTTTTATACAAAATTAACAATGCAATAGCAACTTCTAGAAGGACCATCCACGGATCATGCATAAACCAGCCAAAGTCACCTATCCTCTCAGCATCAACAGCCATGAGATTGATGATCTCCCCACTAGAATGGCCCTGCTTTAACTGGCATGAAAGAGTCAGACCTTTATTATAGATCATTGCAACCAATACTGATCGGACCCTAATTCCAACCAGGTGCAACCTAAAGAACCAGTGCCTCTGTGAGATGCATTCCACAAGTTTTGCAGCAAAAAGCACTGAAACCAGAACATAACCCTCACCCTTGTACTGTCGCCGCCCATTGAGGTATTGAACAATATTGTCAATAAGATACGGTCCAACATAGGAAGCCAATGTGCATATCATCACATAAAGGGCTGTCAAAAGAATATCTTTCCATGCGAAGATGATTAATGCCTTCGCTAGCTTCAATGTGGTCAACTTATTAACTGTACCACATTCTGCCTCAAGCTTATTTCTAAAAGTGGGGAAAGCTCCAACTACGCTATCACCGGGAGCAAGTTGAGGAACATCCTCAAGGTCTAAAGTCTTCTTTTTGCCAAGAGCAATTAGAGGACCCAACCAAGAGAGAGTAAGATTGCTGAAAAATCCAGCATTTGAATAAGGGGTTACATTTTCACCCCCCTTAGACTTACTTGACTCAGCTTCATTACAAGCAGTAGAATCTCCATTCAAAAGGGGTTCTTCAAGAAGGCTATCATTACCCTCATTCTTCCCAAAAAAACCCACATAACAGAAGAACAAACCCGAAACGACAGAGATAACATCGGAAACAAAATAGTTAACTGGTAAATTAACAAGTTTCCTATAAAGAACAACATCTATGACAAGGCAATAACAAGAAATGCAGAGGTAGAAACCCCACCAAACTCTCAATAAAAACGGATACCTTGCTTCTTCACCTGAATTGAACAATTGGGTATGCATGTAAACACAAAGTGCACCCCAAGAAAGTGTTTTAAGTGCTAAATCCAAAAGGGTCACTAGCCCTTCATCAGACCAACCATTTCTATACCAATAAAAGTAATACAATAAACATAACACTAAACTAAACACAGAAACACCCAAACAACAAATTTGAGCTTGTTTATAGTACAAACCCTTTCTGTTCTTAAGCTTTTCCTTTGGACCTTCACTATGATCCCCCTTGAATTTCTTGCACACCCATGAGATAAACAATACAAATAACAAAACCAAGTGTAAAGAACCAGAAAACCCACGTAGGAAAACTGGTTTCATGAGAAAATCAGTACCTGAGTACATTAGTGAAGAGTAGTTGTGTGAGAACAGGACTGACAAACCGTGCTTTGAGAATTGAACAAGTTCCATCTTTTTGTGGGTGTTTGATGGATTCTATTACTATAGTCTATATATACATGTTAAGTTTAAAGATTTGATCGTGTTTATAAAACTATATTCCAAAATGAGAGACTGAGACACAGAGAGAGAATCAAGAGTCAAAGACTCATACATTGGATATACCTAAAAGTAATAACGTGGTGCCCAAGACTCATATACTGGATAGTCAAATGCATGAACAGTAAAGTGAGACATGGGAAGACGTGGTCTTTTATGGAGGCTGACTGCAACTGCATAAATACATAATAATGGGGTCTGGAGCGACATTTTATTTAAAAAATATATAATAATAGGATTTTTCAAATTTTTGTATAAAGTTATATTATCAACTTTTTTTTTTTTTAGGTTTTGCAAAATTTTAAGGGTTTTACAAAAAATTTGGAGCAAGGTCTAGAGTGGCCACACACCTTACATATATCTTGATTCGCCTTTGACGACTTTGTGTTTTTGATAAAGGAATTTAGGAAATGGCAAAAATTTTAAAAACATACAGTTGGTTGTAACAAATTTCACAATTACTTAGGTGTAATATAGTGCAACATCACTCTCACACAATGGCGGAGCCACATACAAGTGTGACTTCTTAAAAAAAAAAAAAATTATATAGGTGTTAAATTGTGAACACTTTAAAATAAATTTTGAACATCCTAGAAAAATTTCCTAGAACCACCACTGCTCTCACATACTGACATAAGATTATTATTGACATTATTTTTATTGTACACCAATCACAGTCTGTAATTTCAATAATTGTGAATGTAAAATATGCTGTGGTTTTAAACTAACTCTTATGTTTTTATTAGTTAGAAACAAAAAGTCAACCTCGGAATTGAGAAATATCTCTTTTAATGGAACTAGTATTAGTTTAATAAAAAAAATAGACCATAAGAGAATTTTAAAAAAATACAATTTATCAAGACAAAAAAAAAAAATTTGTTTCACACTTAAAATATGTACGTCACTAAATTATTTATTATATCTTATTTTAGAGAGAACAATAATTTGTATGTATGATAAACAAGATTTTAGCTCACGACTAGTATCTTTCCATGCGCGTGCTTAGACTTTTTTTTATTATCATTAAAATAGAAATTGTTGTTTCTCATTGAAAACAAATGAATGATAAAAAATAAAAATAAAATTTTAAAAAACACTTCTTGAAATTGTTTATAACCTTCAAATGAGTATGTGGGGTTGTTGGTGGGAGTAAAGTAACTTTGTTTGTATCTTTCATTTGTTTTATCGTTAAATACATTCAATTAGGTACTAGGATTACTTTTTAAAGTATAAAAAGTAAATTATTCATGCTAACTCGTCATCATAGAGATGGCAATTTATGTTTTTTTAGATCAAATGAATTCAAAATCTAAATTGGTTGAATCAAAGTATGATTAAAGGAAGAAGTTAAAATCAACATTTTCTTTCTTTCTTTTTATTGAAAAATAAAAAACAAACTAACTGAAAATCGATAGTTTAAATTTAAATTAACAACCGGTTAATTATTTTGAGAAGTAGTATTTTATTTATTTATTTATTTCCATCTCTTAAAGAGACATCTTGAAGAGATAAGTCTAGTGTTAGAGATTTAAAAAATAAATAAATAAATGCTATTTTCTAAAATAACTTTGAAACAATATTATTTAAGAAAAATTGTGCCAGGTTGATTGCCATGTAAACGTTTGGAGTTTGGACTTCTATGCTCAGCAAGCAAAGTAACGTACATGCATACTTGTTCTTTTTACAATTAATCCATGGAAAAGAGGCATGTACTGATGTCAAGCATGTGTGTAAATTGTAATGTGGTTGCCAAAAAGCAAGCAAGAAAGCTTCCTCCAACTGTGTGTTACAGTATTTTTCATAAAATATGTTTATCCCACAATTGAATCTTCATATTTATGCTAACAAATGTAAAAGAGAAGCTTGCTAACAGAGGAAATGAGTACAAGATCCAGTTGAAATGCATAGAATAACAGAGCAAATAAGCACTCACAAAATACAAGAATATTAATTGATTAGGTATTGGTATTTTAATGATTATGTCAACAAAATTCTATCTATCAAGAACATATCACATATAGGTTTCAATTCAAGTATAAAAGTTACAACTTAGTTGTCAAGAGTCTTGTAGTTCGGTAACATTACCTAGTTCTTTCCATGCGGAGACTTTAAGTTCAAACCCAATTCCCACTTATTGTAAGCCAAAAAAAAAAGGTTACAACTTAGTTACTCTTATCAATAACCATTATTATCATCTGTTATCTCAAATGTGCTAAACGAATATGCCAAAAACACACATTAACCACTAACTAGGTCACTCAAATCCCTGACCGCAATAGAGGACTGTCCAGCTGTTTGACTGTTACAATTAACCTACCATTTCACAGCATATCCTTAAACATATGACATTCTTGCACACTAATAGAAAATTGTATGGAGGAATAAAATTCCATCAATCAAGTCCAGCATGTAGTCTTCATTTCAAGCATAAAAGTTACAACTTACCTACTCTATCACTATTTATTATCATCTGAAATGTACACCACTTGTTCTTACAATATGCCTAAAACACACAGCAACCACTAGCTAATCCCATTAATATTGTTTAGAAAATTCAAACAAGATCACAAAGCCACTGAATTTTCATCATTGTCAATAAACATGCCCGAGTCAAATAAGCCCTAGCTTAGTCGCTTAACTACCCGAAACTGGAATTTGACCTCACGGTGTACTCTGCTACAAGTTGAGCAAAAGATGATGACTTGTTTTCTAGCAATCGTGTTGGAGAATCACATTCCTCAATAAGCCCTGCAGCAGGATTGAAAGAAATCTGATAAGCAATAGGATTACAATGAAATCATTATAACCATGAAAAAACTATAGGAGCAGAAGCTATAGGAGTAAGATAAAATCTTGTGGTCATACTAACCATTATCTAGTAACACAACCATGTCACTATCAAGAACAGAAGTTATCCGATGTGCAATGGTAATGACTGAACAGTTGGAAAAATGATGCCTGAGGGTTTGCTGAATCAGATTATCTGTAGCCGTATCAACAGATGCAGTAGCTTCATCAAGCACCAATATCTTACTTTTCTTGAGCAGCACACGGCCAAGGCAGACCAGCTGCCTCTGACCCACACTCCAATTCTCTCCATTCTCACTAACTGCAGCATCCATAAGAATATAAGCAATATATTTCCATTACTTGGTTTTGAAATATTCCACATAAGAAGCTGAAAAGACAAACCTGAGGAATCTAATTTTCCTTCTTTCTCCCTAACTTTATCTCCAAGTTGACACTTATCCAAAGCCTAAAACAATTAGAACCATTCAAAGCAATAAATAAATTAAAAAAATAAGCAGGTGCACCCATTCACTACAAATCATAAAGGCAGGCACGGTCCAATTTACAAGGAAAATATAGCAAAGTGAAAATTCTTCCAATCACCAAAGAAGAAACCAACCCACCTCCCAAATTTGTTCATCTGTATACTCATCAAGTGGATCCAGGTTGCTTCTTATAGTCCCTTCAAACATGGTTGGATCTTGAGGGATAATGCTTAGTCTAGATCGCAAATCGTGCAGTCCAATCAAGGAGATGTTGATGCCATCTATCATTATCTGACCAGCAGTAGGTTCAACAATCCGGAAAAGTGCTTGTATGAGAGTGGATTTACCACTGCCTGTTCTACCTACAATGCCAGTTTTCTTTCCTCCAGGGAATGTACATGTGAGACCTCGCAATACAAGTGGCATGTGTGGGGCATACCGTACCTACATCACACCCATTAGCATTAATTAATGTAAATTGCATAAAAACCATAATCATAAACGACCTTCTATATAAGATCGCAGTTGTTTGGTAATAAATAATCAAGTACCAAAATTACCTGCAGATTACAAATATCAACTTCACCATTTGGTGGCCAAGAATGATCTAACCGGTTTTCTTCTATCAAAAGAGGTGGTTCACTTGGGATACAAGTGTATTGAAGTATTCTCTCTACTGATATAATTTTGTTCTCCATTTGGCAAAGATACCATATTACTAAGGCTTGTACCATGTTTAGATTAAGTCCATATGTCACAGCTAAGCCCGCAAAGCCTTCAGGAAAAAGGAAACCAGGAAAAAAAAGAAAAAGAAAAGGTCCATCAGAGAGGTATTACTGAGGTTCTTCTACCAAATTAAATAAAAAGCTAGAAGGATTGTTAGTAAGACACCAGATGGGAATTACTTACCCGGATCAATAACTCCCTCTGGAATAGAGATCAAGAAAATCAAGGAGAATGCAAATGTGATAGAAGACAACATATCCAAACGAAAGCACAACCATTCCCTAGCACCAGCAGCATGGAACTTTGGCTGAGAATATGCATCTGACAGTTTCATATTTGCATCCCTAAATCTTGATTCTTCATCAAAGCTCCTAATAGTTGTTGAGCCTGAAATTGTTTCTGAGAAATGTTGTATCACTGGAGCTTTGCACACACCAACTAATCTTGCTAGTTCTCGTGCTGAAGGTATGTAATATTGCTGCATAATTATATGTTTATGAGAAGTGAGAACACCTCTCTCCACATAAAAATGATAATAATACATTTGAATATTACAATGGGAGTAAACTTTGATGAATCCTTATCATTAGTATCTCTTTGCATAGTTCTAACCCAGAAATTTCAGAAAAATAGAGGGCAAAAAGCACACAACAAAATATGCTGCATTCACCTAGAAACTTGACAAACGTCTATCTGAAGAAAAAAATTGTTCAACAAGTACTCATTTAACTAGCAACTTGGAGTAATTTTATATCAATTAGACAGAAAAAAACTCTGTATGCAAGTTTTGAAATATAATCTAGGAGAGGTTGTAGCATGTGCGCCAAAAATGTAAAGATGAAGGTATGATAAACATGTAGTTATATCATTTATATCATCTGAGAAGTCATGTGATTAAGCCTTGTTTCCGGATAAATGAAAGACAACATTGTGACAAAGTCAGATGACATACCTTATACCAGAAACAGGTTGCAATCACTGGGATAAAAATGATGAAAACCTGCCATGCAACCTGAGACATTACTGCAATAATTCCAAGGAGCTGGATCATTACGGAGGTAAATGCCCCAACTAGATTTGGAATATCAAAATCCACTGTACTTTGGTCCGTAGAAGCCTGCAAGGAAACATACAGCTAATTCAATACAAAAATTTACACAATTACACCCATCATGTTTATCTAAAAGAATGTGTGTGTGTGTGTGTGTGTGTGTGCACAAAAGCAATACAAAAATTTAATTTACGCCTCTTTTGAAGCACTCAATATAGAAGTAACATTTTCCACTTACTCTGCTTAGGATTCTTCCACTTGGAGTGGCATCAAAGAATGACATGGGGGCACGGAAAATGCAGTGGTGCATCTTATTGAAGAGTAGAGTGGCTGTCTTGAACCCAGCAGTAAAAAGAAGCAGGGATCTCACAAGGATGCAAAACGAACTTCCAATGGCCAAAGCAACATAAACTATTATAAGAGTGGAGCTAGAAACTGCAGGTTTCACATCCTGTGAGATAGGAGTTGCCCAAGCCATCCAATAATTGCTTCCAATTTGAAGGACCTGATAGAGAACCAGTGCCAGCAATATGAAGGGCACAAGAACTCCTCTGTATGCCATAGAGATATATTTCCAATACACAGAAAACCCAACTTTACCTTTCTCTCTCTCTTCTTCTTGGATAATCTGTCCTTTTGACCGAGCTACATCATCCGCTTGACCATTTTGAATTTCTTTATTTCCTTGTTCTTGCACAACCCCATCAGTAATAACCATATCTCCGGCTTCCTTGCTCATATTTGTACTTTCTGAAACAGACCCTGCCTCTGCAGAATCAAGTGCAGACAAAGCTCTCTTATGAGCTCCCACGAGTTCCATAAAATCAGTTCCGGAATTAAGAATTTCATTGTACTTTCCAGCTTGAGTAATTCTTCCATCTTTCATGACCTAACAACAATGTTAAAAGTTGATTTCACAGATAGAAAAGAGGGGAACCATCAATTCATAAGTTGAATTCAAAAAGAAAAAGCTGGAAAGAAACTTATTTTGGAATGGCTCACCAAGATAAGGTCAGCAGCAGGTAAGAACTCTACTTGATGAGTAACATAAATCACTACTTTTGAACTCAATATGCCCAGCAAACATTCCTGCCATATAGTTATCAAGTAAATACACTTCAAAAGAGCTAAGCAGCAACCACAGAAACCAAAAACAGATCAAAGTACAAGAATATTCAAGTACCTCAACTCACAACAACAAACTATCTTCAAATTTGTATAACAACAATTATTATATATAATAAATTCAGGGGGGTGGGGGGGAACTCATTTTACAAAGAATATAATGACACTAGATTAGGAAGAGAAATTACCCTAAAGAGGTGGGATCCTGTATGAGCATCCACAGCACTAAAAGGATCATCAAACAAATAGATATCAGCGTCTTGGTATAGAGCACGTGCAATTTGGATTCTTTGCTTCTGCCCACCACTCAAATTGATTCCTCTCTCACCTATCACTGTCTGATCCCCAAACGAAAGAATTTCCAGGTCCTTCTTCAAAGAACATGCTTCAAGGACCATTTCATACCTTGATCTTTCCATCTCCTTACCAAACAATATGTTCTCTTCTATCTTGCCACTTTGTATCCACGGTGACTGAGCAACATAGGCCTTTGTCCCACACAACTTAACGGTCCCAGATATCCGGGGTATTTCTCCAAGGATGCAGGAAAGCAAACTTGACTTGCCTGAACCAACAGTTCCACAAACAGCAACCCTCATGCCATGTTGAACTTTGATATTTATTTCTTTCAATGTTGGATTAGAGGAAGATAAATCCCAAGAGAAATTACCATCAATAATCTCTATTGCTGTATCAGTACTACCTTTTGGAAGATTTTCTATTGCATCTAACTGCAAGTCATCAAGACGAAGGAATGATACAATTCGATCAAGTGACACTTTAGTTTGAGCAATCATTGCAATTGTATCGGGAAGATTAAAGATAGGCTGCTGAAGAATCCTAAATGTTGCAAGTGCAGATAAGATCTTCCCCGACTCAAGTGGGATTCCCATTAGAATACAAGCACCAAAAGTGATCACAGACACAAATGTGGGGGCACCCCAAAAGATAAATGTAGTCATCGCCATAGAGTAAACATACCTTTTCAACCATCCTGCCTCGGTCTCCCTGAGCTTTGTTATTTTAGATAGAAACTTCATCTCCCATCCTTGAAGCTTGAGAATCCTCATGTTCCTCAAAATCTCAGAGGTTGCCTTCATCCTTCTGTCTTTTGACTCCATTATCTTGTCCTGAAACTTCTCTTCTAATTTTCCCAGAGGATAATTAGCCAACATAACAAGTACCGTTGCAACTAATGCCGCAATTGAAGCAAGCCCAAGATTTTTATACAAAATTAACAATGCAATAGCAACTTGAACAAGGACCATCCACGGATCGTGCATAAACCAGCCAAAGTCACCTATCCTCTCAGCATCAACAGTCATGAGATTGATGATCTCCCCACTACTGCGGTCCTGCTTTGACTGGCATGAAAGAGTCAGACCTTTATTATAGATCATTGCAACCAATACTGATCGGACCCTAATTCCAACCAGGTGCAACCTAAAGAACCAGTGCCTCTGTGAGATGCATTCCACAAGATTTGCAACCAGAAACACAGAAACCAGTTGCAACCAGAAACACAGAAACCAGAACATAGCCCTCACCCTTGTACTGTCGCTGCCCATTGAGATATTGAACTAAATTTTCAATAAGATATGGTCCAACATAGGAAGCCAATGTGTATATCATCACATAAAGAGCTGTCAAAAGAATCTCTTTCCATGCGAAGATGATTAATGCCTTCGCTAGCTTCAATGTGGTCACTTTATTAACTGTACTACATGCTTCCTCAAGCTTATTTCTAAAATTGGGGAAAGCCTCAACTACGCTATCACCTGGAGCAAGTTGAGGAACATCCTCAAGGTCTAAAGTCTTCTTTTTGCCAAGAGCAATTAGAGGACCCAACCAAGAGAGAGTAAGATTGCTGAAAAATCCAGCATTTGAATAAGGGGTTACATTTTCACCCCCCTTAGACTTACTTGACTCAGCTTCATTACAAGCACTAGAATCTCCATTCAAAAGGGGTTCTTCAAGAAGGCTATTATTACCCTCATTCTTCCCAAAAAACCCCACATAACAGAAGAACAAACCCGAAACGACAGAGATAACATCGGAAACAAAATAGTGAACTGGTAAATTAACAAGTTTCCTATAAAGAACAACATCTATGACAAGGCAATAACAAGAAATACAGAGGTAGAAACCCCACCAAACTCTCAATAAAAACGGATACTTTGTTTCTTCACCTGAATTGAACAATTGGGTACGCATGTAAACACAAACTGCACCCCAAGCAAGTGTTCTAAACGCTAAATCCAAAAGGGTCACTAACCCTTCATCAGACCAACCATTTCTATACCAATAAAAGTAATTCAATAAACATAACACTAAACTAAACACAGAAACACCCAAACAACAAATTTGAGCTTGTTTATAGTACAAACCCCTTCTGTTCTTAAGCTTTTCCTTTGGACCTTCACTATGATCCACCTTGAATTTCTTGCACACCCATGAGATAAACAAGGCAAATAACAAAACCAAGTGTAAAGAACCAGAAAACCCACGTAGGAAAACTGGTTTCATGAGAAAATCAGTACCTGAGTACATGAGTGAAGAGTAGTTGTGTGAGAAGAAGACTGACATACCGTGCTTTGAGAATTGAACAAGTTCCATCTTTTTGTGGATGTTGGATGAACAAGACTCATAAATTGGATAGTCAAATGCATGAACAGCAAAGTGAGACATGAAAAGACGTGGACTTGTATGGAAACTGCAAAGTTGACTGTGTTTGTGACCCTTGAGGCATTTTATCTAGTTAACATAAAATAAATAATAATAATAATCATAGAATTTCTCAATTAATTTTATAGAGTTATATTATCAACTATTTTTTAGGTTTTTCAAAATTATAAAAATATGAACAAATTTTAAAAAACACTTCTTGAAATTGTTTATAACCTTTAGATGAGTATGTGGGGATGTTAGTGGCAGTAAAATAACTTTATTTGTATCTTTCATTTGTTTTATTGTTAAATACATTCAATTAGGTACTAGGATTACTTTTTAAAGTATAAAAAGTAAATTATTCATGCTAACTCGTCATCATAGAGATGGCAATTTATGTTTTTTTAGATCAAATGAATTCAAAATCTAAATTGGTTGAATCAAAGTATGAAAAGAAGGAGAAGAAGTTAAAATCAACATTTTCTTTCTTTCTTTCTTTTTATTGAAAAAAAATAAATAAATAACTGAAAAGCAATAGTGTAAATTTAAATTAACAACTGGTTAATTATTTTGAGAAGTAGTATTTTATTTTTTTTTTTTTTCCATCTCTTAAAGAGACATCTTGAAGAGATAAGTCTAATGTTAGAGATATAAAAAAATGCTATTTTCTAAAATAACTTTCAAACAATATTATTTAAGAAAAATGATCATGTCTACTCGTGTTAAAGCTAAAATGCTGCCATGTTGATTGCCACGTAAACGTTTGGACTTTTATGCTCAGCAAGCAGAGTGACCTGCATGCATACTTCCGAAGTACAGTTTAGTTGAAATGTCAAAAGTATTGAATCATGAAAAAAATTGGTTTGATATGTAAGAAGAATAACTCTCAGAACACACCATTTTTCTTAACTTTAATCACAATCTGCTGAAGTGGTAACTTCAGTCGGTGATAGTGATTTTAATCACTGGCAAACTATGACTTGTAGGTTTGTGACAAAAGTTGTGTGAAATGATGTATCTGTAGACTTGTTGATATAAGAAATATCATTTTTGTAAAAATTAAGCATGATTAAAAACAAAACAAAAAAGTGATTTTTCATAAAAGTATCGAACTACATGGTTTTATTCGAATTATCGTATTAGATAATTCAATCACATCTTTATATAAGTATATTTTATACAAGTACACATATAATATTATATATAATCAAATCAAGTCTTGTACTCACAAGTTTATTTGTAAATACAATACTACATTTGAGTTTGATCCGTTTAATAGTTGAGTCTAAACTTAAACTTGAACTTAACTTGTTTGCTTGACTTGAACTTAGCTTGTTTGCTAAATAAATGAATATAAACCATCTTTTTTCTGAACCTAATCCAAGTTGTTTATATACAACTTGATTTTATTTACAGCCTTATAAGGAATATGAAGTGTTTTAAATTTTTACTAGCAAAAAATACAAAAGATATTTTGTAGTCCTCAGTCCTCACTCACTCTCCCATTTCCCTCAATAATTAGGGGCGCTGTCAGAGTCACTAGTCCACATTAAAGTCACTACTCCACATTAAACTTGTCCCCATTGGATCACATTTCAACCCACTTCATTTTCTTTATGAACAAGCTGAAAATGATACAAAGATAAGGTCTTGGTAAATATCTCCCAATTATTCAATCAGTTTTCCTAACACATTTTTTGACTAAGTTTCTTAATTTGGGACCTTGATTCCATTGTCCGTTTTTTTTTATTTTTTTTTATTTTATGTTATAAAATTGTAATTTATCCATCAAAAAGAGGCATGTCAAGCATGTGTTGCCAAAAAATAAGCGAGAAAGCTTTTCTCCAACTGTGTATTACAGTATTTTTCCCAAAATAAGTTTATCCCATAATTGAATCTTCATATTTATACTAACAAATGTAAAAGAGAAGCTTGATTGTTGGAAGTATATAGAATAACAGAGCAAATGAGTATAAGACCCAGTTAAAAATCTATTATCTATTATCTATCTATTATATAAACTAAAAGTTAAAACTGAGAGAATTTTGTTTGTTTCCTCCAAAGGCTGCCACATCAGACTTTCACTTCCAATATAATTCCATTCCACCTCATACTGCTATTTCTCTCTCTCCCTCACGCATAACCCAGCCCATTAAATCCAAGGCTAATCTCTAACTCTCTCTCTCCTTGGACTCCTCATCTTTCTGATAAACGCACATGTAAACGTTTCTTATTTTATGTTTTTTCCCTTTTCCTCTTCTCTCTGTCGCTCAACTCCCCATCTCCCTCTCTGATTATTTTTTCCTCTTCCCTATTAAGTCCAGCCACCTTTAATCTACATCATGGCCAGATTCTTAAACCGTTTTCTTAAAAAAGGTTAAACCGATTTGCCCAATTGAATGCAGTTCACCGTTACTTTGCCTCAGGCTCTCTAAATCGACAAATCCATGTGTTTGCGATTCTACTCAATCTTCTATTTAAACTCTTTAGTACTTGATGCCCCAACAACAACCAAGGTGAGTCTTTTTTATTTCTTTTTATTTTCCCGGTGGATTTGTGAGTTTGTGTGTGAAACCCCTTTCGTTGGTGCACGTTTTGAGTTGTTGACTGGATGAGAAGTTCTGCAAATTTCGGGAATTCGATCTAGAAGCACCAGATTTTTTTTTGTTGTTGTTGTTGTTGGATTCGTGGGTTTTCTGGTATGGGTTTTCCAGTCTGGTGAAACGGCTTTAGACAAGTTCCACAAGATTTCCAGTCCTCTGCGCCTGCACTGAAGCTTGCGCTCTTCCTTTTTCTTTTACTTTCTGTTTGATTTGGTTAAATGTTTGGGTTTTGTTTCCCTGTTTGGCAGGTGAGAAACATGAGACTGCAATTGGGGTTTTGAACTTGTATGCATGTTTTGGCTTCTTCAAAGTGTGTAAGAAATTGTCAATTTTGCCTTACAGGTGTACAAATTATTGTCAATTAATTTTGCATTACAGGTGTCCACATTATTGTCAATTAATTTTGTCTTATAGGTGTACAAATTATTGTAAATTTTGTCTTATTGATCTACAAGTGTACAAATTATTGAGAAATCAATATACAAAATTTCATTTTCTTTGAATATCAAAGCATTTGGTTCTGTGTGATTTGAAAAGCAACATGTCATTAATCAGTAGCCTACCATACCACATTAGGCCAAATATTTGCAATTGGTAAATTTTGCTATAGTACATCCACCTATTGACCAGTTTAAATGTGGACTGCAATCTGCAAATTCACAATAATCGGTGTTTAGTATGAGGCCAAATATTTGATCATTTGGTATTACTGTAACATATGCCATACTGATTGATGATGTAGGACAGTAGGAATTATAGTTTTTGAATGGTTGTTTTGATTTATAGGTTGGAGTCATCATTTTTTATCAAAGCGAAAGTATCATTTGATAATCCCCATGGATAATGAGTGGAATAAGCCTTTGGCCAATCATGTCATTGATCTTCAAACACATCTATTGCATGGTCTGATTCACTGCAACGGGTTTGGTCATTTGCTCTGCATCAATGGAATTGAAGGAGGCTCTAAGTATCTATGAGGCAGAGAAATAATGGATTTGGGGGACAGAATTTGCACAAATCTACGAACCCAGTAGCCAAAAGCCCCCAAAGTTCTTGGTTTTTTCCTCTTAGATTTATGAACATTGAAAACAAAACCAAAAACTGAATTTATGGGGGTCTTCTTTCTTTTGCAGGAAAATCACAGTTGAAGATGTGTCAAAGAAGAGGTCAATGGATCTTAGATTGCTCTATGGGGTTGCTTATGGACATTCTTGGTTTGGTAAATGGGGTTACAAATTCTGCCGTGGAAGCTTTGGAGTGGCAGAGTACAATTACAATAAAGCTATTGAAATTCTTAGCTCATTGGAACTTGACCAGATCATCCAAGATTTTAGTAACGCAGACCAATGCAGAGATATCAAGCAAATAATTCGTCACTGCAGAAATATGAGTGAAACTCAGCTGGTGACAATCAAAGATCTTCTCAGGTTTATGCTAACTGTCAAGTTTAATTTTGTCTTATAGGTGTACAAATTGTAAAATTTTGTATGTATGATAAACAAGATTTTAGCTCACGACTAGTATCTTTCCATGCGCGTGCTTAGACTTTTTTTTATTATCATTAAAATAGAAATTGTTGTTTCTCATTGAAAACAAATGAATGATAAAAAATAAAAATAAAATTTTAAAAAACACTTCTTGAAATTGTTTATAACCTTCAAATGAGTATGTGGGGTTGTTGGTGGGAGTAAAGTAACTTTGTTTGTATCTTTCATTTGTTTTATCGTTAAATACATTCAATTAGGTACTAGGATTACTTTTTAAAGTATAAAAAGTAAATTATTCATGCTAACTCGTCATCATAGAGATGGCAATTTATGTTTTTTTAGATCAAATGAATTCAAAATCTAAATTGGTTGAATCAAAGTATGATTAAAGGAAGAAGTTAAAATCAACATTTTCTTTCTTTCTTTTTATTGAAAAATAAAAAACAAACTAACTGAAAATCGATAGTTTAAATTTAAATTAACAACCGGTTAATTATTTTGAGAAGTAGTATTTTATTTATTTATTTATTTCCATCTCTTAAAGAGACATCTTGAAGAGATAAGTCTAGTGTTAGAGATTTAAAAAATAAATAAATAAATGCTATTTTCTAAAATAACTTTGAAACAATATTATTTAAGAAAAATTGTGCCAGGTTGATTGCCATGTAAACGTTTGGAGTTTGGACTTCTATGCTCAGCAAGCAAAGTAACGTACATGCATACTTGTTCTTTTTACAATTAATCCATGGAAAAGAGGCATGTACTGATGTCAAGCATGTGTGTAAATTGTAATGTGGTTGCCAAAAAGCAAGCAAGAAAGCTTCCTCCAACTGTGTGTTACATTATTTTTCATAAAATATGTTTATCCCACAATTGAATCTTCATATTTATGCTAACAAATGTAAAAGAGAAGCTTGCTAACAGAGGAAATGAGTACAAGATCCAGTTGAAATGCATAGAATAACAGAGCAAATAAGCACTCACAAAATACAAGAATATTAATTGATTAGGTATTGGTATTTTAATGATTATGTCAACAAAATTCTATCTATCAAGTACATATCACATATAGGTTTCAATTCAAGTATAAAAGTCACAGCTTAGTTGTCAAGAGTCTTGTAGTTCGGTAACATTACTTAGTTCTTTCTATGCAGAGACTTTAAGTTCAAACCCAATTCCCACTTATTGTAAGCCAAAAAAAAAAGGTTACAACTTAGTTACTCTTATCAATAACCATTATTATCATCTGTTATCTCAAATGTGCTAAACGAATATGCCAAAAACACACATTAACCACTAACTAGGTCACTCAAATCCCTGACCGCAATAGAGGACTGTCCAGCTGTTTGACTGTTACAATTAACCTACCATTTCACAGCATATCCTTAAACATATGACATTCTTGCACACTAATAGAAAATTGTATGGAGGAATAAAATTCCATCAATCAAGTCCAGCATGTAGTCTTCATTTCAAGCATAAAAGTTACAACTTACTTACTCTATCACTATTTATTATCATCTGAAATGTACACCACTTGTTCTTAAAATATGCCAAAAACACACAGCAACCACTAGCTGGATCAACAAAATCCCATTAATATTGTTTAGAAAATTCAAACAAGATCACAAAGCCACTGAATTTTCATCATTGTCAATAAACATGCCCGAGTCAAATAAGCCCTAGCTTAGTCGCTTAACTACCCAAAACTGGAATTTGACCTCACGGTGTACTCTGCTACAAGTTGCGCAAAAGATGATGACTTGTTTTCTAGCAATCGTGTTGGAGAATCACATTCCTCAATAAGCCCTGCAGCAGGATTGAAAGAAATCTGATAAGCAATAGGATTACAATGAAATCATTATAACCATGAAAGAACTATAGGAGCAGAAGCTATAGGAGTAAGATAAAATCTTGTGGTCATACTAACCATTATCTAGTAACACAACCATGTCACTATCAAGAACAGAAGTTATCCGATGTGCAATGGTAATGACTGAACAGTTGGAAAAATGATGCCTGAGGGTTTGCTGAATCAGATTATCTGTAGCCGTATCAACAGATGCAGTAGCTTCATCAAGCACCAATATCTTACTTTTCTTGAGCAGCACACGGCCAAGGCAGACCAGCTGCCTCTGACCCACACTCCAATTCTCTCCATTCTCACTAACTGCAGCATCCATAAGAATATAAGCAATATATTTCCATTACTTGGTTTTGAAATATTCCACATAAGAAGCTGCAAAGACAAACCTGAGGAATCTAATTTTCCTTCTTTCTCCCTAACTTTATCTCCAAGTTGACACTTATCCAAAGCCTAAAACAATTAGAACCATTCAAAGCAATAAATAAATTAAAAAAATAAGCAGGTGCACCCATTCACTACAAATCATAAAGGCAGGCACTGTCCAATTTACAAGGAAAATATAGCAAAGTGAAAATTCTTCCAATCACCAAAGAAGAAACCAACCCACCTCCCAAATTTGTTCATCTGTATACTCATCAAGTGGATCCAGGTTGCTTCTTATAGTCCCTTCAAACATGGTTGGATCCTGAGGGATAATGCTTAGTCTAGATCGCAAATCATGAAGTCCAATCAAGGAGATGTCGATGCCATCTATCATTATCTGACCAGCAGTAGGTTCAACAATCCGGAAAAGTGCTTGTATGAGAGTGGATTTACCACTGCCTGTTCTACCTACAATGCCAGTTTTCTTTCCTCCAGGGAATGTACATGTGAGACCTCGCAATACAAGTGGCATGTGTGGGGCATACCGTACCTACATTACACCCATTAGCATTAATTAATGTAAATTGCATAAAAACCATAATCATAAATGACCTTATATATAAGATCGCAGTTGTTTGGTAATAAATAATCAAGTACCAAAATTACCTGCAGATTACAAATATCAACTTCACCATTTGGTGGCCAAGAATGATCTAACCGGTTTTCTTCTATCAAAAGAGGTGGTTCACTTGGGATACAAGTGTATTGAAGTATTCTCTCTACTGATATAATTTTGTTCTCCATTTGGCAAAGATACCATATTACTAAGGCTTGTACCATGTTTAGATTAAGTCCATATGTCACAGCTAAGCCCGCAATGCCTTCGGGAAAAAGGAAACCAGGAAAAGAAAGAAAAAGAAAAGGTCCATCAGAGAGGTATTACTGAGGTTCTTCTACCAAATTAAATAAAAAGCAAGGAGGATTGTTTGTAAGACACCAGATGGGAATTACTTACCCGGATCAATAACTCCCTCTGGAATAGAGATCAAGAAAATCAAGGAGAATGCAAATGTGATAGAAGACAACATATCCAAACGAAAGCACAACCATTCCCTAGCACCAGCAGCATGGAACTTTGGCCGAGAATATGCATCTGACAGTTTCATATTTGCATCGCTAAATCTTGATTCTTCATCAAAGCTCCTAATAGTTGTTGAGCCTGAAATTGTTTCTGAGAAATGTTGTATCACTGGAGCTTTGCACACACCAACTAATCTTGCTAGTTCTCGTGCTGAAGGTATGTAATATTGCTGCATAATTATATGTTTATGAGAACACCTCTCTCCACATAAAAATGATAATAACACATTTGAATATTACAATGGGAGTAAACTTTGATGAATCCTTATCATTAGTATCTCTTTGCATAGTTCTAACCCAGAAATTTCAGAAAAATAGAGGGCAAAAAGCACACAACAAAATATGCTGCATTCACCTAGAAACTTGACAAACGTCTATCTGAAGAAAAAAATTGTTCAACAAGTACTCATTTAACTAGCAACTTGGAGTAATTTTATATCAATTAGACAGAAAAAAAACTCTGTATGCAAGTTTGAAATTTAATCTAGGAGAGGTTGTAGCATGTGCGCCAAAAATGTAAAGATGAAGGTATGATAAACATGTAGTTATATCATTTATATCATCTGAGAAGTCATGTGATTAAGCCTTGTTTCAGGATAAATGAAAGACTACATTGTGACAAAGTCAGATGACATACCTGATACCAGAAACAGGTTGCAATCACTGGGATAAAAATGATGAAAACCTGCCATGCAACCTGAGACATTACTGCAATAATTCCAAGGAGCTGGATCATTTCGGAGGTAAATGCCCCAACTAGATTTGGAATATCAAAATCCACTGTACTTTGGTCCGTAGAAGCCTGCAAGGAAACATACAGCTAATTCAATACAAAAATTTACACAATTACACCCAACATGTTTATCTAAAAGAATGTGTGTGTGTGTGTGTGTGTGCACAAAAGAAATATAAAAATTTAATTTACGCCCCTTTTGAAGCACTCAATATAGAAGTAACATTTTCCACTTACTCTGTTTAGGATTCTTCCACTTGGAGTGGCATCAAAGAATGACATGGGGGCACGGAAAATGCAGTGGTGCATCTTATTGAAGAGTAGAGTGGCTGTCTTGAACCCAGCAGTAAAAAGAAGCAGGGATCTCACAAGGATGCAAAAAGAACTTCCAATGGCCAAAGCGACATAAACTATTATAAGAGTGGAGCTAGAAACTGCAGGTTTCACATCCAGTGAGATAGGAGTTGCCCAAGTCATCCAATAATTGCTTCCAATTTGAAGGACCTGATAGAGAACCAGTGCCAGCAATATGAAGGGCACAAGAACTCCTCTGTATGCCATAGAGATATATTTCCAATACACCGAAAACCCAACTTTACCTTTCTCTCTCTCTTCTTCTTGGATAATCTGTCCTTTTGACCGAGCTACATCATCCGCTTGACCATTTTGAATTTCTTTATTTCCTTGTTCTTGCACAACCCCATCAGTAATAACCATATCTCCGGCTTCCTTGCTCATATTTGTACTTTCTGAAACAGACCCTGCCTCTGCAGAATCAAGTGCAGACAAAGCTCTCTTATGAGCTCCCACAAGTTCCATAAAATCAGTTCTGGAATTAAGAATTTCATTGTACTTTCCAGCTTGAGTAATTCTTCCATCTTTCATGACCTAACAACAATGTTAAAAGTTGATTTCACAGATAGAAAAGAGAGGAACCATCAATCCATAAGTTGAGTTCAAAAAGAAAAAGCTGGAAAGAAACTTATTGTGAATGGCTCACCAAGATTAGGTCAGCAGCAGGTAAGAACTCTACTTGATGAGTAACATAAATCACTACTTTTGAACTCAATATGCCCAGCAAACATTCCTGCCATATAGTTATCAAGTAAATACACTTCAAAAGAGCTAAGCAGCAACCACAGAAACCAAAAACAGATCAAAGTACAAGAATATTCAAGTACCTCAACTCACAACAACAAACTATCTTCAAATTTGTATAACAACAATTATTATATATAATAAATTCAGGGGGGTGGGGGGGAACTCATTTTACAAAGAATATAATGACACTAGATTAGGAAGAGAAATTACCCTAAAGAGGTGGGATCCTGTATGAGCATCCACAGCACTAAAAGGATCATCAAACAAATAGATATCAGCGTCTTGGTATAGAGCACGTGCAATTTGGATTCTTTGCTTCTGCCCACCACTCAAATTGATTCCTCTCTCACCTATAACTGTCTGATCACCAAACGAAAGAATTTCCAGGTCCTTCTTCAAAGAACATGCTTCAAGGACCATTTCATACCTTGATCTTTCCATCTCCTTACCAAACAATATGTTCTCTTCTATCTTGCCACTTTGTATCCACGGTGACTGAGCAACATAGGCCTTTGTCCCACACAACTTAACGGTCCCAGATATCCGGGGTATTTCTCCAAGGATGCAGGAAAGCAAACTTGACTTGCCTGAACCAACAGTTCCACAAACAGCAACCCTCATGCCATGTTGAACTTTGATATTTATTTCTTTCAATGTTGGATTAGAGGAAGATAAATCCCAAGAGAAATTACCATCAATAATCTCTATTGCTGTATCAGTACTACCTTTTGGAAGATTTTCTATTGCATCTAACTGCAAGTCATCAAGACGAAGGAATGATACAATTCGATCAAGTGACACTTTAGTTTGAGCAATCATTGCAATTGCATCAGGAAGATAAAAGATAGGCTGCTGAAGAATCCTAAATGTTGCAATTGCAGATAAGATCTTCCCTGACTCAAGTGGGATTCCAATTAGAATACAAGCACCAAAAGTGATCACAGACACAAATGTGGGGGCACCCCAAAAGATAAATGTAGTCATCGCCATAGAGTAAACATACCTTTTCAACCATCCTGCCTCGGTCTCCCTGAGCTTTGTTATTTTAGATAGAAACTTCATCTCCCATCCTTGAAGCTTGAGAATCCTCATGTTCCTCAAAATCTCAGAGGTTGCCTTCATCCTTTTGTCTTTTGACTCCATTATCTTGTCCTGAAACTTCTCTTGTAATTTTCCCAAAGGATAATTAGCCAACATAACAAGTACCGTTGCAACTAATGCCGCAATTGAAGCAAGCCCAAGATTTTTATACAAAATTAACAATGCAATAGCAACTTGAACAAGGACCATCCACGGATCGTGCATAAACCAGCCAAAGTCACCTATCCTCTCAGCATCAACAGCCATGAGATTGATGATCTCCCCACTACTGCGGTCCTGCTTTGACTGGCATGAAAGAGTCAGACCTTTATTATAGATCATTGCAACCAATACTGATCGGACCCTAATTTCAACCAGCTCCAACCTAAAGAACCAGTGCCTCCGTGAGATGCATTCCACAAGTTTTGCGACCAGAAGCAGAGAAACCAGAACATAGCCCTCACCCTTGTACTGTTGCTGCCCATTGAGATATTGAACAAAATTGTCAATAAGATATGGGCCGACAAAGGAAGCCAATGTGTATATCATCACATAAAGGGCTGTCAAAAGAATCTCTTTCCATGCAAAGATGATTAATGCCTTCGCTAGCTTCAATGTGGTCACTTTATTAACTGTACTACGTTCTTCCTCAAGCTTATTTCTAAAATTGGGGAAAGCCTCAACTATGCTATCACCTGGAGCAAGTTGAGGAACATCCTCAAGGTCTAAAGTCTTCTTTTTGCCAAGAGCAATTAAAGGACCCAACCAAGAGAGAGTAAGATTGCTGAAAAATCTAGCATTTGAATAAGGGGTTACATTTTCACCCCCCTTAGACATACTTGACTCAGTTTCATTACAAGCACTAGAATCTCCATTCAAAAGGGGTTCTTCAAGAAGGCTATTATTACCCTCATTCTTCCTAAAAAACCCCACATAACAGAAGAACAAACCCAAAACGACAGAGAGAACATCGGAAACAAAATAGTGAACTGGTAATTTAACAAGTTTCCTATAAAGAACAACATCTATGACAAGGCAATAGCAAGAAATACAGAGGTAGAAACACCACCAAACTCTCAATAAAAACGGATACTTTGTTTCTTCACCTGAATTGAACAATTGGGTACGCATGTAAACACAAAGTGCACCCCAAGCAAGTGTTCTAAGCGCTAAATCCAAAAGGGTCACTAACCCTTCATCAGACCAACCATTTCTATACCAATAAAAGTAATTCAATAAACATAACACTAAACTAAACACAGAAACACCCAAACAACAAATTTGAACTTCTTGTTTATAGTACAAACCCCTTCTGTTCTTAAGCTTTTCCTTTGGACTTTCACTATGATCCACCTTGAATTTCTTGCACACCCATGAGATAATCAAGGCAAATAACAAAATCAAGTGTAAAGAACCAGAAAACCCACGTAGGAAAACTGGTTTCATGAGAAAATCAGTACCTGAGTACATGAGTGAAGAGTAGTTGTGTGAGAAGAAGACTGACATACCGTGCTTTGAGAATTGAACAAGTTCCATCTTTTTGTGGATCTTGGATGGATTGTATTACTATTTGATCGTGTTTATAAAACTATATTCCAAAATGCGAGACTGAGACAGAGAGAGAGAGAATCAAGAATCAAAGACTCATACGTTGGATATACCGATAAGTAATAACGTGAAGCCCAAGACTCATTTATTGGATAGTGAAATGCATGACTGCAAAGTGCGACATGGAAAGACGTGGACTTGTATGGAGGCTGGCTGCAACTGCAAAGTTGACTGTGTTTGTGACCCTCGAGGCTTTTTATCTAGTAAACATAAAATAAAAAATAATAATAATAAGAGCACTCACAGTAGACTCTCTACAATGTTTGCCAATTGAGTTCTAAAAAATCCACTTTTACTCAAATAGCTAAAGCACTACTACACTAGACTCCTTATTTAAACATTACTATTCTATTTTTTAATATATTTACTTTTTTCACAACTTCCAAAATACTAACTTTTCTCAATTTGTTTTCCACTCTCTCCCTCTGTTCCCGTTCCCCTCTTTTTTTTTTTTTTTTTTTTTCTTTTTTTTTTTTTTTTTCCCACCACCCACGTACACCTATTCCTTATTTTTTTATTTTTTTTTTCTCTTCTTTTTTTTTCCCCACCACCCACGTATCCACCACCCCTCCCTTTCTTTTTTCTTTTTTCTTCTCCCCCACCAGACTTCTCCACTTCTCTCCCTTTCTTTTTTTCTTTCTCTGTTTCTTTCTCCAGTTCGTCCCCCCCGCCCCCCTCATTTTCTTCTTTTTTCTTTCTTTCTTTCTTTCTCTCATTTTCTTTTCTCTAAGCGTTGCTTTTTTTTCTTTTTTTTAGCCTCCATCTTTACTGCCGCTCACCATCATCAAACAGTTTTGAACCTCCATTTTTTTTTCTTTTTTCTTATCAGTTTTGGAATAGCTTTTTAATTCTCTTTTTAAGCTTTTGATTTTTTTTTTGGTTGGTGGGTTTTTGTTTGGGTATTGAAGATTTAGATCTGTACAGTGTGTGTTTGTGTTGTTGGTGTTGTTGTGTTGTTTTTTCCGGTATTATTGGCGCGGGGACAGCTTGCAAGTGAGAGAAAAAAACATTTTTTATTCCCCCGAATGATGAACAGTACCTCCTCAAGTTGAGCGAGTTACTGTTCATCAATTGCATGTTTTCGTTCAAATGAGGAGTCTGCTGCAGGCAGTTTTTTGCCCGTTCTCCTCAAATTTGGCTGTTTTCAACCAAATGTTAACTCTACTGTGAGTGCTCTAATAATAATAGAATTTCTCAATTAATTTTATAGAGTTATATTATCAACTATTTTTTAGGTTTTTCAAAATTATAAAAATATGAACAAATTTTAAAAAACACTTCTTGAAATTGTTTATAACCTTTAGATGAGTATGTAAGGATGTTAGTGGCAGTAAAATAACTTTATTTGTATCTTTCAATTAGGTACTAGGATTACTTTTTAAAGTATAAAAAGTAAATTATTCATGCTAACTCGTCATCATAGAGATGGCAATTTATGTTTTTTAGATCAAATGAATTCAAAATCTAAATTGGTTGAA
This sequence comes from Fagus sylvatica, assembly GCA_907173295.1. NCBI lineage: Eukaryota > Viridiplantae > Streptophyta > Magnoliopsida > Fagales > Fagaceae > Fagus > Fagus sylvatica. The sequence goes on from OU015765.1 coordinate 42,187,759, forward strand.
TCAAAGTATGAAAAGAAGGAGAAGAAGTTAAAATCAACATTTTCTTTCTTTCTTTCTTTCTTTTTATTGAAAAATAAATAAATAAATAACTGAAAAGCAATAGTGTAAATTTAAATTAACAACTGGTTAATTATTTTGAGAAGTAGTATTTTATTTATTTATTTATTTCCATCTCTTAAAGAGACATCTTGAAGAGATAAGTCTAATGTTAGAGATATAAAAAAATGCTATTTTCTAAAATAACTTTCAAACAATATTATTTAAGAAAAATGATCATGTCTACTCGTGTTAAAGCTAAAATGCTGCCATGTTGATTGCCACGTAAACGTTTGGACTTTTATGCTCAGCAAGCAGAGTGACCTGCATGCATACTTCCGAAGTACAGTTTAGTTGAAATGTCAAAAGTATTGAATCATGAAAAAAATTGGTTTGATATGTAAGAAGAATAACTCTCAGAACACACCATTTTTCTTAACTTTAATCACAATCTGCTGAAGTGGTAACTTCAGTCGGTGATAGTGATTTTAATCACTGGCAAACTATGACTTGTAGGTTTGTGACAAAAGTTGTGTGAAATGATGTATCTGTAGACTTGTTGATATAAGAAATATCATTTTTGTAAAAATTAAGCATGATTAAAAACAAAACAAAAAAGTGATTTTTCATAAAAGTATCGAACTACATGGTTTTATTCGAATTATCGTATTAGATAATTCAATCACATCTTTATATAAGTATATTTTATACAAGTACACATATAATATTATATATAATCAAATCAAGTCTTGTACTCACAAGTTTATTTGTAAATACAATACTACATTTGAGTTTGATCCGTTTAATAGTTGAGTCTAAACTTAAACTTGAACTTAACTTGTTTGCTTGACTTGAACTTAGCTTGTTTGCTAAATAAATGAATATAAACCATCTTTTTTCTGAACCTAATCCAAGTTGTTTATATACAACTTGATTTTATTTACAGCCTTATAAGGAATATGAAGTGTTTTAAATTTTTACTAGCAAAAAATACAAAAGATATTTTGTAGTCCTCAGTCCTCACTCACTCTCCCATTTCCCTCAATAATTAGGGGCGCTGTCAGAGTCACTAGTCCACATTAAAGTCACTACTCTACATTAAACTTGTCCCCATTGGATCACATTTCAACCCACTTCATTTTCTTTATGAACAAGCTGAAAATGATACAAAGATAAGGTCTTGGTAAATATCTCCCAATTATTCAATCAGTTTTCCTAACACATTTTTTGACTAAGTTTCTTAATTTGGGACCTTGATTCCATTGTCCGTTTTTTTTTATTTTTTTTTATTTTATGTTATAAAATTGTAATTTATCCATCAAAAAGAGGCATGTCAAGCATGTGTTGCCAAAAAATAAGCGAGAAAGCTTTTCTCCAACTGTGTATTACAGTATTTTTCCCAAAATAAGTTTATCCCACAATTGAATCTTCATATTTATACTAACAAATGTAAAAGAGAAGCTTGATTGTTGGAAGTATATAGAATAACAGAGCAAATGAGTATAAGACCCAGTTAAAAATGCATAGAATAACAGAGCAAATAAGCACTCACAAAATACAAGCTGTTGTTCTCCAAAATTTGAGCTAAATATCCACACACACACAAAATCTTACAACCAAGCTTGGTAGAATGTCCCAAACATTAGTGTAGAATATCTGAGTAACAAAAACAAAACTGAGACAAAATAGTTGAACATAGTTAACAACAAATATTTGTTGGGTTTTGGTCTGGCTTGTATTCGACAACATGAATGGTGCATAACATGGGATTATTGCCCATAGTCAACAATCGTGTTCTAAAGAAAGAAGAAATTGCTTCTCACCTTGGAAGATACAAAGGGTGCAAAACATGGGATTATTGCCCATAGTCAACAATCAATATCATCAATCAATATCAATATATATATAAAAGCAGAGACCTTTAACTGAGGTTCTGCCATGTGTCTTATAAACTGATGTGGCTGCCACATCAGCAATTAAAATATTAAATTAAAGTAAGTGTCTTTCTATTATTTAAATTTATCAATTGATATGTTGTTTAATAAAACAACTGTATAATGATCAATGATGAACAATTGCACCATTTCCATTCTACATGACTCTCTTTTCATTCGGTTGGTGCAGTTCCCACCATTCCTCTCTTTGTAATTGAGAGATAAGCAATCCCCCACAAAGCTACGACGTTTTCACTGCTCCGTCATTCTCTTCCATTCTCATTTTGTCATCTAATTAGTCATCATCCAAAAAAGAAAAAAAAATATACTAAAAAAATAAAGAGAGAGAGAGTGTGTGTGTGTCTGTGCGTGAGAGAAATCTCATTGATTTTCATTTTACAGAGAGATTGAGTTTCAGCGAGCGAGAGACAGAGAGAGAGAGAGAGAGAGAAATCTCATCGATGGTGAATTTCATAGGTAAAGTTTGAGAGAGAGTGGAACTTCGTCTTCGTTCGAGTCGGTAGACGTGTGGTTGGAAAGGACGACGATGAAGGACGCGACTGCATTTCCTGAATCGCTGAGATTCGTGTAGAAAAATCAGATTCACTCAGATCGATTGGTTTGTGGATTTGCGTTGCGTATTTCCTTGCTGAGAGAGATGATCGGTGGAGGAGAGGAAGCGCCGGCGGCGGCGGGGTCTTCGCAGCCGCTGGAGTGGAAATTCGAACAGGTTTTCGGCGAACGAGCCGCCGGAGAAGAAGTTCAGGAAGGTTCGATTTCCAATTCTGATTTCCAATTCATCAATTTGATTTTGATTGATTTATTTATTTAAATTAGGGCTTGATTATTTAGTTTCTTTTAATTATAACGAACGGCGTCGTTTTCGTGGCGATTGATCGTATATGAGAGATGATGGCTGGGGGAGTGGAGTCGTGGTCTTCATTATCGGCGGAGGGAGAAGCGAAACTCGGAATGGTGATGGAATTTTCATTGGATGAATCTAAATTTCCACGGTTTCAAATTTTTGGGGTTTTGAAGGGTTTCAGGGTGATTCGTTTTGATTGACGTCAGTGGTTCTTCTTTATAACTAATAAAATTGCTATTTCAGATCTCATCTTTTGCATCCATGACTACTGGTGTGGTCGCCGCGAGAATCAGTACATGGTGGAGACCCATTAATGGCGTTGAGGTTTTCGTAAGGGCTTGATCAAACACGATAAACAGTAGCCAGGGTTTGTTAACTTCGTAGGTATGAGGTTTTTTTTATGGTTTTATTATTTTCTTTAATGTTGGCTTAATAAAATGGTGGAAGATACTTATGTGTTGAATGTTGTTGCGTGTGTAACCGAAAGTTCAAATTGATCAACATTATTCAAAGGATTGAGCTCTTGAGAAATTGCTTGCAAAGTGTTCGTCAAAATGCCTGACCATACCACTCATTCCAAAAACTTCTCCCAAGCCCTTCTCTACGTTCCAGAGAGGCAAAGTCTCTGCCACTTCATTGTTCAAGCTACTCTCACTGCCTCTTAAGCCCAACCCATGTGAGTTATGATATTATAAATATCTTTTTAAATAACTGGGCATATTTTACGGCTATTGAATCTATGACTTTACAATGGGATTTAAATTTGGACCCATGTGAGTTATGATATTATAAATATTTTTTTAAAATAACTGGGCATATTTTACGGCTATTGAATCTATGACTTTACAATGGGATTTAAATTCGGTTATATTTGTGTTTGTGTGTGTGTGTTAGAAAATAACTCATTTCATATATGTGTGAAGTTAGGGTGTCTATGGTATTGAATTCAATCCGTAATATTGTGTTCAGGATTTGACTCAATTCTTAATCATGGTGGCTCTGATTATTGATGTACATAAGTTTGTGCTAAAAAGAAGATTGTTCTGGTGATTCTATATTTTCAATTATGTTGGGTGGAACCAGCCACCAAGAGAGACTTGCAATAGCCGAATCGATCAAGTTAGCTTTAGTTTTTTTCCCTGTTTTGTTTTAGTAGTCTACAATTTATGGTTTCCTTGCAACCAACGCATCTCTCTTCTTTTTGGTTCGGGCTTGGAGCTAGGTTTGGGTGTAGACTTTGTAAGGATAAGAACGACCTTCAATATGCTCTAAAATAAAACTTAAAAAGCAGTATTTTGATCTTCTGCCAAGTGACATATGACTTTGATTCATTAGTTGGTAGTATTTTGGACCTTCTGATCACGGGCAGTGCAACCAGTGTTGACATAATTAACTCTCTCAACTTCATAATAGTGCAGATTGGATGTTTTAGGAGCTTGGAAGGGACAATCTCATTGTATGAGTCACACGTTTGTGTTTTGCAGGACAGATCACAGGGAATATTGAGGTTAAGAAGTCCATAAATAATATATCGTTAGTGGTGGTGCACCAATATTTTGTCAATGTCGTAGGGAAATAGGACAATATTTAACAAAGAGCTTAGGAGGTTCCCAGTAGATAGTTCATCAAGTCTATGGTAGAGTGAATTCTTTTCAGGTGTTGAGAATTTGGGCTGGTGAAAGGTCTGACATCTCATAAATTCTAGAAAGGAACTGAATATTGTCCAGATCAGTAGATAGTTCATCAAGTCACTTAATGAGGAAGGAGACATTTAGGACTTTGAAACTAAGAGCCAGGACTGAATTTAAACTTGAGTAATGGGTCTATATCTCTGCTTATATGTCAAGAAAAACCAACAGACCACCTGTTGTTGATCATCACATGAAGAATCACAAGAAATAGCACACACATATATTTTTAGACTCATTGAACACATAAATCTAATTGCTCATTGACTAAAGACAAAATAGTTGAACAGGGGAAAAATACACAAATGCTGTAGATTGCTTATGTCTGCAGCATTTTGTCAAACCAAAATCTCACCAACACCATTACAGCCTATATCTTGACTTGCTTGGTTACACCATCCATCAGAAGCTGGATTTTCATAAATCGTTATAATTTAGCAGACACTCGCATTCAAAAGATTCACAACACAACCAACAGAAAAAACAAAAGTCCATTTTATTTGTCAAATGTAGACAAGGAGATATAATTTACAACAAAAACAAAAACAATTAAAAAAAAATTCCTTTGATTTTAGGCATTTTTTAAGAGAATTTGATAAGTGTTATTTATTCTATTTGCAGGTCTAATATATGATATATAGTTCTTAGTGAGATTCTATTCACCTTCATTTATATCTTTGGTAAGTTTCTTCCTCTATTAATGTTTTTTTATTTAAGAGAGCACATATTATTCCTTATTTTGTTTTTTTCAATACAACATCATTAGTCATTCTTATTGACTAGATACATTGTAGGCTACTAAGGCTAGAAGGGTTGATATATTACTTGCATTATCCAAGTATTTGTAGGCTACTAAGGCTAGAAGGGTTGATATATTACTTGCATTATCCAAGTATTTAAATGGATTTTGACCTTGCACTGTTGGTCACGTTTAGAATAATAATAAGATACAAGTACGTTTACAAACAAGCATGATTACCACGGTATCTTCCAAATCAATGTTCTATTTAAGATTGGTTGTGAAGTTGTTTTCTTAAGATTGGTTGTGAAGGGCCAAATCCTCTAATAATTTAAGTTGTCATGTACAAATAAAGGATGGTGAATAAGTTATGTTCTATAAACATGGAATCCTCAAAGAAGCGTCAAAGTGGATATCATGACGGATGCTAAAGCAATTGAAGAAGAATGGAAAAGTCAATTTAAAAATATCTGCATCTACACTGCTATATTTTCCTTAGGATGCTACAGCATGTGATGAACCATTATCTAGGAACAAGTTTCAACCATTATCATACAATAATCCCCTTTTGGGTGTTTTGGGTTTTTACTTATAGTTCATTTTTAATGTTATTTTTTCATTGCTAATATGATTGAAATAATTCTCAACTAATAGCATCATTGAATTTTGTGAGGAATGTTCTATTGTTGAAAATATAGAACACTATGATCCTGTCTTATCTTGCGTTTCCCAGCTCATAATTTGTCATTCCCAGTTCATAATTTGTCATTGGACTGATTGACCCTGTGGATTTTGCAATTGCATTTGTTATCTCTACATCAGATGAAAGTATAAAAAAATTGGGTTATAAGGCTCTTGCAATATTTAAGCATGAGTTTGAAGTTGTGTTCTGTATAATTGCATGTTTCTGATACATGATTTATGTTTATATTCATTGCAGCAGAAGAGTATTCTACTTCTTTCCCCTCCAATCTGTAGTTCCTTGAGCTTTGTGTAAAGTTGAGTAATTTAACAACTATAGTATTATAACCAAATAATACCAACCACAGCCAATATTAGCAAGCTCACTAATATTACTGCTCAATGAGTTTCATATCAAAGTTAATATAAATGAGTATTTCATGCATTTATGCAATATATATATATATATATATATATATGCTTATATATATATATATAATATATTATGCCTTTAAGTGTTAAATAATTTGCTAAATTGTATTTGAAGCATTCATTCAAATTACATATGATATTAAGCATTCATTATATAACTTTCTTTATTATACTATAACTTACAATATAAACCGCGCATCGCGCGGGTACCCTACTAGTTGTGTTCTAAAGAAAAAAGAAATTGCTTCTCACCTTGGAAGATACAAAGGGTGCATAACATGGGATTATTGCCCATAGTCAACAATCGTATTCTAAAGAAAAAAGAAATTGCTTCTCACCTTAGAAGATACAAATGGTGCATAACATGGGATTATTGCCCATAGTCAACAATTGTGGCTTATAAAGAAAGAAGAAATTGGTTCTCACCTTAGAAGATGTGGGGGGACAAATTGATGAGCCATTTTAGCCACAACATGTGCAAGAGAGAGAGAAATTGTCATGGCAATTTCTCTATAAAATAAATGAAGAAAGCTGCATGTGTGACATGGGATAATAACCCATGAATCTCCAAAAGTCATACAAGTTGGCTACTTGTAGATTTGGATATCTTTGGCCGCAAAATGTGAAAGAGAGACAATTTCTCTATAAAATGTGTGCAGAGAAGCACCAAGAAAAAAGCAACAGAAACAGCCAAGGAGAGCAAAAATGTAGTTCAAAGAGAGAGCTACGTTGGAGGGAGAGTGTTGCAATTGTGTGCAGCACAGAAGTGCTGCAGAGAGCAGCAAAGAGTTTCCAGTGGGAGTGCCACATAAGAAGAATAAAAAGAGATAGCGTTCTCAGTATTTTATTCTTTATGTGTGAGAGTGCACTTGGGTGTACATTGGGTTTGGGCTTAGAGAGAGTGTTTTTAAGCTAAACATTGTAATCTCCCTATTATTGTGAAACTTTCTCCCTGAAGTCTCTGGTGGATATAGGCATGTTGCCGAACCATGTAAATTCTCTGTCTTGTGCTGCGTGTGTTAATTTTTCTTGACGTGTTCTTCTCCACCAAATATTTTATTTTTTTTCGCTCCCACGGATTCTAGAACAATATTGAGGTGAGATTTAGGGTTAATGCCTATGAGCCTCCTTTATTGTCTCTTTTCCTCCAATTTTTTAGTGTATCATAGAAGTGATTATAATGACTTGATAATGACAATCAGTCCAGTTCAGTTCCCAAAGCTCACTTGCCTTGATTATTGTTAACCAACATCTCTATCCCGAAAGATAAACCTTATTCAAGTGAGTTAAATAATGTCTTAATTAAGAGGACTTTGACAATTTCAAGAGATATATATATATAAAGGGGGAGAATAGAAATAAAAGATAACTGTTACTGAACAATTCTTTGCCCTGATTCCAATAACAATCCATTTATATAAACCATTTGTCCAAGGACATTGGCTTCTGACAAGAATATTTTATTGATCATATTATACGTTTAAGTGTTACTTCATTTGAAATGATTCCTTCATATGAGGAACAAAATTCTATCAATCAAGTCCACATCACATATATATTTCATTTCAAGCATAAAAGTTACAATTTAGTAGTCAAGAGCCTTGTAGCTCAACGACATTACTTAGTTCTTTCGATGCGGAGAACCTAAGTTCAAATCCTAATCCCCACTGATCGTAAGCAGAAAAATACAAAAAAGAAGAAAAACTTACAACTTAGTTACTTTTATCAATAACCATTATTATCATTTGTTATCTGAAATGTACCAAAAGAAGATGCCAAAAACATACATTAACCACTAACTAGGTCACTCAAATCCCACTGCCTTCAGCACAGTTCAAACAAGACCATAAAACCACTGAATTTTCGTCATCATCAACAAACTTGCCGGAGTCAAATAGAGCACAAATCAGCTTTAGCCACTTTACTATCCAAAACTTGAATTTGCCCTCACAGCGTACTCTGCTACAAGTTGAGCAAAAGATGATGATTTGTTTTCTAGCAATCTTTTTGGAGAATCATGTTCCTCAATAAGCCCTGCACCAAGATTGAGACAAATCTTCTAAGCCAAACAATGTAAGACGGAATACGAGGGTCTATTTTTATCATTAATTTTTGAAATTTTAGGAGTTACAAAGGCTATTGTAGTCAAAATAGAGTCCTATTAAGGTACTATATCATTTAGAATTTGTTAAGAAATGTTTTAACTTGGAAAATAAGTTTTATGAAGCCTTTAAATAGGGCATGTAATCTGTAAAACGACGATTGAAATAATCTTTTATCAATAAAAGTTCAGTTAGTTTTATTCAGTTGTCTCTCATCTGGTGGATTCCTAAGTCTTTCTTGTGAATTGAAGGAATCTCTTATAGATTTATGAGATTGCATCTAGCTAGAATGATATCTTGTCCTTTCACGCTTTCCATTCTGCCTCACCATGGGATTACAATGAAACCATTTTAACCATGAAAGAACTATAGGAGCAGAAGCTATAGGAGTAAAATAAAATCATATGGTCATACTAACCATTACTTAGTAGCAGAACCATGTCACTATCAAGAACGGAAGTTATCCGATGTGCAATGGTAATGACTGTACAGTTGGAAAAATGTTCCCTGAGGGTCTGCTGTATCAGATTATCTGTAGCTGTATCAACAGATGCAGTAGCTTCATCAAGCACCAATACCTTACTTTTCTTAAGCAGCACACGGCCAAGGCAGACCAGCTGCCTCTGACCCACACTCCAATTTTCTCCATTTTCACTAACTGCAGCATCCATAAGAATATAAGCAATATATATTCCACAATATAGTTCTAAAATATATGACATAAGAAGCTGAAAAGACGAACCTGTGGAATCCAGCTTTTCTTCTTTCTTTCTAACTTCATCTCCAAGTTGACACTTATCCAAAGCCTAAAACAATTAGAGGGGAGAAATTAAAACCAAAATATAAATAAATAGCATTAGCAGGTCCCACCTATTGACTACAATCCTAAAAGCAGGCATATCTGATTTACCAAAAAAGAAACCAACCTACCTCCCATATTTGTTCATCTGTATACTCTTCAAGTGGATCCAGGTTGCTTCTTATAGTCCCTTCAAACATGGTTGGATCCTGAGGGATAATGCTTATTCTAGATCGCAAATCATGTAGCCCAATGAAGGAGATGTTGATGCCATCTATCTTTATCTGACCAGCAGCAGGTTCAACAATCCGGAAAAGTGCTTGTATGAGAGTTGATTTACCACTACCTGTTCTTCCTACAATGCCGGTTTTCATTCCTCCAGGGAAAGTACATGTGAGACCTCGTAACACAAGTGGCATGTGTGGGGCATACCTTACCTACATTGCACCATCAGCATCAATTAATATACATCTCACAAAAATCATAGCCATGAATGACCCTATACATAATATGATTTTATTTGGTGATAAACAACTAAGAACTGACTTGTAGATCACGAATATCAACTTCTCCATGTGATGGCCAAGAATGATCCGGCTGATTTTCTTCTATTGCAAGAGGTGGCTCACTTGGGATACAAGTGTATTGAAACAGTCTCTCTACTGATATAATTTTGTTCTCCAATTGGCAAAGATTCCATATTACCGACATTTGCAACATGTTTAGATTAAGTCCATATGTCACAGCCAAGCCCGCAATGCCTTCAGGAAAAAGAAAGGCAAAGAAAAAGACAATTAGAAAAGCATTGTTTGAGTTCATTTACCAATTTAAATCAAGAGCAAGGACTTTTAGAAAGACACTAGATAGGAATACTAACCTGGATCAATGACTCCCTCTGGAATAGAGATCAAGAAAATCAAGGAGAAGACAAATGTGATAGCAGATAACATATCCAAGCGGATGCACAACCACTCCATTGCACCAGCAATATTGAACCTTGGCCGAGCATTCTCATCTGCCAGTTTCATATTTGTGTCCCTAAATCTTGATTCTTCATCAAAGCTCCTGATGGTTGTTGCGCCTGAAATTGTTTCAGCAAAATGCTGTATCACCGGAGCTTTGCACACTCCAACTAATCTTGCTAGTTCTCGTGCACAGGGTATGTAATATTGCTGCATGATTACAAGTTTGTGTGAACAACTCTCTCCACAAGAAAAACAAAAATGACAATAATACACTGTAATATTACATCAGGAGTTAGGTTTGATGGATGCGTATAATTAGTAGATCTTCCATATCTCTAACCCAAAACTTTTTGGAAATTGAAGTGTAAAAAGGGCACAGCAAAATACACTACAATCTAGCAACTTGGCAAACATCTATCTTAAGAAAACACATCGTTGAACAAGTATCCATTTATCTAGCAACTCAGTGAATTTTGTAGAAAGTACAAAGCATTAAGTGTAAAAAAAAATAGCTTGATAACACATGGTAATTTCAATTATGCTGGCTGAGATGTCATGTGATTAAGCCATTTTTCAGCATAATTTATAAGACAATATTCTGACAAAGTCAGACAGTATACCTGATACCAGATACAGGTTGCAATCATTGGGATAAAAACGATGAAAACCTGCCATGCAACCTGAGACATTACTGCAATAATTCCAAGGAGTTGGATTGTCGAGTTGGCAAGTCCCATAAGTTGATATGGAATCCTCAAATCCACTGTACTTTGGTCCGTGGAAGCCTGCAACGAAACATACAGTTGATTTTGTAAATAATTTTTAACCTATTACATTCATCTGGAAGAATGTTTATGTCTCTGAAGAAGAAGAAGAGGAATTTTTAAACTGAAGAACAAAGCTATATAAAAAGTTGCAAACTAAGCCTAAAGCACCCAATAAGAAGCATCATACGCATTTTTCCACTTACTCTGCTTAGGATTCGTCCACTTGGAGTGGCATCAAAAAATGACATGGGGGCACGGAAAATGCAGTAGTGCATCTTATTAAAAAGTTCAGTGGCAGTCTTGTACCCAGTTGTTCCAAGAAGTATGGATCTCACAAGGATGCAAAAAGAACTTCCGATGGCCAAAGCAACATAGACAATCATTAGGGTAGAGCTAGCAACTGCAGGTTTCACGTCCTGTGAGACAGGAGTTGCCCAAGCCATCCAATAATTGCTTCCAATTTGAAGGATCTGAAACAGAACTTGTGCCAGCAGTATAAATGGCACAAGAGCTCCTCCGTATGCCGTAGTGAGATATTTCCAATAGACTGAAAACCCAACTTTACCTTTCTCTCTCTCTTCTTCTTGGATAATCTGTCCTTTTGACCCGACAACATCATCTGCTTTACCATTTTGAACATCTTTATCTTCTTCTTTTTGCACAACCCCATTAGAACTAGCCATATATCCAGCTTCCTTGCTCGTACTTTCAGAAACTGACCCTGCCTCAGTAGAATCAAGTGCTGACAAAGCTTTCTTATGCGCTCCCACAAGTTCCATAAAATCAGTTCCTGAATTAAGAATATCATTGTACTTTCCAGCTTGAGTAATCCTACCATCTTTCATGACCTAACAACAAGTTATAAGTTAAGCTCACAGATAGAAAAGAGGGGAATAATCCATCCAAGTTAAGCTAAAAAAGGAAAGGCTGGAAAGGAACAAAATTTGAATAGCTCACCAAGATAAGATCAGCAGCAGGTAAGAACTCTACTTGATGAGTGATATAAACAACTGTTTTTGAACTCAAAATACCCAGCAAACATTCCTGCCATATAGAAGTACATAAAATTTGAAACAAGTTATGCAACAACTACAGAAAAAGAAAACAAACAAACTGCAATGCTATTGCATGGATTTTGAAGCACCTCAACTCACACACAGGAACCCATTTTCAAATGCGTAAATCAACAACTTTATGTACAAAGTAGCAAATAAGCTCTAGCTCAAATGGTACTTCCTTCTCATATTAAAATTGCTGGAAGGTGAAGTCATGGGTTCAAAATCTGCTCAATGCTTGTGTAGCTTATTAATATATTTTTTTTGTTAAAAAAATAAATAAATAAACATCTTTATATACGTAATAATAAAAAAGAAAACTCATTCTACTGAATATAATAGCATTAGATTAGGAAAATAAATTACCTTAAAGAGGTGGGATCCTGTATGAGCATCTACAGCACTAAAAGGATCATCAAACAAATAGATATCAGCATCTTGGTACAAAGAACGTGCAATTTGGATCCTTTGCTTCTGCCCACCACTCAAATTGATTCCTCTCTCACCTATGACTGTCTGATCACCAAATGGGAGAATTTCTAGGTCCTTCTTCAAGGAACATGCTTCAAGGACCTTCTCATACTTTTCAATATCCATCTCCTTACCAAACAATATGTTCTCTTCAATCTTGCCACTTTGTATCCAAGGTGACTGAGCAACATAGGCCTTTGTCCCACACAACTTAACAGTCCCAGATATGGCGGGTACTTCTCCCAGGATACAGGAAAGCAAACTTGACTTGCCTGAGCCAACAGTTCCACAAACAGCAACCCTCATGCCATGTTGCACTTTCAAATTTATATCTTTTAATGTTGGATTTGAAGAAGATAAATCCCAAGAGAAATTTCCATCAATAATCTCTATTGCTGTATCAGAACTACCTCTTGGGAGCCTCTCTATCACATTAGACTGCAAGTCATCAAGACGAAGGAATGATGCAATTCGATCTAGGGACACTTTAGTTTGAACTACCATTGAGATTGTGTCGGGAAGACTATAGATGGGCTCCTGAAGAATCCTAAACGTTGCAAGTGCAGACAACATCTTCCCCGACTCAAGTGGGATTCCCATTAGAATACAAGCACCAAAAGTGACGACAGACACAAATGTGGGGGCACCCCAGAAGACAAAAGAGGTCATTGCCGAGGTGTAAACAAATTTCTTCAACCACCCTGCCTCTGTCTTCCTGAGCTCCATGATTTTAGATAGAAACTTCATCTCCCATCCTTGGAGCTTGAGAATCCTCATGTTCCTTAAAATCTCAGTCGTCGCCTTCATCCTGTTGTCTTTTGAATCCATTATCTTGTCCTGAAACTTCTCTTGTAATCTTCCCAAAGGAACATTAGTCAACATAACAAGTATGGTTGCAACCAAAGCCGCAACTGAAGCAAGCCCAAGATTTTTATACAAAATTAACAACGCAATAATAACTTGAACAAAAACCATCCAAGTTTCGTGCAAATACCAGCTGAACTCACCGACCCTACCAGCATCAACAGTCATGAAATTGATGATCTCCCCACTAGTGTGGGTCTGCTTTGATTGGCTTGAAAGGGTCAGACCTTTATTATAGATCAGTGCAATCAATACTGATCGGACCCTAATTCCAACCTGCTGCACCCTAAAGAACCAGTGCCTCTGTGCTAGGCATTCCACAAGTTTTGCACCAAAAAACACAGAAACCAGAACATAGCCCTCATTCTTGTATTGTCGCCGCCCATTGAGGTATTGAACAAATGTATCAATAAGATAAGGTCCGACATAGGAAGCCAATGTGGTCATAATCACAAAAAAGCCCGTCAAAAGAACCTCTTTCCACGCTGAGAAGAGTAATGCCTTTGCCAGCTTCAGTGTGGTCACTCGATTGCTTGTACCACACTCTGCCTCAAGCTTATTTTTAAAATTTGGAAAGGCCCCAAATACACTATCACTGGGAACAAGTTGAGGAACATCCTCAAGGTCTAATGTCTTCTTATTGCCAGTTGCAATTAAAGGAGCCATCCAAGAGAAAGTAAGAATGCTGAAAAATCCAGCCTTCCAATAAGGGGTTACATTTTCACCCACCTTAGACTTATTTGACTCAGCTTCATTACTTGCACTAGAATCCCCATTCAAAAGAGGTTCTTCAAGGAGGGTACCTTCACCCTCAATCTTCCCAAAAATCCCCACATAACAAAAGAACAAACCCGAAACAACCGACACAACATCGGAAGCAACATTTTGAACTGGTAAATTAACATGTTTCCCATAAAGAACAACATCTATGACAAGGCAATAAGAAGAAATGCAGAGGAAGAAACCCCACCAAACTCTCAATAAAAACGGATACTTTGTTTTTTCACCTGAATTAAACAATTGGGTACGCATGTAAACACAAAGTGCACCCCAAGAAAGTGTTCTAAGTGCTAAATCCAAAAGGGACACTAGCCTTTCATCAGACCAACCATTTCTATACCAATAAAAGTAATTCAATAAGCACAACACTAGACTAAACAAAGAAATACCCAAACAACAAATTTGAGCCTGTTTATAGTACAAACCCCTGCTTTTCTTAAACTTTTCCTTTAGACCTTCACTATGACCCACCTTGAATTTATTGCACACCCATGACACAAACAAGACAAATAACAGAACCAGGTGTAATGAACCAGAAAACCCACGTAGGAAAACTGGTTTCATGAGAAAATCAGTAGCTGAGTACATGAGTGAAGAGTAGTAGTTTGAGAACAAGATTGACATACCGTGCTTTGATGATTGAACAAGTTCCATTTTTTGTGGAAGTTTTGTAGTGGGGTTTGTGTTAGAGGAGATGGGTGTGCAAGAGTTTTGGACGTTGGATGGATTATATAATGTTGAAGAGTTTAGATTTCATCGTATATATAAACCTATATATAGTCCAAAATGAGAGACCGGTAGGAATACAGAGAAGTTAGAGGCCGCTTTCCTTGGAGTCCAAGGCTTGGGCATAGTATAAAATTATAGCGTGGTGAGCAAGGCTCATAAATGGGATGGTGACAGCAATGGCAAGTGTGACAAAGAAAAGTCTAAGCGTCTCTCTTTCCGGGAAGACAGAAGATGAGAAGAGTACTCTGCCACATATAAATAAATAAATAAATTACATAATATCACTCGAGGTTTGACGAGATAATGATAACTTTCAAAAGTGAACCCAAAAAACAGTCTTTCTGATTTGAAATATAGTTATTTAGATATTAAAGTTATCCGAATATTCCTTTATTTTAGAAAGATTTATTTTTATATATATAAATCTTAATTATAGTTAAAGTAATTGATTTTTATATATTTTTTAATTAATTTTTATTCCATCTTTTTTCCAACAACCTTAATTTAAAAAATAATAATAATAAATTTTTGTTTTCTCTCTTAGATTCCGTAAAATAATATTAAAATAAACGATTGACTATAAAAATGTTTTATTAGTCAATCCCTAAGACTAATTAATGTTATATGGGATCCACAGTTTTAAAAGAATCTTTTTTGAAATATTAGAATATTTTATTAAGGTTAGTAATAGAATAACTAATGAAACTTTTATTTCAAACCTCATGTGATTGCATTTTCGGTTCAGTTTGGTATTTACTGTCATTGTGTCAAAGCTTGAGGGAGGGGAGTGTATGTAATTTACCTAACAAAAAAAAAAATCAATTTTTTGTTCCTATCTTGTTAAGGTGTGGTGTTACATGGCTTTTTTTACATGTTCACTGTTTAAGTACTTTATTATACATCAATCATATCATAGTAACTCAATGATTTCTGCATGTCTTTTTCTTTTTCAAGTTCCAAACGAAAAAGTCACACAAAATTTTGTATGATTCCTATTTTTTATTGAGCTAAAAAGGGAGAGAACGAAAAATGGAAGAGAGATGACATTTTTCCATCATTTGGTTGAAGAAAAAAAAAAAAAAAAAAAAAAGGAGGGAAGGAAAATAGGGTGGGTGGGGACACCAAATGCTATCCTCCCAAAAATGATGAAAACTTGGAGATAAAATTCTTATCTTATGTAATTTATTATTTTACCCCTTTAATCACAATTATTTCTTATGTAATTAAAATATAATAGTAAATATAAAAATATTACATTTTCTATCCTCCTATTTTTCCATCTGCTCAAGCAAACCGAGTACATGTACATCAAGAATTATTGATTATAATTTATATATTCTAGAGAGATTGATTAATTATTCATAACTCATCATCACATTTAGTAAGAGTAGGCATTACTTTTCTTTTTCTTTTTCTTTTTGTTAAGATTGAATGAATTCAAAATCTAAATTGGTTGTATCAAAAAGTGTTACAGAAGAACCAAGCTTTTGGACTAGTGTTGAAAAAGGTGTAATCTTGCAAAGGTATACCAATTTTTACCCAAAAATTCTTTGCAAACTCACAATCTCTGAGGTTAAAAATGGTTTCATTTTCACATTAATAAATTGGACAATGACTCATTCACTCACCCATTTCCCTCATAGACTAGTGGCACTTTGAGAGTCACTAGTCCACATTAAACTTGTCACTGTTGGATCATATTTCAAACAACTTTGTTTTTTTATTTTTTTTTGGGACAAATCATATCTCAAACAACTTTAATTGCTTTGGGAGCAAGCTATAAATGATCGACGTTAAGGTCTTGGTCAATGTTTCCCAATTATTCAATCAGTTTTGCACATGATTTGAGTCTTTTGACTAAGTTTATGTGGGACCTTAGATTCTAATGTCCATTGAATCCACAGATTCCTCATGCCTCCCATCCTCAAGAAGATAAGGCAATGCTTTCCAATAAAAACATGGAAAAACAAGTCATACCTTATTCAGCACAAGAGTTGTCTCTGAAAGTATGCCATTTCACTCAGCAAAAACCAAATGAATATAAAGGTTTGATTAAAATGCATAAGCACTCACAAAAGCAAATCATGAAGAAGTCGCCACTTGTTTTTTTTTTTTTCCTGGCTTTCCGTATCCACTTAAAATTTTGTGCTTGAAAACTAAGATTTTAAAAAAATTTCCTTTTGTTCTTGGTGAAAAATAAAAAAAATCTAACACAATTTAACATAACTAATTGTGATTTATGGAGTATAAAGTGAAACAGAAAAAGTGGGATATAGTCACCTTAAGGACCATCTACAATCATCATTTAATGTTTTTGCCAATACTAAATTAAAATTCCACGTTCAGTATAAATCTATATTGGGAGTAATTATTCAGTCCTCCTGTTGTATTGTACATGTGGTCCTCCCCACCAATATAAATAAGTGATTGTGAATTTATCTCTAATTTTAAGAAGCCATCTAGTCACCTAAATGCATAATCACTTATTTGTATTGATGGAGATGATCAAGTGGATCAAGTGTATAATAAAATAGGAGAAATGAATAATTTCTTGCCCAAGAATTTATGGGAGTCCATTTTTATCACATACAAAAGGCACGATGAGATCATGACATCTACCCTACCATGATTTTTTTGGTTTAACTATTAGCTTATTTTGCTTATGTAAAGTTTTTTACAACCTCACTCAAACACTATTACTTAAGCACTCCCAACCTTTTCGAATATGTATAAAAAGAAAGGGGGAGTTCTCTTTAAGACTTACGAGGACAGATCCACCCAATAATAACCACACGAATACCTCATCATTAAGTCCTTCCACTCATCATGCCCTCCTTCTGAACTCAACTTTTAAAAAACTAACAATGTAAAGACAACATTTTTTCACAACTTGTTGAGGTGATAAATTATGATTAATATAACATTATTGTCACTAGACCATTATTGACATCAATTTTATCGTATATACTAATCTTAATCAACCACCCCAAAAATTGTGGAGTGGAAAATGTTATGTTGTTAATCTTACAATAAGACTGGAAGTATAAGGCAAAGAAATATTCTCACGTTTAGCAACATCACTCAAAACACTTTTTTCTTTTTTCTATTTTGTGGATATTCTCCTTGGACTTTCAGTCTTCACATTACAACAAAAAATCTAGTGAAACAAAATTTTCACAATGACTTTGATACATAAAGTAATGTCAGTGATAAACCTATATAAAATTAATATTACACCAATCACAACTTATTACCTTAATAAGTTTTGAAAAAAAATTGTCCCCTTGTAATTGTTTTTTACATTTAATATTCTTCAAAAAAGGAAAAAAAAATCACACATTATTCAGTAAATCTATCTAGCTTTATCTTACTCTTAAAAAAGTTATATTTTCAAATGGAATCCAAGCCGTGATGTCGATCCGAATTTCAATCATTTACACCCTTTTACATCTTCAGAAGCTCAATGACATGTATACACTATACAGAACTACACGGAAATCATCAGGCACTTTCTCTACATTGCAGTTATATTTTCAACATCATTAGAATCTTGGTAAATATGTATTAAATAAAAATTAACATGACGTCAAGAGAGTAAAATTTCAGCATAGCTTCCAATTGGAAATACATCAGCAATTGACAATAAAACTCCTTGTAATAATCTTGACAATGCCATTTCTCAACTATTAACCACTCAAGAATGCTTCACCAAAGAGAGTTTTCACCATATGCCAGACTTCAGCATTTCTAAAATGTTTGTGTAATCAATTTTGTCCCTTCTGATGAAGGTATTTACCAATTCAGGTGAGTTTTAAACTCAAAGGAAGCATTACCTCTTTTGTTAAGCATATTTGGGAAGAAATGGAGGGGAAAATGAGACCCATGAATCTAAGCCACAATTCACTCCAAGAGAAATATTCTAACTCCCAAGGTAGCTTAGATGCTTATAAACCATCATCCGTCCATCTTTCCTTAACGATGTGAAATTCAATTCACCCATGAGGCCCAAAGGTTTCTTAATAAGCATTACAAGCTCTTCCTTTTGTCCCTTTCTATTAGAGGATGATGATGAGCTGCCATTTTCCTTTACTGTCATTTCCACTTTTTGCCTGCTCTCCTTCAACTTAATGTTCATGTCACATACCAATATTTTGGTCCTTGGTTCTGGCACCAGTCCCTTTAATGTCATCTCACTGAAATAGCGCAAAGCATCTTGTATTCTTCCCTTGTCATAAAACCCATGTATCATAATCGTATAAGATCGTCGGTCATGTCCCAATCCAGTTCTCTCCATCACTTCCCATGTATATCTTACTCTTTCCTGATTATCCCAATCCATATACAACTTCAAAATCAAGTTGTAAGTGTCAGCAGTCATCATGCACCCATTTCTCTCTATGCTCTCCAGGGGCTCGGGTACTTCCTCTGGTTTCTTCAAGGACTTGAGCAAGTAATGGTAAGTTATAGCATTCGGCAAACAACTTCCTTTCTTCTGTTCCATTTCATCCAAAAGCTCATAAACCTTTTCCATTCTCTGAATCTTGCAGAGGTGCTTAATTAATGAGTTGTAAGTGGCTACATCTGGGGGACAACCTTGCTGCTTCATTTCCGTAAAGACTTGCAAAGCTTCAGGAATCCTCTTTTTGAAACAAAGTGCATCAATGATACAATTGCAGATCACCACATCTGGGTTTAAACCTTTCTTCCACATGGATTGAAACAACTTGATTGCTGTGCCTAATTTTCCCTTCTTTGTCAGGGCATTTATAAATGTCCCACATGTAAACATATCCGGCTCACATTTAGAAGAAATAATTTCATTCCAAAACCTTTTCGCCTCATATACATTCCCCAATACACACCAACCGTTGAAAATGATATTCCATGTCTTGATATCACAACCAAACTCATTTCGGTTTAAGCGAAAAAAAGTTTCGGCAGCTTCCACGTGCTTATACCGACATAACCACATTAAAAGCTTTTGAAACGCAATCAAGTCACTCTCCAATCCGACCTCTTTCCTCTTATTGAATATACCAATTGCTTCCTCCACCATATGAGCAGCTGCAAATCTATTAAGCAAAATACCATATGTCTCTTCATTGACAAGTCCCTTTCTCTTTGACATTTCGTCGAGCACTTGGATCACCTCCTCGAAACGCTGTGATTTCCCAAGGATGTCAAGAATCACATTGTAAACATCAGACCCAGGTCAATACCCACTTCCTCCTCTTTCCTTTCTACAAACCCAATTGAAAAATACATAAGCCGGTCTCCAATCCGAATGATGCCTCTTAAGAACATTCAGCACCAAGTCCTCAGTCAGCGTAAGCCCGCATAGATCAAGAGCTTGCTCAATATTCTCCATCGGCTTGTCCCTTCTAAATTTGAGGAGGTTTTGAACAAAAATGGTTGGTTGGTCATTTGGGTCTTGTTGAAACTTGGTGGATTCGTCAGAATTTGCAATTGAGTGCACAAACCGAGTTGTTTCAGTTATGCACAAGAAACGACACTTGGATATTTTGGAGAAAGTTTCAGCATCTGGGTTCTTTGCGCTATGAGAATCAAGAATGTTGGCAACAAAAGGGAGGAGCTTGTGCGAAATAGAAAGGTGAGAGTAATGGTTTTTGGGTTGTGTCTGGAATTTGAGTTTGAATTTCCATTGAACGATTTCTCGGGAAAATGTTCTCAACGGTTGGAGATTCGGCTGCATGTTAGGCCTGTTTGCATCACACTTTCAACACCATGGAACTATGCACTGCATCGCCAGTGGCGAGAGGCCCAATAAGTACTCAATAAATACTTCTGAATTTCAAAGCTGGTTCATATAGAAAGTAAGCTAAGTTAGTTATATTTGGATCAACAATTCAAAAACTTGAATTTATGACTCAATTCATCAGCTAAAAGAAAAAGAAAAAACCCAAAAATCTCGCTTTTTTTTTCTTTTCAGCTACACTTGGAGTAAGTCAAATCCACATTATATACTAACACCTAGAATTATCTAAATCAAGCACTAACAAAAGTGTACGTTAATAACACAGATAATCATACTTAATCACATCAATCCCAAGTTTTAGGAACCTTTTCTTACAGATTTTGGCTGCTTATTTTTGTTAATGATTCCAATTCAATAGCTATATTGTTCCAATACCATGAATTTGAAGAAGTGTCGATCTTTATCAAGAATTTCACAAATCAAACAATGAGTTGAATTAGAGGTGTTTAGGGGCTACGTACCCAGAAATATTTTGCAGTGGTGACTATGCTTGGTGCTGTTCCTCCGGCCAATAGCGGCGGCGAAAAGAGCTTCCGGCGATCGGGGTAAGGGAAAGATGAGATTACAAGTGGGTCAGACAGTGAGAGAGAGAGAGAGAGACACTGAAGAAGAGAGGTAAGGAAGAACGACGCCGTTTATAAGAAGAGAGAGGTGGGTGTGTGAGACAGTGTGCTACATAATTGATTAAAATTGCAACTTTCACCTTTAATGTTTGGGTCACTTTGATTTTATGGCTCCTAGATTAACAACCCCAAAATTTTCACCTTTAATGTTTGGGTCACTTTGATTTTATGGCTCCTAGATTAACAACCCCAAAATTACAAGAGGATAGTACATGGATTCATATCCCATGTAATTATCATTGTATGCAATACCAATTGAGTGGTTAAGATTGAAAGTTAACTTTCAATCTCAACCACTTAATAAATACTTATTAAAAAATTCAAAAAGCAAAAAGTGAAAATTTTTTGAAACTGCGAGAGGAAAAAATGAAATGCACTCATGCAATACTTTTTGAGTATTGCATGGGATATGAATCCATAAAACATATCCAATAACATTTAATGCGATTGATGGTTGTTAAGGTACAATAAATACTCATAGAGTTTGGTGTTTCTTCTTTTTTGAAGGATTGTATATTTGTATTGACTGACTCATCGAAAAATGACAAGTTTACAACCATATCATCTCGAGATGGCTTGATCGCCAGTGAATCGAGGAAGACTTGATTATTAAGAATTTGGTTTGAATCCAATGCTCTAGTATATTAGACACAAGTCACGATAATGACATGCGGCCAAATCCGAACTTAAGTCGTGATCGTGTCAAGTCCCAAGCTTAACTCAACTGATGTGTGCTTTGAGAGTCGATGGTCCACGTTGGCTGGACTCGTAGGGCCTGAGAGAGCGAGCCTAATCCTGGGCTCCGACAATGTTTTCACTAAGTTGACGACCTTCTTTGGGCCTATTAGGCCCATCCCCCATTTTGAATTTTGATTTAATAATTATATGCATGGTTTTCTAAGGCCAAAAAAATAATTAAAATTGCATGATTTTGGCATAGAGATAGAGCCAGCCATACATGGGAAATGGGTTCCAATCTGTACCTTCCAAGCTCACGCTGTTCCTGAAAACACGCCAAACTTTTCTTCTCTGACATTCCAGCTTTACTCACCACGTCATCCTAGGCCCATGAAAAGCCACCCTTGAAGTTGAGTCTCTAGTCTATAGTGTCTCCTCCCCTATATAGATGACATTAAACTCACTTATGTGTACGAGAATATCTTTCCCTTTGACATAGAATCCAACCCATATCATACAGAAAACCCCACAGAAGCTTGGAAAAAAACAATATGGAGCTTGTTCAAAACACACACAAGGGTTTGTCAATCTTGTTTTCAAATTATTACTCCAAAGTCACGTACTCAGGTACTGATTTTCTCGTGAAACAAGTTTTCCTACGTGGGTTTTCTGGCACTTTACACCTGGTTTTGTTATTTTTCTTGTTTGTCTCATGGGCGTGCAAGAAATTCAATGTGAGCGATATGGAAGGTTCAACGGAAAGGTTTAAGAAAACCAGGTGTTTGTACTATACACAGACTCTACTTTGTTGTTTGGGTGTTTCTGTGTTTAGTTTTGTCTTATGTTTATTGAATTACTTTCATTGGCATAGAAATGGTTGGAATGATGAAGGATTGGTGACCCTTTTGGATTTAGCGATTAGTACACTTGCTTGGGGTTTACTTTGTGTTTATTTGCGTACCCATTTGTTTAATTCAAGTGAAAATACAAAGAATCCGTTTTTATTGAGAGTTTGGTGGGGTTTCTATCTCAGCATTTCTTGTTATTACCTTGTTATAGATGTTGTTCTTTATAAGAAACATGTCAATTTACCTGCTCAGTATTTTGTTTCCGATGTGGTCTCCATTGTCACGGGTTTGTTCCTATGTTATGTGGGATTAATTGGGAAAAATGAGGGTGGAGATGACATTCTTGAAGAACCTCTTTTGAATGGGGATTCTGGTGCTAGTAATGAAGCAAGGTTAACTAAGGGGGGTGAGACTGTAACCCCTTATTCGAGTGCTGGAATTTTCAGCATTCTAACTTTCTCTTGGATTGGTCCTTTAATTGCTGTTGGCAATAAGAAGACATTAGACCTTGAGGATGTTCCTCAACTTGATCCTGGTGATAGTGTAGTTGTGGGATTTCCAAGTTTTAGAAATAAGTTTGAGGCGGAGTGTGGTACAATTAATCGAGTGACCACAATGA
Source organism: Fagus sylvatica (assembly GCA_907173295.1). NCBI lineage: Eukaryota > Viridiplantae > Streptophyta > Magnoliopsida > Fagales > Fagaceae > Fagus > Fagus sylvatica. The sequence continues at coordinate 42,211,210 of OU015765.1, forward strand.
AGCTGGTGAAGGCATTAATCACCTTGGCATGGAAAGATATTCTTTTGACTGGCCTTTTAGTGATACTAAACACGTTGGCTTCCTATGTCGGACCATACCTTATTGATTCATTTGTTCAATACCTTAATGGGCGACGACAGTACAAGAATGAGGGCTATGTTCTGGTTTCAGTGTTTTTTTCTGCAAAAATTACGGAATGCCTCTCACAGAGGCACTGGTACTTTAAGGTGCAGCAGGTTGGAGTCAGGGTCCGATCGATATTAATTGCAATGGTCTATAATAAAGCTCTGACCCTTTCATGCCAGTCAAAGCAGGGTCACACAAGTGGGGAGATCATCAATGTCATGACTGTTGATACTGAGAGGATAGGCGACTTCAGTTGGTATTTCCATGACATTTGGATGGTTGTTGTTCAATTAGTTATTGCTTTGTTAATTTTGTATAAAAATCTTGGACTTGCTTCAATTGCGGCTCTTTTCACAACCATACTTGTCATGTTGACTAATGTTCCTTTGGGGAAATTACTAGAGAAGTTTCAAGGCAAGATAATGGAATCAAAAGACAAAAGGATGAAGGCGACATCTGAGATTTTAAGGAACATGAAGATTCTCAAGCTTCAAGGATGGGAGATGAAGTTTCTATCTAAAATCATGGAGCTCAGGAAGACTGAGGGAGGGTGGTTGAAGAAGTCTTTTTACGCTACGGCAATGACCACATTTTTTTTTCAAGGTGCCCCCACATTGGTGTCTGTGGTCACTTTTGGTGCTTGTACGTTGATGGGGATCCCACTTGAGTCGGGGAAGATCTTATCTGCACTTGCAATGTTTAGGGTTCTTCAGGAGCCCATCTATAGTCTTCCTGACACAATCTCAATGATTGCTCAAACTAAAGTGTCCCTCGATTGAATTGCATCGTTCCTTCGTCTTGATGACTTGCAGTCTGATATGATAGATAGGCTTCCAAGAGGTAGTACTGATACAGCAATAGAGATTAATGACGGGCATTTCTCGTGGGATTTATCTTCCTCAAATCCAACATTAAAAGATATAAATTTGAAAGTGCAACATGGCATGAGGGTTGCTGTTTGTGGGACTGTTGGCTCAGGCAAGTCAAGTTTGCTTTCGTGTATTATGGGAGAAGTACCCAAGATGTCTGGGACTGTTAAGTTGTGTGGGAAAAAGGCCTTTGTTGCTCAGTCACCTTGGATACAAAGTGGCAAGATAGAAGAGAACATATTGTTTGGTAAGGAGATGGTAAGAGAAAAATATGAGAGGGTCCTTGAAGCATGTTCCTTGAAGAAGGATCTAGAAATTCTCTCATTTGGGGATCAGACAGTCATAGGTGAGAGAGGAATCAATTTGAGTGGAGGGCAGAAGCAAAGAGTCCAAATTGCACGTGCTCTGTACCAAGATGCTGATATCTATCTGTTTGATGATCCTTTTAGTGCTGTGGATGCTCATACAGGATCCCATGTATTTAAGGTAATTTATTTCTGTATTCTAATGCTTTTATATTAAAATGAATTTTCTTTCTAATTTGTTAGTACATAAAGTTGTTAATGTACACATTTGCAGATAGGTTGTTGTGTTGTGTGTGAGTTGAGGTACTCGAAAATTCTTGTATTACCATTTCACTTTGTTTTGTTATGTTCTCTGTAGTTGTTGTGTAACTTCTTTTGAAGTATATTAAATTTTATATGGCAGGAATGTTTGCTGGGGATTTTGAGTTCAAAAACAGTGATTTATGTTATTCATCAAGTAGAGTTCTTACCTTCTGCTGATCTAATCTTGGTGAGTCATTCACATTTAGTTTCTATCCGCCTTATTCTTTTCTTAACTCGACTTATGGATGGATCATTCCGCTCTTTTATATCAGTGAACTCAACTTATAAATCATTGTTAGGTGATGAAAGATGGCAGGGTTACTCAAGCTGGGAAGTATGATGATATTCTTAATTCAGGAACTGATTTTATGGAACTTGTGGGGGCACATAAGAAAGCTTTGTCAGCAGTTGATTCCGCAGGGGCAGGATCAGTTTCTGAAAGTACGAGTATGAGGAAGAAAGTTGGAAATATGTCTAGTACTAATGGGGTTGCACAAAAACAAGAAAACACTGATGTTCAAACTGGTAAAGCTGATGATGTAGTTGGGTCAAAACAGATTATCCAACAAGAAGAGAGAGAGAAAGGTCAAGTAGGGTTTTCAGTCTACTGGAAGTATATCACAATGGCATACGGAGGAATTCTTGTGCCCTTTATATTGCTGGCACAAGTTCTCTTTCAGCTCCTTCAAATTGGAAGTAATTATTGGATGGCGTGGGCAAGCCCTGTCTCACAAGACGTGGAACCTGCTGTTAGTAGATCTACACTAATGACTGTCTACATTGCTTTGGCCTTTGGAAGTTCCCTTTGCGTCCTCCTGAGATCCACGCTTCTTGTAACAGCTGGGTACAAGACTGCCACTCAACTCTTCAATAAAATGCACTTCTGCATTTTCCGTGCCCCCATGTCATTTTTTGATGCTACTCCAAGTGGACGGATCCTAAATAGGGTAAGTGGAATAATGTGTATGGTGCTCGTTTACTGTGTGCTCCAAGCAAGGTCTGCCAATTTTATATAACTTTGTTCTTCAGCTTAAGCAATTCCTCTCTCTCTCAAATGTACACACACAAATTTCTTTCAGATAAACATAATAGGTGTAAAACGTTTACTAAACTAACTGTATATATCCTCGTAGGCCTCTACGGACCAAGCTGCAGTAGATTTGGGCATTCCATATCAAGTTGGGGCGTTTGCCTTCTCTATTATCCAGCTGCTAGGAATTATTGCAATAATGTCTCAGGTTGCATGGCAGGTTTTCATCGTTTTTATCCCAGTGATTGCAACCTCTATCTGGTATCAGGTCAGTATACAATCTGACTTCATCAAAATGTTTTCTTCCATATTATGCTGAAAAATGGCTTAATCACATCAAATCACATCTCAGACTATGTGTTTATAATACTGCAATCATTACATTTTATGCCTTGTACACGCTACAAACTTGCATAGGTTTAATCTATATGTCTAGTTTTGTTGTCATTTTGATATAAAAATTCACCAATTTGCTAGATAAATGAATACTTGTTGAAAAATATGTTTTCTTGAGCTAGATGTTAGAACTATGGAAAGATCTACTTATGTGAAGCATCCATCAAGCCTGACTCCTGTTGTAATATTACAAGGTGTTCTCACAAACTTATGATTATGCAGCAATATTACGTACCTTCAGCACAAGAACTGGCAAGATTAGTCGGAGTGTGCAAAGCTCCATTGATACAACATTTTGCTGAAACAATTTCGGGATCAACAACTATCAGGAGCTTTGATGAAGAATCAAGATTTAGGGACACAAATATGAAACTGACAGATGCGAATTCTCAGCAAAAATTCAATATTGCTGGTGCTATGGAATGGTTGGGTTTCCGATTGGATGTATTATCTTCTGTCATATTTTTTGTCTCCTTGGTTTTCTTGATCTCTATTCCAGAAGGAGTCATTGATCCAGGTAGGTAATTGACATCTGGTGTCTTATTAACAACCAACAATTCTTCTTTCTCTCGATATATATTGGTAAACAAAATTATAATGCCTTTCTAATTGTCCTTTTTTTGGTCTACTTTTTCCTGAAGGCATTGCGGGCTTAGCTGTGACGTATGGACTTAATTTGAACTGGATACAGAGCTGGGTAATATGGAATATTTGCCAATTGGAGAACAATATAATATCAGTTGAGAGAATACTTCAATACACTTGTATCCCAAGTGAGCCGCCTCTTGTGATAGAAGAAAACCGGCCAGATCAATCTTGGCCATCACAAGGAGAAATTGATATTCGTGATTTGCAGGTCAGTTCTTGGTTGTTTATTACCCAGAAACCAAGAGATTATATATAAGGTCATTCATGAATATATGATTCTTATGCAATGTTTAGTAACTATGGTAATAGGTGCAATGTAGGTGCGGTATGCCCCACACATGCCACTTGTTTTGCGAGGTCTCACATGCACTTTCCCTGGAGGAATGAGAACTGGTATTGTTGGGAGAACAGGCAGTGGCAAATCAACTCTCATACAAGCACTTTTCCGGATTGTTGAACCTACTTCTGGTCAGATAATGATAGATGGCATCAACATCTCCTTGATTGGACTACATGATTTGCGATCTACACTAAGCATTATCCCTCAGGACCCAACAATGTTTGAAGGGACTGTAAGAAGCAACCTGGATCCACTAGAAGAGTATACAGACGAACAAATTTGGGAGGTGGGTTGGTTTCTTCTTTGGTGATTGAAGGAATTTTATCTTTGCTAGATTTTCCTCTTAAATTGGGCATGCATTTCTTTAGGATTTCTGGTCGATGTGTGGCACCTGCTTATTTATTGATTTATTTTTGTGGTTATAATTTGTCCCCTCTAATTGTTTTAGGTGCTGGATAAGTGTCAACTTGGAGATGAAGTTAGGAAGAAAGACGGAAAATTTGATTCCACAGGTTTGTCTTTTGGGCTTCATATGTAAAATATTTCAAAACCCATATTGTGGAAATTTATTGTTTATATTTATATGGATGCTGCAGTTAGTGAGAATGGAGAGAATTGGAGTGTGGGTCAGAGGCAGCTGGTCTGCCTTGGCCGTGTGCTGCTCAAGAAAAGTAAGGTGTTAGTGCTTGATGAAGCTACTGCATCTGTTGATACGGCTACAGATACTCTAATCCAGGAAACCCTCAGGCAACATTTTGCCAACTGTACGGTCATTACCATTGCACATCGGATAACTTCCGTTCTTGATAGTGATATGGTTCTTCTACTAGACAATGGTTAGTATGACCATATGATTTCATCTTACTCCTATAGCTTCTGCTCCCATAGTTCTTTCATGGTTAGAATGATTTCATTGTAATCCTATGACTAAGAAGATTCTCTCAATCTTGGTGCAGGGCTTATCGCGGAATTTGATTCTCCAGCAAGATTGCTAGAAAACAAGTCATCATCTTTTTCTCAACTTGTAGCAGAGTACAGTTTGAGGTCAAATTCCAGTTTTGATAAGTTAAGCGATGAGCTTATATAAGCATTATTCAACTCTAGCAGGTTTGTTGACAATGACGAAAATTAAGCAGCTTTATGATCTTGTTTGAACTGTGCTGAATGATATTATTGCTGTGTGCTTTTGGCATATTGTACAAACAAATGGTATACACTTGGTACATTCCAGATAATAATACATATTGATAGGAGTAACTAAATTGGAAATTTATGCTTGAAATGAAGGATATATGTGATCTGGACTTGATTGATAGCATTTTGTTCTTCCATACATTTTTACCTCAGTGTGTCTTTTGCATAAGGCTATGCTGTCGAGTGGCAAGTTATTTGGGAAGAAAATATTATATGGATGTCATAGCTTGCACCTTTGAACTGGTGTTGAAAGGAAGGAGCATAATCAGAGTAGATTTTACATTCCAATCTTACCAGAAAAATAAACATAAATGCACTCTTTATTCCTAATAGTTGGATATGCACAACTATTTAAAGAACCCATAGTTAGTATTGTTTACAGTTTGCTTTGTTAATAAAAGTTTAGTTGGAATTTTTCCAATGGCCTGGTGCTGACTGCAGCTAACCCTAGGTATTGATTCTTGGTTTTGTTTTCTTTTTCTAGCTTGGTGCTGATTCTAAGCAAGCTTAGGTGTTGAATCCTAGGTTTATTTTGTTTATCTGATTGTCAAATTCTTTTAAAATTTTGATGTTGTATCAGTTTTGATTTTGTCCTGCCTCAGGATCACAAGGTTATATCTCACAGTCTTGTTGGTTACTTCTATAGCAAAACAAATTGAACATACAATAGTTTACCATTTCTGGTTTTATTTTACAGTCAATGGATGATATGGAATGGTGGTTTTTATTTTACAGACAAAGGATGATAAGGTATAGGAATTAAGTGTAACTTGTTTTTCCTTCTTAAAGACAAGCCAAATTCCTCAGTCATGTCTAGATCTTCTTGCTTCATCCCATTAGGAAGTTTCCAATCAAAATGGTAAAGCAATTGTGCAAGTGGAAGCTCAATATTAGCCATAGCAAATGTGATTCCAGGGCAGCTCCTCCTTCCAGCACCAAAGGGAATGTATTCAAAATCTGCCCCCTTGTAATCAATTGAACTATTAAGGAATCTTTCTGGGTAAAATCTCTCAGCTTCAATCCAATACCTTGGATCTCTTCCAATTGCCCATGCATTAACAATGACCTTGGTATTGACAGGTATCTTGTATCCATTAATATCACAACTCTCTCTGCATTCTCTTGGAAGTAATAAAGGAATAGTAGGATGCAGCCTCAGGGTTTCTTTGATAACTGATTTTAAGAATTTCAATTCATGAAGGTCTGTTTCATTCATATATGCTTTTCCATCAAAGACCTTTCTTACCTCATCTTGTGCCTTTTCCATCACCCTTGGGTTCTTCACCATTTCTGACATTGCCCACTCTAGAGTAGTTGATGTTGTCTCACTCCCAGCACTGAAGATGTCCTGAAAAGAGGATTAATGGACTTTATTGTTTCAATGATTTTCTAAAGCATCTAATGGAAATCTCAAGTTGATTTCACCACTCTTAAAACAGCTAAGGATGCAATTTGTACAACTTGTGCATGTGTGTCTATTATAAACCCAAAAAAGAAAAGGTACCTTATCTATAACCTGCAAGGACCCATATTCTAACATGTGGTTATAATAGAAGCTGCTCTTTCTTAATATTGTTGAAAAGTTAAGCTCATTGACTAATATTGTTTATGATTTATATTTACAAAGAAGGGAAATGAACTACTTTATTATGAATACAGAAGGTGTCTAATAATTGCCTTACCTCAAGGCAAGAGGCATGTGTCAAAATGACTAAAAATAATTCCAATAACACAACTTCTTCGTGATTGCAGTGTGTAGAAATGGCAATGGGTCAGGTTTTGTGGGGTGTTTCAATCCAACCCGACCCTAATAGTAAGTGTTTGAAATTTTTTAAATGGGTTTGAGGTGGTGGGTTTCAAATCCCATTCCAATTATTAATTTGAATTAATAAAATATATATATTTTTAAAATTTTATATACATAAAAAAGGTTTTATAATAAAAGTAAGTGTGTCTCTATTTCTCTTGAAATATTACTTAAATTGGTGTAAAAATGTTTACTAATGCATAAATTTTGTTAGATAGTATTTTATATGTTTTATTTTAGGTTAACTCAACTTGATCCGATTGATTTGACTCAACTACTGATTAGATAAAGCGGGTTTGGTATTGGTTTGAGCTTTTCAAATATAAATGGAGTGAGTTTGAGATGAAATTCCTAAAATTTAATAGCATTTGGTATTAGAAGGATTGGGTTTGGAAGAGTTTTTTCTTTTTTCTTTCTCTTCTTTCTTGTTGCTCCAAACCCGACCCGTTACTATTATTATTATTATTTTTTTTCTTATGATGCCAAATTAAAAACATAGGATCTCCTCCTAAAATGAACAAAATTTTGCTCTCAGTAGACCAAATATAAGTTCCAAAAGCCTACCAAACTATTTGTTGGTTTAAAACTAGAGCTAAGGTCATTATAGGAAAATGAAGGACTTGCTATAAATTGGGACTCACTATGCTAGTGTGCATGGCTAATAAGAAAGTAGTATACTAACCAAGAGAACTGCTTTAATGCTGTTGTCAGTTAGGGGATGTTCAAGGTCACCATGCCTTTGGAGCCTTAAGAGGACATCAACTATATCTTTCTCTGCTTCACCATCTCCTTCTTTAGCTCTCAACTTGTTGTCTTTGTGCTCATTCAAAATTTTTTGTAGTATCTTATCAATCCCTTGATGTAGCTTCTCAAGTTTATGCCTCAAACTGCTAACCACTTGAAGCACTTCAATTGAAGGGTACATGTCAGCAACACAAAACCCTGATGCCAGTTTTGTACCTTCACTGACAATTTCTATGAATGCTTCATGGTCCTTGCTTGTTTTACCAAGGGCAGCCTTTGATGTAATACCATATGCCAATTGAAAGAACTTCTCACTAAGACTGATTGGTGAACCTTCACTTGAAGATATCATTTTGATAAGATTTGACACCTCCTCTTCCCTAATTGATCGGAATGATTCGACACGCTTTGTGCTTAGCAGCTCCACCGTGCAAATTTTTCTCATCTCTCTCCAATAACTTCCATATGGAGTGAAGGCGATGCCTTTAGTATCATAAGACAAGATTTTGGAAGCAAGAAGATAAGGCCTATTAGCAAAGATAATATCATGTGTTTTCAATACCTCTTTGGCCATTTCTGGTGAAGATACTATGATGTTGGAAATTTCACCAAGTTGTAGGTGCATTAGGGGTCCATATTTCTTTGCTAGTTTTCCTAAGGAGTGATGAGGTAGTGAGCCAACAAGCTGGTGAATATTTCCTATGAGGGGTAATTTCCATGGTCCTGGGGGCAAGTTTGAGTTTTTAGTTTTTGATTTCCTTACTATTTTGGCTGCCATGAACAAGAAGAGGAATGAAGTAAAGAGAACAAAGAGAAAGGAAGTTTGAAACTCCATGAGTTAAAAGAATGGAAGCACACAGGAGAATGTTATGGGCTTATTGACAAACAAGACCTCTATACAAGCTTTAAACTGTTATATATTTGGCTGAAATATTGTTTCCGCCTCCAAAGTTTGCATGAACTTCGTTTTTCGTCCTTAATTTTCAAAAAATTCTTTTTTCGTTTCTAAACTATTGAAAACATTACATTATGTTTTTAAAGTGTTTGCATGAACTTCGTTTTTCGTCCTTAATTTTCAAAAAATTCTTTTTTCGTTTATAAACTATTGAAAACATTACATTATGTTTTTAAACTTTAAAAACATATTTTTTTTATCTTACTAAAAAAAAAAAAAAAAAAAAAAAAAAAAAAAAAAAAAAAAAAAAAAAACTATTTAAAAAGAAGTGTAACATTTTCAATGGTTTAGATATGAAAAATGAATTCATGCAAATTTTAGGGACAAAAATAATAACTTTGACCTATTATTTTTCATGAGAAAATTAAAATCCCTTCAATTGTGAGTGTGACCATAGAATGGATAAGATATTGAGAAAACTACAAAATTCTTCCCTTAACCAATCACATTGTTGATAAGATATCTCGAGCATAATTTCTACCATTCGTTTTTAAAATATCGGATGCATTGTATTTGTGGCTATAGAAAAGCCTAGTCCTTTTCCAGATTGCAACATATACACTGCATGTAGAAATTTATCTGAGCTAAAAAAATAAATAAGGATGACAAGTTCTATAGGAAGTACTTTTAATTAGTCTTTGTAAGTTTGTTCAATTAGATATATGTATGAGTACATTTTATTTGTTCTGAATGCCAAAGGTTCGTAATTCCAAATTTATTTTGCAGCTTTTATATTGTTAGAATTTGTCTTTTTGTTTTTGAATGCTAATTAATTGGATGGTTTTCATTGAATTTTTGGGGTTGAAAGATGATTTTTTTGCTAAATTAGTGAAATGAATCCAAATACTAAAGTGGCTAATGCCCTATGTGATTAGTGTTGCATTAGCCTATTTTCTGTCAATTCGGCTGTCCCAAGATTGTCTCATTTCTATTAAAAAATCAAATGCCTTGAATCACTCACTTGGATTGTATACACCAGTGTGACTGAAGGAAAAAATAAATAAAATAAAATCAGAAGGATGTTATTTCTTATACGAGTATATATTGAGGCGGATTTACATGTTTCAGAGGCGACAAAGTTGACTTTACATAAACTTTGAGTAACACAATTACCAAGTAGCCGTTACGAGACCTCTATCTCACGGTGCTTCTATTTTGTAAGGTCGACAATCTCAGGCTTAATAAGTCTCAAAATAAATTTTTACCATAACTTTGCTAAGTTGTACATTACAATTATTTTATTTTATTTTTTTGGGTAAAAGTCAATTTTCATCCTTATAAATATGATATGTTTTTCATTTTGGTACTTGATTTTTCGCTTGTTTCATTTTAGTCCTTACGTTTTCTAAAACAATTTCAATTTTACTATTGACGTCATCTTATGATAACGTGGCTAACAAATTGCATATGTATCATTTAATTATAATTTAATACTATTAAGAGGATTGATGCCCTCATGTCCACTTTAATGTATTGTCAAAAGTACCCTTCACATCTTCCAACTTTCCCAATTTAATCATTGATTTCAAATAATAATATGTTCTCGAAAAAAAGATATAATAATCACATCCCTATATAGAAAATTATCCACTTTAGTGCACGCTAAAATACCACATATTTAAAATCTATTGATTTGCTTTTAAAATAAAAAATAAAGGTTAAAAAAGTAATTTACTATATTTTAGGATCAATAGAGTTTGAAACAACTCCACGTTCACGTTTCAGTTTTTTTTTTTTTTAAATGGTGGTTTGATTGTCTTTTTTCTCTCTCATTGTCCCTTATCCTTATAACTGCTTTCTGAATTAAAAAAAAAAAAAAAAAATGACTTCATATTTTAAATCTATACGTAAATGAGATTAAATAGGCTAACTTACTACCTTTTTTTTTTTAATAACAGAGGAGAATTTAAATTGTTGTCTCTTCTCTTTTTTTTTTTTTTTTTCTCTCTCTCTCTCTCTCTCTCATAATATCCATATTCAACTTTTTTTTCTTTCTCATTTGAATTGAACAACTCACGCCACTATTTAAATGTATTTTTCTTTTAGTTTTTTATTTGAATTCAAACTCTTATCCCATACAAATATAGTTAATAAAAAAAAAAAAACCTAATCTTTATCCCATTCCATTTACCTAAAAAGATAACTATAAAATATTTCAAACTATTATTAAAAAAAAATTAGGACAGATAAGAAAATTCATTAGAGTAAATATCAATCCAAAAAAATTCACCATTCAACGTAACAAATAAGAAAAATTACATTTAAAATTCCACTATTTCATTTTATTTTTTTCAAATATTCCACTCCACGTTTTTTTTTTTTTTTTTTTTTTTTTTTTATGACTCTCCCTTTTTTCCCTCACATCTCCCATTTTCTAAAAACCCTATTAAAAAAATTAAAAAAAAGCAACACAACCTTATCTTGAAGTTATATGATAACCAATCAAACATTAAGTGATAAATATTCGGTTTTTTGTATCAAAACAGTTATCACCGGTTTTTTTTTAAAATGTATATTTAATGGCTTAGGAAAAGAAATGAGCAATTTTTAACAGTTAATGTTTAAAAAAAAAAATTCATCCTAATTTTAAGGATATGGCCGTACGTGACTGAGAAAAAAAATGATATAATTTTAAAGAGAGAACGTGCCTGCGAGGAAAAAAAAAAAAACTAATCTTTCAAATTCTTTCCCAACTTCCACTTCACAAATATTCTACCACTACACAAATCTTTTCCCATCTTCCATTCTCTCTCTCTCTAAAAAAAAAAAAAAACTTTCCAGTAACAAAATTCAAAATTTAAATTATGCATTTAAGTCCTATTAAAGTTCTTATTCAAAGTTTGTTTAGAATCAAGATTCCGTTATAATTTTTTTCTTCAAAAAAGTGTGTATCTCAACTCTCAACTCTCTTCATAAAAGATTAAACTCTCAACTCTCAAATCTTACAGATAAACTTTCACTGTTTTTTTCTATATTATGTCTATAAACATCGTTTTTTCATTTTTATTTTTGAATATTAATGGGGTTGTTTTTGTTGTATATGCAGGATTGTTGAAAACATAGATATGGTTTGCAATGGACATACATAGGGATTTACTATGTGTGTTTTTTTCAATATAATGTCTATAAACATCGTTTTTTCATTTTTATTTTATTTTTGAATTTTAATGGGTTTTTTTTTTTTTGTTGTATATGCAAGATTGTTGAAAACATAGATATGGTTTGCAATGAACATACATAAGGATTTACTATGTGTGAAGAACTACAAGGTTAATACATGAAACACGTATATTCATTTTGTTTTTAATTTTAGGTCCTTATTTACGATTTTACTAATATGCCTCACAGTTTACCTTTTTTTTCTTTTTCTTTTTTGGCTTCTTTTACGAGCAAGTCTCCATTCTTTTCCACCACACCGGAGACTCGGCCATTCCTCTTTACCAAAAAGAGGACAAGTAAGAGATCTAAAAGTTGGTTGAAATTTTTACTGGCAAATTTGCCTATACGGCTATAAATTTCATGTTGAAAACAAATTGAAGAAAAAGCAGCATAAATATGTGGTTGTGAAGGGGGTCGGATGGTGGATAATTAAGGAAATTAATTATGGAGGTTACCTCTCTCTCTCACTCATTGATGATTGGGTAGTTGTAGTTGGATTAGAAAATTAATTGTGGAGGTTACCTATCTTTCTCACTTATTGATGATTGAACATTTGAATTGCAAAACATCTAACAGGATAATAAATAGTTAAAATGGGTAGTTGTAGTTGGATTAGGAAATTAATTGTGGAGGTTACCTATCTTTCTCACTGGAGCATATCTGCAATCTTTGAATATACATTCCCAACAATATGTAAGATGTGGCCCAATAAAATTAATACATATCAATTAAAAATACCAACTAAGCAATTGAAAGCCAACTTAGCAATTACATCTCACACTAAACAAAATGTGTTTTACCTTATACATGTAACCAAGCAGTAACACATCTCTCACACCTGTAACCAAGCAGTAACACATCTCTCACAAAATGTGTTTTACCTTATACCTGTAACTAAGCAATTGAAAGCCAACTCAGCAATTACATCTCATACTAAACAAAATGTGTTTTACCTTATACATGTGGCGGTGGATCTCTTCAAATAATTTTTTTTCTTTTCTTTTTCACAATGTCAATTAGATAAGCTTTAATTTTATTTGCTCATTCAAATTAACTAAGTTATATAATATCACGTTTATAATAATAATAATTTTTTTCTTAGATTTGTCTTTTCTTGACTTTGGTCTCCTCGGATTGTTTTTGTTTCTATTTGATGCAATTAGAATCAATATTAAAGTGTAATTTTCAAATTGAAATTCTAATTTATAATGGCAATGAAATTAAATTTATTTTTTTGTTTTTTGTTTTTTATCCGTCATCAAATTAACCTACAATTTGCCCAAAAAAATTAAAAAAAGCCTCTGAACACGCACGAAGCACGTGTGAGGAGGCTAGTAATAATTTATTTAAGTTGTATTAAAAGAGAAGTAGGGACTCTCATGTGCCATGTCAGCAGCCACATGACACCTTTATCTTTTTACCTTCTTGACAAAATTTTTTTGGTAAAAAATCATTTTGATCCTTAAATTTTCTCTTGTTTCATTTCAATCCATGAATTTTTAAAATAATTTCAATTCCATCCTTGTCATCATCTACCACATAGAAAATGATGATGTGATTAACAAATTGCTTATGTATCATTTAATTTCAATAAAAAAAATATTTAAGTAGTATTAACAGAGCCATGTTAGCACCTAGATGGTAAAAAAAATCATGTTAGCAGCCACACGATATTTATCTTTATCTTTTTCTCTTCTTCTTTTTTTCCTTCTGTTTTTTCTTTTCTATTTCCTTTGTTATCAATTTCTTCTTCCCCATTAGCAACTCTGTGTGTGTGTACACTCATTCAGCCACTGGAGCCCCCAATGTTGTCATCACCAGACTGATTGAAGGCCCTAATACGACATATGGATGAAAACCTTAAACATAAATGATCAAACAAAAATAAAGGTAAAGTGTGTTTGAATCACACAAAATAGTAATCTACATGTCAAAATGTAAAAACTTTGATAATCAATTAACAATATCTCATATGAGTCATATCTGAAATTCTAACCAAAATCATACATTATCTATCAAACCAAACCCAAATCATCACAACCAAGACAAGAAGCCAGATCCAAAACCATTTTTACTTTTATCATCGATCCTAAATACACTATAGAAAATATATCATATTCTTACATATTTGTTCCTATTTCTTAAAATGTATTAATACTATTCCATTTTATCATGTTAAAATTGTTGAGTGATTGAAAGAGAAAAGAAAAAGACAAAAGCAAGAAAATGTAATTTGGCCTGACGGCCCATGTTTACTGTGGAAAACCCTCTACGACTACATCTTTGTTATAGAATTGTATTCTCTTTATTTTATACGTTATAATGAACAAAATGTAGGGTAGTTTCTATACTAGAGACCCTGCAACCCCTAGGATTAGTTTGCATGCTTTACAAGTTTGTACATGAGCCTAGTTACAATAGGTTTAAACCTCTTGAACCATAATATCTTTAACATATTCTTTTATGAACTCTCAAGCGGTTAGGCAAAAATAATGCGTGAAATTCTATAAAATATAAAAACATGATGTGAAACTTCTATAGAAGTAAAAAAGCATGTTGTCAGTAGAAAGTGTAACGTCCCTGGCCCTGATACCAACCAACGCACTATTTAATATTATCCTCTTTGGGCTTTGCAACCCTTAAGGTTTTGTCCCTGGTCCGGACTTACCGTTTCTTGGGCCCAGCCCTCAACGGATTTACCATCCCCTGAGCGCATTCCCCATGTGTAGAACCTTAGACCTTTAAGTCCATTGATTTCTATACATGAGTACCATTAGGCTATCTATAGAACACACAAAGACAATGAGTTCTTTTTGTTGACTTTAGGTGTTCCATTTCCTTTGCTTTTTGGTAAGTAGTTAATGCATTGTCTCCTAGTTTAAATTGTAGTGTTTTTTATTTTCTATATACAGTCCTACGGATGGCTTGAATCAATAATAAGTTGAAGTAGTAGAAATAAACAAAAATAAGAACTTGCTTGTAATCAAGTGGAAACGTATGGAAATAAAGAAGCAAAGAGTGAAGTTGTGTGGTGTGTGTAGCAAAGGGTGTGTAATGTTTTGATTATCAATAAAATCTCTTTTATTAAAATTCCTTTGTGTATTTTGCTTGAGTGAAATTTGATTAGATATTTTCTTCTTGAGTAAGATTTATAATTTTAACACAACTTCTGTAGCAAGAAACCTCAATAGACATACATCCAATGTCCACAAATTGCTCAACCTTAACAAATGTCTATAATTTATAGATGTATATCCATATTTTAAGTGATGTGTATGAATGATGTGTATTAAGTAGTGTGCTCGTATCTGATACTACCCTTCTTTATTCTTTTAAGGAAGCTAAACATTATTATTTATTACATCACCAAAAAAATAGTAATAATAATTAAAAAAAAAAGGACCTTAATTAACCAGGTTTGAAGTATAGAAATTCAGAATGCATCACGCCATATGCATAGAACTATTTATGGAGTTGTTGCAGTACTTCTTAACCTTATTGACATACAAAGTAATATTCCAACTAATATTAAGCATCAGTCTTTCATAAAAGAAATTAAAGGAATTCATGCATGAGCTTATACAACTGGCAAGGGATGGTACGCAATGGGAATCAACTGCAGATCGTCTTTTCTTCTAACTGTTATGCCAAAGGCCTCAGTCATGTCCAAATCTTCATTCTTCATTCCATTGGGAAGTTTCCAATCAAAATGGTACAAATACAATGCAAGTGGAAGCTCAACATTGGCCAGACCAAATGTTATGCCTGGACATATCCTCCTTCCAGCCCCAAATGGGATATATTCAAAATTAGTCCCCTTATAATCAATAGAGCTATCAAGGAACCTCTCTGGATAAAACTTCTCAGCTTCATTCCAATATTTTGGATCTCTTCCAATTGCCCATGCATTAACAATAACTTTAGTTTTGATAGGTATTTCATATCCTTTAAGTTTACATCTCTCTCTACATTCCCTAGGAAGTAAGAGAGGAACAGGAGCATGCAATCTCAATGTCTCTTTAACAACTGAGTTTAAATATTTCATCTCATTAATGCATGTTTCATCAACCTTCCCTTTTCTATTAAAGACTTCTCTCACCTCAGCTTGTGCCTTTTTCATTACTCTGGGATTTTTTTATCATTTCCGACATTGCCCAATCTACAGTTGTGGTTGATGTCTCACTCCCAGCACTGAATATATCCTGAAATGGATTAGTTAATTTTGAGTTAAGCAGCTCAAAGCCAAAATGACAACCAAAAAAATTAATACTAATAATTAATTAAAAGTCATAAAAAAATCATTAAATAAACATAAGAACACACTTACGACAATACAAAATAATGGCTAGCCCTGCTACCCACAAAAAAAGCACATGGCCTGTGGCCATATCTACGTGTAGACAAAATTTTCAAACAACAATAAATCACACAGTAGAGAGATCTCATTCACACAAACACTGAAACACATCACATATATCTCATTAACAACATTCCATATCTAAATCTGTTGGTTTGTTGCCCGAATAATTATTTATTTTTTATTTATACTAATAAAAAATTTTCTTTGAGACATTTATGTATAGTAATAATTTTTTCTTTATGTATATTATTAATTATTATTTTTTCATTGGTTGTCCTAGGGGGTGTTGCCAAGCCCAAGGGCTTGTGGGGCATACTCCAAGGCCGCCCATGATGACACCCAAATCATATTGTTTTCTTTGTGGGTGGTTGCATGTCTTCTTCTCTACTTTAGAGAAATAAACTCTTAGAGCATCTCCAGTACTCTCTCTTATCTTCCCATTATTTTTACATGTGGAAAGTTCTTTAAAATCTACTCCAACACACTCTCTACACTCTCTCTATTTTTATTAAAATAATAATTTCATTATATTATTTTAATTTTTTTTCTCTTTCCTCATAGCATTTTTTTTCTCTTTCCTCGTCTCTTCCTTCAAACCCATCTAAAACCCAAGCCCGTATCGGCCAACCCAGGCTGAGATTGACGATCCGGCAAGCCCAGGCTGCCTCAAAACCCATAAAACCCATCTCAAACCCAAACCCGTATTGGCAAACCCAGGCCGAGATCGGCAATCCGGCAAGCCTAGGCCGCCTCAAAACCCATCAAACTCATTTCAAGCCCAAGCCCGTATCGGCAAACCCAGGCCGAGATGGGCGATTCGGCAAGCCCAAGCCGCTTCAAAACCCATCAAACCCATCTCAAACCCAAGCCCGTATCGGCAAACCCAGGTCGAGTTGGAGATCTGGCAAGCCCAGGCCGCCTCAAAACCCATCAAACCCAGAACTGAGATCGGTGAGAGAGTGAACAGAGGGAGAGCACAGAGGATAAAAAATGGAAGAGAGAGAAAGAAATCGGGCAAAATGAAACCAAAAGCAAAAAAATAAGTTTATATAAGGCTGGTAAAAAATATTAGTTTATTGTTAGGTAGCTTTTCATTTGTGAGGGAGAGAGCACATAAGACAATAAAGAAAGAGTACAACATTAAAAATGGTTTCATTTTTGACAATCTAAAAATATGAACCTAACAACATGAAATACTGTGGAAGTACAAAAGCAACAGGTCAGTATGCAAAGAGTGAATATATCACTTACCAGAATGACAACTTTTATGTTGCTGATAGTTAAGGAAAACTCACTGTCACTACTATGCTCCTGATGAAATTTTAAGAGAACATCTATGAGATCTTCTGCTCTTACATTCTCATCTGTTTTTTTTGTAGCCTTTTCCTCTTTATGCTCATTGATAATGTTTCCCATTATCCTGTCAGCTTCTTGATGCAACCTCTCAAGGTTAGTCCTCGTCCGACTGACTAGATGAAGCAGTTTAACAGAGGGAAAGAGATCTGCTATATTGAAACCTGCAGACAACTCAACTGATTGCTTTACATTTGATATGAACTTCTCTTGGTCTTTGCATTTCTTACCAAAGGCTGCCCTTGAAGTGATGCTACATGTTGTTGTGTACATTTTCTCGGTAAGATTGATAGTAGATCCTGCCTTTGAACCAATCCAACTAATGAGAGTTGATAGCTCTTCTTCTCTAATGGGTTGATAAGATTCAACACGTTTTGGACTTAAAAGCTCTAGCGTGCAAATTTTTCTTAGTTGTCTCCAGTAATTGCCATACGGTGCAAAGCCTATGTTTGTAGAATCATAAGACAGGATCTTTGAAGCTAGAATACTAGGCCTTGATGCAAAGGTAACATCATGAGTTTTCATCACCTCTTTGGCAAACTCTGGAGATGAAACCACAATGGTGGAAACTTCTCCAAGTTGAAGGTGCATCAAAGGGCCATGTTTGTTGGCCATGTCTCTCAAAGCACGATGGGGTAGAGAGCCAACAAACTGGTGCATGTTTCCTATAATAGGTAGCTTCCATGGCCCTGGAGGTAGATTTAAAGTTGAGTCGTTGGTTTTGAATCTCTTCCCTATTTTCACTACCATGAAAATAAAA